>CM042388.1:42550852-43150852 GCA_023634145.1 Thymallus thymallus
ACTTTCCAAATCATGTCCAATCAATTGAATTTACCACAGGTGGACTCCAATCATCAAAGATGATCAACGGAAACCGGATGCACCTGAGCTCAATTTCGAGTCTCATCTCAAAGGGCCTGAATGCTTATGTAAATATGATATTTGTTATATTTGATACATTTGCAAAAATGTCTAAAAACCTGTTTTCGCTGTATGTATGTATGTATGTATGTACGTACGTAGAGCGGGGAGAACAAGTATTTTTTTACACTGCCGATTTTGCAGGTTTTCCCACTTACAAGGCATGTAGAAGTCTGTATCATAGGTACTCTTCAACTGTGAGTGACGGAATCTAAAACAAAAATCCAGAAAATCACATTGTATGATTTTTAAGTAATTAATTTGCATTTTATTGCATGACATAAGTATTTGATACATCAGAAAAGCAGAACTTAATATTTGGTACAGAAACCTTTGTTTGCAATTACAGAGATCATACGTTTCCTGTAGTTCTTGACTAGGTTTGCACACACTGCAGCAGGGATTTTGGCCCACTCCTCCATACAGACCTTCTCCAGATCCTTCAGATTACGGGGCTGTCGCTGGGCAATACGGACTTTCAGCTCCCTCCAAAGATTTTCTATTGGTTTCAGGTCTGGAGACTGGCTAGGCCACTCCAGGACCTTGAGATGCTTCTTACGGAGCCACTCCTTAGTTGCCCTGGCTGTGTGTTTCGGGTCGTTGTCATGCTGGAAGACCCAGCCACGACCCATCTTCAATGCTCTTACTGAGGGAAGGAGGTTGTTGGCCAAGATCTTGCGATACATGGCCCCATCCATCCTCCCCTCAATACGGTGCAGTCGTCCTGTCCCCTTTGCAGAAAAGCATCCCCAAAGAATGATGTTTCCACCTCCATGCTTCACGGTTGGGATGGTGTTCTTAGGGAAGGGTCCTTCTTCTTCCTCCAAACACGGCGAGTGGAGTTTAGACCAAAAAGCTCTATTTTTGTCTCATCAGACCACATGACCTTCTCCCATTCCTCCTCTGGATCATCCAGATGGTCATTGGCAAACTTCAGACGGGCCTGGACATGCGCTGGCTTGAGCAGGGGGACCTTGCGTGCGCTGCAGGATTTTAATCCATGACGGCGTAGTGTGTTACTAATGGTTTTCTTTGAGACTGTGGTCCCAGCTCTCTTCAGGTCATTGACCAGGTCCTGCCGTGTAGTTCTGGGCTGATCCCTCACCTTCCTCATGATCATTGATGCCCCACGAGGTGAGATCTTGCATGGTGCCCCAGACCGTGCCCCAGACAGTTGTTGCCTTCTCACCAAGCTGCTTGCCTATTGTTCTGTAGCCCATCCCAGCCTTGTGCAAATCTACAATTTTATCCCTGATGTCCTTACACAGCTCTCTGGTCTTGGCCATTGTGGAGAGGTTGGAGTCTGTTTGATTGAGTGTGTGGACAGGTGTCTTTTATACAGGTAACGAGTTCAAACAGGTGCAGTTAATACAGGTAATGAGTGGAGAACAGGAGGGCTTCTTAAAGAAAAACTAACAGGTCTGTGAGAGCCGGAATTCTTACTGGTTGGTAGGTGATCAAATACTTATGTCATGCAATAAAATGCTAATTAATTATTTAAAAATCATACAATGTGATTTTCTTGATTTTTGTTTTAGATTCCGTCTCTCACAGTTCGTCTCTCACAGTTGAAGTGTACCTATGATAAAAATTACAGACCTCTACATGCTTTGTAAGTAGGAAAACCTGCAAAATCGGCAGTGTATCAAATACTTGTTCTCCCCACTGTATGTATGTATGTATGTATGTATGTATGTATGTATGTATGTATGTATGTATGTATGTATGTATGTATGTATGTATGTATGTATGTATGTATGTATGTATGTATGTATGTATGTATGTATGTATGTATGTATGTATGTGTGAAAGAAAATGGAATTCAAATAGGCCAGGGATATGTAGATTATATCTACATACTCGTCACTGTGCTCCTCTCCAATTCAAAGGCAGGAACAATGTGTTTCTCCAGGCACTGCATTGTATGTCGTAGCTATGTGTTTGTCTAAGAGTTAAATCATAATGTCATAGTGGGCCTCTCAGCCAGCTGTGATCATATGCTGGAGCTAATAAACAGATTAACCACACTGGAGAACAAGGGCCCACAGTTGCAATATTGTCTGCTTGGTTCATCTTGTGTATTAGTAATCTGTATTAGTGGTGGTTGAATTCCTTCACACTGTAGACAGACACACACTGGGTTAGGGATGGGAGTGTGATTGATTTCAGCCGTCCCTTTCTGTGTGATATGAGCTCCTCTTCTGCCAATATCCAGTCATGTCGGAAGATTCGCTGCCATTTCCTCCAGATGGGGACAGGGAGTGATCTGATCAGCCTTTGATGTGTCAAGGCATGTCGATAAACCAGGATTACTGAGGAGGCTAAAAGTATTAAACAAAGAAAAGGCATTTTAGCTGGTGTGCTGCCCCTATTCTATTCTACCTTTTAACCCCACTCAAGCTCAGTTAGCACAGCTCTCTGCTAGGGTTGGGCGGTATCCAGATATCCATACCGTTTCTATGCTATACCCGGGGTATACGGTATTATCGAATGTGCACATATATATATATTTTTCTGTTTGACACACAAAACAATTTAGGCTACAGGGATCTTCATCCAGTAGGATATCGAAAGTCTCTGCTGTAACCACCAAGACGCTTGATCTTGACATATAGCCACTTAGCTAGCAAGTTAGAAAACCAAATGCATAGCTGGAGCCCTGACCTAGATATATTTAATTTGACACGTCTTCGGTTTCTTCTAGTTATACTTAACCTATAGTTTATAAGCAGTGGCGTAGCACGCACACCCGAAGCCCCAGCGAGGGGATATTGAAAATCATACCGTTGGTATTTCGTTTATACAGGATAAACGTTATATCACCCAAGCCTGCTCTCTCCCTTTTTTTGTAAATTCATCTCTCTTCCCTGTTCACCCCGGAAGGCTCTGTCTCTTCTCTCCCTCTCTCCCCACCTCTCTCTCCCCTGTGTCTCAGTCCAACAGTTTTGTTAATAGATTCCCTGCCGCCCGGAGAGCAAAGTAATGAGATGCCATTATTTTTATTTTTGCCTCCACAACCTATTCCTCTCCAGTTGGAACCCTCTCCTCTATTGCTCCATGTAGGCATTTTCACCTCCCTCGAAACTTGGAAAACTCGCAACTTTCAATCCCGATTTCGATCAGTCCGACCCAAACGTTCTATTCTTTACCAAAATGAAAATTATTTGCTTTTCTCATCCTACTTTCCCTCCCTCTCTCTCTCAGGCGCTCACATGAACATTTAGAGTTTAATTGCTGGAGCGCTATCTTAATGAGGACATGAAAGTGGGGACTGAGGCTAGCGATAGGGCCCATTGTGTGGCGGGACGGGCTGGAGTCTGTGGCACTGCCTGATGTTATCTCTCCCTCTGCCGGACTAGCCTTTGTTGGCTAGGGTATACGGCCATAGCAGCCTGCATCCTGTAGGATAATTGAACAGCCCCAACCAATTTCGTTTTTACACTTCAGAACTCTTCAAATACAATCTTCTTTGGAAATGGCTTAATTCTCCTCAGATTGTGTCGCTGATGTTCAGTCCCTGTCATTCTCCTAATCCTTTCAACTTTTCAGTTGTGTGTTTATCAGCAGGTGGAAATTTAACTGTTTGTGTGTAAGCATGGTTGTTTCCGTTAGTGCTGAGCGATTTAACCAGAATGTCTGTTACTTTTCGGTTTTTAAGCAACTAATTGACCGACATCAGGTAAATTATTTGAATTCCGTTTTGTGTTCTGCCAATATTCTACATAGTTTAGCGCAGAAAACGTGGTAATTACCTCCAATGACCTTAATCCATTGCACACCTACTTGTCCGGTCTGTGTTTCTTTTATGCCTGCTACTTAAGAGACAAGAATGCACGATTGACAGGAATAGAGAGCAGTTGGTATCTCTACCTGAAAATACATGATCTAAATGTCTGACAGTTGGTATTCATAAAAGTATGCCTTATTTACTTTGAAAAATGACTAAAATTATTTAGTCTGACAGCATAGGCAGCAGCTCTATAAGGATGAGATGATGTCTTGGAGTGAAATAATAAAGTCATGAAATAAAACATATAATATACACAACTGAAATATTTGATTAAAGTAATGTGAATAAATGATGGTTAATAAGTGATAAGCACTTATTATTGTTTTATTCTGTGTTGTTACAGCATTCAACCCACATAATGCATAGTGCCGAAACCGAAAACCGTGATAATTGATTTATAATCGAACTGAAACCTAACTGCCCTCAAAAAGCGCCAATCGCTCAGCACTAGTTTCCATGTATTTGTGTGCCTGTCACACCATGCTACTCCTCTCTAGCGTGAAGCAGAGTTGAGTAGGGCCAGAATGATACCAGTATCGCACATTTCTATAAATGTCAAAATTGAAAACACGAAGCAGACCAGACTCTTTGGTCCTTTTTAAAAACCTACTGTATGTAAAATATTGTGTGCTTTAGCTTGAAAAATAAATGAATGTCTCTCCCCTTTCCTCCCCTCTGCAATCTTCCTGTTCTGCCTCCACTCTCGTTTTGTTCTTGGCCAGGACCAGGAAAGAACAGTTAATATTTGTCCCTGAAATGGAAGAGCGGCAGAATAAAGATGCATTAGCATCATCTCGTTGGTATTTACCGCGTTGCTCTTCTGGAGTGGTTCCATAATGTGCAACTAACTGAGCATTGTCAAGCTCCACTGTATGTTTTCCTGTGTGTATTTGGCTGTGTGTATGTGCCTGTGTTGTGTCTGCCTGTGTGTGTTGGTGATGGTCAGTCAGGCTCGTACAATAATGTATTTTCTGCGGTTTGTGAGCCCAGTAATGTTGCCCCCCCCCCCCCAGCTGTTAGAGGCATAACTCAGGCCTAAATCAGTTGGTTTCCGTGGATATCACTGTGGAGTGGAGGGGCACAGCTCTCTCTCTAGATAATTCTTTATTTCAGACCAATAGCAATTAATCGGAATGTAGTCATTAGGTTGAAAAGCCCTTGTGTGTGAGGTGCGAGACTATTTCTTCCACCTTTTGGTTTGTTCTAAATAACCTCTTGCAACTTGGAGATGACTTGTGCCGTTGCTATAGAAATTGTTTACTGAGTGTGGAACTATTTTGATCAGGGTCTGTAGATGCCTCACCTCACCTGGGACCTTGGTAGTCCGTAGAACCGAGCATTGAAAGGTTATACGTGTTTGTTTTTAAGGCTACAGTCTAGAATAAAGCGTGGGCAGAAGGAGAATCAGAATGCCAATAACAAACACATTTACTTTCTCTCTCTTCTCTTTCTCTCTCTTGGAACTGAATGTCATCTCTTTTTACCTGTGGTTCTCTGCAGAGTAGATCTCAGTAGTCTGTGTGAGTGGGGGAAGAGTAGTCTGCCAACTGTGGGAGTTGCACAGAGCTTGTACTCAATTCACCACAACAGAGCCCAGGCCAGCAGTCCCCTCCCTTTCAGATGGCCCCTGTGCTGTGTCCCCAGCAGCCCCTGGGAGATGGCCTACATGTATTAATCCTTGTTACTTCGAATAGAATTGTCAGCCCTTTATCTCACACAAATCATAAATTGCCGGTCCCATCCCTGAGCGAAAATGCAGGGCTTTGCACTTTTCCCATGTTATGATTTCTGAGTGACACTTTGTATTTATTCTTCTAGTCATGTTGTTCAGTGTGAATGTGCTTTGCTCTGATCTTGTCCCTATGGTCTTTTCTACACTTGACACTTACATGTGACTTCTGCTATCGTGAAGTTTTCTATCATGAAGTTTGCATTGAAAAGACGCACAAAAGTCGCTTTGTGGTCTGATTGTGTTCAGATCTGGCTGACCAGATTTGTGAACAGATTTCTCCTCAGTCTGGACACAGTCAGTCGACCAAAAGTTCATACAGTGGGCGACGTCATCAGCACTCCTCCCACAAGTCTGCAGAAAACGTATATTTTAGGACTGAGAGGAGAATGTTGGAGAAAATATGATCCTAGCATGTGAGCAACATATTTGCTGGCCTCATGCTAGCCAGCTAGCTAATATTTCGAAAATGTGTTTTTTGTTTGGCTAGAGTTATGCTAACCCATTTGCAGTCCCTTTAGGCTAGCGTTCCTTGCTAGCGTGCTGGCTAGCTACAGAGGTTAGCTGGCTACAGAGGTTAGCCGGCTAGTAAGCTACAGTAGTTAGCTACTGCCTTCAGTTGTTGTGTTATTATCATATTTTTCCCATTCCACCGTTTGTAGAATGCATACTGGCATTTGAATATAGGGAATCCAGACAAACTATGGACACGATAGACACATTTTAAATGTAGATGTAGATGTATGACTCGTTTGCAATGCAAACTTATGAATTATGTGCAGAAACTGTACACAGGGAAGCTACCATAGATACACACAGCGAGGCATGGCTTAACGTGACCACGCCCTCGAGTACGGTACAGTCGTAGCTCCGGTTACTCAATACATTTATGTGTGTTCAAAGCACTTCATCACCAGTGAGTCGCTAACACTTGTTTTGTATCTAACGAGCTATGTGTTTTGCATAAAGCTTGCTCGTTATCTTGTAGGAAAGACTAGTGAGCTGTGTCCATCCAAATTACAGCCATGATATTCTTCTGCGTTTGGCTATGTATGCAAACCTAGAGATTCCACCAAGTAGGTGTAGTTCTCACCATAGGCTACTTGGGGCCATTTGGTAGGGTTGTCTCCCCAGCTGGACTCTGGCAAGTTGAAAGGATATATAGGCAAGCCAACAAGAATACATAGACCATTCAAGGGCAGGCAAAGACTTGAAGTAGTTGTGCGACATATCGAAGACTAGGGAATTAGGTCGAGATTAACTTCTCTCGCTAGCCAGTCAGCGAAAGCGATAGCTTTATTAGCTTTATTGACAGTGTTAGCATGTCGGGTAACAATTTAGTTGCTGAATAAGTATCATGCAAATAATTTGTTGTTGTGACAGCCAAGTATGTTAATAACGACGTGAGGCTGCTGAAAACGTTTATTGCAATGACAAAAAAGTGTCAGTAGTTTTAGGATGACAACAAAGTTAGGATAATTGCATGGGATTAATGGGAGCTGTAACCTACTCGTGGGTTTTGTCATTTTTAAGCCACGCCTCACCAAAAGTAGAGGCAATGAACTGAAACCACAGAGGCCCAGCAAAGGCATTATGTTTTGGTGTCACCAAAGCATCCCAGTCATTTTTTATTTCACTGATAATTTCTGAGGTGATTTATATCGGAATACTTTCTGAAGGCACTGTATCTTATCTGTACGGGGTCTTGCATTAGACACCCTTCACCCTTCCATGTTTTTAGTCCATGGAGTATTTGTTTACACAGCCATGACACCCACAATCCAGACTGCGAAGTGGGCTGCAGCAATCGCCTCCCGAAGATCTCACACTGTTATTACTGAGAAGCTGCAAAACCCAATTTGGGTCTCTTATCAGATGTACGGCTTGAAATCCATCTTATGTGCCTTGAATGGGCCTTTTCAGAGCTGAACCAACTTGCACACTTTGTGTGAAATTGTTTATGTGTGAAAATGAGTGGATTGTGGTAGCAAATGGGAAGCTGCTTTTTAGTGCAAGGTTGTTTTTCTCATTAAATGAAAGTGTTCTTGTCTCATCTCACACACTTTATAGAAGCGTATGGGTACTTCTTGATAGGACTGTTGCCCTTGTGGGGAAATAGGCTATATCTAGTGTGTTTGTGTGTGGGTTGGGTGCTTGCGTGGTTCAGGGCCCTGACTCACTCTCAAAAACAGGAGCAAAGGTTTTGATATGGTAATAAAAAATGAGCATTTATATTGGACAAGCTTCGGTACTAGGCTACCTCTGTTGCAAAACAAATCCCACTTTTTCTTGCCCACTTAATGCAAAACCCTGGTTTCTCTGCTTCTCCTCCCTCCTGGTGGCCATTTCTTCTGCCTGGTGGTGGAGGGAAAGCGCAAAGGATGGGGTAGTGGGTGGAGAACTGGGACAGATGGAGGTAGGGGGCCAGGACTGCCTGCTGGGCACCATTCAGCTCACATAGACCCAGCAGTGTAGGCCAGAGAACACCAGCATCCAGCAGCCTACCCCCCTCCCATCCACCCTTTGCCTCTCTCTACACCCCCTGTTCTAAATCCTCTATCTCTCTTTCTCAGCCCCTCCATGTCTACTCTATTCATGTCTGAATTAAATGGGTTTACACTCCAGTCTTTATACAGTGTGATGTGTTGTGGTTCAGGATTGTGAGAGCTGTTCATTGCCGTTGCCTCACACTGGCTTTGTGTGTCCGTGTGAACAGATGCTTCAGGCAACGAGCTAGGAATCTGGGATGTAAGGAGAAGGTGCATGTGAAAGCTAGGGATGTGCATCTTTCCTTTTCAAGATGATTCGATATGTATCTAGATAAATGGGCTCCGATATGATACAGGAACGATACGTTTCATTTTGAAACAATTCTGTGCAATTCGGTTCCACAACCATAATGATATTATTTTATCAAAATAGTTTAGCTTGCTTTTTTGGCAATAATCACTGATCTGGATTTCAAGTCTGTCTGTGAAAACACCCTTTTTGTTCAAGTTAAGCAGAACCATGCATAATGCACATTCACTAATAATGACTCACTTCTTATAGCAGGCGTTATAGAAAATTAACATTGGTCTCATGAACAATCTCTCAAGCACAAGCCCACGTTCTAGTGAGTAGGCTATCTATTTTCTAGCTAACATGGTAGACCAGTTGAGTTGTTATAAAAACACACCCTTCTCTCCATCTCCAAATGTTTGAACAACATGCCAGTCTGTCCACTTTAGTTCAAGATGTTGAAATCAAGTGGCCTACCTTATTTCTCAGAATGCAAACGAGTTGCCAATTCCTTATAAAATTGTGTTTTATACTTATTGCATATTTATAAAATACGGACTAGACAGCTTGTATAACATACTGCTAGAGGTACGTGGTACCGCAATACCGTGCACGACAAACTGAGCATTAATTTTCCAGAATCAATGTTCATTGACACTCTGTTTATGTAGTGTCTGATCTGTGTGAAATTTGAGGAATTGAGACCATTAGAAAGGTTAACTTCTCCTCTATTACATTAAAATCATGTGTTTTGGTGTCCATATGACCTTTTCTGTTGGACCTAACCTCAAATGCAAATAGTGAGTGGAAACTGCTTGTCAGAGAGGAAGAAGTGATCTCTCATCTTTGTTGTTGTGAGTGGCAGGGTAACTTGTTCCGCTACCATCTTCTTCAATTGGTGGCAACATCACATGATTTGGCCTGTCCCATAAGATGATTTGGCCATTCCATACAGAACCAGGCTAATAATGACTAGCCATGTTTTAAATTAGCATGCCCTTGTGTTCTTACATTGGATAGATTTACTGTAATGGCACAGAAAAGAGACTGTTAATATAAAGAACTAAATGTATTTATTGCAGATGGTAGAATTTGAAAAAACGATACTTGAAAACAAAATGATACCACAGCAAAAAGGTTTCCCCCATTTTCCTCAACATTTCGCTCGCAAAATCAAACTTTTTTTAATAGGAAAACAACAAAAATGGATGTTTGAGGTCTGGGAAAAATCTGAGATGTACATTTTTTTTGTGTAGTTAACCTTTAATTCAGGTGCGCACCAGCCAGACAGTTGTGGTGTTTCTGTAGCACACTTTCAAAACAAATGGCCACTGGATTGATGCAAATAATCATGATTCTGCCAGGTAGGTATAGACTACTTTATAGTTACTTTTCATTGCCTTTCCATCTACCCGAACAGCTACACAAAATGGTAGACATATAGGCCCACACAGGTCTCGACATTCAGGTCAAAGCTACTGGCCTGAATGGGGAAAAAAATACTGTCCCTGGTCAAGATCTGACAGCGAATGATGCGTGTATAGTTTCATTGTCATGCTGAGCAAGTAGCCTATACAGGGTTCAAGGATCTTTCAAGCAAGCACTTAATTGTAATTTTCTAGGACCTACATTTTAAATCTAATTGTTGTAATAAATAAAAAAATAATGTTGGCATTGCCTGACTAAATGGACAGCATGCTACCGACACAAACACACTAATGAAGTCTGTCCATCTGGAAGCCAGTCAGTCTCGCCATTTGAGATGTTGTCTTATTCATAGTAACTGCATATGGTTTTACTGCAACATACTAGCGCAACATACTAGCGCAACATACTAGCGCAACATACTAGCTCAACGTACTAGCGTAACATACTAGCGCAACGTACTAGCGTAACATACTAGCGCAACAGCCTTCAATTGAAATGGTGGAAAACAGACAAATTAGTGTTGTCAAGATACCAGAATTTTTACTTATAGTTCAAGTCGGAAGTTGCTCGCACACGCCTTTTCAGTTCTGCCCACAAATATTCTATTGGATTAGGGTCAGGGCTTTGTGATGGCCACTCCAATACCTTGACTTTGTTGTCCTTAAGCCATTTTGCCACAACTTTGGAAGTATGCTTGGGGTCTTTGTCCATTTGGAAGACCCATTTGCGACCAAGCTTTAACTTCCTGACTGATGTCTTGAGATGTTGCTTCAATATATCCACATAATTTTCCTTCCTCATGATGCCATCTATTTTGTGAAGTGCACCAGTCCCTCCTGCAGCAGAGCACCCCCACAACATGATGCTGCCACTCCCGTGCTTCACGGTTGGGATGGTGTTCTTCGGCTTGCAAGCCTCACCCTTTTTCCTCCAAACATAACGATGGTCATTATGGGCAAACAGTTCTATTTTTGTTTCATCAGACCAGAGGACATTTCTCCAATAAAGTACCATCTTTGTCCCCATGTGCAGTTGCAAACCGTAGTCTGGCTTTTTTATGGAGGTTTTAGAGCAGTGGCTTCTTCCTTGCTGAGCGGCCTTTCAGGTTATGTCCATATAGGACTCGTTTTACTGTGGATATAGATACTTTTGTACCTGTTTCTTCCAGCATCTTCACAAGGTCCTTTGCTGTTGTTCTGGGATTGATTTGCACTTTTCGCACCAAAGTACGCTCATCTCCAGGAGACAGAACGCGCCTCCTTCCTGAGCGGTATGACGGCTGCGTGGTCACATAGTGTTTATACTTGCGTACTATTCTTTCTACAGATGAACATGGTACCTTGTGGCATTTGAAATTGCTCCCAAGGATGAACCAGACTTGTGGAGGTTTACAATGTTTTTTCTGAGGTCTTGGCTGATTTCTTTTGATTTTCCCATGATGTCGAGCAAAGAGGCACTGAGTTTGAAGGTAGGCCTTGAAATACATCCACAGGTACACCTCCAATTGACTCATGATGTCAATTAGCCTATCAGAAGCTTGAGGCATGAGATTTATTTTTGGTCACTTGCACATTTACTGTTTGAATAAATCGTGATTAAAAGAAATGGTGAACCAAAAGCTAATGTGACCTGGCACCGTTGCGACCAATTTTAAAATGTGTCGCACTGCCTTGTCAAACGGTCGCAAATGTGGCCGATTTGTTCATGGTATCGAACCCTGTGTGTGTGTGTGTGTGTGTGGACAGGACAGGATTAGGACAGGACAGGATTAGGACAGGACAGGACGAGCGAAGGAGACGAGACCAAAAAGACAACATCAGCTAAAAAAAAACCGCCCAGCCCTACCTCGTTGTAAAATAAATCATCAACTTTATCCTGTGAGTGTATGTATATATATATATATATATTTTCATATATAATGATTGTTTGAAGCAAAACGACCAAACTGTTGCTGAACCTTAGTGATGTCTCCAATTAGCTTACTTTTATTCCAGTGAAACACAATTTTCAACAGTGAATAGATAGCAATAACCTAGCAAATTACATGGGTTGTCACTTAACTAATAAAACCTAATATCGCAGAAGCCATTTTAGCATTTAGATTCTGAACAAGATCAGGAACAGGCCGCCTACCTCGTGTTGGTCACAATGCGCAGTTTGACTAGGCTACTGGTATTGCCTTGGGTTGTTCAGCATGCAATATGACTTGTAGATCAATGACTGTCAAAACAGTTACATGCTTAGTTTGACACTGAAGGAGAGGACACATCAGTTGAGGTATGTTTGGAAGGTAAAAAGAAATATGAAAAAAAAAAAATATATATAGGGAATCAGCGATTTGTAACCTTTTTTGAATAGATTTCCTGACCAATGCCATGCTACAGTTGTATTGGTTTGGGCTCTGCGGACCGATGCAATCCTATCTTAAACATTTTAATCATGGACCGATGAGTATCTGTGAATCGTTACATCTCTAGTGATATCCATGTAATATGCATGATTAGGTCTGAATCATTGGCTTAGTATCCCAGCAAAGGTTTCACACAAATAGTAAGTTCGGGCATTAGCCTGCCTACTGGCAGTCTTAACAGCCAGTTATGTATGAGATATGGAAAATGTGTAGGGAGGTGGCGATGAGTGGCAAACAGGGACATAATGTCTGCTTCTCTCCTTGGTGAAATATGGATCAGAGAAGGGCAGTTGTATCACGTTGAACTGGCTTCGGTGTTGTTTTGTCTCTCTGACATAATCTCAGGCTGTAATTTCACTCTGATCTATAGTGTGCTTCATCACACAGTTAGAAATTGCCTCAGAGAAAACGATAGCAATACTCAATATTTATATTTACGGCTAACTCATTCTGCTTTCTCTCAATATGCGTGCTCTGTGTGTGTTTACGGACTCTGCAAATGGATTTCCCCTCATTGGGACTGACCTTTTCACGTTGGCTTTTTTCATTGGAGCCGAGCGTAATGTTTTCTGCTCCTGCATTAGCATGAGAGGAAGAGTGCCTGGCTGTCAGCTCAGAGATGTCATCTCATGAACCTTCTCTACGTCCTCCGCCTCTGGATTCTGAATGAATGCAAAGGGCAGAGGAGAAAAGAAAAGGGCTCCTTTGCTCTCAATGCTGTGGCCAGTATATGACTATACTAATGCTGCTCACTGGTGTAGATAACTGTTAGTATTAGCGTAATTTGAATAATTGTAAGGCTAACTTCTCACTCTTCCATGTCGGTAAACAGTTTACCGTTCCAGCGAAGTAGTAAAGGGCTGTCGGAGTGTTGAATCTTACATCTCCATCCCCCTGGCCTGCTGTGTGGTCATATTATTAGGCTGCTGTGTAATTCGTCCCAGAGGGCCCCAGGTAGAATCCCTCTCCTAAATCAGTACTAATCTACTACCTGCTGCCCGTGTCTCTCTCCCCGTCCACCACCGTCTGTATGGGGCGCATGGCTGCGGAGTGTCTCTCTCCCCGTCCACCACCGTCTGTATGGGGCGCATGGCTGCGGAGTGTCTCTCTCCCCGTCCACCACCGTCTGTATGGGGCGCATGGCTGCGGAGTGTCTCTCTCCCCGTCCACCACCGTCTGTATGGGGCGCATGGCTGCGGAGTGTCTCTCTCCCCGTCCACCACCGTCTGTATGGGGCGCATGGCTGCGGAGTGTCTCTCTCCCCGTCCACCACCGTCTGTATGGGGCGCATGGCTGCGGAGTGTCTCTCTCCCCGTCCACCACCGTCTGTATGGGGCGCATGGCTGCGGAGTGTCTCTCTCCCCGTCCACCACCGTCTGTATGGGGCGCATGGCTGCAGAGTGGAGTGAGGAAGAGGAGAAAGGCACAGACGATAGGATTAGCAACACCATCCCCAGCCGGGCGGAATGTGTTTGTGCTGCTGCACCGTTAATTGCCAAATTTATCATGGGAGCGGCATAAAGCCATGAATAAGATTTGCAGCAAACTTTGGTGGATGAACAATGGCAACAGTCCCTGTTTGAGCCGGTGCTGCTGCGAGAAGTGAGATGGTCCCTCATCCACTTTATTAAGTTGATGGGTCGGTGTCTGTTGTAGTGCTGTGGAGGATGTTCTGTGCGTGCGTGCGTGCTGTGGGTGGGTGCATGTGTTTGTGTGTATGTGTCATCCTGTGTGCCTTGTATGAGAAGTGGTTAGAGAGCTGGGCGTGGGTATGGCTAAATATGTTCCAGGGGTAAATGAGGGTTGTCAGCAATGTCCCCTCAAATTTTGGGGCGCACTGAGCAAATTGGCAACTTCCGGTGCGTTTACAGTGGAAGGTGAGGCTGTACCCTTACAGTTTTAGACAGTAGCAAATAGGCTATTGTGTTTATTTGAGCATAATGTATGCCTATCAGAGTGGCCTACCAACAAATCCAATGAAGCAAATCCCATAACATTTTCACATGGAAATAGCTTTTGATTTCTATCATATAGGCTACAGTAGCCTAAACTGTATGTGATATTCAATGCAGGCCGACATTGCATGAGACATTTAAAAACGTTTTTACATTATTCAGGGCTTGACATTAATTAATGATTGTTTTACTTGGTCTGTAACACCATGGGCCAAATAGGTGACTGTAAATTGCATTGTGTTGCATGATGCAAGAAACCACTTTACAAAATACAATTAATTATTATTACCATACAGATGATTAGGCAATGTAGGCTACCCCTCTGACTATTGGCTTATTTGCATATTCAAGCCTGTCTCAAAATACAACACTGCCCCTTTAAGTAAGCTTTTCAAAGACCGCTTGAATATCAACAAATGTACACATGCCCTGCTCTGAGCTCTGATCTGAACTGATTTGAAAAAAGACTGCTTGTGGGCTACCTGCCAATCTAATTCTACTCTATTGCGCTCTGGCTCTGCGTACAACAAAATCACATACTGGATCTTGCAAAGTTAGATTTGATTTGGTTTGGTTAGTTGCATTGAAAAGGGGCTGATATAATGTCGATTCGATCACAGAAAAATTTTTGCTCTATGAAGTGAAAACTAATAGGGTGAACTCAGTGAAGTTCAATCTCTTGCGTCTCTGCGTGGCTTGGCATTTCTTCTGCGCGGCTTAGAAGGAACATTTGTTGTCAGGATTGTGTAATACATACACTATATATACAAAAATATGTGGACACCCCTTCAAATTAGTGGACTCTGCTATATCAGCCACACCCGTTGCTGACAGGTTTATACAATCGATCACGCAGCCAAGTGTCGGCTGGAGTGGTGTAAAGCTCGCCGCCATTGGACTCTGGAGCAGTGGAAACGTGTATTTTCTAGAGTGATGAATGACGCTTCACCGTCTGGCTGTCCAACAGATTAATCTGGGTTTGGCGGATGCCAGGAGAATGCATAGTGCCAACTGTAAAGTTTAGTGAAGGAAGAATAATGGTGCAGGGCTGTTTTTCATGGTTCGGGCTAGGCCCCTTAGTTCCAGTGAAGGGAAATCGCAACGCTGCAGAATACAATGAAATTCTAGGCGATTCTGTTCTTCCAACTTTGTGGCAACAGTTTGGGAAAAGCCCTTATTTCTGCATGACAATGCCCCCATGCGCAAAGAGAGGTCCATACAGAAATGGTTTGGCAAATTCGGTGTGGAAGAACTTGACTGTCCTGCACAGAGCCCTGACCTCAACCCCATCGGACACCTTTGGGATGAATTGGAACATCTAGTGGAAAGCCTTCCCAGACGAGTGAAGGCTGTTATAGCGGCAAAGGAGGGTACCAACTCCATATTAATGCCCATGATTTTGTAATGAGATGTTCGACGAGCAGGTGTCGACATACTTTTGGTCATGTAGTGTATGTAAAGCTGTGTACTGTGGTGTTATTAATCTTTTATAGCTGTAGCAGGAGATGGCAGTGCATTATTTGTCTGCCCAGGCAGATTCCGCTCCATCGGGGGCGACGTGCGTTTGACATGTGATGCATTTATGCAGCAGGAGTGTTTTTCTGGAGCGGATGAGGTCAAGTAGCAGGCTACAGCACATCCTCTACCTCCATACCACTTTGGTACCCCCTCCACCACCACTACCCTACATCCAACTTTGACCTCCCCTCTACTTCCTTCCCCTAACTGTGTTGCCAGCAGGGCCTAAAATTAACGCCCGCTACCTGCCAAATGCGGGTAGATTTTGGAATTGGCAGGTAAGGCTCTACAGTGCGAGCATTTCACTTGATTTGTGACTAAAAATAGTAAAGTATGATCACATTTATAGTAAAATATATTATAGTTTTCAAAGTATTTCTGCCATTTTGTTTCACGGCTGGTAAATTAATTGCACAAAGTCAAAGAACTACGAATCCTGTAGAGCCTTTTGCACCTCGTGCTGCAACACTGTCTGGCTGGGGGCTACGCTTTAGAAAGGTTGTACACAGGCATAAAAGTTGGTCAAGTTTACTCTACTCTAGTGAGACTTTGTCCTTCTTCTTGGCTATTTACATTGTTTTGTAAACAACCTAGGTTGTTTTTCTATGTTTGCTTTTCAACTGCTAAGGAAGAGAAGACAACATGTCTACTAGTCAGACTCAATCTCATAACTCTAGTCGCGCTACCACGGTAACCTCACTGAAAGGGGCAGTTGAACATTTTTGTGATATTTTGGAGAAAAAAACATCTATTTAACAATATAACACGAGTTACTTCTTCCTAGTAATACATGCATTGTTTTAGAAACATTACAAAGCATGTTTATCTTTTTTTTTGTGTTTTGTTGGTGTAATTTTAGCGTCAAATATATATTTTGGCTGGTAAAAAAATCAGAGTGGATGGTAGATCTACCTGCCACAGTGGCTGGTGGACCAAATAGTTAATTTTATGCCCTGGTCCCCAGAGCCCCCTAACCCTGACTGTGTCTCATCAGTATCTCTAACATGGACACCTCTCCAATATCAGTTCCTTTATAACCACTGATGGGTGACAGGATTTATCCATATTTCTTATCATGTCCTGCCATGGAAGTTAGTTAAAACGGACTATTTAGAGACCGCTTCTGTGGGTCTGGACTGGGAGTCCTCTCTCTCTGACCTGCCCCTGGATCAATTGTCTTTGCCCACTACAAAGGAAATAACACCTGTAAGAAAGAGAGGGATATGGTGACTCAGGGTCTAGTCAAGCCAAGGTGAGGGCTCTCCTCCAGCATCATACCACCATGTGATGCTATTGAGCCCGCTTGTCTTTCTCTCCTCATCTCTGGGTCTGTCGTCCTTGACAATCTTGGTGCTTCAAGCTGCGAGAAGGACCGAGTGACATATTGCCTTTTAAACTAGGCTACCGTGAAACACTTTCTCTCTCTGTTTTAAATGGAAGAGACTTAAATGGAAGATATTTTAAGCTCGCTTGCTGAGGTGGGCAGCTCATATTAATGCAGGGGTTCAATTTTTGTGACCCAGTTGGATCCTTAATGAATCCTGTTTCTCTCCTCTTCTCTGCAGGCCTTCGTCTTGCCTCATAGACTGCTACTCACGCTGAGGTAAGGTGCTCTTCAAAGACAACTGGGTATGCTGTTCTGTGTGTGTGTTCTTTTTTCATACAGTGTGTGTGTACGTTCACACATCCCATATGTGTTAGTTTGCGAATGTGTATGTGTCAGGGGATGATTGAATTTAACGTAGCACAAAGAGCTTTGCATTTGCTGGTTGTATGATTGGTTCGCTTGTGGACCTCGGCTAACAATAGCTCACATTGACTGAATCACTTACCAACTTTACCTGAATCAACAGCAACACAGTCTCACAGAAAGTTCTCACAGAGACTTTGACCTGGATTCTGAAATGGGATTAGATACCCCTCCTACCTGAATAACTTTATCGGATTTTAACATCCAAAAACATAAATGTGAACTGACAAACGGCGCACGCATGTACACACACACACACACACACACACACACACACACACACACACACACACACACAAACACACACTTCGACACAAAGACACACACAGATCTGTAGCCTGTCTCTGCAGTGAGCGTGATAACAGATCTTGGCAGGGGGGCAGCCAACCATATCAAAAGATACTGGATCCCAGTGAAAGGGCTTTGTTGGGGAGGGAAACGACGGCATGGAACTCGAAGGACCCCTACTGCCATTGCTATGGGTAAACTGTGTCAAACATGGGCCTGAACCCAAGCAGGATGGAAGCTTAATTTCTTTGGGCTGGCTTCATCTAGGGTTGGGCGATATTGCGATAGCATCACAAATCGACGATGATTGACAGCCATCCTTGATGGTGACGACATTGTGATGTGACAGACGATGGTTAAGCCTATTTGAACTTGACTGGCGCTGTGCTGTGTCTCGCAGCGCACAGCAGGGCAGCATACAAGTGACATTTTGAGTAATTTGCCTATTTCCTGTTTGCTATATCCTATTTCAATAAATATTATATAGCCTATATAACTCAAGAGAGGAATGTAGGCCAGACAGAACTGAGAATTCCACCAAAGCAGTGCAAAATTCCAAGTAAGAAAATAATGTTTCTCTGTCGGATGCATGGGCATTAGGCTATAGCTTAAACTTTTATGGGCACTCCTTAACTATGTTGTGTCTAGGCCCAGACAAAATTGATTCACTGTTTAACGGATTTTCCACACAGAAACGTGAGGCGAGCGAGCAAATACAAACAAACAAACAAAAAATATATATACATTAAGTGGATAAGGAACAACAGTACTTTACCACATTGTCCTAGGATATATGGACATGAACAATAGGAGAAATATAGAATTTCAGACTGATTTTCAGATTATTATTATTAATACACAAATTAACATTAATGAACCTTATTCACATAGGATGTATAATAGAATGCAATATTCTATCATATTCAAAAATTGTTCTCAACACCAATATGCTGGGTAACGTTTTAGTCTTATGCACATAGCAACGTCAAGGAAAAGGAACCAATTAAAAACCGCACTGATGTGTTTCCGAACCGTGGACAGCAACCACTCACTATCCAACACAGGAGAAAGCATATTTGTTATAAAATAATATACATTTTATTAGTGTTGAACCATTGTTCTTATGCAATATAACCACATACAATTTCAGTAGCACATGTCTTAGACTGATGGACTGTGCCATCCCCACAGGCCTTCTCAATGGATCAGTCCACTCAGACAGGAGCCTTGTTTCTCATCAGTCAGTCACTGCTCCATCATGTGAGCGCCACTCAGATAGACGCTCACACAAACCTCACGGCAAAACCAGTTCTGCTCCTCCACCAGAAAGGAATATTTTGAAAATATTTGCCATTGCCTTCACTTAGCCTCTGCCCAGGCTTTGAACAACAACATATTTCAGCATGATTAGTTCAGTTGCATTAGATTTCGAGCTATAGCCCAACTGTCGTTTTAGCTGAGTTTATTGTATTCTATTTTGGGGCGATAGCATCGTATATCACAATATTTTATAGGCACACAATCACGATAGGTCAAAGGTTGACATCACCCAACCCTAGTTTCATCACAATACTTGTAGGAAGCCTGATCCTGCCAAATTACAGTACAGTGGAGTCTTTCTTTTCAGTCCCTAAACAGATGACTCCTTGCTTCCAACCTTACGTTTTTATTGTATCAACGGTTGTACTGAAAGAACAGGGTCAAGGGGCTTAAGACACTCCTTGCACACCCTTGCTTGATGTTGTTGCGTGACAATCGAAAGGTCAACCATTAATTTCTCACAGTGTTACCTTTTGGATTCTCAACAGCTATCTTATCTTTATGTCTCACAGTGTTGCCTTTGGTTTCTCACCAGCTATCTTTTTCTATTTTCTCCTTGTGTTCCTTCTTCCTTCCTTCCTTCCTCCCTAACGATGAATGATTCATTTAAAGCCTCCAGATAATGGTTAATTTGCCTGTTGATGCTCTAGCTCCGGTGCCCTGTGTCTCTTCTCCTTCTCCCAGCTTCACATCACAGTACCCGACCAAGAGGCCCCTTTCTCTGTCCCTGGCAACCCACAAGTTCGGCCTCTTCACCCGCCTACTTAACCACCCACCTATGGCTGGCAGTGCTGTCGCTTGCTCCTTTCTCTCTCTGTCTCTCTGCCTTGTGGCGTTGGTGTACTAATGTGTTTCTATAATTCATTGTTAGTTTGGGCAAGGCATGTTCACCAAGCATCCCCACCGCCGGTTGCCCGCAGTGATGCGTCTGTGAGTGATTCTCCGGCGGTGCGTCTGTGAGTGATTCTCCGGCGGTGCATCTGTGAGTGATTCTCCGGCGGTGCATCTGTGAGTGATTCTCCGGCGGTGCATCTGTGAGTGATTCTCCGGCGGTGCATCTGTGAGTGATTCTCCGGCGGTGCGTCTGTGAGTGATTCTCCGGCGGTGCATCTGTGAGTGATTCTCCGGCGGTGCGTCTGTGAGTGATTCTCCGGCGGTGCGTCTGTGAGTGATTCTCCGGCGGTGCGTCTGTGAGTGATTCTCCGGCGGTGCGTCTGTGAGTGATTCTCCGGCGGTGCGTCTGTGAGTGATTCTCCGGCGGTGCGTCTGTGAGTGATTCTCCGACGACAAATAAATGTAATCGGAGGGGTGAAGAACACGAAAACAGATGATTAATTTATATTTGTTCTGGTGAACTGCGCGCAAGTGTGTGTGCTAGCGAGTGTAATTTGTGTGTGTTCTTAGCTTGGCACTTCAAATCCTAGTGGTAGGCCTGTTTCATTCCATACTTGCTGCATTGTGAATTGGAAAGACTTAGTGAAAGAGATGTATAGTACACACTAGGGCTGACCCCATTTAGTCGACTGGTCGATTGTTTTGTCGATAGGATGTTGGTCGACCGAGATTTCTTAAGTGGAGCAGTAGCAACAAAATAAAATAAAAAATATCATGGTGTACAAGACACCAATCTTATTGGCTCCTGTCTGAGTGGACTGATCCATTGTGAAGGCCTGTGGGGATGGCACAGTCCATCAGTCTAAGACATGTGCTACTGAAATTGTATGTGGTTATATTGCATAAGAACAATGGTGCAACACTAGTAAAATGTATATTATTTTATAACAAATATGCTTTCTCCTGTGTTGGATAGTGAGTGGTTGCTGTCCACGGTTCGGAAACACATCAGTGCGCTTTTTAATTGGTTCCTTTTCCTTGACCATGTTGCTATGTGCATAAGACTAAAACGTTACCCAGCATATTGGTGTTGAGAACAATGCAGCGGAGGCAGCAGCAGAATGAGGAGATGAGAAAGAGTGTCTAAGAAGAGGGAGGAGAGAGGAAAGCTAAACTTAATTAGGTCTATAATCAATAGCCTAACTGTTAAATGTGCCTGGCTTTATAAATCATACTGTATATATCTACAGAAATATGACACATCCTGTTTCTGTTGCCTGTTTGAGTGTTTGTTCAATAGCCTACTGATTCCGTGAGCACCAAGCCTCACGCAATGACATGTCAAGTAAATTATTTCACAAATTCAGCTGTTTTTAATCTTTGCTTTGCTGTAATAAAGGCTTTATACTTTTCTTTTTAAAGTATTGCAACAGTATTACAACAGCCTCACTTGTATTATTTCTAATGTATTTAGTTATGTTTACACTGTTCCAAATTGTCAGAAAAATAATATTTAAAATAATAATGCGCATTTTTCTTGATATAGTTATTATTACTATTATTATTATTATTATTATTATTATGATGATCATAAGTAATGTCATTATCATTAGTAGGCTTAGTATAGCAGCCTTGTATAACGACCATCGAGCTGTAGGCCTTAGAGCGTATTCTGTTTAGTCTTAATACCGTAACTTACTTAGACCTATATTGCTATACTTGAAGTGCATTCGTGGAAAGTATTCAGACCCCTTGACTTTTTCCACATTCTGTTCTAAAATGTATGAAATTCTTTTTTTCCTCATCAATCTACACACACTAAATGGTTTATAGACATTTTTGCAAATGTCTAAAAAACTGATCACATACAAGCATTCAGACCCTTTACTCAGTACTTTGTTGAAGCACCTTTGGCAGCGATTACAGTCTTCTTGGGTATGATGCTACAAGCTTGGCACAACTGTATTTGGGGAGTTTCTCCCATTCTTCTCTGCAGATCCTCTCAAGCTCTGTCAGGTTGAACGGGGAGCGTCACTGCACAGCTATTTTCAGGTCTCTCTAGAGATGTTCGATCAGGTTCAAGTCTGGGCTCTGGCTGGGCCACTCAACGACATTCAGAGACTTGTCCCGAAACCACTCCTGCATTGTCTTGGTTGTGTGCTTAGGGTCATTGTCCTGTTGGAACGTGAACCTTCGCCCCAGTCTGAGGTCCTGAGCGCTCTGGAGCAGGTTTTCATCCAGGATCTCTCTGCAGCAGGAACTGTCTCCTAGTTCCTGCTGCAGAAAAACATCCCCACCACATGATGCTCCCACCACCATGCTTCAGCATAGGTATGGTGCCAGGTTTCCTCCAGACGTGACGCTTGGCATTCAGGCCAAGAGTTCAATCTTGTTTTCATAAGACCAGAAAATCTTGTTTCTCATGGTCTGAGAGTCTTAAGGTGCCTTTTGGCAAACTCCAAGCGGGCTGTCATGTGCCTTTTACTGTGGAGGGTCTTCCGTCTGCCCACTCTACCATGAAGGCCAAATTGGTGGAGTGTCCTTCTGGAAGATTCTCCCATCTCCACAGAGGAGCTCTGTCAGAGTGACCATTGGGTTCTTGGTCACCTCCCTGACCAAGGCCCTTCTCCCCTGATTGCTCCGTTTGGCCTGGCAACCAGCTCTAGGAAGAGTCTTGATGGTTCCAAACTTCTTCCATTTAAGAATGATAGAGCCCACTGTGTTTTTGGGGACCTTCAATGCGGCAGAATTATTTTGGTAGCCTTCTGGAAATCTGTGCCTCGACACAATCCTGTCTCAGAGCTCTACGGACAGTTACTTCGACCTCATTGCTTGGTTTTTGCTCTGACATGCACTGTCAACTCTGGGACCTTATATAGACAGTTGTGTGCCTTTCCAAATCTGTCCAATCAATTGAATTTAACACAGGTGGACTCCAAACAAGTTGTAGAAACATATCAAGGATGATCAATGGAAACAGGATGCATCTGAGCTCAATTTTGATTTTAATAGCAAAGGGTCTGAATACTTATGTTCAGTTGAAGTCATTAAAACTCATTTTTCAACCACTCCACAGATCATATGTTAACAAACTAGAGTTTTGGCAAGTCGGTTAGGACATCTACTTTGTGCATGACACAAGTAATTCCTCCAACAATTGTTTACAGACAGATTATTATTTCACTTATAATTCACTATCACAATTCCAGTGGGTCAGAAGTTTACATACACTAAGTTGACTGTGCTTTTAAACAGCTTGGAAAATGATGTCATGGCTTTAGAAGCTTCTGAAAGGCTAATTGACATCATTTGAGTCAATTGGATGTGTACCTGTGGATGTATTTCAAGGCCTACCTTTAAACTCAATGCCTCTTTGCTCGACATCATGGTAAAAAAAAAAAATTCAGCCAAGACCTCAGAAGAAACATTGTAGACCTCCACAAGTTTGGTTCATCCTTGGGAGCAAATGCCTGAAGGTACCACATTCATCTGTATAAACAATAGTACGCAAGTATAAACACCATTGGACCACACAGCCGTCATACTGCTCAGGAAGGAGACACATTCTCTCTTCTAGAGATGAACGTACTTTGGTGCGAAAAGTGCAAATCAATCCCAGAACAACAGCAAAGGACCTTGTGAAGATGGGCAAAGTAAAACAAGTCCTATATCGACATAACCTGAAAGGCTGCTCAGCAAGGAAGAAGCCACTGCTCCAAAACCGCCATAAAAAAGCCAGACTACGGTTTGCAACTGCACATGGGGACAAAGGTTGTACTTTTTGGAGAAATGTCCTCTGGTCTGATTAAACAAAAATAGAACTGTTTGACCATAATGACCATCGTTACGTTTGGAGGAAAAAGGGGGGCTTGCAAGCAGGAGGGACTGGTGCACTATACAAAATAGATGGCATTATGAGGAAGGAAAATTATGTGGATATTTTGAAGCAACATCTCAATACATCAGTAAGGATGTTAAAGCTTGGTCGCAAATGGGTCTTCCAATTGGACAATCACCCCAAGCATACTTCCAAAGTTGTGGGAAAATGGCTTAAGGACAACAAAGTCAAGGTATTGGAGTGGCCATCACAAAGCCCTGACCTCAATCCTATAGAAACTTTGTGTGCAGATCTGAAAAGGCGTGTGCGAGCAAGGAGGCCTACAAACCTGACTCCATTACACCAGTTCTGGGAATTTTTACTAGGATTAAATGTAAGGAATTGTGAAAAACTGAGTTTAAATGTATTTGTTTAAGGTGTATGTAAACTTCCGACTTCAACTGTAAATAAGGTAAATCTCTTCTCACTTTGTCTTTATGGGGTATTGTGTGTAGATTTATGAGGAAAACAAATAATTAGATCAATTTTAGAATAAGGCTGTAACGTAACAAAATGTTTAAAAAGTCAAGGGGTCTGAATACTTTCTGAATGCACTGTATATAGGCCACTGTATTAATCATACATTTGTTCGTGTCATCACACAGCATACAAGTCATTCATGATTCGAAATTTAATCAAGCATTTTAGTTTTAAAATGATTAAAAAAAGGGAGCCCTGAATAATTTGCTTATACAGTGAATAAGCCGTTCCATTTTGGAAATTGTATTCACAAATTACGTTTTTTTTGCTGTAATAAAGGCTTAACAAAATAAAATGTTACAAAATACTTTCTAGTACGCTGATAATATATTTTGTATTGCTTACATTGTTCCAAACGGTCAGAATGTTTTTATTGTAATCTATACAGAACCTGTTTGGCATACATAATATGCACACAGTGCCTGCTCCTTCCCTTGATCTCCAGTATTTTCCACAACTAGTCAAATGTATTCCATACATCTTTCTTTCCCTTTACCTCCTAAGCAACCAGTAAACATTCCCGCGTTTCTTGTTTATTTGTCATGTCCTCTGCGTTCATTTTTCTGTCACGTTTTAACGGTGTTCAGAGTTTGTTATAACCAATGTATTGATGTGATTATTATATTCTATAGGTCAAGCCTGATTGTGCCCTATTCGGATGGGATTAGTTTTACTGGGGGAGGTTGGGTAATGTAGTTATGTGCACGAGCACAAAACACCACATCTGTCATTTTAGCCATGTCAGTAATTTTTAAATGGCAGGATAGTTACAATTCCAGGAAGAATAACCAACCTACTGTTTTTTTGCTAACTCAAAGGACCATTGATAATACTAGTCCCGTGCAAATTGACACCCCTGTGTTTTTAGAGAAAACAATAACTGATTAGATAAATGAACTAAGTGCTGCATACAAGCTAGATTGAACAGATATGTAAGTGGTTCAGCTACAGTGGGGAGAACAAGTATTTGATACACTGGTGTGATTTTGCAGGTTTTCCCACTTACAAAGCATGTAGAAGTCTGTAGTTTTATCATTTTAGATTCCGTCACTCTTCAACTGTGAGTGACGGAATCTAAACTAAAAATCCAGAAAATCACATTGTATGATTTTTAAGTAATTCATTTGCATTTTATTGCATGACATAAGTATTTGATACATCAGAAAAGCAGAACTTAATATTTGGTACAGAAACCTTTGTTTGCATTTACAGAGATCATACGTTTCCTGTAGTTCTTGACCAGGTTTGCACACACTGCAGCAGGGATTTTGGCCCACTCCTCCATACAGACCTTCTCCAGATCCTTCAGTTTTCGGGGCTGTTGCTGGGCAATACGGATTTTCAGCTCCCTCCAAAGATTTTCTATTGGGTTCAGGTCTGGAGACTGGCTAGGCCACTCCTTAGTTGCATTGGATGTGTGTTTCTGGTCGTTGTCATGCTAGAAGACCCAGCCACGACCCATCTTCAATGCTCTTACTGAGGGAAGGAGGTTGTTGGCCAAGATCTCGCAATACATGGCCCCATCCATCCTCTCCTCAATACGGTGCAGTCGTCCTGTCCCCTTTGCAGAAAAGCATCCCCAAAGAATGATGTTTTCACCTCCATGCTTCACGGTTGGGATGGTGTTCTTGGGGTTGTACTCATCCTTCTTCTTCCTCCAAACACGGCGAGTGGAGTTTAGACCAAAAAGCTCTATTTTTGTCTCATCAGACCACATGACCTTCTCCCATTCCTCCTCTGGGTCATCCAGATGGTCATTGGCAAACTTCAGACGGGCCTGGACATGCGCTGGCTTGAGCAGGGGGACCTTGCGTGCGCTGCAGGATTTTAATCCATGACGGCGTAGTGTGTTACTAATGGTTTTCTTTGAGTCTGTGGTCCCAGCTCTCTTCAGGTCATTGACCAGGTCCTGCCGTGTAGTTCTGGGCTGATCCCTCACCTTCCTCATGATCATTGATGCCCCACGAGGTGAGATCTTGCATGGTGCCCCAGACCAAGGGAGATTGACCGTCATCTTGAACTTCTTCCATTTTCTAATAATTGCGCCAACAGTTGTTGCCTTCTCACCAAGCTGCTTGCCTATTGTCCTGTAGCCCATCCCAGCCTTCTCTTGTGATCAAATACTTATGTCATGCAATAAAATGCAAATTAATTATTTAAAAATCAAACAATATGATTTTCTGGATTTTGGTTTTAGATTCTGTCACTCACAGTTGAAGTGTACCTATGATAAAAATTACAGACCTCTACATGCTTTGTAAGTAGGAAAACCTGCAAAATCGGCAGTGTATCAAATACTTGTTCTCCCCACTGTATATATGAATGGACTACATGTAGCCTATCAACTTTTACAGTTAATATTTTTGTTAAATGTTTTGTGTGTATTAATTGAGTATTGCCAAATGCGTCAGTAAAAAATATTCAGCCTATTTAATGCAACTGTTTCTGTTAATAGATGGCAAAGCACCATACAACTGACCTAAACGTTTGTAAATGAAAAGTTAACTTTCTCATCCATAGCCTTAAACACATCTGAAGTGCAATTGCACTGTTCAGCTAACATCTGAAGGCTGGGTGGCATTTAGGACGTACTGCGGATCGCTAAAATATCCTAATGATTATGATCACACTTCCTCAATTCAAATAATATGGCTACACTATACCGAAGATAATTTGGTATGGTTTAGAAACATGGGAACCAAGCTTGAGTTATCAGTGTGGGCTTATCACCTGGACATGTTGAAAATGTTTTTTTTTTATTTAACCTTTATTTAACTAGGCAAGTATCACGCCTAAAATAAAAACCCCCAGGCTTCCGTCGTAACTGTAAATTTATTGGAAAAAATAAGAATTACATGGTGCAGTTTGGAAAAAACGAATCTGGAATAACGGAGTAATGATTACATAACCAACGTTCCCTAATAATACTTGTCCTGTGCGAATAGGTCTTTGGTCACGTGCATGTGATGCATACATGTGTCACGTAAAGAGGGAAAGGAATAGGGAATGTTTTTCCTAAACAAAGACAGATATTTTTTTCTTGACGGGGACAGCCGTAGTACGTACACACACACACACACACACACACACACACACACACACACACACACACACACACACACACACACACACACACACGACCTTCTGACATCTACACTATCTGGCATATGCACAGTGGCATAGGGAACTCGCATGAACCCACATAATTTCCTCTATTTCACACACACACACACACACACACACACACACACACACACACACACACACACACACACACACACACACACACAAAGACCTTCTGACATCTACACTATCTGGCATATGCACAGTGGCATAGGGAACTCGCATGAACCCACATAATTTCCTCTATTTCACACACACACACACACACACACACACACACACACACACACACACACACACACACACACTATCTATCTTCTCTCCTTTATCGCTTTGTCTCCCTACCCTCCTCTCTCTGTTCCCCCCACCCTCCTCTCCCCCTCTTATCTTCTCCCTATTGTATCCACATGGCTGGGTGCTAATAACCCTGATGGCTTAGCTGGTGTCGTCCTCGGGCTGCGGGGCGGGTCATGTCCATCTGTCCCAGGCTGCTAATTAGCTAACAGGATTAGCAGTACCCTGGACAGCACCCTGATCACAGTACCTCAGGGGCCAGGCCTGCCCTAAGCACCCATCACTCCTATTGATCCCCATTGATCACTCACACCTGGGGAGCACTAAGTCTGGCCCAGGCTTCCTCTTACTATGCTATAGCCCTCTTCTCATAATGTGGGGAGGAAGGGAGGCTGCAGCTGCTGGACAGATGGGCCACCTGATGATACGTCTGTGGAAGGGGGAGGAGGGAGGTGAAGGGTGAGGTGAATGAGAGAGAAATGGAGAAAGAGAGAATGTGTGTGTGTGTGTGTGTGTGTGTGTGTGTGAGAGAGGGAATTTTATTTAGGTCTTGTGTATGTGTGAGGCAGTGAATATTGATTGTGTTTGTTCTGAGGGTGTATGTATGTACGGTTTTTAAATATGGTAAAGGGAGAGGAAGGATGTGTCAGGGGTTTTATACAGTCTGGTGTTTGAGAATTAAGCTGAGTTGTTAACACTGTGTTTTTGTCTACAGTTTTATAACATGTAATGTATCATGTTATTATATCAATCTAGCAAATGTAATGTTTTCTCACCATCTCTTACGCAACACACGCTGTCTGTCCCTGCAGACCCCTACCCCACTGAGGCCTGGCTGTGTCTCAGCTCATTCTAAGTTATTTAAAGCTCTGCCTCTGCTTCCCCCCCGTCTGTCAGATCTACCTCTCCCCGTGTCTCAGCTACTCTGGCTGATGAAGTGCGATTTTTAAGGAGGTTTGGTCTGCATCCAAATGGAACTACCACGATCCTGCCACAAAACCGTTTTACCCCCCCCGCCCCCCTTCTGGGCAGATGTTTTGCCTAATTAATCTTCCCGCATTCCATGATTGATTAATTGGAGTTAAATGGGAAGTGTGTTGTGTAATCAATTTTTCTGTCTGCTGTCCAAAGTGCCAGCAAGAGAAACCGAGGGAAAGTGAGAGAGAGAGAGAACGGAAAAGAGAGAGAGAGAGAGAGAGAAAGGGAAACAGGAGTGAGAAGGCCAAACTAGCTGTAAGCAACAATCCGTCCGTCACAGTCTCTCAGGGTTGGAGATTGCACCACCTGACATCACCCCCAGAGGCCTCATGGGGCCTGCAGCTGCAGATGTGATGTCATAGCTGGAGCTCCATTGGACAGGTTAGGGATTGGAGGAGTGGATTTATGTGTGTCTGGGACTTGGTTGAAGCAGCCCTGAGCGAATTGGTGTTGGACGGAAGTGCACACACCCAGTCCTTATAGAGGAAAGTTAGTGCTGCCATTAACCTAATATTAGGGTGTATGTACAGTGTATTTGGAAAGTATTCAGATCCCCTTGACTCTTCCCACATTTTGTTACTTTACAGCCTTATTCTAAAACTGATTAAATTAATAGTTTTCCTCATCAATCTACACACAATAACCCAAAAATGACAAAGGAAAAACATTTTTTTAATATAATTTTTTGCAAATGTATTTACATAACTATTCAGAACCTTTGCTATGAGACTCGAAATTGAGCTCAGGTTCATCCTGTTTCCATTGATCATCCTTGAGATGTTTCTACAACTTAATTGGAGTCCACCTGTGGTAAATTCAATTGATTGGGCTTGATGTGGAAAGACACACACCTGTCTATATAAGGTCCCACAGTTGACAGTGCATGTCAGAACAAAAACCAAGTCTTGATGTCAAAAGGAATTGTCCGTAGAGCTCAGAGACAGGATTGTGTCGAGACACAGATCTGGGGAAGGGAAACAAAACATTTTGGCAGCTTTGAAGGAACCCAAGAACACAGTGACCTCCATCATTCTTAAATGGAAAAGGTTTGGAACCACCAAGACTTTTTCTAGAGCTGGTTACCCGACCAAACTGAGCAATCGGGGGATAAGGGCCTTGGTCAGGGAGGTGACCAAGAAACCCGATGGTTACTCTGACAGAGCTCCAGAGTTCCTGTGTGGAGATGGGAGAACCTTCTAGAAGGACAAACATCTCTGCAGCACTCCACCAATCAAGCCTTTATGGTAGTGTCCAGACGGAAGACACTCCTCAGTAAAAAGCACATGACAGCCAGCTTGGAGTTTGCCAAAAGGCACCTTAAGACTCTCAGACCATGAGAAACAAGATTCTCTGGCCTGATGAAACCAAGATTGAACTCTTTGGCCTGAATGCCAAGCGTCATGTCTGGAGGAAACCTGGCACCATCTCTACGGTGAAGCATAGTGGTGGCAGCATCATGCTGTGGGGATGTTTTTCAGCGGCAGGGACTGGGAGACTAGTCAGGATCGAGGGAAAGATAAACGGAGCAAAGTACAGAGAGATCTTTATGAAAACCTGCTCCAGAGCGCTCAGTATCTAAGACTGGGGCGAAGGCTCACCTTCCTACAGGACAATGACGTTAAGCACACAACGCAGAAGTGGCATCGGGACAAGTCTGTGAATGTCTTTGAGTGGACCAGCCAGAGCCCGGACTTGAACCCGATCGAACATCTCTGGAGAGACCTGAAAATAGCTGTGCAGCTACGCTCCCCATCCAACCTGACAGAGCTTAAGAGGATCTGCAGAGAATAATGGGAGAAACTCCCCAAATACAGGTGTGCCAAGCTTGTAGCATCAATGTAACAAGGCTGTAATGTAACAATCTGGGAAAAAAATCAGAATACTTTTCGAATGGACTGTACATCCGTGTGCGCGTGTGTATGTGTTTGAAATGGTGAACAGGTGTGTGAATGGCCATGTGGCTGTATAATCATTTATGTGTGTCTCTGGCAGCCTGTCCTGATGTATGTCACGGTCTCTACCTGCTCTCCCAGCTGGCTCCACTAACCCCTATAAATACTGTCCCAATCGCCCCTAGTTCTGCCCAGTCTCCTCTCCTCTCTGAGTACTGTTCTTGCCACTCCACTTTCCCAGCTCCTCCATGTCTGACCTGGCTCATAACAAGTGGCTGACCCAGCCTGCTCCGGTTCTGTCTCATTGCCCTGCCACTAATGAAGCCCTGCAGGTGTATGTATTAGGCCTGTGTCTGTGTGTGCGAGTAGGCGAGGTTAGTGACTCCGCCAGGCAGGGGGTAATTAGCCAGAGTGGCGAGTGTGTGTAGCTAGGAGGGATACCAACGGCCAGCGTGCTAGGCGATCGGTCGGCGCAGTGATGGATGGGGCCTAACGGACAGCCGGAGCTGGCGGTCTGGAGGAGTGACCTCATCCTCACAGCGCATTTACTGTAGATCACTTTCACCGCTTCCGCAGGGGCCATGGCCTGCTGCATAAGTAGGCACCACAGAACACACATACCCATCCCTCCATCATTGTGTGTGAGGAGGTAGCCTTTAATTGGTTTGCTGTGGAATGAAGACCAACAAAGGAGGGAAGAGAGGGGGAAGGAAGAGATTCAGTGAGAGAGGGAGAGAGAGCGCAGGGTATGAAGTATGAATCACCCTCCTCAGGGCTGGTGCAGTGCAAATGCCCTTGTCTAGGACATGGTGGCTGCCTTCACACAGCCTCTATTCCTCCCTCCATATCACTTCTTCTCTCTCTCTCCCTCTCCCTCATTCTCTCCCTCCTCTCTTCTCTCCCTCAATCTCCCTCTCGTGGGTCCAGGCGCGGTGTAAGGGGGTGGACATTTGTCAACGTCACCGTGGGCCGGACTCTCTCCCTCAGCTGTCACTAGACACACAGACGTGCAGGCAGGCCAGGGAGAAAGCTATGACCGCTGGGATGATTGAGAGGAGGGAGGCCAATCTGTTCACATCACTTTATGAATCTGTGTGTGTTTGCGTCTGTCTACTTGTGTGTTGAGTGTCTGCATTCCAGCGCTGATTTGCATCGTTACCAAGGGAAACCAACCACGTTTAATCAGGTGAGAGCTTGCGTCGTGTGTGTGTGTGTGTGTGTGTGTGTGTGTGTGTGTGTGTGTGTGTGTGTGTGTGTGTGTGTGTGTGTACGTGTACGTGTACGTGTGTACGTGTTATTTGGGTTTGCCTTATCCCCAGCAGATAAACACACTGTATACCGATTGGGTGAGGGAGGGGAAGCAGGGGGCTTTGTATGAGGTGTTGATTGCAAGCTGTTGAAAAGCCGATGTGGCATGTTGCCAGGTGAGATCAATGCATACATTGGCTCTGAGCTCCAGTCTGGGGGGGAGAAACACCAGTGCAGGCAGCCACTCCATCACTACAGCGGCCCACTTTGCCCCGACCCGCTGATTAAATGGTCTGTTATGAAGGGAGTGGAGGGAGTCATCACTCAGGTGTTGTGACCTGGGGAAGTTATTATTTCTGTATTGTAGTTCCTAAAGACATAAACGGTGCCTGTGCTGTTTAATGAACTATGGAATGGGAAAAGTGTCTTCTTCCTGGTCTTCTCTATGTTCAACTTCCTGTTCTCCCTTTGTCCTCTGCCTACCTTCTTCCTTCTGCTGTCTTCCCGTTTTCCACTATTTTTCATCAACATCAGGAAGTGGGTGTTGTCAAACCCAATGAAATGCGAGTGAGTGAGTGAGTGAGTGAGTGAGTGAGTGAGTGAGTGAGTGAGTGAGTGAGTGAGTGAGTGAGTGAGTGAGTGAGTGAGTGAGTGAGTGAGTGAGTGAGTGAGTGAGTGAGTGAGTGAGTGTGTGTGTGTGTGAGGTGCAGTAGTAGGATGCAGGGTGGATGGGACGGGACGGGAGGACCGTGTGTGTGTACCGTGTTGTCTCCGTAGCTCTAGGCAGTAAGTGTGGCTTGATGGAGAGCCCATGCCCCTCTGTACGGCGCTGCCTGCCTGTGGGTTAATTGTCTGCTGGGGTTCTGTTTCGACCAGGAAGAACGCAGGAGTAATGAACCGATAAGAAAAGTACGGAGGAGAATAAGAGAAGGCAACCGAGTAAAGAGACGCCCAGAGGAGGGGTGGAGGGAGAGCGAGAGACAGGAAAATGACAGCTATTACAGAAAGGGAAAGGGGAGGGAGTCGGATATGGAGGGATTGAAGGAAGTGAGAGAGAAGACTCTGCCCCCCTGGGTGTTGTATCTGTGGCGCTGTACACCGGTGCTCAGTAGCTGTCTGGACAGACGTTTGACACCGGCCCCTTCCCGCAAACAAACCTCTACATGTTCATCTCACACCCATTATCTCCATTTGGAGGAACACTCAAAGCCAAAAATCTCACATCCATTATCTTCAATAGGACATGTTCACACAGGCACACAAACAAGCACGTTTGATCTAACACATCCTGTCAAACATGCACATACACTCACACTTGTTTGCCACTACTGCCTACAGTGATGTATTCACCTACTCAGTCATACTGTACAGTAGATGGAGTAGATGGATCCTTGGCTATTTCGTCAGCATTGAGAGAAAAGCACCTTTCAGTGTTTTGACGAAATCTCCATGATCAGATCAGTCTATCACTCTCTCCTCTCCCTGAGTTTTTAAGTAGCACTGATGCATCTCTAGCTCTTTGTACTTGCCTACCATAGCAGACTCCATCTCTGTCAGGTGTGAGTGGCAGGTGGATCTACTCTGCTTTGGACATACTGTCTCTATACTGCGTTTTGTGCGTGCGTGCTCCTGGTGTGACGGCCGATCCCGCTGTCTCATGTATTTTGCCTCCCCAGGCAGCTGACACGTTGCTTCAGGTGTGTTGTCAGGGTTTGTTCCATGAGCTGAGGTGTTTGTGTGTGTTTCTAATGCTTGTGTGTGTGTGTGTGTGTGTGTGTGTGTGTGTGTAAGAGAATAAAGGAGGAAAAGCTATGCTCATGTGATTTGATTCTCTTCTCTGTCCAGTTCATTCATTGCAGGGCTAACCTGATTAGTAGAGAGTTACAGCACTGCTCCCATCCCAGATCTTTACTGATCTTATCACAGAGAGGGGCCTAGCAGCCTGGGTCATACCAGGAACAGCGCAGCACTGATGTTTCTCTGTTGTTTCTCTTAAAGGCCCAGCGCAGTCCGAATTCAGTTTTTCCTGTGTTTTTGTATCATAGTGTACAACGGCTGATGAAACGATCACTGTAAAAGTGTGAAGACATTTTATCAGCGTTATTTCCTGATAAAGGTAACTGCCAAAATATAGGAAACGCCAACATAGTGTATTTTTTTTCTCTCTCCCCAATTTCGATCTTGTCTCATCGCTGCAACTCCCCCATGGGCTCGAGAGGAAAAGGTTGACTCATGCATCCTCCGAAACATGACCCACCAACCACGCTTCTTAACACCCGCCTGCTTAACCCGGAAGCCAGCCGCACCAATGTGTCGGAGAAAACACTCTTCACCCGACAACCGAGGTCAGCCTGCAGGTGCCCGGCCCATCACAAGGAGTTGCTAGAGCACGATGAGCCATGTAAAGCCCCCACAGAGAAACTCTTCCCTACCTCGGACGACGATGGGCCAATTTGTGCACCGCCCTATGTGATACAGCCCAGGAATGAACCAGGGTCTGTAGTGACGCCTCTAGCACTGCGATGCAGTGCCTTAGAACGCTGCGCCACTCAGGAGGCCCTCCAACATAGTGTCTTAATAGGGCATTGGGCCACCACATTCCAGAACAGCTTCAATGCACCTTGGCATAGATTCTAAAAAGTGTCTGGAACTCTATTGGAGGAATGCGACACACAAGAAATCTTCCACAAGAAATTCCATTATTTGGTTTTGTTGATGGTGGTGGAAAAGCTGTCTCAGGCACCGCTCCAAAATCTCCAATGAGTGTTAAATTGGGTTGAGATCTGGTGACTGAGACGGTCATGGCATATGGTGTACATCATTTTCATGCTCATCAAACCATTTAGTGACCACTAGTGCCCAGCCATGATAGCCAAAATAATGGGCTGCCTAGCTTTTTTTATACATAACCCTAAACATGATGGGAGGTTAATTGCTTAATTAACCCAGGAGCCACACCGTTGTGGAAGCACTTGCTTTCAATATACACTGAACAAAAATATAAACGCAACATGCAACCATTTCAAGTTACAGTCCATATACAGTATATCAGTCAATTGAAATAAATTAATTAGTCCCTACTCTATGGATTTCACGACTGGGAATACATATATGCATCTGTTGGTCACAGATATCTTTAAAAAAAGGTAGGGGTGTATATCAGAAAACCAGTCAGTATCTGGTGTGACCACCATTTGCCTCATGCAGGGCAACACATTTCCTTTGCATAGAGTTGATCAGGCTGTTGATTCTGGTCTGTGGAACATTGTCACACTCCTCTTCAATGGCTGTGCAAAGTTGCTGGATATTGCCGGGAAAAGTGGGCCTCAGATTCTCATCACGGTATCTCTGTGCATTCAAATTGTCATCAAATAAAATGTAATTGTGTTCGTTGTCCGTAGCTTATGCCTGCACATACCGTAACCCCACCGCCACCATGGGGCACTCTGTTCACAACATTGACATCAGCGAACCGCTCGCCCACACAATGCCATACACGCTGTCTGCCATCTGCCCGGTACAGTTGAAACCAGGATTAATCTGTGAAGAGCACACTTCTCCAGCATGCTAGTGGCCATCGAGGGTGAGCATTTGCCCACTGATGTCATTTACGACTCAGAACTGCGGTCAGGTCAAGACTTTCCTTGGTGAGGATGACGAGCACGCAGATGAGCTTCCCTGAGGCGTATTCTGACAGTTTGTGCAGAAATTATTTGGTTATGCAGACCCACAGTTTCATCAGCTGTCTGGATGGTTGGTCTCAGACAATCTTGTAGGTGAAGAAGCTGGATGCGGAGATCCTGGCTGGACCTCATTACACGGGAGCTGTGTTTGAATACTCATATTAACCTAACTATTTGTATTTGTGTCGTGAATTGAGTATAAAGTATGCTTTTTGGTCATAGTATGGATATAGTTAGTATGCCAAAAGTTCCCGGATGTCGTACTAAATTCACCAAAATATGAAGTATTCATGCAGTGGACACTTTTTCCGTACTTCTAGTGCCCATAATGCAATTCTTCAGAAAATTTGCATAGCTTCACAACGTTTTCAGATTTGAAGGAAACGTTGGAAAATATAAGTCTGATGAGAGAGGATACAAATTCATTGCTTCAACTAATTATGACAAATTTTAACAAAATGTTGAGCAATATAATAAAATAATGACTTTTCAAATAAGTTACGTTACACGTTGTGTTGGCAGACAATTTGTTAGCTATGCTTTCCTTACGAACTGTATAGCATTACAGCAGTATGTACCGGTATGTTGGCTACTAATACATCGAACTTGCCAGGCAGTATATTAACTATCTGCTATCTAACGAACTACCCAATGTTTATTGACTTGATTATTCACATCATTCTTAGCTAAGTGGGATAGTCGTTGTGTGTTTCAATGGACATTGTTAATTCTGGCTATCTACTCCGATTTCAGAACACTCTCGCGCAGAATAACTGTTGAATTTACGAATGCTCAACACCCGTTTCATATGTGGCTGGTGTCATTAAACGTCGGCAAAAAAAAGTTGTTAAATTGTTGCCAGCAGCACAGTTAGTCACCAACGCTCTGGATAACATTAAAACATCATAACCAGCTCTGCTAGGGTGAGTAAAATGGTCAGAGTGAGGTGTTCTTGTGTCTGGAAGTAGCTAGTCAACGTTAGCCAGTTAGCTTGGGTGCTTGACTGCTGTTGAGCGCTCAGATCAACCCTCCAGTGTGCGCTCTGAACGCTCCGAGAGTGAAACGCTCTGAATTTACGAGCGGACAATCTGGAATTACGAACACCCAGAGCACACTCTGGCACTCCAGATTTAATTTACGAAAACACCCGAAATCGTAAAATGTTTAGCTAGTCATTTGTTATGCTAACAAGCTAGCAAGAGGTTGCATAGCAACAGCATAAACCTCTAGTAGACAGGCGAAGTACGCTCAACTGAAACGATACCATTTGTTTACAGTATACGAAAATGAACTAATAGAATGTGGTATATACTCATTAAGTATGGGTATTCGAACACAGCTCTGGACTGTGGTTGTGAGGCCGGTTGGATGTACTGCCAAATTCTCTAAAATTAAGTTGGAGGCGGCTTATGGTACATTACATTCTCTGGTAACAGCTCTGGTGGACATTCCTGCAGTCAGCATGCCAATTGCATGCTCCCTGAAAACTTGAGACCTATGTGGCATTGTGTTTTGTGACATTTTAGTGGCCTTTTATTGTCCCTAGCACAAGATGCACCTGTGTAATGATCATGATGTTTAATCAGCTTCTTGATATGCGACACCTGCTCATTAACAGGGATGTAAACAAATTTGTGCACACAATTTGAGAGAAATAAGATTTTTGTGCATATGGGGAATTTCTGATAACTTTTATTTCAGCTCATGAAACATTGGACCAACACTTTACATGTTGCGTTTTATATTTTTGTTCAGTATACTTTGTTTCCCTCGTTTACTCAAGTTTTTCCATTATGTTGGCAGTAATTGCTGGTTGAAAATACAATCTACACAGGACCTTCTAACCAGCAAGTTTTGCATGGGTAGAGTTTTGGCTTGCCTGGTGACATCACCAGGTGGTAAATTTGACAATAGACCAATAACAGAGTTCCAAACCTCTGCCAATAATAGCTATTTTTCATTTTTTTTGAAGGTGCCAAGGCTGGGGTCAAGTTCATTTTGACTGGGCCAATTCAGTAAGTTAATTTTAATACTAATTCAACAATTAAAACATTTTCATTGCAAATAAGTGGAATGAATTTGTAATCCTGAATTGACAAAATTTAAATGAAATTGACCTCTACCCTTTTTGGTACAGCTTCTCAATAGGGCCATGGTCATGGTATTATGGTGTGGAGTTGGACACGGGTGATATTGAACATGGAATTGTAACCTGATGTCTGAAGCACCAGGGATGTTGGGTCGTTAATATCTGCACAGCCTAGGGCTATCCATTCTAGAGAGATTTTATTTCTCTGCAGGTCTCTCACTTTTCCTCTCCATTACCCCCATCTCTCTCGCTCTCTTCCTCTCCCCCTTTCACGGTTGTGCTCAGGATCTTGTGAGGATCTCAAGGTTATTTAGTGGTAATTGTGGCCATCCATTCTCCTCCGCCGAGCTTGAAAGATGAGCCATCGTTTAGAGGCAGAGCTCAAAGGGCTCAGAGGGTGGAGGTGGTGATTTGTGAGCTGAGAGGAGCAGCATGGTCAACCATACGCGTGTGTATACTTGCGTGTGACTTGTTTGTCTGTGAGGGGGGGTGGGTGTGTGTGTGTGTGTGCACGCACACACCCGCGTTTGTGCGTGCGCATGTGTGTATCTGCACACGTCTAGTGGGGAACAGTGGGCTCTGGGAGGGATGCTGTGTGTTGATGTGGAAGGCTAGATCTGAGTGGACTGTGGAGACCACAGACCGAGCAGAGGGACAGGTGCAGCGAGTAATTCAGACCGACAGACTGTAAGGGTGTGAAGGGAGCTCTGATGAGTGTGTCTCTTTCTCTCTGTGTGTAAGGGAGAGGTAGAGACTGTATATGTGCTGGGTAGACCAGACAGTGTGTCTTATGCCAAGGTGTCCCAGGGCCGGTACGGTGCAGCAGATGGAGAGATGGTGTGCCACGCAGTGATGCCCATTAATCCTGGACCCTGGGCAGCAGAGGTGCCCGTCCAGACTCACACTGTGAGGAGGAGACTTAGGGCATCCCACAACTATCCATCCTCCACACTAACCAGCTCCACCCAGACCCACAGTGTACTACCGACATCCTCCATCTCACTCTACCAGATACAGACGGCCTTGTGTTTCATACAGGATCCAAGCTGTCTAATTCACTCTCCCATTCCTCTCTCTAACTCACCCTCTTTTTTTATATATCTGGGTCGAGTCTGTGCTTGTTTAGCTGCATGTCTGTGGGAGGGAGTCGGCCTGAGTCCGATTATTATGTATCAGGCTGATAATTCCCACTCTGCTGTTTTGGCATAATGTTAGCAGGACTGTAACAATGAGCCTGAACATAATGTAAGCAGGATTGTAACAATGAGCCTGAACATAATGTAAGCAGGAATGTAACAATGAGCCTGAACATAATGTAAGCAGGACTGTAACAATGAGCCTGAACATAATGTAAGCAGGAATGTAACAATGAGCCTGAACATAATGTAAGCAGGAATGTAACAATGAGCCTGAACATAATGTAAGCAGGACTGTAACAATGAGCCTGAACATAATGTAAGCAGGACTGTAACAATGAGCCTGAACACGGCTGTGTTTTTGTGCCTGCTGTCTCCTGGGGAGTGTGAACGATGCAGCTGTCAGGAGATCCATAGACGTTGTCTGAGGACCAAGTCAGCGCCTGTCAGATAAAGACTGATGGCAGCTCAGAAACTGGGAAAATATGTGCCCAGCGCTATCAATTTTCATCTAATTAGTGTTCATTTAATGCCAGATCCTGACTCAGAATCTCTTCATCAATGCCTCAACCAACCCACTTTACTACATGCGTGTCCTCTCCATTATTCCAGCCCTGAGGTTAATGAAACAACAACAGTTATATCTTTGTTTGCCGTCTGAATGCTGCTTCCTTTAAGCAAGCTATGGAACGTCACATTTTCAGTTTATTCAAGGGCAAATCATTCTGTATTGTTGAAGCCGGCTATTCACTTACAGCCAGCTATTCACTTATTGATCTTTAGAAATCAACCAAACTTTCCCATCCTCTTCATTGTCATTTCTACCAGGCTATTATTGTAAGTGGTACATCATTATTGTTTTTAGTGATAATCAAGCAGCTAAATGCCAACTCGATATGGCTTTGCTCAGTCAGTCAGCCTGCCAGCTGGGGTTCCCCAGATGAGCAGCATTTAAAGCCTTGCTTCTTCTCTCCCGACCTCGTCTCTCTCACATTCTCCATCTCTCCCCACATCGCTCCGTCTCTCTACCATATGCTATGCATATTTCTACTCTCTTAACTGTTCTCTTTCCCTCTCTCCCTCCCTCCCTCTGTGAAGAGGTCCACGCAGGAACTGGCAGCAGCCATTGTAAATCCCAGTTGTTGTGGAAAGAGAGAGAGAGATGTTCTCAGAGCCCAGTCTCTCAGTCTCTATCAGAGTTTATTCTGGGTCAGAGAGGCGTTGCTGGGAGAGCACTGAGAACTCCACTTTGTAAAATTAGGCATGGGGGTTTTAAATACTTTCACTTTTTGAATGTAATCATGAATTTTTGTTGGATATCCGGATATTCTAAATACATAAATACATTATTTCTATGGGCACAATCACTGTTCATGACACAAACTGTTCAAACCCCTTTTGCCGGTTTAAAGGTTATTTCCTGCAATCCTACACATTTTGTCATGGGGTGATGCAGTTTTAAAGCAAATGTTTATTCATGTGACATTTGAGTGACTCAAATATTAAAACAAAATCTATGGGCCAAAAAACCTAGCTACATGGGCTGGTTAATGTGGACAGTTCTGAGGTATGCATTCTAGCTCTCTAAGGTATGCAATGACTGACATGACAAGAGGAAAACTACCCAAGGCAGCAGCTACTCTTCCTGGGGTCCAGCAACATTAAGGCATTTATATACAATTAAAAATATTACATGACATTACATTTCATAACACTATTCACAACACATTACTTCTCTGCCCTCAGGCCACTACTCTACTACCACATATCTACAATTCAAAATCCATTTGTACGTGTGTGTAGAGTATGTATGTACTTGTGTGGGTCTTTTCAAAGTCCCTGCTGTTCCATAAGGTGTATTTTATACGTTTTTTAAAAATCCAATTCTACTGCTTGCGTCAGTTACCTGATGTGTAATAGAGTTTCATGTAGCTATGGCTCTATGTAGTACTGTGCACCTCCCATAGTCTGTTTTGCACAACTGTGAAGAGACCTCTGGTGGCAAGTATTGTGGGGTGTGCATGGGTGTCCGAGCTGTGTGCTAGTAGTTTAAAACAGACAGCTCGGTGCATTAAACATGTCAGTACTTCTTACAAAAACAAGTAGTGAGGAAGTCAATCTCTCCTCTACTTTGAGACATGAGAGATTGACATGCATATTATTAATGTGAAGGGTGAAGTATCAATGGGAAGATGTTTGAGAAACTTTATGCGAATGCTTATTGCTTCTGACTAGATTAATCCTGCTCACAGGTGTAGAGTAGACATCAGTAGGCATTGCCTTATACAACTGGAGTATCTCAGTGTTTGAATCCAATCCCCTGAATACGACGACTCAACTGGTGTGACGGGTGTAGAAGACTGGTACAGTATGCTGCTGCCCAGCTGTCTCCATCTGTGTGATTGGCTCTTATCTGTCACTAGGCTCTCTTTCCAATCAGGGCGTACACAGTTGGCACAAAAAGATAACCAAGTGGCTGTAGAGTGGAAATGTAAATCATATTATTAACTTGTGCGTGCGTGCGATTAAAACTCCATATTTAAACCATCTGCAGAATCATTATGATTCATCCTGTATTCCCCAAAGGAACTGTTAAAGTCAGGGAAATAAGTCTCATGTCCTCCCACGGGAGGCAATAAAGGATCATTTCTCTCCACGTGCAGGCCTGGGATATCCGTTTGTAATTGTTGTCCCAGGGGACCGCCTTGTATTTAATTTGGTCCACTCTCTCAAACAGTACTCTTGTCCAGACTGACAACAGCATCCTACTTCCTCCCTCACTACTACTCGATCTTAAACAGGGGGAATGTTATTCTCTGAAACGACTCCCCCCTGCCTATCCCCCTCCTCTCCTGAACACCTTGCTTTGATCTTGGGGCTCAGAGGACTCTGAAATCAGCATCATGCCTGGTCTGTGTGAGGTTTGACGTGTGGAGAGGATAAGAGTGAGCGAGGGAAGAAGGGAGAGATGGGTAGAGAGAGAGAGATGTTCTGTAGAAAGGTGTAGAGAAGTGCCATTAATGTGTCAGCTGGTTGGTGAACACGCAAAGCGTTTTAATGAGACGCGGGGAGACGAGGCCCCAGTATCTCTCTGTGTTTCTCCACTCAGAGCCATGAATTACGGAAGATAACATCAGCAGCATAGCGCTCTGGGATTCTGTTCAGTAGCTCAGGGTGAAGAGATTCAGCAGGGTTCTCTGTCTCTCTGAGATGCTGTGACGTGCTATCCAACGTGTTCGGGGAACATCTCTCACTGTGCACGCATCCAACCTCTCAGCGCTTTACTTTTTGATGTCTAGGGCCGGGACGATACCAATATCGCGATACACGTTAGTATCGCGGCAAGGAAACAAAACACAAATTGGTTTTAACTTCTTTAGAAGAAAAAAAAAAACTGCACTAATGTTGGAAACAAACATCATCCAGAGTCACATGTATTTATTTAAGCTATAGCACACATTATTTTGCATACAGCAGATTTTTAAAGGACTGAAGAGTTTGGTCTGCTTCGTGTGTTCATTTTTGCCATGGAAAATGATACTGGTATCGTCCTGGTCCTATTGATAACCACATAGGCTATCTGAAAAATAGACTGTAAATGGTAGCCTTTACACCCCTCAGTATGTATGCACCCTGGCTAGAGTTTTTTCTATATTCTGTCTGCCTACCAGTTCCTATCAGTCCTTCTGGGGTGAATCAGCAGAAAGCCAGCAGGGTCAGGCAGTCTGTGTGTTATCAGTGATGCAGAGTGTTTACTAGTACTGGGAGATTAGGAGTGCTCTGGTGGGTCCTCTTCTGCCTCAGGGGGAGCGTCTCTCCTTTGATGTGATCTGACAGAGAGAGAGAGCGGCCCAGTACAGGGCCAACCAGGAAGTTTCTCCAGTCTGGAGTGCGTGTGGGACCGCGGTTCCATTCTCCCCTCTACTGTACTGTAGCTATACGACTGGGCTAAAATAGCCCTTTTCACAAGGCACTAAGAGGGAATAAATAACATGCATGCATAAGGAGTATTGATTATAGAGCTCTTTTGTTTATACTGGCATAAGGAGTATTGAGTATAGAGCTCTTTTGTTTATACAAGGCTGGTTCGCCGCTCCCCGCCTGCTCCGTTCTCTTCAAATTACAGGCCATCAGTTTAAGTGAATTCATTCATCAATTTGAACGGAAGACCGGAGAATAACAATTGATCCACTGTTTTCCAAAGTAGAAACTGATTTCAGAGGTGTGTGTGTGTGTCTGTGTGTGTCTGTGTGTGTCTGTGTGTGTCTGTGTGTGTCTCTGTGTGTCTCTGTGTGTCTCTGTGTGTGTGTGTGTGTGTGTGTGTGCCCCCGATGCCTAATGTAGCAATAAGTTGACATGTTCGCTCCAGTTCAGAGCATCTCAGTGGGGAGCCTTCTCCTCGCATCTCTTTCTGGAGACTGGCGTCGTGCATTTCACCCAACTCTCACGCTTGGCTGGAGGAAAGCTCTGTCTGCTTATAGCTGTGGGAGGGGGGAGCAGCCCGACACAGGTGCTAAGGAATCGCTGCATCACCGCTCCCATATCTACCTGAACAAAGACCACGGAGACTCATTTGGCTTTCCTGTCTGCTGCTGGTGTGTTTTTGTGAGAGATTCCCATTTTTCTATTATATTATTTTAAGGGGGATTCTCAATGAAATGCTGGGTACCTGGTTTCGTTTTGTGATTCCAATTGCATTTATTTAATGTACTGTTTGTTAGTGTGTGGATAACCATTTACAGACACGCAGGCATCTCACACCGAGGCATCAAATCTTCTCTCCCCGCAGGCGGCCGCCGTGTACCACCACCCCCAGAGAGCTAAACGCATCAAAGGAAAGCTTCATTTCCCATTTCCCAGCTTTCCTCTCCTCCTTGCTCCACACAGGCACATTTTCTCTAAAGCGGTTATTTTTTTTAACAACTATTTGATTGCTGCGGTTTACAAGCGTGACTTTTGTTGCATAATCAACACAGTTTAATTTGTTATTCATTTCAATACGTGCGTGCATGTTTGGCTGCGGAACAGCTGGCGGGTGGAATCAAAACATTTAAATCAAATCAAATCAAATGTTATTGGTCACATACACATGGGTAGCTGATGTTATTGCAAGTGTAGCGAAATGCTTGTGCTTCTAGCTCCGACAGTGCAGTACTATCTAACAATGTCTAACAGTTTCACAAAATATAACACACATAAATCTAAGTAAGAAAGGATTGAGAATATATACATATGCCAGGGCGGCATTGGACTAAGATCCAGTGGAATAGTAAGCTTTAAAGTATACAATATACACATAAGAGATTGGTGATGCAGTATGTACACACGATTAGGTGACTAAGATACTGAGAATAGTATAGCGTACAGTTAGACATATGAGATGAGTAGTGCAAGATACAGAAACATTATTAAAGTGACTAGTGTTTCATTCCTTAAGTGGCCAGTGCTTTCTAATCTCAAATCACATGTTTAGCAGATGTTAATGCGGGTGTCGCGAAATGCGACACCCGCATAAGGTCGAGTGGCATGGACAAAGATACAGTAGAAGAGTATTGAATACAATCTATACAAATGAGTTGGGGACGCAAGATATGTAAACATTGTTTAAATGACTGTGATACAGAAGGATCGTATAGAATACAGTATATACATATGGGCTGAGTGATGCCAGATATGTAAACATTATTAAAGTGACTAGTGTTCCATACCTTAAAGTGACCAGTGATTTCTAGTCTGTGCCTCTAGGCAGCAGCCTCTAATGTGCTAGTGGTGGCTGTTTAGCTGTCTGATGACCTGTTTTTCAGTCTCTCGGTCCCAGCTTTGATGCACCTGTACTGACCTCGACTTCTGGTTGACAGCGGGGCGAACAGGTAGTGGCTTGGGTGGTTGATGTCCTTAATGATCTTTTTGGCCTTCCTATGACATCAGGTGCTGTAGGTGTCCTGGAGGGCGGGTAGTTTGCCCCCGGTAATGCGTTGGGCAGACCGCACCACCCTCCGGAGAGCCTTGCAGTTGTGGGCAGTGCAGTTGCCGTACCAAGCGGTGATACAGCCCGACAGGATGCTTTCAATTTTGCTTCTGTAAAAGTTTGTGACGGTTTTAGGTGTTAAGTCAAATTTCTTTAGCCTCCTGAGGTTGAAGAGGCTCTGTTGCGCCTTCTTCACCACACTGTCTGTGTCGGTGGACCATTTCAGTTTTCCATCTTCTCCACTGCGGTCCCGTCGATGTGGATAAGGGGGTGCACCATTTGCTGTTTCCTGAAGTCCATGATCATCTCCTTAGTTTTTTTTTGACGTTTACAATAAATGCAGCCTCAGGCGTATGTGGTTTCGAGTTTACATAAAGTCATTGAAGTTATTAACCTATTTGTTTTCGGTAATGCTGTTAATTATTACATAAATTCAGGCTTTCGTTCATTAGACCATATGCAGGCCATATAAAGTGTAAACCAGTGCGGCTGGGAAAAGTTTGCGTAGCATACTAAATAAATGTAGCCTCTTTTTGCAGCCTATATTCAATTCTGGGAATTCCCTATGGCACTCGTAACTTGAATGCACTTCAAGGAATGTTTATCTTGCATAAAACACACAATAGGCCCACTAGGTTGGTAGATAAATTTGACAACCTAATAGTATAATAGTTTTTCTATTCATTACTCGTTTTGTTTATAGAGGAAAAGTAAATGTGGACTGTTCCAGCATCTTCAAAGTGAGCCTCTGCAGAAATATTTGTTCATGTTTCATATTTTTTTGCCGTTGTGGCAATGGTTTTGCTGTGGTGCAGCCACAGCTAAAGGACTGCTGCAGGAACACTACTGCCGAAGATCTCTCTCTCACTCACTCACTCACTCACTCACTCACTCACTCACTCACTCACTCACTCACTCACTCACTCACTCACTCACTCACTTCCTGGTAAAGCGGCAGGCCTTGTTTGGTCATTATTAAATACTCAGTCACTGGGGAAAAGCAACCCTGGGGAGGATTTGTAGCAGGCATCATCCTCCCCCATCCGTCTTATCAGGCCTACAGTACACTCTGACTGCATCCTGCTGGCTTCACTAGAGAGAGAGGGAGGCCTTCCTCGAGTCTTCTGTCTACTGCATGTCATCCATACAGCTAAATCCCTCCTCAATCTTGGCATGCCACTGGATTATCATCCCAGTCACTCAGGCTAGCTAGGCAACTCTGCCCTTCACTGCCATCACCCATGCCTGTATGTGCCAGACTAACGGAGCCAACTGGGCCAGTCCCATGCCTGTAGGCCTGTCTGAAATTGGCAGTGATGGGGAACGCCCCGTGTTAACATCAAGCTGTGACTCCGGTTACCGATGATGTTTGAGATTTAGCTCACTTCAGAATCGGTCACAGGACAGGACTGTATCTCCTTGACGGTGCCGTACAGAGCTCCAGTACTCTGCCCCCTCTACTTGGAACGAGCTACAAAATGAACTGAAATCCAATCTAATCAAATTATTTATTGGTCGCATACACAGTTTAGCAGGTGTTATAGCGGGTGCAGTAAAATGCTTAAGTTACTAGCTCATAACAATGCATTAAACATTTCAAACAAACAAGTACACAATAATCATAAACGAGAAATCAAGAAGTCTCCTTAAATGATTTTAAAACTAGGGTAAAATCTATGGTTTAGAATTGCCTATTCAATGTGTGAACTGATGTTTTTTTCACTGTACTTTTTGTTTTATGTTGTACAGGTTTAAAACTAGGGCTGGCACAATTACTGTATAATCAGTTATCCAACAATTATGGATGAAGAAAATAAAATAACCGTCATAACTGTTTTTTTTTTGTGGTGGTACGAACAGCTGACTGAAGACGGGACAGCCAGACATTAGTGCGGTTGAGTCCGTTTCTACGGAAACATGGACTCTATAACGGGATGAAACTTTGTTTCTCCTTGCTGAAACAAGCATGGCATTGTTGCAAACAAGTCCTAGGCAATGCTCTCCTCCATGCAGTCAGGAGCGGAGGAGTTTCTTAGTTTTCTTTGCTATTCAAACGATTGGAACGGTGACCGCGGTCACAAAACAGTAACCGTCATAAAACATTTCAGGACCTGTCACAGCCTTATTTGAAACTGTGTGATGCTTTATTGGCCAGGTCTCGCTTGCAAAATCAATTTTTAATCTCAAGGACACTAACCAGGTAAAAAATAAGAATAAAGATGATTTCTGTTTCTGGATCTCTCCACAGGGTCGATTACTGATCTTTCCAGTGCTTTAGATTTCAGCCTGTGTCTGATGGTAGCCAATTCCCCTCTCCTCTCTGTGATGTGTGTTTAGCCAGTGAGCTGGTGTCCTTGGGCTGACCTAGAGGCGGTGGGGATAAGGACAGTTTATCCCAGGGAGGTGGGCTTTACTCCCCCACCTAAGTAAATCTCAGATTAACCACACTGTGCAGGAGGGGGTAAGGCTTTCAGTAGGTCAAGGTAATGGCAAAGGGACTAGCTAGCCCATCCCTGTGAGGACTCAAACAATGCTCAATTTCTTATTAAATGTATAGTAAAAAGCCGTCAGTCAGCATTATCAGTCTTTTTCTCCCATTGGAATGTTGACCAGGTGAGGTCAGCACAGCAGAGACATGGGATTGGTTTAGCAGCCCTTCCTTGTCTCATTGAGTCTTATGTAGGACATTTGCACAGTATTGCATGTGGAATAGAAACATCCATAATATAATATAACATCTGTTCCTCTGTTATGTTTTTGTTTTGACTAAGTCATCGTTTAATGATAAAAGCCTCCAAAATTAATCGTTTTTGTCACGCCCATCTCTGTTTATGATGGGTGAATAATGCCTGCATCTATTCTGGGATCTAGAGTTGTGTGTGTATGTGTATGTGTGTGTGTGTGTGTGTGTGTGTGTGTGTGTGTGTGTGTGTGTGTGTGTGTGTGTGTGTGTGTGTGTGTGTGTGTGTGTGTGTGTGATCATTCATCAAAGATTTATTGCCATGTGTGACTGGGTGTGTTGGGCCAGACAGTGTGAAGTGGCAGGTTTCTCAAAAGCTGCAGGATGCTCCACCTGAGTGGCCATGTCGCTGTCGCCAACAGATGTGCCTTCCATCATTCTTTATCTCTCCCTCCATCTTTCTCTCCATCCCTCCCTCTCTCCCTCCCTCTGATCCCTGTCTCATCTTTCCTGTAAATGACCTCTGCTGCCAGAGGACCTGGCTTTAGCCGCTAATTTAGTGTGTGCTATGTATGTGTGCTGTGCGTGTGTGATTCTGGGAATCGTGAGCTCAAAAACTGGGAGTTGTGAGCTCCTTTCATTGCAAGTATTTATTTATTTGTATTTTATTTATTTAACCTTTATTTAACTAGGCAAGCCAGTTAAGAACAAATTCTTATTTACAATGACCGCCTACCTACAGGGACAGCCATAATAGTACGGCGCTCCTGGAGCAAACTAGGGTTAAGTGCCTTGCTCAAGGACACATCGGCAGGTTTTCACCTTGTCGGCTCGGGTAACCTTTCGGTTACTGGCCTAACGCTCTGACAACTAGGCTACCTGCCACCCATGTGTGCGTGAACCATGTGTGCGTGCAGATTCTATAAGAAGCTGGATATAGGCCTGTACAGTACTAATTTGCTGCGTGTGTTGCAAGTAACTTGTCTGAATGATACCGGATAGGCTTTTATCACATGCTATGTGTGTGGCTGTCATGTCAGCGTTCATCAGATCAGTAGTCTCTGGTGTAGCTGTACTCAGGTCCTCAGACAGCTGTTTCCAAAGGGGGAGACGTTCCACCCCTCACCGGCTCTATCCTCCAGCATTGTCATTGTCATTCAGCTACACACATCACAATAGTGATGCCCTCGTTTTTGTAATTGCTTCACAAGTACCTTTGTCTCCGAGTGAGGGGAAAATGAGACTGTCATGCCCTGTTTTTTATTAAATGTTTTTGTCTTATGTTGTTTCAAGGGGTTTTGGGATTAGTGTTAATTTGGGGCACACTCCAGGATGCTTGTTAGAATTTGACGGAACTGTTAGTGTCTTCTGTCTTAGCATTGAGAATTATTGCTGCTACTGCGTGTTTGGTGAAATAAGGGTTCTTGTTTTAATCAGGACATCAATTGAATTTACTTGTTTTCCCTCTAATATCAGCTTAGTTTTCTCTCCAACCAACAAAGGGTTTGATTTAGTGAACGTTGGAAATAACAGTAGGCCTAGATGTGTTGACTGTGTTCTAAGTGAGTTGTGTGTGTGTGGTTGTTAACCCTGTCTTTGATGTGCACTCTTGCTCTTGGACAGGGCTGTGCGCTCTGACCCCTCAGTGTTGACAAAGGAAACCTCCTGAGGGTACCTTCCTCTGGACACCAGCCCTTCCTCTGTAGTCACTAAATACCACAGACACACCCTGCCCCTCAGCACACAACCCACACTGTCCTGAACTACTCCATTGAACCACTGATTAGTAGTGCTGCTTCTCAAGGGATTTAAGTCATTGCCATGGAGGCGTGCACCAAAACAGAAGAGCATGAAGATATCCCTTGCCGGTAGCAACTGAAGAGAATGCATTTAAAATGGCACTTATGATTTCCAATTTAATGCACTTAAACAGACTGTTCATGCATTGAAGTGGTCGTTGAAGGGCTTCTTCAGCTGTAGGAGCCAGTAGTCCATGCGGTGTAATGGAAAATAGCCATGAGAGAGGAGAAGTCAACTTTCCTCTCGATCGATGGGCCGCTTTCTCCAGGGGGGATGAATGAATAGAGATCTCAAAGCCTGGCTGTGAAGGAGCTTCCATTAGTGGTTTCTCCTTTTTTTCTCTCTCTCTCTCTCTCCTTCTCTTTCTCTCCCTGTCTCTGTCTGCACCATGGTCCACTACTGCTATCGTGGCTTTTCCTCTCTCACTTCCTCTATATGAGCAGACTCACTAGTTTCCTAGTGTTTTTTTTCTCAGTAACTGTACTCAGAATCTCAAATGCTAGGCCTAATTTAATGTGCCCACGTGTGGCTATAAATACTTGCAAGGAGGATGGGAGTACATTTTTTCGGGAAATTACGATAACTGCCTTGACGTGGTGTCTGTCTGTCTGTACGTGTGTGTGTTTGCTAGTGTTTGTGCCAGACTAGAGTGGTGTGTGTAGGAGAACAGGGGAGGTAATTGGGATGTTGTATGGGGTGTCAGGTTTGGCCTTTAAGAAAAGGGACCATGGTGAATGGATAGAAAGGGTGGGGGGGTAGGGGTCATGAGATAATGGAGCATTGGGGACGTATAGGGGGATGGGGTGGACTGACAACAGTCAATAAAGGATGGCCCTAGGGTCAGGAGTTCAGAGGTCACCCATTGTTGAGATGACTACATGATGAAGATATCTGGGGTGTCTGTTGACGGCATGGAAGCACGGGTGTAATGATGAGAGCATATTAAGACAACATAGTGGCAATTTGCTGGACAAGGGTTTGTGTGTGTGTGTGTGTGTGTGTGTGTATCTGTAAGTTGTGTCTCTGTCGGCGTGGGTTTCTGTATCCTTGTGGCGAGTGAGGTTACAGATGCTTGCCAGAACATCTAGCTCTGGATCTCTCCTCTGTGTCATCTCTCTCTCCCTCCTTTGTTCTCTCTCTCTCCCCTCTATAATTGAACAGACATGTTGAGGGCTGGCAGCTGCCATTAAAGCCCTGAGCCCCCGTCGTCATCATACTGCCTCTATTCTATAGACAGACAGTTCAGTCACCCACAGGGACAGTACAGCAGCACAAGCTATCCTCTCTGAAGCTAAAACGGCATCTAAACCAATCCTACTCTATCCTCCGGCACTGCATCTGACACACACACACACACACACACACACACACCACATAGGGTTTTGTAAATGACCTATGTAACCTGGAGGTAGCAGGTTAAGGGAGAATACAGTTGGGGATGCGGCTGGTGTTCCCCCCCAGAGCAGAGTCATTTAAACCAGGATTGCCTCAATTGGTGTCCAGCTGTTGTAAGTGGCTATGTGTAAAGTGTAAACATATCGCTCTGAGGGACTTTCAGAGCAGCCTAGCAAGAAAGTGACTCAAGTCGTTTATTTTTTATGCTTCGTCAAGCACACTTCCTCTTTTCCTGTTCCTTATTTTTTACTTTTTTTTTTTTTACCTGTTCCTATGGGTTTCTCTCATTTCTGCTCTGTTCTTGTCATGTTCCCTCTCTCTCTTTGTCATCATTGCCTCCCTCCCTCATTCAACTCTTCCCTCCTTTCTATTCTATCTTGAGTCAAAGGCTTAACAAATATAAAAGTCTCAGCAAAAGCATAACATTTTAACAAAACCGGTTCCCCCACAGTTGACGTAGCTGGCTCCAATTAATGGCTGGAACGGTGCAAATGGAATGGCATCAAACTCATGAAAACCATGTTTGATGTATTTGATTCCATTCCATCTATATCGCTCCAGCCATCCAGCATTTGACCTTTACCTAATTCCCCATTTGAAAATGTAGAGTTAGTCGGCCTATATTCTCAGATTTTCCTAATTATATAATCAGTCTGAGTACGGGGAAGGCAGAGTGTTGATATTGTAGGTACTGGCTAGTAGTTAGAACATGTTTGCCAGCCTTAATCAATTACTCATTTCTTATTGGACTTGGATGGTAGAATGGGATGTTTTGTTAATAGTGAGACTATTTCTGTAGTGTTTACTCATGGACGTTTGGTTTAGTGCTCCCTCAGAAGATTTGTAGTGCATCTGGACTTGTGGCACATTCTTTAGGGGGGAACTGTGCCTTATTTGATAGGCACAGAGGTAGATAAATACAAAACTCCTATATTTTACTGATGCGATTATAAGCATTTTTCAAATGGACGTTTTCCTCTTGTGTTGCAGATAATTATTCATCTTCATCTCAATACCATCTACTGTACATTGTGAACTAACTGAATGGTTTATTAGTGGGTATGGATGCAACCATAAGATCAGAACATGGTTTCTCTTTAAAAGGCAGTCCTTGTTCTAGCTCTCCCTCTCTCCTCTGCTCCCAGTCCCCTCTATATATTAGTGTGTGATAAAGTGCCTCTGAAAGGCTGATTCATTCTAATCTCAGGGGATCTGAGCAGATTTCTCACACGTCATCTCCTCCTGCTGATTCCTGTCAGAGGGCAGAGCTGTTGACTGATGCTACATGTTATGCTCCTATACCTCCCAGACCAGGCTACTAATGCAGGGCTTTTAGCCAACAACACCAGGCCTCACAAACAGAGACTACACATGTAGGCCTGTAGTCTTTCTGATGGTTTAGAAAATGGATAGAATTGAACACTCTCTCCCTTCTACTCTCTCACTCCCTCCTTGTCTCCCACTGTTCCTGTCTCTCGTCTCTTTCTCACTCCACTCCCCCTACTATTGATTGCTCCCTCTTTCCCATCTCTAGCTCTCCTCTCTCTCTTACTCACCTCCTTCCCCTCCTCTCTTACTCACCCCCTTCCCCTCCTCTCTCTTACTCACCTCCTTCCCCTCCTCTCTCTCTTACTCACCTCCTTCCCCTCCTCTCTCTTACTCACCTCCTTCCCCTCCTCTCTCTTACTCACCCCTTCCCCTTCTCTCTCTCTTACTCACCCCCTTCCCCTCCCCGCTCTCTTACTCACACCCTTCCCCTCCCCGCTCTCTTACTCACCCCCTTCCCCTCCTCTCTCTCTTACTCACCTCCTTCCCCTCCTCTCTCTTACTCACCTCCTTCCCCTCCTCTCTCTCTTACTCACCCCCTTCCTCTCATGTCTCTCTTACTCACCCCCTTCCCCTCCTCTCTCTCTTACTCACCTCCTTCCCCTCCTCTCTCTCTTACTCACCTCCTTCCCCTTCTCTCTCTTACTCACCTCCTTCCCCTCCTCTCTCTCTTACTCACCTCCTTCCCCTCCTCTCTCTCTTACTCACCCCCTTCCCCTCCTCTCTTTCTTACTCACCTCCTTCCCCTCCTCTCTCTCTTACTCACCCCCTTCCCCTCCTCTCTCTCTTACTCACCTCCTTCCCCTCCTCTCTCTCTTACTCACCTCCTTCCCCTCCTCTCTCTTACTCACCTCCTTCCCCTCCTGTCTCTCTTACTCACCCCTTCCCCTCCTCTCTCTCTTACTCACCTCCTTCCCCTCCTCTCTCTCTTACTCACCTCCTTCCTCTCCTCTCTCTCTTACTCACCCCCTTCCCCTCCTCTCTCTCTTACTCACCCCCTTCCCCTCCTCTCTCTCTTGCTCACCCTCTCCCATTCTCCTCTCCTCCCTCCCTGTCTGTCAGACTCCTACTGTGTGATTGTGTGTGTGTGTGCATGTAGAGGGTAATTAAGACGTCTCTGTCTGTGTGTGTGTCTCTCTCTCTCTCTCTCTGCCAAAGTTTGATTGGCATCTCTGATGTGTTGACTACCCTGCTCTCATATGAGCCAGCACCAACAGGCCTGTATACTAAATTGGAAACAGGGGTTGGGCTAATAAAATGTCAAAGAGACAACTACATCTTTAAAGTTGCAATATGCAGAAATCGCGCCACCATTTCCTGGTTGCAAAAATTCTAATAGTTCGCCTAATTTCAGTTTATGTGACAAAACAAACAATGTATAGTGTAGAGAGTCATTGTACTAAACCACAAAAATATATTTTTAATAAACCAAAAGATTGTATTTTCAGCTGTATGAAGCTGGTGTACCAAACTGAAAGTAAATGGAAAAACTAAACTTTAAAAAGGGACGCATAGAAATGGCGCACATAGAACAGATCAACCACTTCTTATACTTGCTTTCGGATGAGTGACAGATCTATAACTCACATTTCTATGTGAATTTGGTAGGGTCACACCAAAAAGTGACACAATTCAGCTTTAAAGGACATTCCTGCCATTGCTCTTTCTCTGAACAAGGCCCAATAATATGACAATATTCTAATCTCTGCCGCTGCCACTTGGCATAGAGCTTTGACAGCATCCTGTGGTCCCTCCATGCCTTCCTGCTGCGCTAAGCATGCGGCCCCATCGATATACAGCCAACTCCTATTCCCCCTTGGAAAGGCCACTGGTTGTGCGCGGGTGGGTGCGCTCCTGGCAAGTCGATGGAAACACTCTTCCCATGCTCTTTGAGTCTGGCTTTTTGAGGCACCCTGCTGTTTGTGTCTGCAGGGATGGGCTCTTTGTGTGTATGTGTGTGAGAGAGAGTGTCTGAGTTTGTATGTCTGTCTTGTTTGTGCGTGTGTGTGTGTGTGCATGCAAAAGTATATGTGTCTGTGTGACGGAGCATACTGAAGTTTTGCATGACTAGCGGTGTCGGGCGATTGATCCAGCGCCGTTAAGTGCCCGAATGTGATTTCCAGCCGGTTGCTCCGCTCCTCTGAAGGCTGCTGACACTGATAGAGGAAGAGGGACCTCCCGTTAGTCAGTCAATTAGTGGCTGAATAGATGATAGACTGCCTCATTCCTGAGGAGGAGGAGGAGGGAGAGGGGGGAGAGGGGGGTCGTGAGAGGGGTCAAGGGAGACAAAAATGGGGGAGTATTGAGTGATGGGGGGAAGAAGAATGGGCCTCATCATGAGGAAGAGGAAGAAAGAGGAGGTAGGAAGAGGAGGGTCAGTCTGAAACCAGTGAGGATGTTCTTCAGTTGTTCTTCTAAGTGGTAGTTAGTTGGAGCCCCAGCCACAGTCCTCTGTGTTGATCCTGGTGAGAAGCCAGCTCTGATTGCCAGGGTTTGTTTGAGCTGCACTATCAATATTAGGATAACCACTGAAGGCGGGAGCACAGCTTCTACTGGTGGACTATGACACACCACACATACTCAGCATGTGACCGTGTGTGTTTGTCTATGAATTCCAGTTAACTAAGGTGTTGTGTAAGATTTGTTTGTGTAACCGCATGTGTACGTGCATTTCTCTGTCACTGTGGTTTTAGATGAACAAGTGTGTGTCAGTCCTCTTGCTCTGTTCTCCCCTCTGCAGAGGAGATGGCTGCTGTCTCTCTGAGCTCCATGAAACATTAAAATTAGATTCTTGGTGTCCTCTGTACTGTGTCACTCTGCTTTTCTGTTGTTTTCTCTCTCTCCATCTCCCTCCCTCTCTCTCTCTTTCTCCCCCCCCTCCCCCCTCTCTCTCTCTCTCTCTCACTGATGAATCCCCTAGACAGAATGCACGCTGGGTTTCACATGATCACCTGGGAAATATGCAGGCTGAAGCAACTCAAACCAGTTTGCACACTCACATAGACACACCACTCTATCCCTTCCTGTAGCTTATCAAAAGCCTCCAGCCCTTTTCCTGAGATCCACTCATTCCCCTAACCTAGCTGATCTATTTCTGTGTGTGCCTTGTGTCTGCACTACTGCAGCCTCCCTCCTTGAGGACTACCAGACAGTAGATATTTGGGTTCTAGACCTTGGCGATTAGTTGAATCAGTTGTGCAGTGCTAGATAAGATGATTGGGAAACACATTTCTAGTACACAGTATTTTGATCTAGTCAGTCATGACATTCCTGGCTTAGGTGGGCTAGAGGTAAACAAATGCTAACCCAATGCTTCCCTTCCCTCCCTCCCCGCCTTTCTCTTTCATAAACTTCCATGTGGGTGTTTTTGTGTGTTTGTTTGCATTGAATGCCAGCGCTGTTAAGAGTCAGAGGCAGCCCTCCAAGGCCCAGACACATGCCTGGCTAAAGCCAATATTTACCATGGAGGTGTCTCCTTGGCTAGAAGGAGACACCACCATGGTAGCTGCCTGGCCTTGAACTATTTCCCTCTCTTTGTCCTTTCTACAGGCCTTCTGGGACCAACACAACCAACAGGAGGGGCAGACACACGGACAGCACCTGAGGACGTCTCCACGGCAACAAGAGGTCAGAGACTGTTCTACTGTGTGCATGAGCAGAGCTCTTTGACTTGGCAGTGCGACACCAATTTTTTATTGTTCGCTAGGGTGCCAGTGAAATAAATAAAGGTAGCTGATAGTTTTGGGTTCACAATTAGCTTTTTTTTTTTTTATATATATATATATATAATCAAGATTTATTCATAACTGCAATGGGTATGCAAATCAGCTATTCAAAAATGTTGGTCTGAAGTCTTGGTTGAATCTTTGAGGTGTGCAGTTCAGTCATCATGCGCTGTTTGAATGAAAATGTCTAAAAGCTTTCCCCAAAAAATCTACCCAATTAAATGTTGACTGCAAAGTAGGCCTGATTTGTATCAATCGCAGGTACTCACATGTACTGTACTGTAGTCTACACTGTACATTGTAGCCTACAGTACAAAAATACAGCTAGCCAAACACAAAGGTCTCTTGCTAGATGCACATTCGAATTAAAAGGCAACTACACCCTCCCCAAAAAATGTTTTTATTGTTCCCAGATTTCAAAAGTGGTCTCCTGATGTGGTTTAAGTATTGTTGTGGACTTGGCACATCCATTTATTTTTGTTTTTCAATAGCAGTGTGATTTTGAGAGTGAAAACATGAAAAAACAAGGAAAACTCGAGAACCTGGAGAAAAATAAATTCTGAGAAAACAAAATTATATAGCAGTTTGATTTTATAAGGCCCTAAAATGTGTAGGATGACTGTACAAAAATGCTAATAATAACACCCCTTTTGATTTGCGCAAAGGTTTTATTTATCCAAATCCAATCAAATTGTATTGGTCACATTCACGTGTTTAGCAGATGTTATTGCGGGTGTTGCGAAATGCTTGCGCATAGTATAGAATACAGTATATACATATGAGATGTGTGATGTAATGTATAAACATAATTAAAGTGACTTAAGATATCGTAGAATAGTAGAGTACAGTTTGTACATATGACTTTATAAAAGTGGCTAGTGTTCCATTTCTTAAAGTGGCGAGTGATCTAATCTATGTCTATAGGCAGCAGCCTCTGATGTGCTATTTATGGCTCTTTTAACAGTCTGATGGCCTTGAGAGAGAGAGAGAAGCCGTTTCAGTCTCTCGGTCCCAGCTTTGATGGCCCTGTACTGACCTCGCCTTCTGGATGATAGTGCGGTGAACTGGCAGTGGCTCGGGTGGTTGATGTCCTTGATGATCTTATTGGCCTTCCTATGGCATCGGGTGTTGTAGGTGTCCAGGAGGGCGTGAAGTTTGCCCCTGGTATTGCGTTGGGCAGACCGCACCACCCTCTGGAGAGCCTTGCGGTTGTGGGCGGTGCAGTTGCCGTACAAGGCGGTGGGTGATACAGCCTGACAGGATGCTCTCAATTGTGCATCTGTAAAAGTTTGTGAAGGTTTTCGATGTTAAGCCAAATTTCTTTAGCCTCCTGAGGTTGAAGAGGCGCTGTTGCGCCTTCTTCACCACACTGTCTGTGTGGGTGGACCGTTTTAGTTTGTCAGTGATGTGTACGCCGAGGAACTTGTAGCTTTCCACTTTCATTTGATTTAATTAGAATTATGAAGATGCTCAGTTGTAGCATTCAACGAGTTACCACTCATTTGATTTGATTAGAATTATGGAGATGCTCAGTTGTAGCATTCAAAGAGGTACTACTCATTTGATTTGATGCTCAGTTGTAGCATTCAAAGAGGTACCACTCATTTGATTTGATTAGAATTATGGAGGTGCTCAGTTGTAGCATTCAAAGAGGTACCACTCATTTGATTTGATGCTCAGTTGTAGCATTCAAAGAGGTACCACTCATTTGATTTGATGGCTTTTTCTCTACTTTATCCTGACAGACTGCTGTCCTCTCTCTCCTTTCTCCTGGTGTGTGGTGTGTGTGTGTGTGTGTGTGTGTGTGTGTGTGTGTGTGTGTGTGTATGTGTGTGTGTGTGTGTGTGTGTGTGTGTGTGTGTGTGTGTGTGTGTGTGTGTGTGTGTGTTTGAGACAGAGAGTCCAGACGTTTTGTAGCAAGGTCGGGAGCAGCCTGATATTAGCATGCTGTCCACTGTGGGGAAGATAAACAGCCTTCTGTCATGGTAAAAAAAACAACAGTCCCTTCATCTTTGATGTGCTCCGACTCCCTAATTGCTTTTATCTACCCAGAGCCAGAGAACACGCAACGGCTGGATCTAGCTTTATTAATCCCCATTCCCTGCCTGCCTGCGTGGGCTTGCCGTGTCTGTAGCCAAGAGAGACTAAAATACCCAATATATCCAGGTGAAGATGTAGAGTTTAAGATTATATAGAATTGTTATTAGTTTGTGTTGTTTTGTTGTTGTGGGCTCTATATGTCAAGGGTCTAGGTGCTGCACTGAAAACGAACCTCTGCTCAGCCTCCCCCAAAGAGATTTGATGTTTGAGTGAGTGGCTTGTGTTGTCTGCCCTAGCAGTATAATGGGTCTCTGAAAATGGGTTGTCTCCTGAAGTTGCATGCTTCTATCCTTTTTAAAACAGCATTTTCTTGAAAAAAACCTAGATACAGTTTAAAGAAAGAGAACTGTGGGGTCGGCTTTCCACACAACTATAATAAACCTCTGTTTTGGAGGTGGTTGTGTGAAGTACATCAGTCTCAGTGCTCTCAATTGTGTATGTGATGAAAATCCCTTGTGAGCAATGGCATCACCTCATTACGAAAGCCAAAAAGGGTGAGCACTTCTGTCAGCGAGAATAAACATGACAAATTATGATGGGGGAAATAATTGTTAAAGTTACATATTGCGATATTATTTTGGACGACATTATATTGATACTGGGTCTCTAGACTAACGTTTTCCCCCTGGTGGCACAGGTGCCACTAACTTTTTCAATTGGTTGTACCAGCCTATGATTTGGTTGCACCAAAATGTTGTCGCGGCGTAACACAATATAACAAATTAGTAATCATCTTATAAAGTAATTCACATTGCTTTATTGAGAAAAATAGTTTTTTTCATCAAACATGTCCAAGCAGGAATGCATGATTCAAGTAATTTTGATTGTCATTAATTCTGGGTTGACAATTGGGGCTATTGTTTCTATATTTTACTGTCAAAATAGGGCTCCAGAATTGTCAATTTTTTGGGGAGGTGGGCTCAATATAGAACCTTTTGCCTATGTTTTTGTACACTAGCTAATAGGCTAATTATTAATTAATTGGAGCTAATTCACCACCAGAGGAAGTGGAAACTTGAAACACATTGGATTGATCGCTGAATTGCCACTCCTATTTGCCATATCTTCAATTTAAGCCTTCTAGAAAGTGTGTGCCCTCAGTCCTGGAGGGAAGCAAAAGCAATTCCGTTACCTAAGAATAGTAAAGCCCCCTTTACTGGCTCAAATAGCCAACCAATCAGCCTGTTACCAACCCTTAGTGAACTTTGGTAAAAAATGGTGTTTGACCAGATACAATGCTATTTTACAGTAAATCAACATGCTTATAGGGAAGGACATTCAACACGCACAGCACTTACACAAATGACTGATGATTGGCTAAGATAAATTGATGATAAAAAGATTGGGGACTGTTTTGTTAGACTTACGTGTGGCTCTTGACATTATCGATCATAGTGCTCTGCTGGAAAAACATATGTGTTATGGCTTTACACCCCCTGCTATATTGTGGATAAAGAGTTACCTGTCTAACAGAACAAAGAGGGTGTTCTTTAATGGAAACCTCTCCAACATAATCCAGTTATAATCAGGAATTCCCCAGGGCAGCTGTCTAGGCCCCCTACTTCTTTCAATCTTTACTAATAGCTTGTTAACAGCACTATCAATAATGCAGGTCCTACAGGCCTTAGTTTTGTCGCACCTGAATTACTGTTCAGTTGGCTCAGAACAGGGTAGCACTGCTGGCCCTTGGATGTACACAGAGGGCAAAGCATTTCACGATAAAGTCTACGTCTGTTGTATTCAACGCATTTGACAAATACATTTGATTTTGATTTGACTTCATCACTACTTGTATTTGTGAGAGGTATTGACATGTTGATTGCACCGAGCTGTCTGTTTGAACTACTGGCACACAGTTCGGACACCCATGCATACCCTCAAGACATGCTACAAGAGGTCTCTTTACAGTCACAAAGTAATTGAATGTCTTAAAACTTTCCAATTCAAGGCTTGCTAGTACTCACTGCAAGTGGACAAAGTACGCCTCGCGCCTCCGCATCTCAGACATACCAGAAACGTTGGTTTTTAAAACATTGGCAATCACTCAAATTTTAGAGTTGAGAAATATTCATACATAGAAAGCTGAGACCCTCCTCTCTTCAACAAACAACAGCATACCTGTTTTCAAGGCAGAAATCAATGCACTTTTCTTAAGGCATACTGTTTTTGACGAAATCATGGTTTTAGCTTCCCAAAAAAGTAAGACGTTTTGAATGAGATGACCAGCTAGAATTTGCAAGTCACATTGATGCGACCTATTTAAAATGTAACTCTCACAGCCAAGTCAAAGGGTCGCAAAATGCAACTAATGGTTGCGGTTTGGAACCTTGGTGTGTGTGTGTGGGCAGATGGGTGCGCGTGTGGGCGGGTGCATGTGTGTGGGTGGGCGCGTGTGTGTGCTTCTGCCCCTGTGTGTTGTTTTCATTTAGCAGTGTCTAGTTCTCTGTGTCTCTCCCAGTTGAGGCTCAGTTTTCTGCGGTGCTGTTTGAAGCGACCCCCTGAGCGGAACAGCACAAAGCAGCTCTCCTGTGTGGTCCCGCTCTCAGCAAGCTGTGTGTGTGCGTGTTGCTATCTGTGCATGCTGTGAGTGTTTTTTTGTAGGCCTATGTGTGTGTTAGCACTGTGTATGTGCCAAGAGAAAGGCCCTGCCCCCTGAACCCTGGCAGTCCCCCCAGCTCTGAGCGCTAATTAAGGGATGTTTCCTGCGGCCTGTCTGCTCAGCCCTCAGGATGAGCCTGTTCCTCCACACACATTCCTGGCCTCTCTGTCTGCTCACTGGCTTTTAGCTACAAGAGAGAGGCTTGCTCCACACACACACACACACACACACACACACACACACACACACACACCATGCCCAGACATCCTCACACCATCACTCATCCTTAGTTACGTACACCCCATGAACAAAAACACTCTCTTACAGCAAAAGGCCCCATAGTGAATCAGCCTCTGTTTGTGTGTGAGTGTGTGTGCATCTTCTTGAGTGCATGTGTGTTCCTCTTTTTGTGTCTCTCTCCCCGGGTTTGCGTGTGGGGTCCTCCAGTACTTTTGTGTGCACAGTGGAATTTATGAGAATTAATTGAGAATGCTGGCAAGAGGCTGGGGAACAAAAGAGGAGAAAGGGATGCCCTCTAATGAAAGATGGTGAGGGAGAAACGGAAAAGATAGCCGGTGAGAAATTGTGCCAAATACATTTTAATTGGGAAGAGGAAACCGTCTTGTTTTGGGAGGTGAGTGGGTGGGCCTTAAACAAAGCCAAGAAGAAGAAATTGTAGAGAAAAGGCAAGAGACAAACACATTTACTACACTAGGGCTGTCCCTGACAAAAAAAAAATCTCATTCGAACAATCGATTGGTCAACATTTTTAAATGTGCATTTTTCCATATATTTACACACCCTATGTGGTTTAATCCAATCAACTATATTCACTGAGCTTGTCTGATGCTTTAAACACATGGTTTGATTAAATAATTAAGACACACAAATGACTAGAGGGAGACCGATCAGCAATTGATTTGATTGTGCCAGGCCAGGCTCAGACTTGCTGCGCTGTGAATTATTTTTTTTATTTTTTAAAGACGAGTGACTTATTTCGTTGTTTGTGTTGCTGAAGCTGCAACATAATTACAGCCATTTCTGACTGAAAGGATCTGTTACTGAAATGTCCATTGCTCGTGTTCCTTGGCCCAAGCAAGTCTCTTCTTCTTATTGCTGTCCTTTAGTAGTGGTTTCTTTGCAGCAATTTGACTATGAAGGCCTGATTCACACAGTCTCTTCTGAACAGTTGATGTTGAGATGTGTCTATTACTTGAACTCTGTGAAGTATTTATTTGGGCTGCAATCTGAGGCTGGTAACTCTAATGAATTTATCCTCTACAGCAGAGGTCTTTCTGGGTCTTCCATTCCTGTGGCGGTCCTCATGAAGCTGGTTGAGAGAATGCCATGAGTGTGCAAAGCTGTCATCAAGGCAAAGGGTGGCTACTTTGAAGAATCTCAAATATGTTTTGTGATTTGTTTAACACTTTTTTGGTTACTACATGATTCCATATGTGTTATGTCATAGTTTTGATGTCTTCACTTTTATTCTACAATGTAAAAAATAGTGCAAATGTCCAGGTCATAGGGGCACACTGATTCTCGGGCTTGGTTCCCAGGATTCTAAACCAAACCAACCCATCTCTCCTATAGTGTTGCCATAATATTTGAATTGAGGAAGTGTGATCATAACCACCCGGACTATTTACATTGACCCCCCCCCCCTTTGTTTTTACACTGCTGCTACCTGCTGTCTATTATCTATGCATAGTCACTCACTGGGCTCTACACTCACACATACTACACTGACACTCAAACACACATATACACACACACAACACACACACACAAGCATATTGACGCCACACACACTCACACATAGACACTCTTTCCCACTCTTCACATACGCTGCTGCTACTCTGTTTATTATCCATCCTGATTGCCTAGTCACTTTTACCCCTACCTATGTACATACTAACTCAATTACCTCAACTACATTGTACCCCTGCACAATGACTCGGTACCCGTACCCCCTGTATATAGCCTCGTTATTGTTATTTTATTGTATTACTTTTAAATATTTTATTTTATTTTTACTCTTTCTTGAACTGAATTGTTGATTTAAGGGCTTGTAAGTAAGCATTTCACTGTAAGGTCTACACCTGTTGTATTCGGAGCATGTGACAAATACAGTTTTATTTTATTTATAATTAGATACATGCAGCTTCTCTTTTGTCATTATATGTTGCCCTAGAAGTCTAAATAAACCCTTACTCACCAGAATGTCATAAATCGATAGAATTAATGCTTCATTCTAGTTGACATCGGTAAAGTTATCTGGCATCTCTGCTTCTTTCGCGGAGCAAAGACATTTAGGCACCGGGAGAAAATTATATAAAAGAAAAAAAAAATGAACAGATTTTCTGTGCAAAATTTCCAAATTACATCAGTTTGACCAGTTGTAAGGAAATCGAAAGCTGTGAAAACTACCCAACATGTTTCTGATAAGATTTCAGTTCTGCTTGGATGCATATTTTATGTGGTTGAAATACTGTCAGCTTTTTTGATGATGATAAAGATAGCACCTTTACAGACAGACATCCCTAACTGCACATTCACATTTTCTTAAGATGATGAAAGTAAGAAATCATATTTCTCCACTCCTGTTCCCGAATCAAAATGTATATTTGGTGTGTCATTTTACTGCAAGAAATTCTTAATTCTTCAAGAGTTAAAATTAAGGCTATGTGAGAGGTTATATACTGTACCTACATGGCCGCGGGAAGATGTTCAGGGGTGGCTCAGCAACCCTACTTCCCGCAGCTATGGGGCGGGATGTGGCCTGGAGGGTAGGCGCGTTGGGTCAGTAAGCAAAAGGTTGCTGGATCGAATCCCTGAGCTGTAGTTCTGCCCCTGAACAAGGCAGTTAACCTACTGTTCCACGGACACCGAAGACGTGGATGTCGATTAAGGCAGCCCCCGCACCTCTCTGATTCAGAGGAGTTGGGTTAAATGAGGAAGACGCATTTCAGTTGAATGCATTCAGTTGTACAAGTGACTAGTATCCCCCCTTTGGCTCTGTGAGGTCATTACTGTTGTGGTTAAAACGTGAGATGAACTGTGCTTTATGCTCGAAGATGAAGATAGACGTTGGCGGGGACACATCGGATGAATGGCGGCGTGAGCACCAGCTGAACTTCCCTGGCCCAGATGGCACGCCTCGCATTTCGACTCCTTCTTCTCACGTTTCCTCCGGATCTCCGCCACCAACCACTGAACCGCTTGTCCAAGACGCAGAAAAAAAATGCCCGTGCTGAAGACCTCTATACCAGTCCGCTAATACAGGACTAATAAAGGCCCAGTGCACTACTTTAGTGAAGAAATGTAAACTAAATGTATTTGAGTGTTTAACAGCATCTGATAATTATCTGTACAAAACAGTTAATCTGATAATACTTGTGTAATATAAAAAGACTTGCTTGATATGTTTCTTGAAATGCTTTGCAAATGCAACTTATTTCTATGTGAAAACTGAACTGGTATATTCATTCCTTTTCCATTTTAGTAGACACTCTTATCCAGAGCAACTTACAGTAGTGAGTGCATACATTTCGCATCATACTTTTTCTTTGGTAAGTTCATAGCCAACATTGCTATCCTCTTTTACCACTTCACCAAATATTTCCCAAACATCTCTTTATTTTCAACTTTCCATTTCACAGCTTGTCTCTATTTCACAGCTTTTCTCTTATTGGATTAAACTCAGACATTGTCCTTTTTGCCTCAGTGGATCGACATGAACTTTTTCTGCCCGTTCCCAAAAGCATTTGGCGATTGCCGTGTAGGCTGTTTGGTGCGCATACAGTTAGGCCCTAATGCTCAATGTAGCCTATAGATATAAGTTCCACAATAATTATACATTTATGGATTTCTTTTATGTATTTTCTATTTTTTAACCTGCCCGCCAGCCACCTGCCCTTCATCCACACAATATATCCTGACTCTAAATCCGCCCGCCCTGCGTATATAACCGTGGGGACTGCGGGTTATGAGTCAATTCGTGCATCACAATCGTGCAGCCCTACTTGCCTGGACAGAGAGAGCGAAAAAGAGGGTGTAGATGGTCTGTTTTCTTTGTGCACCTCTGACAGCCGCTGGGCTTTAGGAAGCAGTGGGCGACTGTCCCCGGCCAATTAAAAAGCTCCCAACCACCTCTCTGAGCTGTGCCATGATGACAGGAGCAAGAGGTGATCAATCTGTAAGGTTTTGGAGGACTGTATCTCTGCCCTCAGCCCCCCTAGACACTGTCCTATACTGTAAAGCGTCTCTCCCTCACTCTTCTCTTTTTTTTCTCGCTTTCTGTCTTTCGGAAGCATTTAGACTAGGGTTGGGCAGTATCCAGATTTTCATATTGTCATACTGTCCTTCTCTCATTCTGGGATTTACAGTATTACCCGCTTCAGACATATGGGGGGTGCCAAAAAGAACAGCAAAAATGGCCATTGGGCATCTATGACCAGAAGTAATAGCGAATTTCCATTTAGGCTGGTAGCTAAATAGGCTAACAAGTGAAACTAAAATAAACAAATTGGAAAGACAGGCAATCCAGCTCATAAAGTTGTGCATTCGGAAAGTATTCAGACCCCTTTACTTTTTCCAAATTGTGTGACGTTACAGCCTTATTCTGAAATAGATTAAATAAAAAATGTTCCTCATCAAACTACACACAATACCCCATAATGACAAAGCAAGAACAGGTTTTTAGAAATGTTACCTTATTTACACAAGTATTCAGACCTTTTGCTATGAGACTCGAAATTGAGCTCAGGTGCATCCTGTTTCCATTAATCATCCTTGAGTGGTTTCTACAACTTGGAGTCCAATTGATTGGACATGACTTCACAGTGCATGCCAGAGCAAAAACCAAGCCATAAGGTCGAAGGAATTCTCCGTAGAGCTTCTAGAGCTTCTCGAGGCACAGATCTGGGGAAGGGTACCAAAACATTTCTGCAGCATTGAAGGTCCCCAAGAACACAGTGGCCTCCTCCATTCTTATATGGAAGACGGTTGGAACAACCAAGACTCTTCCGAGAGCTGGCCGCCCGGCCAAACCAAGCAATCGGGAGAGAAGGGCCTTGGTCAGGGAGGTGACAAAGAACCCGATGTTCTCTCTGACAGTCTGAATACTTTACGAATGCACTTTATATAGGTAGGATTTACCAAATGTCGTTTTTGGTGAGTTTGGACATTTACAAGCGATTGTGAACGAGACATTGATGCATGCATGTCTGAAGGAAGAACAGTACTTGCTCTGGATTAGCATGTGTACATGCTGTTTCCGTGTGGAGTCTTGAGTCGCTAGGGCAACGGGCCTGCCTGCTCTGCTTGGAGATGAGGGGGGAGGAGCAGACGGGCCAAGAACAGAGAGGAGAAAAAAACCACAAGGAACTCAAAATAACAGTGGCAGCTGGACAGATAACTAATCCAAAGAGCTTTGACTTCTCAAACACAGCAGAAAGCTTAACACTATATGATGCCCTGTGTCCTTATCAATTGAGCCACTTGCTTAGATGACTAGCAAGTTAAACTTAGGGGTCACGTTAATGCAGAATTTAGCATTTATCACAGATACAAAAAAACATATAAAACGCATAAGAAATATTGTAAACGCAGATCTAAAGTGCTTTCTATTGTAATTTCTACTCGGCATCAGACACATTTTGTACTTCAGTTGCACTTCTCCACTCTGATAAGAATTCACGAACGGGCATTCTATCAGCCGACAGCGCTCTGACTGATGTATAGTTACTTTTCTCAGTGTAGCCTACTTTTCCATTAAAATGCAAGATTAACTTAAAGCAAACCATTAGGAAATGTAGCTGGCTGCGTTATTTCTATGGTAAACATTAGAAATATAATGGCCGTGCAGCGTTTTAGCAAAAAATACCTTGCTTTTTCATTGTTTTTCAAGTTACTTGTGTGTCTGCCAACCAAATAGCGTTGCACTTCTGTTGTCATCTGATGAAAATTAAGCTATTTTCTGCCTAATGTGTTGCACTAATGTACACTGAGTATACAAAACATTAAGAACACCTTCCTGATATTGAGTTGTACCCCCGCCCCCCTCCCCCTTTTGCCCTCAGAACAGTCTCAATTCATCAGGCATGGACTCTACAAGGTATAGAAAGTGTTCCACAGGGACGGTGGACCATTCTTAATACACATGGAAACTGTTGAGCATGGAAAAACCCAGCAGCTTATAATTCTTGACACAAACTGTACGATTTGGCTACTACTACTACTACTACTACTACTACTACTACTACTACTACTACTACTACTACAATTTATTGAAAAACTTAATCTTTTCAGTGGTATTGATGGTTTTGAAAAACCATCCGGTGGCTACTTGCAAATACCCAGGTATACGGTATGTACTTCATACCGCCCAAGCCTAATTCAGGACGTTTTTGTGTCCGTCAAAAACAGACACAAAAACTGTGGTTCTCCGTCTACCATTTTTATGTGCGTCATTCGAAAGTAAACTTTTGTCAGTTAGGAGATTGCATTAGACATTATTTCAATCTTTGTCTGTACAAGCCCGTACTTTGTCTTTGAGTCTGTAGATACTGAGTCGTTCAACCACCACCTGAGGAATTTGGCCTTGTTTTTTTATGTGGCTTTGGTTTAAATTGCCAATTTATTTAGCAGTCTGCCATTACTGCAAAAATAACTATCAGCTAAATTCTCTGTGTGATTACTCTCTACAGATAAGCTATTTCTCAGGGTTGTCTGTTATAGTTTAGATGTAATAATACCAATAGTAGCAGTACGGGCCTACGCACTCATCCGGTATAGCGGTAGCTAGCAAGCTATAGAAGGCCTATGTTTCAGGGTAGGTCTATATGTCTGTCTTTTTGTGTATCCAGCGCCCATGAACTCGTCGTTCCCCAGTATGTTGTGTGTCATAAACGACCCAGCCTGAGTCTCTTAGCCTTTACAGTGCTGGGTCCTTCTCCCAGTGGACTGTGGGGTGGAACCCCTCACTGTCTCTCTGACCCCTCCGTTGTGTCTCGACAGGGGACATGCAAGGGTTGGCCTCTGCATGTGCTGCAGTTGTCACCATACTTCTGTACACTCCCACAGGCAGTCATGGACCCCTAGACACTGATCTAAGGTCACTTTTGCCTTTTGTGTGTGTGGGGTAAACTGATCATAGATCTGTGTGCCTAAGGGGAACGTCTACCCGGAGTCTCCGTGTTCTGCTGTCTCGTTTGTACTTTCGGGTCCTTCACTAGATCAGGAGTCAATCTCTAAGCCTCCATCCCCAAGGCCTGTTCCAATCAGGATAAAACATTGAGGCAGACAGAATGAATGGAAGCAGCAGAAGAGAAGTGGTTAGAGGAGAGGATACAGTAATAAGTGGACAGAGAGGGATTGCGTGGGAAGCTGCCTGAGATGTTTGCCCAATTGAGAGAGCAGAGCAGTGACAGTCCCAACTGTCACAGAGCTCTGCTGGCTGCTGTTAAGCCTGCAGCCATTGATTTAAGACTGCTAATCAGATGAGTCGGATGCTGAGGGAGAGATGAGATGAGGATGTCGTGTCTCTACTTTGGCCTCCGGGAGGAGCAACGTCTCCCATACCAATACATACCACAGTATATACAGCACAGAATGCACTGAGTATACCAAACATTAGGAGCGCCCAACCCCCTTTTGTCCTCAGAAAAGCCTCAATTCATCGGGGCATGGAATGAATATACAAGATGTCAAAAGCAGTCCACAGTGATGCTGGCCAATGTTGACTCCAATGCTTCCCACAGTTGTGTCAAGTTGGCTGGATGTCCTTTGGGTGGTGGACCATTCTTGATACACACGGGAAACTGTTGAGCGTTAAAAAAAAACAACAACCCAGCAGCGTTTCAGTTCTTGACACCTACTACCATACCCCGTTCAAAGGCACTTACATTGTTTTGTCTTGCCTATTCACCATCTGAATGGCACACATACACAATCCATGTCTCAATTGTCTGAAGGCTTAGTAATCCTTCTTTAAAGGGGAATGGAAACATTTTAGGAAGTAAATCTAAGCAAAGAGATGTATTCAATCCACTATTACCAAACATGCATTTAACATAAAAATATATATGAATCGGGTGCGTATTGAGGTTTTCGCGCAGAGAGTGAATCGAAGAGAGTGAGGTTAGGTGCGGACAACGAAGATGGCGACATAAGTAGTAATTCAAACATGGACTGTATAGCGCCAGGCTGTATGAATTGGCTCCCAAAACAAATCACTCTGTAACCTACCATCGGCTGCACACGGATCCACAACTTTTGAAGAAGTGGCTCCATGTCCCGAAGAGGAAGGACGTGCCAGCTCGAGCTAGCATAATGTCTAGACAGCACTTCACAGAGGCAGACTTTGCGTTGAAGGGCACTTTCGATGCGGCAACCCGGGAGTTTCCGAATGGAAAGGAGTCATAGGCCTACGTTGAAGCCCTCTGCTTGCGCCTCCATTTTACATTTCTTAAGGTTATGGTGTAGGGGTTACCGACCAACCATCATCAACATAGGCATAGCTGACTTCAGAGTCAAGCAAAAGCCAGACTGCACGGAGGAGGCGACGCGAGTCTGAGGTAACGTTAACCGGTCATCACTGTTGTTGACTAGGCTAGCGTTAGACACTGGACAACTTTGTTGCAACTCTAGTTGAAGGTAACTAGCGAATTGCGTCTGAAGTGTTTTGTGTAACACCTCTCAGCAACTAACGTTAGTAAGCAACTCAACTGCAACTAAAATTGCAACAGTTTCTCCGTGTAGCCCTGTTATTAGGTAGTTACTGTAGCTAGCTTCCACCTCAGATAGTACTGTTATTAGGTAGTTACTGTAGCTAGCTTCCACCTCAGATAGTACTGTTATTAGGTAGTTACTGTAGCTAGCTTCCACCTCAGATAGTACTGTTATTAGGTAGTTACTGTAGCTAGCTTCCACCTCAGATAGTACTGTTATTAGGTAGTTACTGTAGCTAGCTTCCACCTCAGATAGTACTGTTATTAGGTAGTTACTGTAGCTAGCTTCCACCTCAGATAGTACTGTTATTAGGTAGTTACTGTAGCTAGCTTCCACCTCAGATAGTACTGTTATTAGGTAGTTACTGTAGCTAGCTTCCACCTCAGATAGTACTGTTATTAGGTAGTTACTGTAGCTAGCTTCCACCTCAGATAGTACTGTTATTAGGTAGTTACTGTAGCTAGCTTCCACCTCAGATAGTACTGTTATTAGGTAGTTACTGTAGCTAGCTTCCACCTCAGATAGTACTGTTATTAGGTAGTTACTTTAGCTAGCTTCCACCTCAGATAGTACTGTTATTAGGTAGTTACTGTAGCTAGCTTCCACCTCAGATAGTCAAGTACAGTAATACATTTTGTTATGTTTGTTAGTTCCACCTCATTTAGCTAGACTGAAGTTGACATAGGTAATGTTTGCTGACAAATAAATGTCCCTGTAGTTGCTGTGTGTGTGTGTGTGGGTTGACAAAGCATACAAGACAGGTAGCTTGTTAATGCCAACTGATATATTTGGGTTCTGTTGTCTTAACAAAAACATTTTGAGCACGGGGCTCAGCAAGATTGCGCTCACGAGCATCAGTATACAACCGAGTCCTGCCCCTATACGCCACTGATGGAGCTGACGGAGAGTGAGATCAGTGAAGACCAGAATTCGCTGTATGAACCTGAGAGCTTAGGATCACAATCATCACAGTGTGAGCCAAGATATACTATGGATCACTTTGGGGGAGCGGCATGGTGTTCTGAATATGGAGAAGGATCAGGCCATTCAACAGAGAATTCAAAGATACCCCCATCCATAAAGGGAATCGGAGTCAAATTGTTTTTCCACAGATTTATTTACCAGTTTCAACGGTGCTACCTTGTCCCGGTCCTGCTGTGTCCTCTTTCTCTCAACCTATCAATATTCAGCTATGAAATTTGCTCCTGAAGTGTTGAACTGTTGCACCTTCTATAACCACTGTGGTTATTATTTTGATGTAAAAAGGGCTTTTTTAAAATACATTTGATTCCTTGTTTGCTGGATGCTGTGTATTCACTAACTGTCTGAGTAATGGGACATTTTTATAGTATCTGTAACATATTTTGTTGTGCATTTAATCTGCATCTTAACTTCTTAAAGTGACAATCAGCAGTATAAACAATAACAAAGTGTCTCCTTGCTCCTCTTTCAGTTAAAAGCTGAGGGATGGGGCTGGAGAAATGTAACCACTATCAAATTCATAGACAGAGCTATAGATGCAAGGACTGACCATCCATGATATCAAAATAGTAATCCTGTTTCTACTATCTGTTTCCACTACCATGTACCCAGTTCACTTTGGATAAAGGCGTCTGCTAAATGGCATATATTATTAACGTCTACTTTGACTATGCCAACTAGCTGCGCAGTGTAGTTACCATTCCTTTCCAATAGATGGCAATCAAAGCTAGTTGAAGTCACTACTCTAGCGACAGGGACACGGGATTAGTGTGCGTTGAAAGACGATGTGTCCTTGAGCAAGGCACTTAACCCTAATTTGCTCCAGGGGCTGACCCTGTAGGTAGGCCTTCGTTGTAAATAAGAATTTGTTCTTAACTGACCTGCCTAGTTAAATAAAGGTTAAATAAATAAATAATTTTCAGGCATTAGGTCTATGTCTCGAAAATAATTTCAGCAGGAGTAAGGAGCGGTCTAAGGCACTGCATCTCAGTGCAAGAGGCGTCACTACAGACCCTGGTTCGATTCCAGGCTGTATCACAACCAGCCGTGATTGGGAGTCCCATAGGGAGGCGCACAATTGGCCCAGTGTCGTACGGGTTTAGCCGGGGTAGGCAGTGATTGTAAATACGAATTTGTTAACTGACTTGCCTAGTTAAATAAAATGCCACACAGCCACACAGCGCAGGCGATAAAACATTGTTAGAGGATACTAAATATATATATGGAGCACGTACCCACTACTGATATTAACCTTAAACACTACTAAAGGACACCAATAAGAAGCAATGGACATTAGACCGGTGGAAATCTGTCCTTTGGTCTGATGAGTTTGTTCCAACTGCTGTGTCTTTGTGAGACGAAGAGTAGGTGAACGGATGATCTCCGGGCTGTGTAAGGGCTATTTGACCAAGGACAGTGATGGTGTGCTGAATCAGATGACCTGGTGTGCTGAATCAAATGCAAATTAATTATTTAAAAATCATACAATGTGATTTTCTGGATTTTTGTTTTAGATTCCGTCTCTCACAGTTGAAGTGTACCTATGATAAAAATTACAGACCTCTACATGCTTTGTAAGTAGGAAAACCTGCAAAATCGGCAGTGTATCAAATACTTGTTCTCCCCACTGTAGTTGTTCCCCTCTTTGCTGCTACAGTATAACAGCCTCCACTCTTCTGGGAAGGTTTTCCACTAGATGTTGGAACATTGCTGCGGGGACTTGCTTCCATTCAGCCACGAGCATTAATGAGGTTGGGCATTCATGTTGGGCGATTAGGCCTTGCTCGTAGTTGGCGTTCCAATTAATCCCAAAGATGTTCGATGGGGTTAAGGTCTGTGTTCTGTGCAGGCCAGTCAAGTTTTTCCACACTGATTTCTACAAACCATTTTTTTATGGACTTCTGTGCTTTGTACATGGGGCATTGTCATGTTGAAACAGGAAAGGGCCTTCCCCAAACTGTTGCCACAAAGTTGGAAGCACAGAATCGTCTAGAATGTCATTGTGTGCTGTAGCGTTAAGATTTCCCTTCACTGGAACTAAGGGGCCTAGCACCGAACCATGAAAAACAGCCCCAGACCATTATTCCTCCTCCACCAAACTTTACAGTTGGCACTATGCATTGGGGCAGGTAGCGTTCTCCTGGCATTTGCCAAACCCGGATTTGTCCGTCGGACTGCCAGATGGTGAAGCGTGATTCATGAACACGTTTCCACTGCTCCAGAGTCCAATGGCGGCAAGCTTTACACCACTTCAGCCGATGCTTGGCATTGCGCATGGTGAGCTTAGGCTTGTGTGCGCCTGCTCATTCTTGGAAACCCATTTCATGAAAACTGATTTAAAGAAGCAATAAAACTGGCCTTATTTAGACTAGTTGAGTATCTGGAGCATCAGCATTTGTGGGTTTGATTACAGGCTCAAAATGGCCAGAAAAAAAAATACTTTCTTCTGAAACTCATCAGTCTATTCTTGTTCTGAGAAATGAAGGCTATTCCATGCGAGAAATTGCCAAGAAACTGAAGATCTTGTACAACGCTGTGTACTACTCCCTTCACAGAACAGCACAAAATGTCTCTAACCAGAATAGAAAGAGGAGTGGGAGGCCCCGGTGCACAACTGAGCAAGAGGACAAGTACATTAGAGAGTCTAGTTTGAGAAACAGACTCCTCACAAGTCCTCAACTGGCAGCTTCATTAAATATTACCCGCAAAACACCAGTCTCAACGTCAACAGTGAAGAGGCGACTCCGGGATGCTCACCTTCTAGGCAGAGTTTCAAAGAAAAAGCCATATCTCAGACTGGTCAATAAAAATAAAAGATTAAGATGGGCAAAAAGAACACAGACACTGGATAGAGATAGATATGGCGTTTTCTTTGCAACTCTGACTAGAAGGCCAGCATCCCAAGGGTTTTGATGGGGGCCTGGAGGGGGGTTAGGGGTCAGGCCCCTCCTCTGGTAGTCCTAAATCACTCTGTGGCCTTGCTCATCCGGCTCACTGCTTCCCACACTGGATGGGAACTGGGAACGCAGTGTACAATACTATCCCCTCGACTGGAGCCTCTCAGCTGCAACACTCACTCACTCATGCAGGCATAGACAGAGATAGATCTAGAGACATACACAAAAATCTAACCTAATTGTATTAGTCGCATACACATGTTATTGCGGGTGTAGTGAAATGCTTGTGTTTCTAGCTCTAACAGTGCAGTAATATCTAACAATACACTATAATATATACACCCCCGGTCAAAAGTTTGTAATATTACTCATTCAAGGGTTTTTCTTTATTTGCAGAATTTTTTACATTGTAGAATAAAAGTGAAGACATCAAAACTATGACATAACACATATGGAATCATGTAGTAACCAAAAAAGTGTTAAACAAATCTAAATATATTTTATATTTGACATCCTTCAAATAGCCACCCTTTGCCTTGATGACAGCTTTGCACACTCTTGGCATTCTCTCAACCAGCTTCACCTGGAATGCTTTTCCATCAGTCTTGAAGGAGTTGCCACATATGCTGAGCACTTGTTGGCTGCTTTTCCTTCACTCCGGTCCGACTCATCCCAAACCATCTAAATTTGGTTGAGGTTGGAACCAAAAATCTCAAATTTGGACTCCAGACCAAAGGACAGATTTCCACCTGTCTAATGTCCATTTCTCGTGTTTCTTCTTATTGGTGTCCTTTAGTAGTGGTTTCTTTGCAGCAACTCGACCATGAAGGCCTGATTCACACAGTCTCCTCTGAACAGTTGAGATGTGTCTGTTACTTGAACTCTGAAGCATATATTTGGGCTGCAATCTGATGAGGTATTTCTGGGTCTTCCATTCCTGTGGCGGTTCTTTGAGTTTCTGCTTATAGGAAGGAAGGAGTCATGATCTGATTTGCCCAAGGGAGGTCGGGGTAGGGCTTTGGAAGGGAGAGTAACAATGATCAAGAGTTTTTGAAGTGCGAGTACTGCAGGCGATGTGTTGATAGAACTTAGGTAGCGTTTTCCTAAGATTTCCTTTAAGGTCCCCAGCCATAATAAATACGCCCTCAGGATATGCAGTTTCCAGTTTGCGCAAGGTCCAGTGTAATTCCTTGAGAGCTGTCGTTTTGTCTGCTTGAGGGGGAATATACACGGCTGGGACGAGGCATGGCTCCCGACGCCGCCACTCGTCGGCGCCTCGGAGGACCCGGAGGTCGAGGAGCGGGCTAGTCCGGGCGGCCTGGAATTCCCTCTTCAGAGACTGATCTCATATGTCAACCGCCCGGAACCAGCTGCGTTCCTCCGGACCGTATCCTGCCCAGTCCACTAGGTACTGGACCCGACCCCACCGCAGACGAGAGTCCAGACCGCTTCCACTCTGTACGCCGGACCCCCGTGTACCTCCACCAGAGGCGGAGGCACCGCAGCAGGACCGGATCCCCCCAGCAGACCAGGAACCACCGGCCTGAGAGAGACATGGAATGTTTGAGAGATGTTGTTGTATGGAGGGGGCAGTTGGAAGGTAACTGAAACATCATTGACTTTTCGGAGGACCTTAAATGGCCCCACACTTGACGTCGGCCGCGTCGGCCTCCACGACGATAGGCAGATACGGGTCAGGATGGCGTAGCAGAGGTGCTCTGGTGAACCTGCCTCTCAAGTTGCGGAACGCCTTCTCCGCGTCCAGGGTCCAATGGAGGCGCTGAGGACTGCCTTTCAGCATCCACGTGGGTGGCTATCGATGGAGCTTAAGCCTTGGATGAACCGGCGGTTAAAGTTGGCAAATCCCAGGAAGCGTTGGAGTTCCTTGATGTTTTTGGGAACTGGCCATGACCTGACTGCCTCCACCTTCAGCTCTCCATCTTTTCCCCCTCTGGAGAGATGTAATACCCCAGGAAGGAGACAGATGTTTGGTGGAAGACACACTTTTCTCCTTTGACGTAGAGATGGTTCTCCAGGAGGCGCCTCAGGACAGCACGAACATGGGCCACATGTCCCGGGTAGGTGGGGGAGTAGATCAGGATGTCATTGATGTAGACTATGACTATGTCTCCCCACCATATCAACAGAGCACTTCGTCCAAGTACGACTGGAATACCACAGGCGCATTGGCTAAGCCGTATGGCATCACCAGGTACTCGTAGTGGCCCGAAATGTGCTGAAAGCGGTCTTCCACTCATCTCCTTCCCGAATGCGTATAAGGTTATACGCGCTCCGGAGGTCCAGCTTAGTGAAGTACCGCGCCCCCCTGAGCTGCTCTATGGCCGGCGGGACGGGGTGCAGGTCAATGGCACGGTCCCAGGACCTGTGAAGAGGGATACACTTTGCCTTCTCGCGGGAGAAAACCTCCTCGAGATCAGAGTACTCCTTTGGACCGTTGGACTGAAGGGCGCACTCCAGGCTCTCCACCGATGTTGATCCGCAGGTGATGTTTAGGCAAGTCCTCCGGCAGTCCTGGACCAGTCCTGGATCTTCCTCTTGCTCCATGAGATGTTGGGGTCGTGCTTCTGGAGCCAGGGAAGACCCAGGATGATCGGATGGATGGATGAGTTCATGACCATGAGTTCCAGTCTTTCCCGATGGCAGCCGCTGAGGGTGAGTGGTCGAGTCACGTGGGTAACGGACCTGGTACCCACTGGTCGGCCATCCAAAGCCTTTACAGGAAGTGAGGACCTCAGCCTAAGCACCGGCAGTCGGAGAGCGGATAGTAAGGTGGTCAACGAAACTCCCCGCGGCCCCGGAATCTATCAGGGCTGTGGAGAGATGAGGGTGAGCACCTCCAGACAGCACAACAGGACAACAGAAAGGGATAGTGATGTCGGTGATGCACAAAGAACCTAACATGCCCTGTCCGTGCAGTCTGAGTACTCACCCCCTTTCTGCTCTGGTCCCATTCGGAGGGGCAGTCCCTTCAACGATGGCCCCTCTTCCCACAGAACAGGTACAGACTCTGTTGACTCCGGCGATCTCTCTCCTCCGTGGGGAGCCGCATGAGTCCCAGCTCCATTGCCTCCAGCTCCGGCTCCTCCCTACGGAGAGGAAGAGAGGCTTGGCGGCCCAAACGGTCACGGTCTCGGAGCTGCCCGTTGATGACAATGGCCCGGGCGATGAATGCGTCCAGTGACATGGCTTCACTCTCACACGCCAGCTCCATCTGAACCTCCGCCCGCAAACCCCTACAGAACGTGGTTCGGAGAGCTGGCCCGTTCCAGCCACTGGACACAGCCACCATCCGGAAATACAAAGCATACTCTGCGGCCATGCCCGTCCCCTGTTGTAGGCGCAAAAGCTGCTTGCCCGCGTCTCTCCTCCCCCCGCCTGATGATCAAACACAGCTCGGAACTGGGCGATGAACCTGGGAAATTATCTCAGTTCCTCAGATCCTCTACCCCACAAAGCCGTTACCCAGTCGAGGGTGCGTCCGGTTAGGAGCGAGATCATCGTGGTCACCTTCTCCCTGTCCTGGACCGGTTGATCTCCAAAGTATAACTCACATTGGAGAAGGAAACCACGACAACCCTCCAGATTTCCATCATATCGTTCCGGTAGGGCTCTCCGGAGCTCGCAAACCAGAGCGCTGCTAGGTGGCCCACTCACAGGTGAAGAGGAAGCTGTGGCACCACTTGGCTGTATCTGGGCTTCTTCACCTGATTGTGGTGTCATGCGGGACATGAGCACCCGAAACGCTCTTCACATACAGAGATTTAATTGCATTGACAGGAAGAAACTGTTTTATTCACTGAGGCTATTAATGTATAGTGAGGGAGTTGGAGGGGGAATGAGAGCCACATAGCTGCTCTCTGAAATAAACAAATATAGAACACACCTGGGACATAAACAGTAAACGAACACACATTCATACTGTATGTGCAAGAACACACTCCCAACAGGAGCATTTCAAAACACCACACACACACTAACACTGTGTTGACCGTGACGTTTTTCCGCTCTGATTATATCCTTGGACAGCTATCTGAGACTGCACTGCCTCCTCAGTACTGGCTGCCAGACCGACCGACACACACACATACGGACACAGACAACACACACACACACACACACACACACACACACACACACACACACACACACACACACACACACACACACACACACACACAACTCACCCCAGTGCCAAGGCCAATGGCAATGCCCACATCAACCTTACCTCTCATCTTCAACCAAACCCCAGTGACTATACATATGATTTATCTACTAATCTCCCGCATAAGGTAATGTATCATATTTCCTCCTTGATTCCTATTTTGGCTACTACTGCATTATTATTGTTGAGGCGATAAAATGACCTATTTATTCAAAGTGTGGCAGTAGTAGTTTTTTTTTTCTTTCATGACCGGTGATTACATATTTACATTGCTCTCTGTATGCACAGTTCATTTAGCCCTAAGCCAGTTCCTCCAGAGTGTGTTTTCTGGAAGCCTTTTGAAAACGTGGCAGCAGCAGGCCTAGCCAAGGCCAGTGCAGCATCCACAAGTCAGGGTCGCAGTGATGTCATTCACACGATTCCTGCCAGACAGGTGGTCATGATACGGTTGTCACTCGTTACCACAGCCACAAAGTCAAAACTGGCGATAACGTAATAAATCATGAAAACAAGGTTTAAAGTCATATTTTAAGAAGATACATTTTAGAAATAGGCGAGGTTTAGCCATAATTAGGACTGTGAGTGTGGACACACAAATTTGCTTTGTGCACACACATGGTGGGTGGCCTTATGTGGCTCCTCCACCAGCAGTGCAGATGCATGCGGTTTATTACATAAACACCAACTGCGTTGCGTGTGGGAATGGAACGTGACGGAGGTAGAAGGAACACATCAGAATTGCATAGAATAACGACAACACACAGTCCCTCAGCACATACTTCATGCTTTCTCAGCTGGGGTTTGTATTGGTTCAATCTCCTCTCCATCACTCCAGGGCCGCTCTCCCCTGCCTGGTAAAATATACTCCTGGTTCCCCTGTTTAGTCATGCCTCAGCCCCCTTGCACTCTATCGCTTTCTTTCTCTTTCTCCCCCACTCTCTCCACCTCCATGGTTGCCTCATTCCCTCCTTCTCTCCAGCCGGCTGCTCTAGTGTTTGCATGGCACTCCTCCATGGAGAGATTACCGGGGCCCTGGTGGTTTTGCTGTAACGGTAGTGCACCGGGTAACCGTGTAAATATTGTGACATCTCTCTCGCTGTCTCCCTGTCTCTCTCGCTCTTTCCCTCTCGATCTCTCTCCCTTTCTCTCGCCCACTCTCTTTCTGTCTATCTCTCCCTTTCCCTATCTCTCTCCCTCCCCTCCTTTGTCCCTGTGCCAGTGCTCGGCTGCGATGGATGGCCTGCTTAATGAAGTGCCATCTCTAATCTTTAAATATTTAGTCTGCTTTAATGAGGGAGATTATATTTGAATGTTTTTCTCTCTGTGAGGCTGATGATGAAGGGAGGAATATTTTTTTGCTCTGAGGAGCAGTCATGGTTTGTCCTCTTCTGTCCTCTCAACTAAGACCCTGGTCTCAAACTCAATGTAGAAATGTTTTACCGTCCATCTGACTAACAAAGCCATGCCTGCCAGTGCTGTGTGTTTGCATTGCTTTCCAGGAACTGTCAAGCTATTTAATGACAGGAGGGAGAGACTGTTTTGTGAAAACATTTTACTAGTCAAAGGTAATCAAGTTAAACTAATGTCACCATAAATGGAAAGACCTAAAGCTCCCTCGTCTGCCTGTCTATCATAGGCTGAAATGGGGAAATTCATTTTACCTTAACAGTCGGTGCTTGCTCACACAGCAGTCTGTGTTATGATCTACTCATAAATCCAATAGAGCGCTGTTCGACAGGAAGAGATAATTATCAGAATGGTTGGAGCATTGTTCGTGGTTTTTCTATGAGCTCCATGTATTAACGATCATTTCCTTTAGATGATGACCTTTGCTGTTTTATTACTGCACTCAGTTGTGAACGTGTTATAGTTGGACATTAGCTGAGGTTTATGGTCAATTCAAGTGATATCATTTAAAATACCATAGATTACCACTTTTTTGCAGCATTCATGTGCTTTGTAGCACCCTTGGGGCCGGTTTCCCAGACACGGATAAAGCCTAGTCCCAAACTAAAAACCATGCTCAATGGAGAATCTACATTGTAATTGCCCTTAAGTCCAGGACTGAGTTTAATCTGTATCTGGGAAACCAAGCCCAGTTTTAACGCTCCCAAGTTTAAACGATTGTTTAAAAAATATAGTTGAGCATGTTCTAATCTATCTATTGCCATAGACTCCTTGCCTGGCCTCCAGCTAAAGAGAGAGTGGTTGAAGCCTCCAAGGCAACGGAGGAGAGAACTCTTATCTGAATCCAGAACACTCCATTACAGTCCTGCGGTATGAAAAGAGGAGAGAACTCTTCTATTGACCCTCATATAGGGTTGCACATTTTGGGGAATATTCAGAGGTGGAAACCTTCTGTGGTAATTAACGGGAATATATGGGAATTCATGTAAATATATATATATCCTAATTAATATTAATACCATTTAAATGTAGATGTTTTTTGCATTGGATATATTTACCATATCATATGGAGACAGAAACATAAACCTTTTACCTTATCATAAGTAGACATAATTGCAAATGATTCAAAAAATATTTAGTTACAAATTGAACTTTAATTAAATGAGTTGACTCTTCACATGGGATGATTTCACTGAACAACAAAAGAAAGGGAATATTGATTGATCCCCAATGATACGTTGCATCTCCCAAAAATGTTTCAACATACATCTGTAAAATGATAGTCTAGAAACTAAAGCTTTGGTTGTCTTCCTCTCAGGCTTCCATGTCTTCTCCCTGGAACTCCTCAATGTCCACCTCTTGAACATCAGACTCTGAGTCCTCATCTTCACGGACTCCTCCACTTTAGACCAAGCAGCCTTCATGTTCGCAGAATTGTCTGTCACCAGTGCAAATACCTTCTGTGGTCCAAGGTCATTGATGACTGCCTTCAGCTCATCTGCAATGTAGAGACTAGTGTGTCTGTTTTCCTTTGTGTCTGTGCACTTGTAGAATACTAGTTGAGGGGTGGAGATTATGTAGTTAATTATTCCTTGCCCACGAACATTCGACCACCCATCAGAGATGATTGCAATACAGTCTGCTTTCTCTATGATTTGCTTGACCTTCACTTGAACTCTGTTGAACTCTGCATCCAGCAAATGAGTAGATAAAACATGTCTGGTTGGAGGGGTGTATGCTGGGCGAAGAACATTCAGAAATCTCTTCCAATACACATTGCCTGTGAGCATCAGAGGTGAACCAGTTGCATACACAGCTCGAGCAAGACATTCATCAGCATTTCTCTGACTACATTCCTCCAAGGTGTCTGATTCATCATTTTCACCTCAAATAGAAGTAGAGGGACTTTTGTCAGAGGTTGCTTGTTGTGAGCGCTGATGGAACTTTTTGCACTTGGCCAGATGATTCTGCATCTTTGTTGCATTCTTCACATATGATTTGGCACAGTATTTGCACATGTACACAGCTTTTCCTTCTACATCAGTTGCAGTGAAATATCTCCACACATCAGCATTTCCTGTAAAGATTAGAAAAAAATTGTAAAAACCCAAATACAATTCCATGTACAGATAAATAGTTAAGCAATTTGATTAAACAACTCATTTGTAAGCTAAATGTTTTATGTATGAAAACAGGTGAATTAACACTCCTCAGTTAGCAGGCTCAAGCAAGCTAAAATCGGAAAAGGTAGCAAAAACTAACAAGCAGAAATTGTTAACAAGTTAGAAATTATTTAAACATGTTTTGCTGTAAGCTGCTATTTACTAGTTAACAAAAAATCATGTATGTCGTATAAAATATATTCACCCCACCCAGTATTGTAATCAAAACTTACCAGAAAGCATGTAGTCCTTGGCTCAGACAGTGTAGTAGTGTGGACTCAATAGCATCTCATTAGTGTGCAAGATCTTGAGAATCAGCTGCACATGTGATGGAAGAATACACTGTGCATGCAGAGGGTTGCAATTCCATTGAATTGGGAATAGTTTAACCAAAATATGCCACAATACCTAGAATTGCCTTATGTGTATCCTACTTTTTTGATGAATTTAAGCAAAATTGCCCAAATTCCAGTGCTTAACTTCCCATGGAATATTTCCTGAAAAATTCCAGAAATTTACTGGAAAGTTTACGACACTTTGCAACCCTACCCTCATACAAATTCATAACCCACTACACAAACACACACAAAGGTCAGCTTTCATGTAACACTGGGAAAACCAGCAAATCTGTTGCTCTCGTCTTTGCTGAACAACCTTGTTCCAAGATCACTCAACAACAAGGAACAAAAGTACAGAGAAATACAACAGACTCTCTTGCCTGCTTGTTTCATGTTGGGTGTCAGCGCTGCTCACAGTCTACCGGGCGTGCTGTTCTGTTGGAACCCCTTGGGGGGGATGGATGGACAGAGAGAGGAAGGGCATTGCCTCCCTGAATTTGATGGTCAGCATTCCTCTGATTGGGCTTTTGGGTGCGTGACCCCGGGGTCCAAACAGAGGAGGGTCGAAGAGGGGGAGGACTTCATGTTTTCCTTTCTTCCCTTTGTTCCGTCTGCTCTTTGGTTCAGAGAGCAAACACAGTGGTTCTCGCCCCTCTTGATATTCCAGTAGATGGGCACGCATCTGATCAACGCAACAGGCTTCTGGATCCATCCTTTCGGCTGGGTGAATTACACACTCGTACAGTTTCTCTCAATTAATACGATTCAATTCAGGCCAGCCATGTACCCTAATCTATGCCTTATTTAGGATGGAGATAAACTTTCATGGTAACCTCCACTTAAAGTATTTAATTGTCAAACCTGGATCTCCAAGAGCAACGTTTTAAGTCTATTGCACTCAGTCTTGCTATTGGCCCTCACATAATCCAGTTTGAGGCTTTGCTTTTCTGACCCCATTTATCAGGGCTTCTTTCTCTACCCTCCAGTCAGGCTTTTTTTGTAAGTGTTGGATGGATAAGTCATAGGTTAGGCTGGCCATGAGGCAGCACACCTGTGGGTGAATAAATAAGACACTCCTGGGGCCACAGCAACAATCCACTGCCCCTCTCTCCTGTTGCCTTTGAAGCTGCCCAGTCACTGTGTTACTGTGGGCCTATCTCCCCCTGCTGGTGGGTTCCTTGCATGTACTGGCATGGTAGGATGAAGTTGTTGCCACTAGACAATTATGTAAGTATTGCGTTTCCCCTCTAATGGTTAACGTTATGATTGGGGTTGGGTAATCTGATCCTAGACCTGTGTCTTAGGTCAACACCTCATCAGTGTGCCTGGATGCAGCTGTGGAATGTGAGGCACCAGTAGAAACAGCAGCCTCCCACCAGGCCCTCTGTTATACCGCAGCCTCCCTCATGTCAGTGGTCAGTCGAGTCGAGTGGTGTGGACAGGATGCATGCTGGTCCTTAATAGAGATGCTCGTAAGAGCAGACCCAGGTGTAGGACTGCCATCGCTGAACAACACAGCTGGGGTTATCAATCAATGGTGTGTGTGTGTGTGTGTGTGTGTGTGTGTGTGTGTGTGTGTGTGAGCTGAAGCCCTATTCGTTATCATACAATCTTGCAGCATTCTTAAACCCTCTCTATATCTAATAACCTCTGTTATCGTCAGATCTGTCATTCCCTCTGCCCTCTGCTTCCCTGTGTTATTTCTCCTTATCTAAAAACACATGGCTGCGCTCTTCCGAGTGTTGAGTAAAGAAAATACGTAAATAATTTAAACTAACACAGTTAATAACAGGGCATCTGTCCGGCATATGGCTTGTTTGGTATGTAGTGCTCTGTGTGATTGAAGTGTTATCAGGGACTTTCCAACCCAGTAACCCATCTGGTCCTATGATGGAGGTCATCAGAGTCCCCTCTTTTCCACTCTTTATTCTACATTCTATATACTGTAGCTTCTATGGTCAGGATGCAGTAAAATAAGGCGAGTGTTTCAGAGAGAAAGGCTTACCTTTCTTTCAGGGAAAAATCTCTCTCTGCGGGCATTATGTTCCAGATCGCTGCTCGTTCAGGATGAGCGTGTTCAATTGTTTGTTTTTTATACCCAATATACTCTCTCTTGCATGCTTTATCTCTCTTTCACACACACACACATGCACACACCTTTGAGAGGGAACCCCCCCCCCCCCTCTACATACCTCCCCAGCTCCCACCTGCAGCCCTGTGTGTATCTGCTTATCCAGTCTGCAGAAGGGTGGGGGTCTGTGGGATTAGTAGTCGGAGTCTCTCCTTCTCTCTGTAGTTTAGTCATCCCTCCCCAGTGTGAGCCAGACTAGCCCGGGGTGAGGAGGAGGAGGGCCTAATGCGGCTCAAGCCTGCTCCTCCAGCCGTCAGCAGCCCCAGCATTTAGGCTTTATAAGCTGCTCAGGGCGATAGCCCCACGGCCGCTACTACTGACTACTGACAGGAGGCAGCTGGAGGGGAGCAGTCTATAAACTATTATACAAGGAGGAGAGGAGCAGGAAGCTCAATGAATCAGTTCACCCTTGGTGTGAAATGGTCAGTGACCAGCTGACTTCCCTCTCTCCACGCCCCCACATCGTTGGGTTTAACTGTCCTGGCCCTGCTCTTGGGGACGGTTTCTGTCTTAAATGTCAGCTGTAAAAATCTTTCAGATTCACTGGGAGCCCTGTGGGACTCAGGGTTGTGTTAAGGGTCAAACGCTCTGTCTCTTTCTGTTTTTCTCTCACTTACCCAAAGGCTAGTTTGTGTGGTTGGGAGGATGACTGGGCTCTATATAGATAGAAGATCCACTGAACACACACTCTTTAGATGGGAAAATCTCAGCACTGCATTCACATATTCTCTTTCTTTCTGCTCTCTGCCTCACAGGTCTCCCTGCCTGACCAACCTCGTCAGATAAGACACACACCAGTTTTCAGGTGAGACCTACCTGCTTCCTCTTGTCTTAACACCACCTCAAACCTACCACCTCTAATATACCTCTGTTTACCCCCCCCCCCCCCCCCCCCCCCCAGTCTCAGTCAGAGCCTCAGCCAAGTCGTTATTATAAGTCCTTCCTCTTCCTCTTCCCAGCTATTATAAATGGTAACAGCTTTTCCAGGTATGACCACCACTTCTCTACAGACAGCAGTAGTAACAAAAGAACTTCACTGACCCATCTTTCCTTCGTTAGCCCGCCCAACCCTGTGCCTCCTTCTCATGCATTCACCCAGGCTCTGTGCCCCTGTGGGAGGAGGAGGACCCTGTGTTGTTGTGATTTGTCTCCCTGCAGCCCACCTGTTGGAGGGGGAAGTGGTCAGCGAGGTGAGGCTGTTCTCAGGCTAAGAATAGAGCAGTTTCCTGTTTCAGGATGCGCTCCGTTCCCCCCCGTTCACACCGAGGGTGATGGATTGGGTCTGCGTTGAGGGAGGGAGGTTCGCTCCAGGGTGCCACGTCTTTGAGAGGTTCTGTGTGGCGGGTTGGGGGGTTTCAGAGCGGAAGCACCATGAGGGTTCCTCTTGTTACTTCTTGTTACATCATGGTCAGGGGATCTCAGTCAAGATCTTTCTCCTTCCTAAAGTTCTTGCTTATCTTTTTATTTTTCACTCCTCATTGTCCATTCTGGATCTCTCTCTCTCTGTCTGTGTGTTCATCCCCCCCTGAGTTTTACTCCGTCTTTGTTTCTCTCCGTCAAGGTGCATTGGTTAAAGCCAAGGCTTAGTTAGTACTTCTGAGAGAAAAATGATCCTTTAAGTGCTTGCCCAGGGAATGTAGCGTGGTGGCTTGGTGGTTGACATTGAACATGTCAGGGAAACTTTAATAGATTGCAGCATCCTGTTTATAATGCAGGGCTGTGAGGATCTATCAGTTTTTTAACGAACTGATATGGGCTGCTTGTTCTGCTCTTTGCAGTTAACCACATTTGTATTTGCACTGTAGCGCCATGTTGGCCTCCTCCAGTTCCCCCACAGTGATAAACGATCCAGCCAGTCTGCAGGGATTGAGACACTGTTTCACTGTTGCTGTATGGATTTGCGTGAGCTTGTCTCGTGACCTGGTCCGGTCCCATAGGGCTCAGTGGAATCAACCCAGCCCACTGTAGGTGGAATGCCTTAATTTTCCAGTGCCTCCCATGTAAGGCAGGTGTTGTTCTGGAGATATTTCCCAGTTTACTAACACTGACAGTGAGCGGCTCAAGGCATTGAGTTCCCTGACCCCCCTCCGGAGCTACCACCGTGCGCACTGCGTCTGTGTGCGACTGGCTGCAATTGTAAACAAAATCTTGTGCTCTGCAGCATTGGCCCACATTTGAGATTGTGAACACCCCCAGCCACCCATCCACACAGCCATATAATCATTCACGTTTAAAGTCAGAGTTTTCCTTTCACACCTGTAACGCAATCTTTGTGGCGGAAGAGAGTGCGGGGAGGTTCTGGCGTGACTATTTTGGGCCCATGAGAAAATGTGCTCATGGCACTGGGCTTTGGGGGTGGCCTGGTTTTGAGTTGGGGGAGGGGACCTGATGGGAAAATCATAAGGCTGCAATCTTTAAGCCAAATGGAAGCATCATAAAATCAAATGATCAGTCAACTCATGGTTGTGTTCCGACTCGTTCTCTGAAAAAGTAGGGTTTTGGGCCACTGTCAGCACAAAGTCGTTGTGTGTGTATCCACAGGGAACAACTCAAAGTCTGATAGGAAGTTTAACCCTCAAGGTTTTATAGCTGCCTTTCTTATACGATGCTGTTAGCTGAGCAGTTTTTCAATGTCAAGTTAACATTTATTTGTACTTTTAATTGAATTAACCTGCCTCACCACTTTTCCTTCTATTTCTGTTTTGCATTGTCATGAGAAAGACATTATCCTGAGGACACATTTTGGATACGAGAACACGGTGTGATCTGACGTGCACTAACCCTACTCTCTCCCTCCCTCCCTCTCTCTCTTTCTACCCCTTCTTCAGGCTTGTTGCCCTCTGCCACCCCCAAGATGAGCAGGCTGGGCCTCCACAGGGGTGTTCAGGGCTGAGCCCCAGCCCCGCCAACCCCCAGCCGAGAAGCTGCTGAACCCAACGCACACGCACAACAGTGCAGCCACACACACACAACCTGAGAGCAGGAGCCACACACCCACGATAGAGTTCAACCAGCATCTCCAGATAACGGCCGTGTTTACGTGTGTACAAGGGAGTGGTGTGGTGTTCAGTGACGGGGAAAGGAGAGAGAGGAGAGAAACTGCTGAGCCGCCGAGAGGAGGGGAGCAAGCAGGGGGAGGAGGAGTGTGTAAGGAACACACAGGGAGAGAAACCCAATCCTTTTAGGTAGCAGAGCTGAGGACGGGCGAGCCTGGGAGCCGGAGAAAGAAAAAGAGTGAGAGAGAGGGAGGAGAGTGCGGAGGTAGAGGGAACTCTAAATCCAGCACAGACGGAGTCAGAGCAGCCAGCCAGGCAGGCGCAGCGCGTCCTGCATCCAGAGAGGTGGAGAGACGAGCAGGGCCATAGACAGAGAGTCTTGGGCTATGGGGGCCATGGTGACCTAGCGTAAATGGCTATTCCTCAGCACAGCTTGGTGCCAGTGTCTGCTGCTCATCCCTCCCCCCCCCCCTTCCTCCTCCTCTTGTGTCCCTGCCCGCTGCTGTGCCCTGGTGCTGTTCGTCCCCGGTGCTGTTCGTCCCCGGTGCTGCCTTCTGCGCTGCCCCTGTCGTGCTGCGGCCATGGTGGCCAGCCTGTGGAAGCTGGTGCGGGGCGTCAGGCAACTGGAGCTCCATCGTCTCATCCTGGCACTCATTGTCTTCTGCCTCCTCTCCATGGCCTTCCTGGCCTACTACGTCAGCAACAGCCCCAAGATCAAGGAGGCCCCCCCACTGCCCTTCAGTGACTGCGGGGGGGTGCCGGTGGCTGTGGGAGGGGGGCAGCGGGCACCCCTCTTCCTGCCTCGCTCGGGTCGACTGCGCCAAGTGAAGGCCATGGACAACTCTCGTACGGACCCGGTGGTGCTGGTGTTTGTGGAGAGCATCTACTCTCAGCTGGGCCAGGAGATCGTGGCCATCCTGGAGTCCAGTCGCTTCCGCTACCGCACGGAGATCGCCCCGGGGAAGGGAGACATGCCCACACTGACGGAGCGCAACCGCGGCCGCTACGCCCTCGTTATCTACGAGAACTTACTGAAGTACGTCAACCTGGATGCCTGGAACCGCGACCTGCTGGATAAGTACTGCGTGGAGTACAGTGTAGGCATCATTGGCTTCTTCAAGGCCAACGAGAACTCGCTGCTCAGCGCCCAGCTCAAGGGCTTCCCTCTCTTCCTGCATTCCCACATGGGCCTTAGGGACTACCGCATCAACCCCAACGCCCCTCTGCTCTACATCACCAGACCTAATGAGGTGGAGCAGGGCCCCCTGCCTGGGGACGATTGGACCGTGTTCCAGTCCAACCACTCCACCTACGAGCCTGTCCTCCTGGCCAGCACCAAGTCCTCTGACGTCCTGGCCCACCTGGGGCCGCTCAGAGCTATGCACGCCACTGTGGTCCAGGACTTGGGGATCCACGACGGCATCCAGAGAGTCCTGTTTGGAAACAACCTGTCCTACTGGCTGCACAAGCTGGTGTTTGTGGACGCCATCGCCTACCTGACGGGCAAGCGGCTCTGCCTCTCGCTTGAGCGCCACCTGCTGGTGGACGTGGATGACATCTTTGTGGGCAAGGAGGGCACCCGCATGAAGGTGACCGATGTAGAGGTGGGTTCACTCTCTCTTTCTTTCTCTCACACACTCCCTCTCTGCTCTCACAGTAGGCCTGTATGTGAGGCTCAATGAATTTGCCTAGGTTCACTGTCAGTGGTAATTAAGATTGTGTAAAGATGTATTGTTAATGACGCAGAAACACAGAATATTCCAAAAAGGATGATTATTTCAGTCTGTTACCTTAACAAGTTTAGATGATTTTAAGAAAGTGCTTCTTTCCTACTCCTTGCACCATGGGACACAGGGTTGAACATATCGATTTCCAATGCGATTCTCCGTAAGGTGTGACTTGCTTCTAAGGCAAGACCTGATACAGGCTAGCATTTATTAGCATGAATCACAACAGGATCTGTCTCTTCTGCCATTAGTCTCTTAAGTATTTTTTCTGGTTGTTAGCCTGCTACTGTGTCTAATAGGCCTGATTTACATGTGTTCACTTCACTTTGAGAAAACCACCACTGGACGACGTTAAGCCATTTCCAGTCTTAAGCAAAACCTTATTTTAAGTGACAAAAACAGATGCATGAGTGTCTCCAGTACATCACAGCTCTTAAGGGGTTTTCTCTGCGCTTTATATAGCTGTTGAACACATTTAACTTGCGTCAGCAGTTTGCAATGCAGAAAAGCGAGCCACGTTGCCTGGAGGGCCACTCTGCCAAATGCATCAAACTAAATTAATGCAATTAATGGGAAATATTAGGAGTATTAATTAGGCTTTAGCACTGATAACATGAATGCAGTTTAGAGAGTAATGGGGGAATGTACAGGGGGGCAAACATGTCGCTTCAGCAAAAAGGGACCTGCTTCCTCCGAGTGTCTCCCCTTCCCCACGAGTGGGAGAGGGATGGGCAGGGAGAGGTGCAGGGCGACCACGAGTCAATCAGCCAGTTAATGAGCCTGTCATCAACTCAACCTGACAAGGTTGGTACCAGGCAGTTGCATAAATAAGGGCATATGGAAGGATAAATGTACTGTTGGCACCGCCGCTGTGTTTAGTTATCACACCACCGATTTAGACATTTCTGCTTAATTGCTCCTGTGGAAATTGTATGACTAATAGACCATTTACGTCTCCGGCAGCCGAGTCGGGTACATGCGTGCTCTTGAGGCCATTGCTAAATGGAGAAAACAACATTACATTACGGGTATATATGGATTAATTTTGGAGCGTAGAATAGAACAGCCAAGGTAGTGTAGTTGGAAGAATGACCCATTGATTTTGCTCACCTCAATCTTCTGAACAGAAGTGGTCCTCTCTGAAAGGAATTGGCCGACTTGGTCTCTCGAGCATCAAGTCAATGGAACCACTTACCACTTTCTAATATGTTAAATATGCTGAAATGTATTTGATGACTTTCCACCACAGTATATTTGTTACACTACATGACCAAAAGTATGTGGACACCTGCTTGTCCAACATCTCATTCCAAAATCATGGGCATTAATATGGAGTTTGTCCCCGCTTTGCTACTATAACAGCCTCCACTCATCTGGGAAGGCTTTCCACTAGATGTTGGAACATTGCTGAAGGGACTTGCTTCCATTCAGCCACAAGAGCATTAGTGAGGTCGGGCACTGATGTTCGTCGATTAGGCCTGGCTCGCAGTCGGTGTTCCAATTTATTCCAAATGTGTTTGATGGGGTTGAGGTCAGGGCTCTGTGCAGGCCAGTGAAGTTCTTCCACAACGATCTCGACAAAACCATTTCTGTATGGACCTCGCTTTGTACATGGGGCATTGTCATGTTGAAACAGGAAAGGGCCTTCCCCAAACTGTTGCCACAAAGTTGGAAGCACAGAATCATCTACAATGTCATTGTATGCTGTAGCGTTAAGATTTCCCTTCACTGGAAAATAAGGGGCCTAGCACCGAACCATGAAAAACAGCCCCAGACCATTATTCCTCCTCCACCAAACTTTACAGTTGGCACTATGCATTGGGGCAGGTAGCGTTTTCCTGGCATCCACCAAACCTAGATTTGTCCGTCGGACTGCCAGATGGTGATGCGTGATTCATCACTCCAGAGGACGAGTTTCCACTGAGCCAATGGTGGCAAGCTTTACACCACTCCAGCCGACAGGCTTGTGTGCGGCTGCTCGGCCATGGAAACCCATTTCATGAAGCTCACAACGAACAGTTCTTGTGCTGACTTTGGTTCCAGGTGTTGCAACCGAAGTCAGATGATTTTTACACGCTCGGCGGTCCTGTTCTGTGAGCTTGTGTGGCCTACCACTTCGCTGCTGAGCCGTTGTTGCTCCTAGACGTTTCCACTTCACATTAACAGCATTTACAGTTGACCAGGGCAGCTCTAGCAGGGCAGAAATTTGACGATCTGACTTCTTGGAAAGGTGGCATCCTATGACGGTGCCAAGTTGAAAGTCACTGAGCTCTTCAGTAAGGCCATTCTACTGCCAATGTTTGTCTATGGAGATTGCATGGCGGTGTACTCTATTTTATACACCTGTTAGCAACGGGTGTGGCTGAAATAGCCAAATCCACTAATATGAAGGGTTGTCCACATACTCTTGTGTATATACAGTGCATTCGGAAAGTATTCAGACCCTTTGACCTTTTCCACATTTTTAAAGCCTTATTCTAAAATCGATAAAATATATTTTTTAAATCTCATCAATCTACACACAATACGCCATAATGACATAGCGAAACATTTTAGAATTTTTTGCAAATGTATGAAAAATATAAAACTGAAATATCACGTTTACGTAACTATTCAGACCCTTTACTCAGTACTTTGTTGAAGCACCTTTGGCAGCGATTACAGCCTCGAGTCTTCTTGGGTACGACGCTACAAGCTTGGCACACCTGTATTTGGGGAGTTTGTCCCATTCTTCTCTGCAGATGCTCCCAAGCTCTGGATGGGGAGCGCCACTGCACAGCTTATTTTCAGGTCTCTCCAGAGATGTTCGATCGGGTTCAAGTCCGGGCTGTCAGAGACTTGTCCCGAAGCCACTCCTGCGTTGTCTTGGCTGTGTGCTTAGGGTCGTTGTCCCAGTCTGAGGTCCTGAACACTCTGGAGCAGGTTTTCATCAAGGTTCTCTCCTTACTTTGCTCTGTTCAACTTTCCCTCCGTCCTGACTAGTCTCCCAGTCCCTGCCGCTGAAAAACATCCCCACAGAATTATGCTGCCACCACCATGCTTCACCGTAGGGATGGTGCCAGGTTTCCTCCAGAGTGGCGCTTGCCATTCAGGCCAAAGAGTTCAATCTTGGTCTCATCAGACCAGAGAATCTTGTCATGTGCCTTTTACTGAGGAGTGGCTTCTGTCTGACCACTAAAATAAAGGCCTGATTAGTGGAGTGCTGCAGGGATGGTTGTGCTTCTGGAAGGTTGTCCCCATTTCCACAGAGGAACTCTGGAGCTCTTTCAGAGTGACCATCAGGTCCTTGGTTGCGTCCCTGACCAAGGCCCTCCCCCGATTGGTCAGTTTGGCCAGGCAGCCAGCTATAGGAAGAGTCTTGGTGGTTCCAAACTTCTTCCATTTAAGAATGAGGCCACTGTGTTCTCGGGGACTGTGTTCTCGGGGACCTTCAATGCTGCAACACATTTGTAGTACCCTTCCCTAGATCGGTGCCTCGACACAATCTTGTCTCAGACCTCTACAGACAATTCCTTCGACCTCATGGCTTGGTTTTTGCTCTGACATGCACTGTCAACTGTGGGACCTTATATAGACAGGTGTGTGCCTTTCCAAATCATGTCCAATCAATTGAATTTACCACAGGTGTACTCCAATCGAGTTGTAGAAACATCTCAAGAATGATCAATGGAAACAGGATGCACCTGAGCTCAATTTCGAGTCTCATAGCAAAGGGTCTGAATACTTTTGAATTTTTTTCAAAACAAACATTTGCAAACATTTCTAAAACCTTTGTCATTATGGGTATTGTGTGTAGATTGATGAATGAAAAATATATTTAATCCATTTTAGAATAAGGCTGTAATGTTACAAAATGTGTAAAGTCAAGGGGTCTGAATACTTTCCGAATGCACTATATATAGTGTATTTTGTGCTGTATTAAGCTATTGTCATTTGTAGGTAAATCACATCATTTGTCTACTAAAGTGGGTGTAAAAAGCATGTTAAACATGTATGGCTCTGACCATGTTACTCACATGTAGTTCATTGCAACCAACCTTGGTGTAAAATGTTGTGGTTGTTTCCATGCAGACTATAGTTTAATACTTACTGCTGTGTTGCCTTCCTACCACTACCACCTGGCCTCCTGTTCAACAAAGCAGCTTTAATCACCTCAAGCAGTTGTGAGGCTTGTAGCAGGGCACAAACAAGGTATGGCTAAAGGCGTCCGCATGCTTCCCAGCCGAAACAGTTTGGAACACTTTATTTTTGTTAGCTTTGGACTTTGGTACATTTTTTGGGGGGTTGTTTCGGCTCACACAAAAAAAATCTTGAGGCAAGCTGAAGTCAGTAGCCGACGTCTACGCCCCTTTGTCGGTGATTGTTCAACAGTAGGGATTCTTCAGTAAAGTCTTTGTTGTTATTCAACGAGAGACGACTTGATTTCATGCACATTTTTTTCATTTTATAAATACTGCACCAAACATCTTAGTTAGATGTAAAATTGCGCAAAAACATCAATTTATGACAGATTTCTTGAGTCATCTTCGATTAATTCTGACTATTGTGAGGAAGTGTATACTGGCTACGGCGTCTCAAAATGGACAAACAGTACTACTGCCGCCTTTTTCTCGTTTTTCAAGCGAATGTCTTTTAAAGGTGTATGCGAGCACACTTGTTCGGTTCGCCTAGGCGACTACGGCTAGCCGCCAGCCGAACTGAAGCTTCCTGACTCCTTAATGGACCACTAATCTTGTCTATTCTCACACTGGGGGTGCAGCCTCAGCACTGCGCTGACTCCAAAACACTACAACTAATTTCCACACACATACGCATGCCCCTGTTCACTTTTCCATGGTGCATTTGTTATGGTTGACCCCTTCGATGTAACGTCAGCGATATTCTATTTGCTTTAGATGGTTGAATTTACATATAGTGCCCTTGGATTGCTGCCGTATTCACTCTGGTTGGATGGGTACTCTCTCACCTTAGCATCTCAAACAGGCATTTCTATATCTCTGCCCATATGGTAAACGGCAGCTGCTGATGTTTGTCCTTGGCCATGTCCCCGTTCATCATCCTCCTGTTATGCAGGCCAGATGGGAGTCTTGTTGACAGTCTAAGGTAGGGTCAGCCAATGCCCAGAGGCTTAAGTCAGATCATCATCACTGAGGTTTTTAAGCCAGGCCGGGGAAGTTCACAATGTCTTTTTAGATTTTTCTAAAGACAATTCAAGCATATTGAGGTCAATGATCTGAAGAAGAAATCGAAGAGCACACAGACGGTGGAGATCAGTTGCCGTGGAGAATGACTGTCAAGGGCCCCCTGACAAACCCTTATACCCCACCCTCATTCTTTTTGTCTTCCCTTCTGCCTACCCCAGCTCTCCTCACCCCCACTCGTCTTTACCAGGCTGGTACCAAGTTCTGTCTGTGTGTCCACAGGACAATGCCCCATATCTCATCCCCTGTTTAGTTTAGCCTCTCTCAGTCCCCCATGGTCTTCTCAGTAACACTGAAGGCCTTTCGAAAGATGAGCAGTTGTTGTGCTGCTGGAGTAGACGGAGGAGATAGCAGACACCACTGTTTAGTTACTGATTACCACTTGTCATCAGACATGAATTATCTTGATATGTCTATGGGAAGACTTATCTCTATGTCAGCAAACCTAAGGTGCTCCTAGGCAACCAGTACTAAGACATGGATCATATTTCCACACACACACACACACACACACACACACACACACACACACACACACACACACACAGACCGCACAAACACTCACACACACTCTCATCCTAATCTGCAAGGAAAACAAATGGTGAATGCACTCATGCTCAAGGACATCAGTACCCCTTTAAATAAGTCAGCGATAGGGTCTTATCAGGTAAAGCAGCTATCTCTCTCCCAGAGGTTTGAACAGTGGTGGTAAAGTGCATAGCTCTGCAGCTCTGGGTTGATATGTGGAGGCAGAGCAGCTATCTCTTTCCCCATGCTGTGATTTGTGTGAGGATGCTGCTGTAGTCATCTGATATAGCTGATAAAGTGTGACGGTTTGGGGAATTTGTTGAACAGGACTCCAGGGCTCCGCGGCTTCGCTTTGCAATCCCATTACAATCTGTACAATAGCCCCAACGTGCACATTTTTTCACTCTTTATGGGCACAGTAGATATTTGTATTTTATTTATTCCATGTCCTCCCACTCGGACTTGTATGATGCATCTGCATTTTGTTATGTCCAAGAGTTACAGTGCCTTCGGAAAGTATTCAGACCCCTTGACTTTTTCAATTTGTTTTCTACATTACAGCCTTATTCTAACATTTCTTTTTTTTATGTCCCTCAATCTACACACAATAGCCCATAATGACAAAGCAAAAACAGGTTTTTACAAATATTTGCAAATGTATAGATAAAAAACCCCCTGGAAATATCACATTTACATAAGTATTCAGTCCCTTTACTCAGTACTTTGTTGAAGCACCTTTGGCAGCGATTACAGCATCTAGTCTTCTTGGGTATGACGCTACAAGCTTGGCACACCTCTGTCAGGTTGGATGAGGAGCGTTGCTGCACAGCTATTTTCAGGGCTCTCTGGGCTCTGGCTGGGCCACTCAAGGACATTCAGAGACTTGTCCCAAAGCCACTCCTGAGTTGTCTTGGCTGTGTGCTTAGGGTTGTCCTGTTGGAAGGTGAACCTTCCCTCCAGTCTGAGGTCCTGAGTGCTCTGGAGCAGGCTTTCATCAAGGACATCTCTTTCATTTGCTCTGTTCATCTTTGCCTCGATCCTGACTAGTCTCCCAGTCCCTGCCTCTGAAAAACATCCCCACAGCATAATGCTGCCTCCACCATGCTTCACCGTAGGAATTGTGCCATGTTTCCTCCAAACTTGACGCTTTGCATTCAGGCCAAAGAGTTCAGTCTTGGTTTCATCAGACCAGAGAATCATGTCTTTAGGTGCCTTTTGGCAAACTCCAAGTGGGCTGTCATGTGCCTTTTACTGAGGAGTGGCTTCCGACTGGCCACTCTAACATAAAGGCCTGATTGGTGGAGTAATGCAGAGATGGTTGCCCTTCTGGAAGGTTCTCCCATCTCTGTCAGAGTGACCTTCAGGTTCTTGGTCACAACCCTGACGAAGGCCCTTCTCCCCCGATTGCTCAGTTTGGCCGGGCAGCTCTAGGAAGAGTGTTGGTGGTTCCAAACTTCTTCCATTTAAGAATGATGGAGGCTGCTGTGTTCTTGGGGACCTTCAATGCTGCCAAAATGTTTTGGTTCCCTTCCCCAGATCTGTGCCTCGACACAATCCTGTCTACGGACAATTCCTTCGACCTCATGGCTTGGTTTTCGCTCTGACATGCACTGTCAACTGTGGGACCTTATATGTGTGCCTTTCCAAATCATGTCCAATCAATTGAATTCACCACAAGTGGACTCCAATCAAGTTTTAGAAACATCTCAAGGATGATCAATGGAAACAGGATGCACCTGACCTCAATTTCGAATCTCATAGCAGAGGGTCTGAATACTTATGTAAATAAGGTATTTCTGTTTTTATTTTTAATAAAGTTGCAAAAATGTCTAAACCTGTTTTTGCTTCATCATTATGGGGTATTGTGTGTAAATTGCTGAGGATTCTTTTTTTGTTTAATCCATTTTAGAATAAGGCTGTAACAAAATGTGGAAGAAATCAAGGGGTCTGAATACTTTCCGAAGGCACTTTATACAGCCAATCTAGTGGTTAAAGGTCCAATGCAGCCATTTTTTGTCTCAATGTCAAATAATTTCTGGGTAACAATGAAGTACCTTACTGTGATTGTTTTCAATTAAAGTAGTCATAAAGAAACTAAAGTTGCTTCCTAGGAAAGAGCGATTTCTGAAGCATGAATTTTGCAAGAACTGTCTGGGAGTGGTCTGAGAGGGTAGGGGAAAACTGAAAACTAGCTGTTTGGAAATCTCTTTCTTATTGGTCTCATTGGGCTGGCCAAAGTCCATCCCGCCAAAACTCCATACCACCAAAACAGGCTGAAATTTCAGGCGGTCTTTTCAAACAGCTCTTACACTAAAAGGGTATTATCATCACTTTCAAAATTTCACAGTATTATTCCAACCTCATAGTGGGGGCTCCCAAGTGGCACAGCGGTCTAAGGCACTGCATCTCAGTGCTAGAGGCGTCCCTACAGACACCCTGGTTCGAATCCAGGCTGCATCACATCCGGACGTGATTTGGAGTCCCATAGGGCAGCACACAATTGGCCCAGCATCATCCGAGTTTGGCCGGTGTAGGCCGTCATTGTAAATAAGAATTTGTTCTTAACTGACTTGCCTAGTTAAATAAAGGTTAAATATAAATAAATAGTGTGGAAATCTACACTGTGTGCACAATTATTAGGCAAGTCAGTATTTTGACCATATCATCATTATTATGCATATAAGGAGATCAACACCCTATATCAAGGTGTGCATAATAATTAGGCAGCTTCTTTTCCTCATGCAAAATGGGCTAAAAAAGAGATTTAACTGACTCTGAAAAGTCAACAATTTTAAAAAATCTTTCAGAGGGATGCAGCACTCTTGAAATTGCTAAGATATTGGGGCGTGATCACAGAACCATCAAATGTTGTGTTGTAAATAGTCAACAGGGTCGCAAGAACCGTGTTGAGAAAAAAAGACGCAAATTAACTGCCAAAGATTTGAGAAGAATCAAACGTGAAGCTACCAGGAACCCATTATCCCCCAGTGCTGTCATATTCCAGAACTGCAACCTACCTGGAGTGCCCAGAAGAACAAGGTGTTCCGTGCTCAGAGACATGGCCAAAGTAAGGAAGGCTGAAACCCGAACACCACTGAACAAGACACATAAGTTGAAACGTCAAGACTGGGCCAAGAAATATCTGAAGACATATTTTTCAAAGGTTTTATGGACTGATGAGATGAGAGTGACTCTTGATGGACCAGATGGATGGGCCCGTGGCTGGATCAGTAACGGGCACGGAGCTCCACTTCGACTCAGACGCCAGCAAGGTGGAGGGTGGGGTACTGGTGTGGGCTGGTATTATTAAAGATGAGCTAGTTGGACCTTTTCGGTTTGAAGATGGACTCAAACTCAACTCCCAAACCTACTGCCAGTTTTTAGAAGACACTTTCTTCAAGCAGTGGTACAGGAAAAAGTCTGCATCTTTCAAGAAGACCATGGTTTTTATGCAGGACAATGCTCCATCGCATGCATCAAAGTACTCCACTGCGTGGCTAGCCAGTAAAGGCCTTAAAGATGAAAGAATAATGACATGGCACCCTTCCTCACCTGACCTAAACCCTATTGAGAACTTGTGGTCCCTTCTTAAACGGTCGATTTACGGTGAAGGAAAACAGGACACCTCTCTGACCAGTGTCTGGGAGGCTGTGGTTGCTGCTGCACAAAAAGTTGAACAGATCAAGAAACTGACAGACTCCATGGATGGAAGGCTTATGACTGTTATTGAAAAGGAGGGTGGCTATATTGGTCACTGATTTTTGTCAGAAATGTTTATTTGTAAATTTTTAGTTGTTTGTTTATTCTTCTCACTTTAACAGATGAAAATAAACAAGTGAGATGGGGAACTTTTCGTTTTTCATTTAGTTGCATAAAAATTCTGCACATATTCTCCAAAGAAAGCAAAAACCTCACTTTTACTTTCTTAAATATTCAGGTTTGAGGTTTATTAACATTTTGTATTGACCGAGAGCACTGTAGTTGTTCAATAATAAAATGAATCCTCAAACATACAACTTGCCTAATAATTGTGCACACAGTGTATATGACACACAGGAAAATCATGTTTTTGAAATGCACTGGGCCTTTAGGTTTGTCAGCAACATGATAGTTTTTAAAGCTAATCACTGGAATTGTGAATATAATTCCTATTCATCTGGCATGTCCTCGTTTGCAGGCCTTGCTCAAAACTCAAAACAAGCTGCGAACGCTGGTCCCCAATTTCACCTTCAACCTCGGCTTTTCTGGAAAGTTCTATCACACAGGTGAGGGCATCTCAAAGTGAAAAAACAAAACATACCCTGTACTAGACAGTGTCACTGTAGATCCTGAGTTGGATAGTGTCATTGAGAAACGCTCTGTACCCATCATTTCCTTCCCTCCCCTCTCCTCCCCTCCCTCCCCTCTGCTCCCCCAGGCACAGACGAGGAGGACCAGGGAGATGACATGCTGCTAAGACACAGGAAGGAGTTCTGGTGGTTCCCCCACATGTGGAGTCACATGCAGCCCCACCTGTTCCACAACGTCAGCGTGCTGGCTGAGCAAATGAGGCTCAACATGCTGTTTGCCCAGGTGAGTTGGCGTCCGTGGATACCAAGCATCCGAATTATACTATAGCTCTCTCTCTCTCTCTGGTAAAATGCTGTGTATACAGTATGCTTGTCCTCAGCACATCGTGGTTAGGCATTTAGTTATGGCCTTGTTGATCCAAATGGTGAGTGGTAATTGGGTTCTGGATGCTGGCCGTTGTGGGTTTTTCCTTGTTAGCAATTACATTGGCATTTCATATGCACAATGAGTAAACCACTGATGTACATCCTGTTGTACAGTATATACTGTATATAAATAGTTGAAGTCTGAATTTTACATACACCTTAGCCAAATACATTTAAACTCAGTTTTTCACAATTCCTGACATTTAATCCTAGTAAAAAGTCCCTGTCTTAGGTCAGTTAGCATCACCACTTTATTTTAAGAATGTGAAATATCAGAATAATAGTAAAGAGAATTATTTATTTCAACTTGTATTTCTTTCATCACATTCCCAGTGGATCAGAGGTTTACAGACACTCAATTAGTATTTGGTAGTAATGCCTTTAAGTTGTTTAACTTGGGTCAAACTTTTCAGGTAGCCTTCCACAAGCTTCCCACAATAAGTTGGGTGAATTTTGGCCCATTCCTACCGACAGAACTGGTGTAACTGAGTCAGATTTGTAGGCCTCCTTGCTCCCACACGCTTTTTCAGTTCTGCCCACACATTTTCTATAGGATTGAGGTCAGGGCTTTGTGATGGCCACTCCAATACCTTGACTTTGTTGTCCTTAAGCCATTTTGCCACAACTTTGGAAGTATGCTTGCGGTCACTGTCCATTTGGAAGACCCATTTGTGACTAAGCTTTAACTTCCTGATTGATGTCTTGAGATGTTGCTATAATATATCCACATAATTTTCTTTCCTCATGATGTCATCTATTTTGTGAAGTGCACCAGTCCCTCCTGCAGCAAAGAACCCCCACAACATGATGCTACCACCCTTGTTCTTCACGGCTGGAATGGTGTTCTTCGGCTTGCAAGCCTCACCCTTTTTCCTCGAAACATAACGATGGTCATTGGCCAAAAAGTTCAGACCAGAGGACATTTCTCCAAAAAGTACGATCTTTGTCCCCATGTGCAATTGCAAACCTTAGTCTGGCTTTTTTATGGTGGTTTTGGAGCAGTGGCTTCTTCCTTGCTGAGCGGCCTTTCAGGTTATGTTGATATAGGACTCGTTTTAATGTGGATATATAAACTTTTTTACCTGTTTCTTCCAGCATCTTCACAAGGTCCTTTGCTGTTGTTCTGGGATTGATTTGCACTTTTCACACCAAAGTACGGTCATCTCTAGGAGACGGAACGCATCTCCTTCTTGAGCGGTATGACGGCTGCGTGGTCCCATGGTGTTTATACTTGCGTACCATTGTTTGTACAGATGAACGTGGTACCTTCAGGCGTTTGGAAATTGCTCCCAAGGATGAACCAGACTTGTGGAGGTCTACAATGTTTTTTCTGAGGTCTTGGCTGATTACTTTTGATTCTCCCATGTCGAGCAAAGAGGCACTGAGTTTGAAGGTAGGCCTTGAAATACATCCACAGGTACACCTCCAATTGACTCAAATGATGTCATTTAGCCTATCAGAAGCTTCTAAACCATTACATAATTTTCTGGAATTTTCCAAGCTGTTTAAAGGCACAGTCAACTTAGTGTATATAAACTTCTGACCCACTGGAATTGTGATATAGTGATATAGTGAATTATAAGTGAAGTAATCTGTCTGTAAACAATTGTTGGAAGAATTACTTGTGTCATGCACAAAGTAGATGTCCTAACCGACTTGCCAAAACTATAGTTTGTTAACATGAAGAAGCGGTTGAAAAATGTTTTTTAATGACTAAAACCTAAGTGTATGTAAACTTCTGACTTCAACTATATATACTATCCAATATCCTTGTGCTTCAGTTTGTATGTTAGAGTCTGGGGACTTGGCCACCTGCCAAATAAAAGTCAAATAAGCCCTTCCTTAATGTGCAGTGACATGGCTCGCAGACGTTGGTGCTAAAGATGCCCCCGAGGCTGCCTTGTTGTTGATGTAGTGAGAAGCATGCTTCCCCCAAGGCAGCTGTGTGTGTTGATGTAATGAGTGGCATTGGGAGTCAGGGGCCTGGGCCCAGGGAGCAGACGGTGTCAGTGTGTGTGAGGTGAATACTAACCAGCAGCAGCGTCCCCTCTCAGTAATCCCTGCTGCCATACAGCTGTCCTTGCTGGCTGACAGTGACGGGCCGTGTCTCTGAGTGGTCAGGGGGGGGAGAGAGAGGGTAGAGGGTCCTTCACCACGGCTTAATGAGCCTTAATGAGTAAGCTAGCCAACTTCTTTCGCCAATTAACTTCAGACGGCCGGTGTGCGATCATGGCAAAGTTGGTTTGACTTTAGATACTCTGTGGGGCTAGTTAGGGACCGTAAATAAATTACCCAATGTAAATGGGACAATAATTTCATGTTGCACATCTTTTAGTTGTCTCCTTAAATGCTTTCAATATTTGTAAATTAATTTCTACAATTTCTTGTTATTTTGAGGTTTTTAAGTCATAACATTTTAAGCTATTGACATTTATGAATATTGTCCCGTGTACATTGTGTAATTTACTGACGGTTCCCAGCTAGCCCCATAGGGATATCAAATGTCAAACCAAATTGTTCAGTGTTTGTATATATTAACGTTGTGTCAAACAAGCTTATATTTTCTGTTCTGATTGTGTACAACAGTTGAACTAAGCTCATGAGGCATTTATAAGTTATATTCTTTTAAAAATCAATCGGTATCATTCATTTATATTTTAAAAAAAATCTATGTAGCAACTGCGGATTCTAGCTTTAAGCATTCCCAGCACTCTGTGTTCTGCCAGCGAGGGGCACAGTGCCACGGTACCACAATATACATTCAGTTTGTTGCATTTGTTTTAGTCTCTAAAGTAGGGCTGTCCAACCTTGTTCCTGGAGAGCTACCCTCCTGTAGATTTTCCCTCCAACCCCAGTTGTAACTAACCTGATTCAGCTTATCAACCAGCTAATTATTATAATCAGGTGTGCTAGATTAGGGTGGGAGCGAAAACCTACAGGAGGTAACTCTCCATGAACACTCCAGGAACACTGTTGGAGAGCCCTGCTCTTAATGATTTAAGCTCCTGCTGAGCTTCCTGACTGCTGCTGCCTTTACAGTGTGGAGTGATGTGTAGACCGAGCAGGGTTATGTTGCCCTCCAGTGGAGAAGTTGCACATCATTTTTTCTGCTGTGTGTTTGTTTTGAAGCAGACGGTGACTCATTCATGGTTCATTAAAATGGCAATTTCATAATGTTTGTTATTGCAATTTGTTCTGGGTGTCCTCTCCTGTCCCTAGACACTTCTGACATCCATCTTTCTCTCTGTATCTTTCTCTCTCTGTCTCTATCTATCCCCCACCCCCTTCTTTCCCCTCCAGGAGCATGGGATTCCTACAGACATGGGCTATGCTGTGGCCCCCCACCACTCGGGGGTCTACCCCGTCCACAGCCAGCTGTACGAGGCTTGGAAGTCCGTGTGGGGCATCAAGGTGACCAGCACAGAGGAGTATCCCCACCTCAGACCAGCCCGCTACCGCAGGGGCTTCATCCACAGTGGCATCCAGGTCAGTCTTCTGTCAGTAATGGCAGTCAATCAGTTTATTAAAGGAGAGTTTACCTAAAATCCCCAAACTAGTTAGGTTGATTTTGCCTTCTACCTCTCTCTCCCTGCAGTCTAGAACTGGAAAGCTACAAAAACGTGTCACGTGACTCGTGACGTATCTTTGTGCACTGCTAGCTCTGCTACAGTATGTTGTCAGTCAACAAGCGATTGAGAAAATTCTTTGTTTTAGTGAAAGCGTATGGCCGAATGATCTATTTCATCAAAAGTACCATGTGTTCTGAGTCAGGAAATGTGTACTTTTCCACCTAAAATGATTTAGATTATTTTAGATAATTATTTTATGTGGCCGACTGCAACAACTGCGGAGATGGGCAACAACTGCGCATGTCCGCTCTCGTGGGGCAACACTGTGATGTATATGCCCTTATTGCCCTTATTTGGAGCTTGACGTCGCAGATGCCAGTTTTATGCGAAGGCGAAGGAGCTGGCGCAAAAGTTGGAAGACTTATCACAGGTAGCCTAAAGTTAGTTCTGAAAAGTGGAAATCTGGAGAGATGACAGCAAGAGCAAGCTGGTGTTCAGTCCCTGGCTGCCCTTTATACAGGAAATCTGGGAAGAAGGCAGATGTCACTGTTTTCCATTGCAATATACAGAGAGATGAAGAAGAAGAAGAAGTAGCAATTTAAAAAATAGTAAACACTCCTACAGACAATCTTGCAATTCTACGTGTGTGTGTGTGTGTGTGTAGTAAGCACTTTAAAGACGATGACTACGAATGAGATATACAATCGGAAATGAAAACACTGAAGAAAACTCACACAGCTGTTCCCATGGACTGGATCTGGCGCAGTGCCAAAATACAGAGGCGCGTTTCAGAAGAGACAGCGTCAAAGCAAGCGTGTGGAGGTATGTAGTCTAATCATTGCAGTTAGAGTTGATCTTATTGTGTTGTAACTGTCGCACCATATCATGAAGAAATAGCCTAGGCACTCTAATGGTTAGCATATGTGCCCTGTCTTTATGACATGGGCTTGAGGAGATAAAACAGTAGTTGTGTCACCTTACATTGTAATAGACAGTAATTGTGTCATCTTACATTGTAATAGACAGTAATTGTGTCATCTTACATTGTAATAGACAGTAATTGTGTCATCTTACATTGCAGAATAGACAGAATAAAAACTAAATGTGTTGTTGCATTTTAATTACTTAGGATCGGGTCTATTCGCTTTTTTTTAATAATCTCCCATGTCTGATGTGTTGGCTAGCCATGGTTTTTATCTACATGACAACATTTTGGGCTTTTAACAACTGTATAGACTTGTGTGAAATACATGTGGTAGGCCTATTTGGTTGCATGTAGTGTGGTCTATTGTGTATTCGTAACCCCCACCTCCCCCTGTCGACATAGTTATTCTAACAATAGATTTACTTTTAGTCCCATGGCTATAAAAAATGTATTACAGATTATAAACATACTTGTGTTTTAGGATCAAAGTTTGTCTTTGTCAATACACATCACAATAATATTTGGACATATAACCCATACTAAATCAATTATCAATACTTTTCACGTTTAAAATTGTATGTATCATGAACTCCCATTGTGTCCCATAAATGTGAGGTAAATTTCCCGATCTCACACGCAGGTTCTGGCCTCAATGATTGGTCTTCAAAGGACCAAGCAGCAGCAAGCTCCTTTGGCACGCATGTAAGTTGATGTTGTCTACTGGATATTTTCACACCTTTTCCCCAATTTCTGATGTGTTGGCTAACCATGGCTTATTTGCATTACAACATTTCAGGCAACTGTACAGCCTTGCCTGGAATACCTGGCTCCAGGAACCACCATGGGTATAGGATTACCCAGTGTGGTCTATTACTTATTTAACCCCCCCCCGTCGATAGTTGTCATGAGTATCCTAACAATAGAATTACTTTTAGCACTATGGCCATAACAAAAACGTTTTACAGTAAACATGGTATCACTTGACTTGTGTGTTAGGGTGGATGTTTTTCTTTGTCAATACAGATAACAATAATCATTTGGCATACATTGCACTTTTTTCACATTTTGTTATAATGACAAGGCAAAAATCACATTTACATAAGTATTCAGACCCTTTACTCAGTACTTTGTTGAAGCATTTTTGGCAGCGATTACAGCCTAGAGTCTTATTGGGTAGGACGCTACAAGCTTGGCACACCTATATTTGGGGAGTTTATCCCATTCTTCTCTGCAGATCCTCTCAAGTTCTGTCAGGTTGGATGGTGAGCATCGCTGCACAGATATTTTCAGGTCTCTCCAGAGATGTTCGATCGGGTTCAAGTCCAGGCTCTGGCTGGGCCACTCAAGTACATTCAAAGACTTGTCCCAAAGCCACTCCTGCGTTGTCTTGGCTGTGTGTTTAGGGTCATTTTTCTGTTTGAAGGTGATCCTTCGCCCCAGTTTGAGTTCCTGAGCACACTGGAGCACGATTTCATCAAGGATCTCTCTGTACTTTGCTCCATTAATCTTTTCCTCGATCCAGACTAGTCTCCCAGTCCCTGCCTCTGAAAAACATCCCCACAGCATGATGCTGCCACCACCATGCTTCACCGTAGGGATGGTGACAGGTTTCCTCCAGACGTGACATGGCCAAAGTGTTCAGGCTTGGTTTAATCAGACCAGAGAATCTTGTTTCTCATGGTCTGACAATCCTTTAGGTGCCTTTTGGCAAACTCCAAGCGGGTTGTCATGTGGCTTTTACTGAGGAGTGGCTTCCGTCGGGCCACTCTACCATAAAAGCCTGATTGGTGGAGTGCTGCAGAGATGGTTGCCCTTCTGGAAGGTTCTTTTATCTCCGCAGAGTCACTCTGGAGCTCTGTCAGAGTGACCATCGGGTTCTTGGTCATCTCCCTGACGAATGCCCTTCTCCCCTGATTGGCCGGGGCGGCCAGCTCTAAGAGTCTTTGGTGGTTCCAAACTTCTTCCATTTAAGAATGATGGAGGCCGTTGTGTTCTTGGGGACCTTCAATGCTGCAGACATTTTTTGGTAACCTTCCCCAGATCTGTGCCCTTCAACCTCATGGCTTGGTTTTTGTTCTGACATGCACTGTCAACTGTGGGACTTTATATAGACAGGTGTGTACCTTTCCTAATCATGTCCAAGCAATTGAATTTACCACAGGTGGACTCCAATCAAGTTGTAGAAACATCATCTCAAGGATGATCAATGGAAACATGATGCACCCGAGCTCAATTTCGAGTCTCATAGCAAAGGGTCTAATAATTTGATACATTTTAGAATAAGGCTGTAAAGTAACAGAATGTGGAAAAAGGGAAGGGGTCTGAATACTTCCCGAATGCACTGTATGAAAATGTTGGCATCGAACAACTGCCACAAGTACTTGAACATTTTTAATGAATGGATAACCCCAATTGACTTTAAATATGTATTTGTATTATAAAATGTATCACGTATGTACATCACAAAAATGTATTATAAAAACAACAATACTTGCTTTATTGGTCCATTTGCATGGATATCCTCTATTTTCGCAGTCACAGTACCTAACCTGACACAAAACACACTTCAGAGGCTGAGAGCAGCACATACTTGTAACTTTGACTATTCACAAGTCTTGGGAGTCTTTCACTTCCTGAAAGCCAGTGTAGGCGATGATGTTTTACTCAGATTACATTTACCACACAGGATGGGAGAGGAATCCGGACTCCTGGACCAAGTGTCTCACCACAGAGGACCCAGTCCAAAACGATGCGGTATGAGATGGTCTGAACTGTATCAGAATCTGGAGCAGCAGCCATGTACTTATAACATAAAACTTTTTGACAATATGAAAACAGGTTCTTCTTTGCTGTTCTTAGATTTAGCTGTTATTTCAAGTTCAATGTGTATGCCTATATTTCCTTTATTACCTATATCCTACTCAAATAAAAAATGCCCAAAATATTGTGATAATGTGAAAACATGACTTGACTGTGTTTGGCTAATGTAAAAACATAAACCCACAACAGTCCAGCTCATAGAGGTTTATGATAAGCGATCATTCAATAAAGTAAAGTTCAGCTAGTTACTCATTGGATAACTGTCCATTCAGCCCAGCTGGAACTGGGCTGTGTCTCCAATTCATTTTTGGGATATGGAAACATTTTCCAGGACACCAGAGTTGATGTGGGCAGCAAAGTCCTAGTGGTCGCGAAAGGAAACTAGCTGCTCCTCATCATCAATAAGTTGGAGTCGTGTAATCAAATTCTCTGCAGCATAAGCATTCTTCATGAGTCTGCTTTGGCACACAGTTACCACAACTGCACCACCAATTTGCATTCATCCTAGGGATGGGCTGGGGCCATCTGAATCTCAATTTGCCTGAATTCTTCATCACAATACTCGGCCTCAAATAAATATGGTTTGACGACACCATCGGAGCCGCTCCAGTAGTTTTCTTCATCACTCGTGAGTATTTAGTCGTCAAACATGTTTGAAGGTTGATGTTTACTTCATATAACTAATCTCTAACACTAGGCTACGGTCTTCACTTATCTCCCAAATGAATTTCTTCAAAAATGAAGAAGTAAGCTTGAGCGAGGGAGAGCTAGCTATATTTAGTCATTTTACTTAGTTAGCTAGCGAATGCAGTTAGATAATTTAGACTACTCAAACACCCAGCTCAAACAGAGAGGGATGCTATGTTACCTAGCTGGCAACGGCTATCCAACACTGGAACTCTTCCAAGTCAAGGTAAGCTTTTGGTTTTATTAATTTATTGCCACCGTGGCCCGCCGGTGTAACTGCTAAACTGCTTGCTAACTGTACAATGTACTGCATGATTGTAGTGGGTTTACTAACGCATTAGTTCTAGTAGCTATGTTGTTGACTTTACTTTAGCTAATATGGTGACAATGATGTAGGCTGTGTGTAGCGGTTATGATATGAAGGTTTGGCTTGATGTGTTGTGCACTGAAGTCTGTAAGCGTAGGGAAAGCGAGTAGATATGAGAAGGAATTATACAATGATCTGGCTGCTATGAAAGTGAACTGTGTTTGCGTGTGATCAGGGGTGTATTCATTCCACCGATTCTGTTGAAAAACGTTAAACAGATCAAACGAAACGAAACCGGGATAAACATACTTGAATTTGTCAAGATTGTGCATGGCGGTATTGAATGTGTCATTGTCTGTCACCTTGATTACTCTAATTTCTCTCAACCTATGCACCTACGTTGTAAACTTTCATTCATAGGCTAGGTTGTAGCAACCTCATGATTGGTATGATGGGTATCGAAAATTCAAGTATCATGTAGTAAGTAGCCTAAACCTATCGATGTTACATTGAGCTGGGTGAATGGAATATGAATGAGTCATCCAATATACTGTAATAGAAATAAGGCCATGCTCATATAAAAAAAAATTGATTGTTCTCCTGCTTAAACGGCACCAACCGCCACTGTTCCATGCGTATTACAGTCTGCCATCAAACATCAACAATAAGACATGTAGCCTATATAGCCCCACAGTGTACGCGTCATAATACCCATAAAACCTAGCGGTCAAAACGAAAATGGTTCCAATCGTTTTTTTCACCATTCATTTTTCCCATAGGGGATTTTAGAACCACTTCAAAAAAGGTATGTGTTTCATGTAGGCTTTCCCTGGCGTGACATTTTCATTACTGTGTAAATCTCTCTCGGACAAGGTGGCTTTTATCAATATATTTGTCACTATTTACTCTCAGATTCGAAAATTCTAATTAGCATCAAATTAGACATCATGCAAGACTAGTGGTGTAAAGTATTTAAGTAAAAATACAATTTTTTGACAACTTTTACATCTCTACATTCCTAAAGAAAATAATGTACTTTTTACTGCATACATTTTCCCTGACACCCACAAGTACTAGATACAAATTCTAATTCACGCACTTATCAAGAGAAACATCCCTGTTCATCTCTACTGGCTCTGATCTGGTGGACTCACTAAAGACAAATGCTTTGTTTGTAAATTAATGTCTGAGTATTTGAGTGTGCCCCTGGTTATCCGTAAATAAATAAAAATGTAAAGAATTGTGCTGTCTGGTTTGCATAATAAGGAATTTGACATTTTTAAGTATACTTAAGTATATTTTAGCAATTCCATTTACTTTTGATAATTAAGTATATTTAAAACCAAAGACTTTTAGACTTTTACTGCAAGCTCCTGCACATCACCTCTAGCTGACACCTTTGTTGTCAGCTAGCTAGCTACTAGCTGCCTTGATCTAAAATGAAAGATATATTGAACATTTTCATTTATTGTTCCATATTTTATTGAAGTAATATTTGTTGTCTTTTTTTATGCATTTGGTCTTGTGTCTTCTACAGATTACTATCCTAATAACAGTCAAATATTTACAATGTTCCATGAATACTAGGCAAGATTTTTTCAAAGAAGCTAGCTAGGTACATACCTGCCTACTTAGATAATTATTAGCAACATACCCTTTCTTTTACCAGATCTTCTTCTCCTTCAGCCGGTGGAGGTCTATATTTAATCCCTTATAATTTCTGCCAACTATATGAACCAAAGTGAAATCTAGTTGGCAGAACTAAAAAAATATATAAAATAAAAGCCAAAGAAGGCTAACCTTGTTTTTATGAATTTCTCATGCATTTAAATGGCCAGGCAGCTAATGTAGCCACCTAGCCAGACTAATGTTGCTAGCTAGCTAGATATCATGTATTGTGTAAATTAAAATCTTCACAGAATTGTAAATTGAAACAAATTTTGCCAATTTATTCATTACTGAATTTAGCTAACATTAGATAGTTAATCCAGAGAATCTTACCTCGATTCGGCAGTCTCGTGCAGAGCATCATGGCCCTGGTTAATGACGTGAAGCTTGAGACCGTCATTTGTAGTTGTGTATGATAGCCACATTAGCAGCTAATACACATTTTATATTGGGGGGTAAATACAGCCGAATATATTGATAAAAGTCACCTTGTCCGAGAGAGATTTGCACGGTTATCAAAACGTCACGCCAGGGTAAACCTACAGGAAACACAGCCCTTATTTTAAGTGTTTCTAAAATCCCCAATGGGGAAAATGTATGTTGGAAAAATGATTGGAACCATTTCTGTGTTTAACCGCTAGGTTTTATGGGTATTATGACTCATACCGGGGTACTTTATAGGATATTATAAACTGGTTTGTTCGAGCCCGGAATGCTGATTGGCGGAAAGGTGTGGTAAAAGACTGTATACCACAGGTATGACACAAAATGACTTGTTTACGTTGGAACCAGTTTATAATAGCAATAAGGCACCAATATACCACGGCTAAGGGCTGTTGCGGAGTGCCTGGACACAGCCCTTAGCCGTGGTATATTGGCCATATATCACAAACCTCTGAGGTGCCTTATTGCTATTATATACCACACACCCTCAGGCCTTATTGCTTAATTATAGCTAGCCTACCTCAAAATAGATGTTTGAAGTTATAATGTCACTTGCACAAGTACAGTGAAATGCTTTTCTTGCTAACAATGAAATAATCAATAACAATATATTACTAGAAAAAAAACAAGAAATATGAAATACACAGTTAAGTAAGCATACTATATACAGAAAATATTTTTTAAAAGTCTGTTCCAAAACCATATTTACAATGTGCAGGAATACTGGAGTGATGGAGGTAGATATGTATAGGGGTAAGGGGACTAGGCAACATGATATAAGATAAACAGAGTAGCAGCAGCTTGTATGTGTGCGGGTGTGTAGAGTCAGTATAAATGTATGTGCATATTATGTGTGAGTGAGCAAATTATTTGTGTGTGTGTGTGTGTGTGTGTGTGTGTGTCGGGGCCTTTGAGAGTGCATAGAGAGAGTGCAACATTTTTAATAAAAGGTAAATACAGATAGTCCGTGTAGCTATTTTGTTACCTATTTATCAGTCGCATTGCTTGGAGGATAGAAGCTGTTCATGAGCCTGTTGGTGTCAGACTTGATTCACCGGTACTTCTTGCTGTGCGGCAGCAGAGAAAATATTCTATGTTTTGGGTGGTTTGAGTCTTTAACAATTTTCCAGGCCTTCTTTTCACACCACCTGATATAGAAGTCCTGGATGGCAGGGAGCTCGGCCCCAGTGATGTACTGGGCTGTCCGCACCAGCCTCTGTAGCGCCATTCACTCACTCACCACGCATCCACATTGCAGAAAATACGCTTTCTGAAACGATTTCCAGCCTGTGGTGTATTTTCATTTTTGTTAGGCATTGGTGGTTCAGTGGTAGAATTCTCGCCTGCCACGCGGGAGGCCCGGGTTCGATTCCCGGCCAATGCAACAGCTTTTGAACGTGGACTTTGGATAAGTAGGTATACCCAGAGGTATAAATGTTCGACACCCATGCTATCCAGCAATCTCTGGTCCTGGTGGAATTGTCAACTTGTGAATTCAGACTTTGCTTTCATTTACACTTTGGACTTTTATGCGTCGTTCTCAGCAGGTAGAACGACGCATAAAATAATAACAGGGTAACATGTAACAACTTACTCCTCGTTAGTATAGTGGTGAGTATCCCCGCCTGTCACGCGGGAGACCGGGGTTCAATTCCCCGACGGGGAGGAAAGACAACACCTTTTACGAAGTGTACGAAGACGCTATGTGTCCACGTAGCAGAAATTCAAGCTAATGCTTTCTAATAGGTTTTCCAGCCTGTGGGTTAATTTCAGTCGTGCAACTGCATTTTGAAACGAAAATGTACCAAAACAACAATACAATGGGAAAGTGACCACGTATGCTTTATTAGATCAAACAATATTTTAACTAAATTTACGTTGTGATGCATTACCACTTTCTGGGATTGTGAATAAGGGCCTTACATGCAGTTTTTACGTAATGCGATTCCCCCACGAATGCGCACAAGCGCAGTTGTTACCCATTTTAGCTGTTGTTGCGTACACGTTTACTGACTCAAACGTGATAGCACTTTAGATATCTTTTTTATATATATATATATATATAGCTCATTCGGACATATTCTTTCGATGAAACAAAAAATGTGTCCGCAATTTGCAGATGACTCTTTTCGCTTGTTGACTGACAACGGAGCAGAGCGCAAAGATACATCCTGAGTCACGTGACCTGTTTTTGCAGCTTTCAAGTTCTAGACTAGAGAGAAGGAGAAGGCAAACCACCTAACTAGTTTCAATGTATGGAATCACTTGGCAACTTTCGGATTTGAGGTAAACTTCTCCTTTAAGTGATGCTAGAAATAGTAAGTCATTCAGGGGTTAGTCTTACTTCAATTTAAGATTAATTTTCACTTGATCTCCGATTGACATCAATGCATAACTAAGTAAAAAATGTGACTTAAACTGAAGCTAGGATTTTCCCCTCAGTGCTTAGTGAGAGCACTCAAGGGCTTAGAGTTTATGCAAATGTGCTAAGGCCCTATTAATTATTAAAGTGGTTAGAAAGAAGAGAAAGTTGGTTATTTCTGTTCCTACACTCTTTTTGACAGTTTCCCTCTGTCTGCAGGTGTTACCCAGACAGACATGTGGCCTCTTCACTCACACCATCTTCTATAACGAGTACCCAGGAGGCTCCAAAGAGCTGGACAAGAGCATCAGGGGAGGAGAGCTGTTCCTCACCATCCTCCTCAACCCTGTAAGTTATAGTTTGCTCTGGAGATACTCTTGTCTCTCCTTACTGGAGCTGCTACCTTCTTTCTTCAGGCCGCTGCTCTATATGACCTGAGAAACTACATTTTGGAAAAGTCTTAGCTTGGTTAAAGGACTTTGACTTTTGTGTATATCATTAATTGATGTCAATCTGTGCTACAATTTTAGTTTCGTGCGTGCCTCAAGTTGGGATTTTGCCTTGTGTGCATTTAAGATGCATAAACAAACCGTGAAAGGTCTCACTTCCCGGACTTCCCTACTCACCTGTTGGGATGGTCCTCTGACTCCTCTGTCCCCCTCCAGATCAGCATCTTCATGACCCACCTGTCTAACTATGGGAACGACCGTCTGGGCCTGTACACCTTTGAGTCCCTGGTGAAGTTTGTTCAGTGTTGGACCAACTTGCGGCTACAGACACTCCCCCCCACGCAGCTGGCTGACAAATACTTCCAGATCTTCCCTGAGGAGAAATACCCCCTCTGGCAGGTTAGGGCACTGCAATTATCAATTATAGACATGGATCATCCATTGGTGGTTAGTTACTATTTCTTATTTTAGATATGTACTGTTTATTGAGATTATTGTAATTACGTTTGGCCCATCATTTTATTTTATTTTGCAATGAAACTACTTTCTACTTTTTGATGAGCTAGCTATATGTATTGGAGACCCCTCTCTATCTGTCCTCAGAACCCATGTCATGACAAGAGGCATAAAGACATCTGGTCGAAAGAAAAGACATGTGATAGACTACCCAGGTTCCTGGTCATAGGCCCACAGAAAACAGGTGAGACCCTGCAGCCAACCATTTTCCCAAGACATCTACACTCTCTCGCTTGCCACACGGTCTCTTGGCCAAAATGGGTAGCATGATGCCGTTTGTGGTGGTGAGTTTCAGTCAAAGTGTATATTCACGTGTGTTCTTTCAGGCACCACAGCCCTGCACTCGTTCCTGAGCCTCCACCCTGCCATCACCAGTAGCTTCCCCAGTCTTGTCACCTTTGAGGAGATCCAGTTCTTTAGCGGCCCCAACTACAATAACGGCATTGACTGGTAAGACGACATTGCTGCCCACTCGGAGGCTTTAAACACTCTAATGAAGCCTGTAGCCTCCTTTTGTCTGAACTGATCTAAGAGCCTATATGATATCCATATGGTAGCACCTCACCTCAACATTACCTCAATATAGTTCCTTCATGCTTACTTGTAGTGGTCTTCCTCCATAATGCTCTCACGTATGTATTCCTCTCATATCAGTGAGAATGTATAACAGTATGGTCCATTTGGTCGTAGGTGGAAAAGGACATTCAAAGGACATTTATGACATAAGCTCTCCCCTGGCCCTCGGTAAACCTAACTGCTCTCCCCTGGCCCTCGGTTAACCTAACTGCTCTCCCCTGGCCCTCGGTAAACCTAACTGCTCTCCCCTGGCCCTCGGTAAACCTAACTGCTCTCCCCTGGCCCTCGGTAAACCTAACTGCTCTCCCCTGGCCCTCGGTAAACCTAACTGCTCTCCCCCTTCCACTATTCAGGTACATGGACTTCTTCCCCTTCCCATCGAATGTCAGCACAGACTTCATGTTTGAGAAAAGTGCCAACTACTTTGACACAGAGGTAGCTCCTAAGAGAGCGGCCGCCCTGCTGTCCCGGGCCAAGATCCTGGCCGTACTCATCAACCCAGCGGACCGCGCCTACTCCTGGTACCAGGTGGGTCTATCACACTCTTAACTACCTCAGCCATAATATGAACCATCAGGGTCATGAAAAATAAACTGTTCCCAGACCATTTGTCAAGACCATTAAGTGACCACATGAGGAAGAAACCCCTGGCTGCATCACTACAGAGCAAATAAATGCCATCTGTTTATTTGCAATATAAAAATCTGTAAAAGTTATCTTGTAAAATCACTTGATATGTGATTCTTCTGAAGTCTGACCTCTGATAACCTTTGACTCATGATGTCTGACCTTTAACCTTTCCGCTGTGTGTGACCCTGCAGCACCAGCGGGCTCACCAGGACCCGATGGCCGTTAACCACACGTTCCAGGAGGTGGTGACAGCGGGGCCTGCCTCCTCCCGAGAGCTGCTCATCCTGCAGAGACGCTGCCTTAAACCCGGGGCCTACGCCACACACCTGGAGCGCTGGCTACACCACTACCAGCCCAGCCAGGTAACATTACTGGAAATACACACAAGCATACTGTAAGAGCACAGCTAGATACTGAAAACTACAGGAGACACCCCCATGAAAAATGTAAATGCATCCATTCAGAAACATGGCTTCACAATATTTTCAGTGGTTGATCATGGCAGTACTACCTGTGTGGAGTCCAGTATGTGAGAGGTGTGATTCATGTTTCCAGGTCCACATAGTGGATGGGTCCCAGCTGCGATCCAACCCTGCCCTGGTCATGGAGGGCATCCAGAGGTTCCTGGGGGTCACACCCATCTTCAACTACACCCAGGCTCTGACGTATGATGAAAGTAAAGGGTTCTGGTGCCAGAGGGTGGAAGGGGGACGACCCAAGTGTTTGGGCAAGAGTAAAGGCAGGAAATACTCTAACATGACCCCTGAGGTACAGTGACTCCATCTTTCAAAGAAACTGCACATTTTCCCATCTTGTCGTCTTGTTTCTCCAAGTGGCCATGATGTATTTTCACTGCCTAACATGTACTGTCCTTATACAGTCCTTCGCTGACTCTTCTCTGCTGTGTGTATTACAGTCACGTGCCTTCCTGACGGAGCATTACCGGGAGCACAACATAGAGCTGCTGAGGCTGCTGAACCGGCTAGGCCTACCCCTGCCCGCCTGGCTGAGAGAGGAGCTGCAGAGCTCCAGCTGGAGCTGAGCCTGGACCTCCCTACGGAACCACAGTCACAGCCTGGACTGGAGCACTGCCCTGCCCGGCCTGGCCCGGGGGAAGAGGGCCCTGTTTACCCACACCAACACCAGTCACTACAGAGGGTGGAAGAGGAGAGAAGGCGGGAGGACAGACCCCTATCAGGACAATGGACTCCTCCACCCCGAAACGCCACTGTAGTAACCAATCTTCACGGGAGGGGAATGAATAATGGCCTTTAATAAGGGAGTTAATGTGTTGGACTGCTGAAACAACCCTCCCTCTTTCTCCTCGCAGTCGCACACATTGTCTTCATCCAGAAAGCAGAGGACTTGTCTCAGCCTGCAGCCGGTTGCACTGACTGACGCCAGGGTCTGGCAGACTGAGAGGGGGTGTCTGTCATGCCACCCCCGTCTTTAACAGGAACTGACCTCACAGGATATCTTGTGGCCCTGGAGTGCATGAATAAACCCAGCAACATACGTGTGGTCTCAAGTTCGCACACACACACACACTTCTCAATTCTTCAGAAGAATGATTGTAAAACGTTGTACATTTTAAAGCTGTTGTATATTTTGGGTGGGGGATGGGTGGGAAATGTGACAGAATAGACATGGACTAAACAAGACAGCAAACTGTAGTAAATGTAGTGCTAGGGACAAAGACTAGTGTGGATGTAGTGTGTCACAGGCCACTGCTCCTCCAGACTCTGTGCATTCCCCTACCACAAAGCTGAGTCCATTGGAGTACATTCTGATAAACAAAACGGTCTACTATAGGCCCCACAAGTCTACGGAGAAACCCACACACTAACCATGCACTTTCTCCCTCACACTCACATAGGGTACCCAACCAGTTTAGAGCTGTGTAGAGACAGGGCCAGTTAGAGAGAAGAGGATGAGCTAGAAAAAGAGAGGGTCTATGTCTCTCTGCCTGCGTGTGTCCATTGTAACAGAAGCTGCTGTCTTGTTTTGTCGTCTGTTTATTTCAGCAAAAACTACAAAACAAAGACCAACGCTGTATCATCTCTAATAAACTCAGAGGTTGGAATGGATTGTTCATTTGTCTTTTCTTTTTTTTTTTTTGACCCACAGCTTCTGCATGCCTGTCAATGCAGGAGCCACTGTCATTTACCCGTGTCTGATGCTGTCTACAGAAGACTGTAATGGAAACAGCAGTGCCTACGGTGTTTGACAGACAGGAGAGTAGAGGTACATAAGTCTGCAGTACAGTAGTAATAATACTTTTCGGGAAGGTATCTTTTCAATGGATAATTCGACTGAGTCATTTATTAGGGGGTATCACGTGGTCTGTCTAATCATCCTCTCACTAGCACGACGAATCAGTGGAAAACTGATAAATGGAGAGATCGTGTTCATTAATCACAGTCGAGTGTTAACAAGGGACTTGACCCCAATCTCTAAAGTCCCTTAGCTGTATATACTCTCAGGGATTAGTCAAAACAGGCTAGAATGAACCAGCAGAAAAAGGAAATATATAAAATAAGTAATGTACGCAACTGTAATACTTTAGGGATTTATTGACACACACAACTGTAATACTCTAGGGATTTATTGACACACACAACTGTAATACTCTAGGGATTTATTGACACACACAACTGTAATACTCTAGGGATTTATTGACACACACAACTGTAATACTCTAGGGATTTATTGACACACACAACTGTAATACTCTAGGGATTTATTGACACACACAACTGTAATACTCTAGGGATTTATTGACACACACAACTAATACTCTAGGGATTTATTGACACACACAACTGTAATACTCTAGGGATTTATTGACACACACAACTGTAATACTCTAGGGATTTATTGACACACACACAAGATGCAACATTTAGATCCTGGGTTGGTGGACTAGCACACACTCGCAGGAAAAATACAAAACGGATACAACTTATGTTGAAATTTAATTTTTATTAAATGTTTCTTGTTTAAATAATAACAAAGCTATGATGATCTACTAACATTCAAACAAACACTTGATAGTTTTAAAGTAATGATTTTCTTTATTGTATGGTCATGCAAAAAATCCAGCATTCAAATGACAACTCTTGAGTAATAGTCAAATGTAGCCCCTTACTATATGGTTACAATGCAGTACATTTACTAATAAAGGGAAACATACCAAGCTAATGCATTTTTTTTTTTAACTTTTTTAAACGTGATACACTTAAATATTTGAGACGGAGCCATTTTCATTGACCTTGAAGATGCTAGTAACATATATAGATTTCCATTTCTTAATCAAGAAAACACAGACAGTAAAAAATATTACCAGAAAGTAGACATGCATATTTCTTCCTCTTGTAAAACTGCATATATATTTTTGTTATTAAAGTCTGGCTTTTAATATTTATTTTCAGTATGTTTTTTTTTGTAAGTATATTAGGGCTCTCTACCTGTCTTGCTGGCCAGTTAGGTATAGTATAATCTAAGGTTAACTGTCTTTCCCTCAGTAACTATTATTTTTCTCCTCTTCTTCCCTTTTGAATTATTTTTAAGAGTTGAAGTAAACTGCATGGTTGTACCCTTTCACATGAACATTCCCATGGCTGTGTGAACACAATGAATGGAAGCATCAGGCCTTGTGGGAAAGGGGTACAGGCCAATGTCCACAGCGCAAAATCAGGAAAACTACTCCGATCCAAAAAAACATCACATAGTTCATTACTGTATACGTCGCATCATGTTGCAAAGGGGAACACAGTCTCATGGCATGGCAGATATGTCACAACACCCAGCAGCACAAGCAGTAGGGTGGGTGGGACCACACATTACTCATGATAAAAATACAGAGCACAAGTTTTTTGTTTTAACATGTTTCATTCAACATGTTTTGATATAATTTTGGATGTCTCGTCAGTAGGTTGTTGTTTTTTTTCAGCTTTTTTCGCCTTCGACAGTTTCAATAGAACGTGAGTACTATGGAGCTGCTTAGCACAAAAGTGAAGGAGTAAACGGCAAGCTTCACCCTGCTGGCTGAACAAAGTCACACAGAAGTTTCTACAACACAGTGAAAAACAGTGTTCCAATGTTTTACCATCAACACAAAGATATGTTTTTTAAAGTGATTTTTTTTCAGTGAGTATATATATATATTCAAATATAATTTGCATTGGGAGTACACTGTATGTGTGTGCGCGTGTTGATTCCATATATGTGTACTGTGGCATTGTCTATGTGTGTGTGTGTGTGTGGGGTGGCAATTGGCTGGCAGCCTGAGCCCCATCCCCCACCCCAAATGCCTCCCCATATTTACAGCTCCAATCTCAAAAGAAACAACTCAGATTACTCATAATAATACAAACAGTACGAACACTAACATCTACAACAGTTACAACAGAAACCGTGGCAAAAGGACCAATCCATTGATTGACTTCAGCGTGTCTCCCAAGCACCCAGCCTCCACTTCCCGTACCATTCAACCCTATGCCCAACCAGAGGTCTGACATGCCACCGCCAGCCACGGGCCAACTCGGCACCCCACTTTACCGCATTCTCATTTTCACATGCTTTTAAAGAGAGGTACGGCAAGCGAAGACACACAATATACAATGTTCGAGAACAGGACGGGGACCAGAACAAGAGACAGGCAAAGGGTGACATCATCGTCACACTGAGTGGCGCTAATAGATCAACAGCTGATTAGCGGGGTCACTCGCTATAGAAACACAGGTAGAGACCCCAGGAGTGGGCAAGCTTAACCTGAAGTTGCAGAAACGTTCACCTGGTGCGTGAACAAAACAGCATTGAGTCTCAAATGTATGTGCAAAACAGTACAGGCCATTTTAGATTCCCCTCCCTCCCCCTCCCTTTTTTATCAAGCATGCAAAATCATAGTAGAAAACGATATGAGTGTCCGAGCTTTCAGAGTTTGTGGGTTGGGGCCTCTATCAGAACAGTAGCAGTTGGCTTGACTGATTGTGTCATCCGCCCTCTAGAGGCCAAAAGGAAGATGGCAAACAGCACTGAAAACCGATGGTAGTGTTCTGCAACTTCAGGTTGTGCTGGTCAGGAGATTGTGGCTGAAGCTGGAGGAGCAGGCTGGTTTATAGGCCCAAAGGGCACAGCACAGGGGCCTGGAGTTTGGGCCTTGTGTGAGAGTGCGTATGTGTGAAAGTGTGTCTATATACACAGGGGATCTCAAACTGCAAAAGAGCCTGAACAGGGAGCTACAAGACAGGAGAACACACCTTCACTCTCACACATACTCACACACACATCCGTTCCCCAAACTCTGAAAGTAAAGAGTCTTTCTCCTTATAAATATCTATGTATACATTACTATATTAAATAAAGTCCCCATTTTTTTAAAAATGATCCTCTTCAAACACAAAATACTTTCAAATTAAAGCATCATTCAGAGGATAAAAATGAAGAGTTCCACAATAACACATCAGAATACTAAAACACTGTCCTTTCTGAAACCCACCTGTCTCATAAAAACATACATTACATTAAAACAATGTATTTAAAGAGGCCTAAAGTCTACACTTTGGTGTTCTTAATTCTAATACTAAGTAACATAATTTAGTTTTATTCCTTACATTTTCCTTCCTAGCATTTGTTTGCATCCAAAAATATAAAGAAGATTAGACTAGATTACAAAACAAAAAAAACAACCATCACTAATATTAGGATGTACTCCTTTTTTTTTTTTTTTATAGAAAATTCATATTTATTTTCTTTAATCATTGTAACCCCCATACCTGTTGATTAAATGTGACTTTTTAAAATAATTTCATATTTTTTTGTACATATGTTAATACTTTAAACACCTTTCCAAACAATGGGCAAAAAATATGAATCCGTGGGAAAAGGACAAGAGAGCGCCCCTCTGTGGGCGTCAGAAGCATGCACCTTCCGGAGGGAAGGGCCTTGGCCACAGCCGGCCCCCAACATCTAGCTAGGGTTGGACTGGATTGGTTATGGTGGTGTTGTCGGTCGGCTTTTAAATATTTTATTTTATTAACTTTTTCCCCCTTGGATTGTAAACTTCAAGCGGTCTCTTCCGGCCGGGCTCCTGGCGCCAATCCAACCGCTGAGAAGAAATGTTCCAATCGGCTTCAGAATTCAGGCAAAGCTGAGGAAAAGAGAGAGAGCGTGGTGGGGAGGATACGAGACAGCCTGGCAAGAGTGTGTACATCTCCAAACTACTCCTGAGTTTACATCACTATAATACGTTTCTATACAGCAGTGGAGGCTCCTCAGAGGAGGAAGGGGAGGACCATCCTACTCAGTGATTTTTAAAATATTTCTTATATTGAAACATTAAAGTTATCCTTTTTAGATAAATGTCACCAGATCACTGTTTTGAAATGGTCTACAGTAGCCTCAACAGCACCCTCTAGGTTAGCAACATGGTGTAGCCAGATGACAGTATTTTTCGTCCTCTTCTGGCTACATTGACTTCAATACAAAATCTAGGAGGCTCATGGTTCTCACCCCCTTCCATAGATTTACACAGTAATTATGACAACTTTTGGAAGACGTCCTCCAACCTATCAGAGTTCTTGAAGTTTGAACAGACATGTTGTCCATCCAATCAAAGGATCCGGCAATTAATTTAGTACTGAAAGCATAAGCTACAGCTAGTTAGCGCTGCAGTGCACAAAGTGTCGTGAGTAGTTGACTCAAAGAGAAAGACAATAGTTGAACAGTTTGACAAAATTAATTTCTTCAAAAACTAAGGAGAAGCAACAGAGATAAAGAGAGCTAGCTATATTTTATAGCTAATGCAGCTAATTTGGCCTACTCAACAACCTGACTCAAACAGAGAGAAATGCTATTTATGTTAGCTAGCTGGCTATCCAACACTGGAATTCTTCCAAGTCAAGGTAAGCTTTCGGTTTTATTAATTTATTGCCACTGGGGCCAGCCTGTGTAACTGCTAAACTGCTAGCTGTACCCTGTTCTGCGTGATTGTACACACAGTACAGGGCTGTGTACTGTTATGGTATGAAGGTTTGGCTTGAGGAGTTTTTTTTTTACATCAACAAAAAGATACAGTATGTTTCGGCACTTTAGTACATGTATGCGAGTGTGAGGGAGGGCACACATGTAGACAGAACCTACCTGTGTCTGGTAAAGATTCACTGGAGAGGTGCTGCAGGCGCTCCTGAACAGTGAAAATGCACGTTGAGCCACTTGGCGTCGCGGCGGTGCCACACACGGGTCTCCTCTGACTGGCAGGAGCGCGGGCGTCCCTGGCTGTCGATGTACTGCGTCAAGCGGATGTAGGCGATGCAGGCCGCGTCTTCCCCGATCAGGTGCACATGGGGATTCAGGATGGTGGTGTGGACTGGCTTACTGTTCTTACTCAACACTATATAGGAGACACGGACACACTCCGTCATCTACTCACATGTGTTGGCTTCATGCACTTCATCCTTGATTAGATTCCAATGGAGAAAGATGGTTACCAGGCCTTTATCAAATCAAATCATTTTATTGGTCACATACACGTGCTTAGCAGATGTTATTGCGGGTGTAGCGAAATGCTTGTGCTTCTAGCTCCGACAGTGCAGTAATATCTAACAAGTAATATCTAACAATTACACAACATATACCCAATACACACAAATCTAAGTAAGTAGCGTAAAATATTGTGACATACCTGGTAAAAAAACGTTAAAAAAATACAATTATTAACATAATAATAGGGTCGCGCCACGAATAGTGCCTTGTCTTTTAGACATTGTGCGTAAAGTTTGATAAAACACAATTTTACAGTTGGATAACATACATCTATGCTCTAACTACACTAAACCATGTTTTAAAAATTCCAATAGCAGTGTGTTTTCATAAAAATTATTTTGGCTTGTCTCACCTCATCTTTGTCTGACTTCTAGGAAGATTTTAACCCACTTAACCCCAAGACTTTCCCACGTTTGCATTGTAAAGCCCTAGTTATTCATTAGTGATTAGTTGACATTAGTCAAGTTTCAGATCAACCCTGTAACATGAACGGAACTCTTGTTTTAATATGGTAAAACAATCCCTTTTTAAATTGTATATATATTTTTTTTAACATATAATAGTCAAATCATAGTGTAAAAGCAGGTGAGCTGGTGTTTCTGGTGTTTTGTGCTGTAAACTTAGCGTTTCGAGCATACCACATCAACACTGTTACCCATAAATAGATCGGCCAAAAGTTTGTTGAATTCCCAATGTTTTATCACTATACTTTCAACCATCTAAAAGCACAACAAAGTTCAAATGAGAATACAATTTCAGATATTTTCTTTATTTATACAACAACTTAATGTGTTATCACTGTGCTTCATATAATAGCACAATCAAATGACCAGGATTGCAGTTGAGATTACATTAAAAGTAGTGGTGCAAGTGATCAATGTCATTCGAGATTCTGCACAGATTATAATAGCAATTGTGAAGACCTCCACAGACCTGCAACCTGTGCATGCTATCTTGAACATGCAAGATTTCTATTGTTACATAGGAAGACATTTATAGAGACAGTAACCTCAAAATGTACCCATGGATATGTTCCTCATTTTAAAGGGTAGGAAGCATGAGTTTTTACTCACCAATGTAACAACACAGTGTGGTCAAAGACTTAGTAACTTAGTTGTAGTCACGATCTGGTTACCTATAAGTACAAACATAGTTATGTTTTTGGGTTATTACATATTTATTAACTTATTTCCTGATAACTTCTAAACTACCCACTATGCACTATTTCTCAACGTCATATGGAGGATCTACTCTGTGCTACTGAGTTCGTATGCTAGCTCTGTAGCTAGCTCAAGCTGCACTATTTTTTAAAGTTTTACCATCGGATGGGTCCCAACCATAAATCTGCTCTCACTTGGCTTTTAATCTTAGGTTATGTTTTAGTTGTGTTGTGTTAGTTATGTTCGAGTTGCCTACCATAACTGTGGTGATTAGCTAGGCTGTCACGGCTAATACCTAGATGGCTAAATAGCTAACGTTAGCTGGCTGGCTATCTTGCTGGCTAAGACAACTGCATTTAACTAAGCTAGGTGTTGATAGCAGAGTAACGGTAGCTAACGCACTTTCGTACACCACACTGGTCCGTACAATTGGCCTTATTTTAGCGCCCAAAAAAAACGTAATACTTCCAGGTCAACTGTAATATGAATATCATTGTAAAGCACAATTTCTCCCATTTTTTAGCAAAATCAATGACGAGAACTTCATGCTGCCCGTCTATGCACGATTGAATTAGGCAATGCATTTTTCACCCAATCTGTCCAGCTTATCACCTCTAAAAAGTAAATAAAACACTATAAAGAGTTTATATAATGTGTCATTACATACCTATTTGAAGGTTTGTGTCGAATTTGGATCAGGTTTTTAGGGGGCGGTGCTAAAGTTCTCCTCAGAAGTAAACAGCGGCTGTTGCGGCTTTTGAGAGTCATGATGGCTTGCAGTGATGACGCAACAAATGAATGCATTCAGTTGTACAATTGACTAGCTATCCCCCTTACCCTGTCGCTGTCTATTTATTGTTTTTAATCCGCGAGAGAAGCGCTACACCTGGCGGAAAGAGGCTGTACGACACAGGATGAGTTGCATAATGCGTGCCGTGCGTTACGGAATGACACGTCACATTTTACCGTACAGCGTCAGAGGGTTCCGTTTTTTTTTCTTTACTTTTCTCCAATACTATCGGGCCATTACCATGCCAATCAACGCTTGAATAGAAACGTAGTTCACACCCCGGATTTTGATGCCAACACATGCGCTACAATCCCATTAGTTTTCATTGCAGCCTCGTTTGAATGCCGTGGTTGCGCAAATGTGTACGGAATGGGGTTTAGTCACCGTTAGTTGGTTAGCAACCTTGCAAGCAAACGATTTGGTTTAATTTGAAGTTATACATTTGAAGTTATTTCCGTTGGAGTGCACATTATGTGGAATATGCTGGCTTGCCAGTCCTCCATATTGCATCACACCCAAGAAAAAACATTTTCTGACATCGGAATTCTGATCCGTTTTATGTAATAACTCCAAAAATAGAAGAGTGAGGTGTAACTTTGCATTGGGACTTTTGATACTTATACTAATGCAAATCCATATGTTACATGTGGTTACGTTTATGCTACCTACCCTTTAAGGTTAAATAAATACTGTTAGTTTGTAACATAGTCTTAACTTTACAAAGCAACCAAATATCAACATTTAGATTTGGATAGTTCCATCTGAGCCACTGGCGAAATCCTATTCTTTAACTTTTTTTTTTTTTTTTTTAAATTTTCACATTTGAAGGAGATTATCTTCTCCTTGGATGGTGCCATTGTGTGCCACTGAATAGGTCGGGCTTTAATTTCAGTTTGTCTACAAATGAATAATGAATACTATATGTTGGATTCACGTCTCCATCTCAACCAAAAATCAAAGTCAAAGAAATACGTTCTATTCTTTAAAGATTTTTGGTTGAAATGGTGATGTGAATCCAACATATAATGAACTTGTTGCTCTGTTAAACGCACCCTTTGGAATTACTTCAATAGCAACCGTGAATCTATTTCGTTTTTAAGTGGAGATCTCTCAACAATCGTTCTCACGATATCACATTGGCAATAGTCAAAGCTAAGCAGGGCTGGGCTTGGTTAAAACCCTGGATAGGAGTCCAAAGGGATAGCTGTAGATCACGTGTCAAACTCATTCCACGGAGGGCAGAGTGTCTGTGGGTTTTCACTCCTCCCTTGATTGATGAATTTGTAAAGAAACTCCCCTCACCTGGTTGTCTAGGTCTTAATTGAAACCAAAAACCTGCAGACACTAGGTCCTCAATGGAATGAGTTTGACACCCCTGCTGTAGATAAATAAATTCTCCAGTAGGAGGTGCTGCTCAGCCTATTGTTTTTTTCTGATAGTGGAGATAAGGTTGAAGGTACAAATTCAACATATTTTATACAAGATTTGTCTATGTTGAAAATTGGTTACCATGATGACATAATCCTGTGGTTGAAATTTCAACCTCAAAACAGTTTGCAAATCCATTGTATTTTACACAATAGATTCCACGTCACAATATGTTGCCAATTTACGTTGAAGCAACATTGATTCAACTAATTTGTGCCCAGTGAGCTGTTAATTTAATGTTCACTTTTATAGGAATTTTTCTTAATTTAAACTCTTGAGATGGGAAAATATGTTTGTTATGAAGTTGAACATGTGCCCTTTATGACAGAATGTTAAAATTAGGTTAAATACATTTTTTGACCAAGGTACACTACCTAAAAGGCACTATTCGTGGAATGACACTACAATGTTTAGTTCCCTGTTGATAAGAGATGCTTACAGTTCTCAAAGTAGAATTTGTGGAAGTCCATGCCCTCCACCAGGTTTCCCAAAGCCTCGGGTTCAAACGAGGTTAGCCCGGGGTCACAGATTCTCCTGGAAGGGAAATCAGACATACAGTGCCTTTACAAAGTATTCACACACCTTGACTTTTCCACATTTTGTTGTTCCATTTTGTTGTGTTAGATTTTGTGTCACTGGCCTACACACTATACCCCAAAATGTCAACGTGGAATTATGTTTTTAGAAATGTTTACAAATTAATTAAAAATGAAAACCTGAAATGTCTTGAGTCAATAAATATTCAACTATTTTTGATAAGGCAAGCGGAAATAAGTTCAGGAGTAAAAAATGTGCTTTACAAATCACATTATACGTTGCACTCATCACTTTGTGTGCAATAATAGTCATTTTTGAATGACTACCTCATCTCTGTACCCCACACATAAAATTATCTGTAAGGTCCCTCAGTCGAGCAGACAGTGAATCCCTTAGAGCATGGTGAAGTTATTAATTACACTTTGGGATGGTGTATCAATACACCCAGTCACTACTAAGATACAGACAGGCATCCTTCCTAACTCAGTTGCCAGAGAGGAAGGAAACCGCTCAGGGATTTCATCATGAGGCCAATGGTGACTTTAAAACAGTTACAGAGTTTAATGGCTGTGATAGAAGAAAATTGAGGATGGACCAACAACATTGTAGTTACTCCACAATACTAACCTAAATGACAGAGTGAAAAGCCTGTTTGCAATAAGATACTATAGTAAAAAAAAATTGGCAAATTAATTAACTTTATGAATACAAAGTGTTATGTTTGAGGCAAATTCAACACAACAGTTCAATAAGTACCACTCTTCATATTTTCAAGCATGGTGGTGGCTGCATCATGTTATGAGTATGCTTGTCATCTGCAAGGACTAGGGAGTTTTTCTAAATAAAACATTAATGGAATAGAGCTAAGCACAGGCACAATCCTAAGAGGAAAACCTGGTTCAGTCTGCTTTCCAGCAGACACTGGTAGACAAATCCACCCTTTAACAGGACAATAACCTAAAACACAAGGCCAAATGTACACTGGAGTTGCTTACCAAGACAGCATTAAATGTTCCTGAGTGGCCTAGTTACAGTTTTGACTTAAATCATCTTGAAAATCTATGGCATGACTTGAAAATGGCTGTCTAGCACTGATCAACAACCAACTTGACAGAGCTTGAAGAATTTTTAAAATATTGTACAATCCAGGTGTGCAAAGCTCTTACCCAGAAAGACTCACAGCCGTAATCGCTGCCAAAGGTGATTCTAACATGTATTGATTGACTCAGGGGCGTGAATTTCATTTTCAATAAAAAACGTTTTCACTTTGTCATTATGGGGTAATGTGTATAGATGGGTGAGAATGATTATTATTCTTTAATACATTTTGAATTCAGGCCTTAACACGTCAAAATGTGGAATAAGTCAAGGGGTATGAATAATTTCTGAAGGCACTGTATCATCAGCACCTCTCACATACCACATACTACTCTAGTAACAAAGAGGGAAACCAGCAGGGTTAGGGGTTATTCCGTTTTCAAACCAGGAGGTAATGAAATGTATGCACACAATCTATAAACTCACGTGTAAGCCTCAAAGTCTCCGTTATTGATGGCCTCAATCAGCTGCTCAGTAATCTTGATGATCTCTTGTTTGCGAGCTGAAATCCGGAGAACGATAGAGAGAAAGAGATGGCCAGATGGGATTAGAAACCCTAGGATTGCTCCGGTCACAAATACTTAAAGGCCTGCATGCCGACCCCCTCCCTCACCATGCTTTAGCTACTCACTAGCATTTTCCTGTATGGTACTGAGTGCAGAGACTTTGCACACTCATTGTCATCAATGCTTAATGCTGTTTGGTTGTACAATATACAGTTTACAGCAGCACTACTGGGGACTTTAGAGGACCACCAATCCCATGAAAACTCCCTTAACAGGCCCCAATTTAGCTGCAGTCCAGCTCTCTTTCCCTTCCAATAGTCCGCCCTACCCAAAGCACCTGGCAATGTTTGAGTTTTTCAGTTCCCTAAACCTCAAGTGCATAGAAACAGTTTCTGATTGTCCAAAGTTATTTCAGATGTGTTGATGTTTTTGTTCTATAGATCCTGGTCTAAACTTCAACCCTGTCTACAACTCCCGTCAATCCTCAACCACACAGACAAGTGGCACACAACCCAACTGGGCTCACTGAAATGTCACCTGGGAGCGTGACACACATGAGAAGTGGCAGACACACAGATAGCCCACTGCACCAGACAACCTGCCAGTGAAGTCGAGAAATCCCACACTGCACACGTAAGCACTCAACACAGCTTATATATACAAACCGTAAGCAGGCCTCCGTTTGTACAGTTCATATTCCCACAGGAATGATTAACTGGCAAAAAGCAGCTCAAGTATGACTTTATTAGTATTGTACTGTAGCCTATATGTTACTCTCACATAAATATAGCTGATAGATGTTCTAGCTGTGAGGCAGGGTTAGTAATGAAAGCCAGTGGAATGGCGTGCGTGTCACTAACTACTGCGTGGTGTAGATGCCCCAGGGCTGTCTAACGCGTTGATGCCCCCTGGAGCCATGGAGGGTGGCGCAGGCAGAGCTTGCTCTAAGTCAAGACAGGAGCTATGGCCTGAACAGTTCTAAGTTGTCATGCAGTGGGGCGACTAGAAGGCAGCCGGACAAAAGCAACAAAATGGCGGCCGCGAACAAATCAGAAACAAAAAAAAATGTAAACAACTGATTGGACCACAAGACCCGTTTTTCCCAAACTGGAATACTCTGCACTCAAATGGTAGTTGTTACATAGTGTTTATAACTTCACAGTATAACTTCACACTGCTCTGATAGGAGCACAATGCCCACAGCAATGGAGTTATATAAAGGACAAGCTACATAGAAGCCACACTTAGAAAAACATACACAAACTAATAACAACTTAGATATACCAATGGACATAGTGTCACACAGATGGACAGAGGGGACACCAGTGAACACAGAACCACAGCAGGAGATGGAGAAGACACTGTGGCTTTATAGCCAGCAGGGGGCAGCAGTCAAGCACTAAACCCAGTTACAGGCCACCACAGAGGATAACGCCTGAATGAGGAAGTAAGAGAGTACAGACAGACACCTCCGGGACAGGAGTTGAATCTCAATTGATCTCAAAAGTCTACAATGGCTTTCTCTCTTCAGCTCATCTACCTCAGCACCGATTTGAGAAGAAAGGTTAGGTGAAAGCAAGATGGCAGAGACCTGATGATGGATTTGCTGCTGTCAGCTGTCCAGTCCTATCAAATAGTGCAAGTGAGCGAAAGGAGAGAAAGCCAGTTTAGACTATTGAGATCCAGCCTTTGTATAGCCTAGCTTGCTGTCTGTCTACGGTCTGCTCAGCTGTCAGGCTGGGTGTCTGTGTTAGAGCCATGGGGAAGGATACATACATTAAAAGGCCAGTGAGCCTTAGGTCAACACTATTTATTATCTGTGTCATAAAAAAAGAGGGGAAGAGAAAGAGAAGAAGATGTAATATAGGGAGAGGAATGGAGAGAGGCAGAAGCTACATGTAGGACACTGTCCCCAGGTTCAGGTTTGCACTTCAATGAGTAGAGAAAGCCAACAGTGAACGCATGTCTGAGCAAAACAGTGTGTCTATACACAGCATGTGAGCACAGCATGGTAACGTTATTGTCAGAGTAAAGCCGATATGGGACAAGGTCTGAGAGGGACAGGCTGAGTGATAGATACACTACATGACCAAAAGTATGTGGACAACTGCTCATTGAACATCTCATTCCAAAACCATGGCCATTAATATGGAGTTGGTCCCCCCTTTGCTGCTATAACAGCCTCCACTATTCTGGGAAGGCTTTCCACGATATGTTGGAACATTGCTGAGGGGACTTGCTTCCATTCAGCCAAGAGCATTAGTGAGGTAGGGCACTCATGTTGGGCTATTATGCCAGGCTCGCAGTTGGCATTTCAATTCATCCCAAAGGTCTTCGATGGGGTTGAGGTCAGGGCTCTGTGCAGGCCAGTCAAGGTCTTCCAAACCGATCTCAACAAACCATTTCTGTATGGATCTTGCTTTATGCAAGGGGGCATTGTCATGCTGAAACAGGAAAGGGCCTTCCCCAAACTGTTGCCACAAAATTGGAACCACAGAATCGTCTAAATGTCATTGTATGCTGTAGCGTTAAGATTTCCCTTCACTGGAACTAAGGGGCCTTGCCCGAACCATGAAAAACAGACCCAGACCATTATTCCTCCTCCACCAAACTTTAAAGTTGCCAGTATTCATTGGGGCAGGTAGCGTTCTCCTCCCAGATTTGTCCATCAGACTGCTAGATGGTGAAGCGTGATTTATCACTCCAGAGAACATTTCCACAGCTCCTGAGTCCAATGGCGGCGAGCTTTACACCACTCCAGCCAGCACTTGACATTGCGCATGGTGATCTTAGATTGTGCGTGGCTGCTCAGCCATGGAAACCCATTTCATGATGCTCCCGACTAAATGTTATTGTACTGATGTTGCTTCCAGAGGCAGTTTGGAACTCTACGAGCTTCAGCAGTCAGCGGCCCTGTTCTGTGAGCTTGTGTTACCGACCACTTCGTGTCTGAGCCGTTGTTGCTCCTAGACGTTTACACTTCACAATAAAAGCACTTACAGTTGACCAGGGCAGCTCTAGCAGGACTGAAATTTCACAAACTGACTTGTTAGAAAGGTGGCATCCTATGACGGTGCCACGTTGAATGTCATTGAGCTCTTCGGTAAGGCCATTCTACTGCCAATGTTTGTCTATGGAGATTGCATGGCTGTATGCTCGATTTTATACGTGGCTGAAATGGCCAAATCTATTCATTTGAAGGGGTGTCCACATACTTTTGTATATATAGTGTAGGACAGCTGAGTAGCGTCAGTCTGATGAGCCAATAAGGTGGAGAGACGTGAGACAATTTAAAATTACGTTCATGAACGCCTGCGCCATTTGCACAAGTGTCCCAAAGCTGAAGTAGTGGAAAGTATCGAGGGTGTAGGGGCTAATTAGACCCTGAGATAGCCAGCAAGGCTGCAAGTTTCAGAGCTAAATTATATCCCATGCACTGTTATATGATTGGAGTAAGCACAATTTCATAAAGAATAATGGAGAGGCATGCCTAATTAGATGCCACGTGCATTAGTCTTACTTGACACATGTAACAGATAAAATACTTCCCAAATGAACTGTTACTGAGGGTTAAATCTTGTAAAACGACAGGGGGGATTTTATTTTATTATTTAAAAGTGGAACATGAATTGCATCATTCAAGTCAGGGGTGTGTACCGAAGTTGATGGCTTTATTGATTCCCTCGCCACTCTCTTGAAGTCACCCTCTGAGTTTCGTCAGCAACGCATGACAATGGTGGGCCCTCGGAGCGAGTTGGTAGGGGCGATTGGGATTCACCAACACTCACTCCTTCCAGTCACTCAGACGGGACACTTTTAATAGTCAAATATGCCTACATTTTGGGGGATCCCTAAGTCACTGGCCATGTCCGAATACCCTTACTTGTGTTATGAATAGTAGGCTATTAATAATAATATCATTTAGACATTTAGAAAATGTAGTATGCTTTAAAGTGGCACCCCAGAATCCTTTTCACCTCATTTAACACCTGATTTACTAACAAAAGGCTGATCTCAATAGGTGGTCCAGGTAAGTCATGACATCACAAGTAGGGGGTGGCCCTTCCTTCTTTTCTCTATTGTTCCACAAGCAAAGGAGGAGGCCGATGACATCACGACTTCCCATCAAACCAACTCCTTAAATCCCCTACTCCTTGTTTGTCTAAAAAATACTATTTCGCTCAAAACATATTTTTTTTTACCCTTTAGTGTGTACTTTACTCTAGTTATACTTGGGATATTGTTTTGCAACAGGAAAAGTAAAAGAAAATCACTGGAGGACATCTTTAAATGACAGGATGTCATACTCATTTCGGCTTTTCATTTAGTTGAATTCGCTGCACACGACGGAGGAAGAGAATCGTCTTTCAAGACAGACGTGTGACTGACAACAGCTGATAATAAACTGAGGGGATGCGTTGTGTACCAAAATGAACGAATGGAAATAGATGACGCATTCTCAGCAGGATGAGCCAAGTATGCTGATATTTGTCGCTTACTACACTTATTTTTACTAAACAGTACATTCTAAATAGTATGTAGTTCGATTAGTATACAGTATGCAGTTTAAGTAAATAGTAGGCTAGCCAGATTTCAGACACAGCCATTGGCTAATGACTGTACCAAATTAATATGGTCTTAGTATGCATTTGTCTGGAATACTTTGAAGTAATTGTGATAATTAGTGTCTTTTTGAGTGGAGCAGAAACACAAACGGAATATCCTTCAGCAGATAAAACTCCATTGAAGATAGTGAGGGGGACATCGTACAACAGTATTGTTCAAGAGAGGGCTGGGTTAAAACCCGTATCGCCGAAGTTCAGCGCTGTAGCACGCTTGAAATTTAAAGGCAATTTCCGAAACCAAGTTTATTCCCCACTGGGTCAAACAGCTGCAAAGACAATGACATGTTTACACAAGCACATATATTTATACCCTCCTACTAGGAGGAGTCAACTCCTTGCACAACTAGATGGCCAATACATCTCTGTTGCAAGTCAGGAACTTAATTGGTTCCTCTCACTGGTGTAGTCATGGCCCCGCCTCCCTCTAGAACCTTTGTGGGCGTGGAAATATACGTGTGTGGGATAGGACTGTTCCTTCTCACGTCATCTGACATGACCTCGGGACGAATTCCTCGCTCCTCCCTAATTCACGACTGTCCTACCTTATCAGTGACTGAAACCAGACTGTTGCTCTTCCCCTCCCTCCTAAGGACCTATGATATTTAACAATACTATGTTTTGACAGAATACAAACTTTCTACACTCCCCCTTCCCCACTCAGTAACTTTCCATACACCTAGCCTTATCCACCCTCCATTGACCCCAACATATACATTCATTATACATGTGAAGTAATCAATAAGTTATAGTATGGTAAAATTAATAAGTATATTTCAAGCTAGAATCCAACACCTTTAAATGTTAATTGGGCTACAACGTGGAACTTCAGTGCTACGGATTGAGTCCAGCCCCTAATTGTAATACAGAAAAGTAATACACAAAGAGTCTTGGAGGAACACTATTATGGGGACAGACAGCCTTAGGGGGACAATATTATGGGGACAGTCAGTCTTAGGGGGACAATATTATGAGGACAGTCAGTCTTAGGGGGACAATATTATGGGGACTGTCAGTCTTAGGGGGACAATATTATGGGAACAGACAGCCTTAGGGGGACAATATTATGGGGACAGACAGCCTTAGGGGGACAATATTATGGGGACAGTCAGTCTTAGGGGGACAATATTATGGGGACAGACAGTCTTAGGGGGACAATATTATGGGGACAGTCAGTCTTAGGGGGACAATATTATGGGGACAGTCTTAGGGGGACAATATTATGGGGACAGTCAGTCTTAGGGGGACAATATTATGGGGACAGTCAGCCTTAAGGGGACAATATTAACGGGGCAGTCAGTCTTAGGGGGACAATATTATGGGGACAGTCAGTCTTAGGGTGACAATATTATGGGGACAGTCTTAGGGGGACAATATTATGGGGACAGTCAGTCTTAGGGGGACAATATTATGGGGACAGTCAGCCTTAAGGGGACAATATTAACGGGGCAGTCAGTCTTAGGGGGACAATATTATGGGGACAGTCAGTCTTAGGGGATCAATATTATGTGGACAGTATTATGGGGACAGTCTTAGGGGGACAATATAAATGAGTTCAAAGGGGGGAAAGGACACCAAGGTCAGAGTTGAGAGGTGAGGGGTGATACTGCTGCTGACTTACAGGTGGGTGGGCAGTGAGGGGGCTGGGGCTGGGTCTGTTCCTCACTGGCACTGCACTGGCTGACCACTGCGCTGTCCGCGCTAGACCCGCACGCAGACACTGCCCCCACCGCAACACACACACACGCCAGAGAGAGAGGAGGATCAGACACAGTTCTGTACACACTACTATTTTGCCAAGACAAAACACTACACCCCCAACCCAACCATACACTAACAAAACACACCAAACATGTTATATCCCACCACCACTGTACACAGAGAGACACACACAGTGGGGTGAGACACAATACATATAATCCCACCCCATCACAACTAGCCAGAGAAACAGGGGATTGAGTAGTGTGTAGTGTAAAGGAGGAGAGTGTGTAGTGTAAAGGAGGAGAGTGTGTAGTGTAAAGGTGGAGAGTGTGTAGTGTAAAGCCACTTGGCCAGCGCTCAGTATCCACATCCCAGTCACAGGCCTCTTTGTCAGACTACATCAGTTCTGAGAGCCACAGACCCATACTGTCATACAGCTCCACTGTGGAGGAGACAAGAGGGTTCCAATCTGTCACTCCATCCTTCTGGCAATGCATCTCTTTTCTCTACTACAACATACTGTAAACTAGGTCTCTGGAAATATACTGTATGAGATTGACGATTCCACTGGTTCCAATGTCTATGTGCTGTGTGCGTCTATCTGTGTGTTGAAGGTCTGAAAGAGGCCTGTGTCGGGAAAAATGTTCAACCCTCTCTAAAAATGTGTGGCCTTTTCGCTCGTCGCCACAGTAACACCAGTGCCAGAGAGCCTCCCGGTCCTAAAGAGTGTTGCTATGTTTCCCTGACAACTTGACCCGAGAGTGCCATCGTAAAAAGCCTGCAGCGCAGGCTGGTTTTCCCAGGGCGAGCTGTGCTGTGAGGCCCCGACCACGGTGCACTGAGTTTACAGATGAAGCCATGTCACTCGCGCTCCGCTTGCCCCCCCCCCCCCCCCCACCCCCACCCTTCTTTAAACAACACAGTTTGGACGAGCAACACACACACACACAGGTTTAAGACTGGTGGAGGGCCAACTCTTTAAGCCCAGGGGAGCTGTGAGACCAAGAATGAGGAGACTATCTAAAGACTAGGGATTTGAGAGGAAAACCAAGACATATAAGGCCTTCATGTGCTAGTCTATTAGTTTGTTCAGACAAAGCATAGTCTACGTCCACAGCTAGACCGCTCAGTGTTCAGATCCGTCTCTCACAGTCTCCAAAGCTCAGACTACTGTGCAATTTTCCATTCTCAGCAAGATATTTATTTTCACTCCATAAGAACTACTAAACTACTTCTTTGACTTTGATCCACAGCAGCTGTAGATGCCGGTAAACACCAGAGCAAAAGCTGTTCTCTAATATGGCAGTGCTTCATCATTCCCTCTCCAGCCATATATACTCAGCTACAGACACCTTCCACCTGTGTCTACCTCTCTTATAGGATACATCTCCCAGATGTTCACAGACCCAGACACCAGTCGTTAACTCATAGGCTTCTCTGGCCTTGATCGAGATCTATTCTCTTTCTAAAGAAATTAAGGAGAAGTATTGACAACAAGGGAGCACATGAATGATCATTGTGTAACCCCATTTCTCACATAACTATGGCTTTTTAAAAAACATACGTACAATCTACACTCAGTGGCCAGTTTATTAGGTATGCATCCTGTTCACGGAAATGGTTTGCTCCTACAGACAGATAGCCGGAAAGACAGGCATCGAGGCATTCAGTTACTGTTCGATTGAATGTTAGAATTGGCAAAACAGGTGAACTAAACAACTTTGAGCGTGGTATGATCGTCTGTGCCAGGTGCGCCGGTTCCAGTATCTCAGAAACATCCGGCCTCCAGGGCTTTTAACACACGACAGTGTCTAGGGTTTACCGAGTATGGTGCGACAAACAAAAAACATCCAGTCAGCGGCGGTCCTGTGTGCGAAAACAGCTCGTTGATGAGAGGTAGAGGGAGAATCGCGGCGATGGTTAATGTTTTCCTGGCACACGTTAGGTCTCTTCATACCAACGTTTCCATTCCCCGAAGAATTCAGGCTGTTCTGGAGGCAAAGGGGGGGGTCCGGCCTGGTATTAGATGGGTGTACCTAATAAACTGTCTGTGTATATTGTATATTAACTATCTTGCATTCTAGCTGTCTTTCTGACAAACACCTGAGCAGACAGATATATAGATACAAGAAGAAATGAGAAAACATGCACAGTAAAAGAAAAGTATACCTTTTCTACTTTTCATATCCTCCTCTTCTGTGGTGTTACAGCTCTCTGTGGAGCCCTGTAGGGGAGAAAAGTGATGGACAGAAACATGGAGGATGGGGAAAAGGAGTACATGAGAGAATAGCAGTAGAAAACAGCATTAGTCTGTGTGGTGAGATATGACTTGGACGAGGCCTTCCCCAGGTGTACGGACAGACGAAAGGTCAGACGGATGCTCCCTCGGAGGAACACAAACCCTGCACAAACCAGCCAGGCAGACAGGAGGGCAAGCGCACGAGGATACACACCAAACACAGCCTTTTGATGAGGTGGGGTACAAACTGTATGTGTTAAAGGCTGTGTGTACTGTGTACAGTTGAAGCCGGGAGTTTACATACACTTAGGTTAAGTCATTAAAACTCATTTTTCAACCACTCCACAGATTTCATGTTAACAAACTATATTTTTGGCAAGTCGGTTAGGACATCTACTTTGTGCATGACAAGTAATTCTTCCAACAATTGTTTACAGACAGGTTATTTCACTTATAATTGACTTAATCACAATTTCAGTGGGTCAGATGTTTACATACACTAAGTTGACTGTGCCTTTAAACAGTTTGGAAAATTCCAGAAAATTATGTCAGGGCTTTAGAAGCGTCTGATAGACTAATTGACATCATTTGAGTCAATTGGACGTGTAGCTGTGGATGTATTTCAAGGCCTACCTTCAAACTCAGTGCCTCTTTGCTCGACATCCTGGGAAAATCAATACGAAATCAGCCAAGACCTCAGAAAAAAAATTGTAGACCTCCACAAGTCTGGTTCATCCTTGGGAGCAATTTCCAAACGCCTGAAGGTACCACGTTCATCTGTACAAACAATAGTACGCAAGTATAAACACCATTGGACCACGCAGCCGTCATACCGCTCAGGAAGGAGACGTGTTCTGTCTCCTAGAGATGACCGTACTTTGGTGCGAAAAGTGCAAAACAATCCCAGAACAACAGCAAAGGACCTTGTGAAGATGCTGGAGGAAACAGGTACAAAAGTATCTATATCCACAGTAAAACGAGTTCTATGTCGACATAAGTTGAAAGGCCGCTTAGCAAGGAAGAGGCCACTGCTTCAAAACCACCATAAAAAAGCCAGACTACGGTTTGCAACTGCACATAGGGACAAAGATCGTACCTTTTGGAGAAATGTTTGGCCATAATGATGGCCAAACAGTTATGTTTGGAGGAAAAAGGGGGATGCTTGCAAGCTGAAGAACACCATCCCAACCATGAAGCACGGGGGTGCTTTGCTGCAGAAGGGACTGGTGCACTTCACAAAATAGATGGCATCATGAGAAAGGAAAATTATGTGGATATATTAAATCAACATCTCAAGACATCACTCAGGAACTTGGTCGCAAATGGGTCTTCCAAATGGACAATGACCCCAAGCATACTTCCAAAGTTGTGGCAAAATGGCTTAAGGGCAACAAAGTCAAGGTATTGGAGTGGCTATCACAAAGCCCTGACCTCAATCCTATAGAAAATTTGTGGGCAGAACTGAAAAAGCGTGTGCGAGCAAGGAGGCCTACAAACCTGACTCAGTTACACCAGTTCTGTCAGAAGGAATGGCCCAAAATCCACCCAACTTATTGTGGGAAGCTTGTGGAAAGCTACCCGAAATGTTTGACCCAAGTTAAACAATTTTAAAGGCAATACTAATACTAATTGAGTGTATGTAAACTTCTGACCCACTGGGAATGTGATGAAATAAATAAAAGCTGAAATAAAATCACTACTATTATTCTGATGAATAGTGGTGATCCTAACTGACCTAAAACAGGGAATTTTTACTAGGATTAAATGTCAGGAATTGTGAAAAACTGAGTTTAAATGTATTTGGCTAAGGTGTATGTAAACCTCCGACTTCAACTGTATGTGGCTTTTTGGTGGCTGAGCCAGTGTGGTTTGGGCGAGTGAGGGACTCTCGCAGCAGGTGTGGCTTGTGAGTGTTTTGAGGTTTAATGAGACTAAGTTAGTGTGACTGTCAGTAGATGTGGAGTGGTTAAGCGTACATGGTGTTAGCATCGCTCTAAGGTATCTTAGTAGAGTTCTAGCCACTCTGAGATATTTTAGCATTAGCATTAGCCTATAGCGATTAGGACTAAAGAGGTACAGTAGCGGCTTACCTTGGTGCCGTCAGCTGGGTTGTGCACGACAGTGGTCTGTGGTTCCTATGGGAAGCAGGAGAGAGTTTAACATGCAGGGACCACCAGGGAAGGCCCTGAGCGAGTGGGATCCACACGCCCGATGCATGTAAACACGCACACACACACACACAGCCAAGCACGAGAGCCACAGCACGGAGGCAGCAGAGGGTCTCCGTCATGGGGGGCAACGAGACAGGATGGGGGTTTGAGATTTAGAAGATACTACAAAAAGCCACACTACTCCATTCCACTAGAGGAAAGAGCTATGGACTATGTCACTTATAATTGGAGCTATCAGACTTAGAGTATGGACCTCTAAGACATAAAGCAACAGAGGAGAAAGAACACACAGAGAGTGTGAAATGAGGATGAGAGGGGTTGGCTGTGAGATGGGATCAACCCCCCTACCACCACCTCCCTCATCCCAGCCAAGACCCTGCCGTTACAGTCGGTAACCGTGGAAACACTCATCGCAAAAGCGCCTGCCAGCTTAAAATACTGCGACACAAACACCCCCAAGGCACTGTCCCACCCACACCAACAAACAGTAGCACAACCCTGGACCCTCCCACAGGACACAGGTCTACGGACTCCACCTCAACAAAACCACCTACACACATGAAGATGCAGTCCCTCAGATAACAGGGCCATTAGCTTAAAGAGAGTTCGACATTTTGGCAATTAAGCCACACAGAGACAAAAATTGGATCCATGAGTTATCCATCGTATTCTGGGTTAGTAGAAAAAATGGCTTAATTGCCTAAATGTTGCACTATCCCTTTAAATGGTACCACAGAGCCTGACATTCTGCCCATCTGCAAGTTTATGTTTATGATATAGCATAGGCAGCACTGCCTTGGAACCAACTGAGCGCTGACCCAGAGAGACAAACCATCCTTTAACACTGACCACATCAGCCAAGTAATTAATAGACTAATTAATAACTAATAGACAGCACTATACATGCTTCTAGGCTTCTCACCATATATATTTGCTTCCACTGTAGCTATATGTTCTGCTAACAGGGCCAAGGGCAATAGACACGACTATACCATTGAGATCACTGGAAAGGAAGATTCAATGTTACTTTAGATAAGATGTGTTTCTTTGACATGGTGCCTGTTGTCTTTTTGCCCTGGGGTAGGCTTCACAAGGATATACACTTAAATAGAGGGACTGCATCTTCCATACAATTGGGATATCTCTGTTTCCTGACATTTCTGGATCCTGTTTTATCCATGGTTTTAATGAGCTTTTGAAGTTCCTTGTTTTGAATTTGGCCACCCCAATTCAGCTACTGTAACTGTGTAGTGTGTCAAATCACCAGATTTATCAAGGTAGGAGAAATATAAATGCCCAAGAAGGACCCCTAGGAATATTCAATCGTGGCATTGTCTATTCCTCTAAACATTTCAAATGTGTAAAATACCATTATTTATGTATGTCTTGTGCATTGTCTTGCATGTCTGTGCATGACGAGAGTGTAAACTAGGTAAAACAGGAGCCTAGCGAGAGAGGGTCACAGGCACAAACCAGTTGTTCAGTTTAAAATCATCAAAACCATCGTCCACATCACACTTTTCTCAAAACGGAGGTGAAGAGGAGAGGGTGGAGGGAAAAAGAACAGGGAGAGTCAATGAAGAGGGGACGAGACAAACAAATGGCAAAAAGGAAGAAATGAACAGAAACGTAGGGACTAAATCCAATGGAACATGATGAGTAAAGCAACGGTGAGAGAAACCAAGTTTAGATGAGATACCATTGGTGCTGAAGATGATATGCTGCTGTCTTTGGCGCTGCTGGTACTGCACACTACACTGCTTTTATTGTTGTTTGTCTGCGGCTGGGACAAAAAACACAACAACACAAAATGACTTCTACAGAGTGCCCACATATAGTATACCATGGTATAAATACTATAATATTAGTGTTTTTGTGGACTTTACTGTAGAATTCACTGTAGTATTTTGTAGTATTTATAGTATATACAGTATAAATACTATAGTAATAAATAATAATAAACTGTAGTATATACTATAATAATAATTCATGATTCTACTTTTTGTAGTATACTTTAGAGCTCTGCTACCCGACCCGAGCCCGACGGGCCCTGACATTATACATCAGGTTAGGCTAGGTAGGGCTTGTTTTTTCATCAGTCACTAGGGTACGGGCAAGGCTTGGGTATCGCTAAATTGATCACTAACAATTTTAAGCTGAGCCATTTGCTCGTGCTCTGCAGCACAGTACAGTCATATCTGACTAAGATCATAACATTGTGTCAGAAGTGCTTCAACCTCGTCAAATATAAGACAGGAGAGATTATTTCACAGAAAATAATAATGTTCCTTGAGTTTTGTCGGAGTTTAGAGTGACGAAAAAGTAGCTAACTGTTTAAACAGCCACCATGAGCAGAGCGCATGCAGAGCGAGTAGCAGACAGAGAGGAGTAGTTAAGGGATTTGCTTATGGAGGAAGTTATTTTGGGTTTCGGGCAGGACCGGGCCTTACATTTGGCAGAAGCAATCGGGCCTGGTTAGGGTAGGGTCTGAACAGAGAGGGCCTGGTTAGGGTAGGGTCTGAACAGAGAGGGCCTGGTTAGGGTAGGGTCTGAACAGAGAGGGCCTGGTTAGGGTAGGGTCTGAACAGAGAGGGCCTGGTTAGGGTAGGGTCTGAACAGAGAGGGCCTGGTTAGGGTAGGGTCTGAACAGAGAGGGCCTGGTTAGGGTAGGGTCTGAACAGAGAGGGCCTGGTTAGGGTAGGGTCTGAACAGAGAGGGCCTGGTTAGGGTAGGGTCTGAACAGAGAGGGCATGGATAGGGCTTGGGCTGAAAATATATGCTCGTCTAGGGCTCTAGTATACTTTAGTATTTACTGTAGTGTTTTTGCGGACTGTAGTATGTCATATTTACTGTAGTGTTTTTGCGGACTGTAGTATACTGTAGTATTTACTGTAGTGTTTTTGCGGACTGTAGTATAATGTCATATTTACTGTAGTGTTTTTGCGGACTGTAGTATAATGTCATATTTACTGTAGTGTTTTTGCGGACTGTAGTATAATGTCATATTTACTGTAGTGTTTTTGCGGACTGTAGTATAATGTAATATTTACTATAGTGTTTTTGCGGACTGTAGTATACTGTAGTATTTACTGTAGTGTTTTTGCGGACATTACTGTAGTATTTACTATCATGTTTTTGATTTATTATCTTTGACATAGAGGAAACTACTGGAGAAATACACCATATAAAAGTATTTGGACACCCCTTCAAATTAGTTGATTTGGCTATTTCAGACACACTCTGACAGGTTTAAAAATATCTCCATAGACACACATTGGCAGTAGAATGGCCTTACTGAAAAGCTCAGTGACTTTCAACGTGGTACCGTCAAAGGATGCCACCTTTCCAACAAGTCAGTTTGTAAAATTTCTGCCCTGCTAGAGCTGCCCCGGTCAACTGTAAGTGCAACAACGGCTAAGCCGGGACAGCCGAGTGCTGAAGTGCTCAGCGTTTAAAAATGGTCTGCCCTCTGTTGCAACACTCACTACCGAGTTACAAACTGCCTCTGGAAGCAACGTCAGCACAATAACTGTTCGTCAGGAGCTTCATGAAATGGGTTTCCATGGCTGAGCAGCTGCACACAAGCCTAAGACCACCCTGCGCAATGCCAAACGTCGGCTGGAGTGGTGTAAAGTTCACTGCCATTGGACTCTGGAGCTGTGGAAACTCGTTCTCTGGAGTGATGAATCACGCTTCTCCATCTGGCAGTCCGATGAACAAATCTGGGTTGGGCGGATGCCAGGAGAACGCTACCTGCCTGAAAGCATAGTGCCAAAGTTTTTCATGGTTCGGCTAGGCCCCTTAGTTACAGTGAAGGGAAATCTTAACACTACAGCATATAATGACATTCTAGATGTTTCTGTGCTTCCAACTTTGTGGGGAAGGCTCTTTCCTGTTTCAGCATGACAATGCCCCCGTGCACAAAGTGAGGTCCATACAGAAATGGTTTGTCGAGATCGATGTGGAAGAACTTGACTGGCCTGCACAGAGCCCTGACCTCAACCCCATCGAACACCTTTGGGATGAATTGGAATGCCGACTGCCCAACATCACCCAACATCAGTGCCCGACCTCACTAATGCTCATGGTTGAATGGAAGCAGATCCCCAGCAACATTTAGTGGAAAGCCTTCCTAGAAGAGTGGAGGCTGTTATAGCAGCAAAGGGGGGACCAACTCCATATTAATTCCCATGATGCTTTTGGCAATGTAGTGTACTAAAATAGTATAGTGTACTAAAATAGTATAGTGTACTAAAATAGTATAGTGTACTAAAATAGTATAGTGTACTAAAATAGTATAGTGTACTAAAAGCAAATGTTCCATAGCCTGTAGGTAGGACTGGGGTCTGAACGGATAGTTCAGCGCTTCCCCTCTTTTCTTGCACCTGTCATGTAAAATATGTCTTCTCCAGGCTACTGTAAATGTGAGTTGTCTGCATAGAAATATATAACTGCAGTGTGCCTGCCCATGTGTTTGGGTGGTGTTTTTGCAGGGACAATTGTTGAATACTGTCTTCTGTACAGTACGCACCTCTCACTGCTTTAAAATTCACCAGCAGTGTTTTCCCTTTAGTACATAAAACGACAGCTCTTGAAAGTCACTAGGAATTTGTAGGTCTAGAAAAGCTCGCTCTGAAAACATTTACAATTTTGTGGGAGCACATTAACATTCTTGACACTCTAAATGACGTTAGCGTTTTTCTTTCATTTCGGCTGCCTGTGTGGAGGTCTCTATCTGGGTGTTTGAAGTGGTGTTAACTCTTGTGTCTACCTCTTGAGTGATGTCTTGCTGCATTAGCGTCTACAGTCTTTGTGGATATTGCAAAGGGTAATTACATTTCTAAATACACAGGAATATCAACACATGCACTGTAATAATATCTAAGGACTTTTGAGAGTAGAACCAGACAGGCCCCAGCACTTCAATCTCAATATTGTATAGTACCTGATGGGGTAAAAACACCACTCTAAATGAGGAGGGCATAGAACATAGTCTGCACCACCTTGTGGAGTCAGATCAGAACCAACACTTAACATCTGTGGACTCCAAAGAATCAACTAGATAGCCACTATCAAATGGCTACATAATCTGGTTAAGGAATGAAGAGTAAGATACTAGCGGCGTCCGAGTCTTTGCATGCAGTGAAAGGCCTTGATGAGAAGGTTGTTGTTTCTCCCAAATGGACTAGGCATGTATGGATCTGGAGGTTTTCCAGAGTAAGACAATGGAGAGTAAGTTCCAAAGAAGAAACGGATTAAAGCCTCTTGCCAACAACCCACAGCCTGACCGTTGTGTAAAGAAACAACACTAGACCCTAAAATAACTTCAAGGCAAAGAAGCCTCCAGAAAGTATTCACACCCCTTGATTTTTTCCACATTTTGATGTGTTAAAGCCTGGATTTAAAATGGATAAAATTTCTATGTTGTGTCGCTGGCCTACACACAATACCCCATAATGTCAATTTTTTTTTACAAATTAATAAAAAATTGAAAAGCTGAAATATATTTAACTAGGCAAGTCAGTTAAGAACAAATTCTTATTTTCAATGACAGCCTACCTACAGGGTCAGCCCCTGGAGCAAATGAGGGTTAAGTGCCTTGCTCAAGGACACATCAACAGGTTTTTCACCTTGTCGGCTCGGGTATTCAAACCTTCCGGTTACTGGCCCAACTCTCTAACCGCAAGGCTACCTGCCACCCGTCTTGAGTCAATAAGTATTCAACTCCTTTGTTATGGCAAGCCTAAATAAGTTCAGGAGTAAAAATGTGCTTAAGAAGTCACATAATACGTTGCAGGGACTCACTTTGTGTGCAATAATAATGTTTCACATTATTTTTTACTTACTACCTCATCTCTGTACACCACACATACAATTACGTGTAAGGTCCCTCAGCAGTGAATTTCAATCACAGATTCAACCACAAAGACCAGGAAAGCTTTCCAATGCCTCGCAAAGAAGGGCACCTATTGGTAGATAGGAAAAATATATATAAACTGACATTAAATATCCCTTGGTATATTGATGGTGTATCAATACACCCAGTCACTCCAAAGATACAAGCGTCCTTCCTAACTCAGTTGCCAGAGAGGAAGGAAACCGCTTAGGGATTTCCCCATGAGGCCAATGGCGACTTTAAAACAGTTACAGAGTTTAATGACTGTGATAAAAGAAAACTGAGGATGGATCAACAACATTGTAGTTACTCCACAATACTAACCTAAACGACAGAGTGAAAATAAGGAAGCTTGTACAGAATAACAAATATTCCAAAACCTGAATCCTGTTTGCAATAAGGTACTAAAGTAAAAATGCAAACAATGTGGGAAAGAAATGTACTTTATGTCCTGAATACAAAGTGTTATGTTTGGGGCAAATCCAACGCAACACATCACTCTTCATATTTTCAAGCATGGTGGTTGCTGCATCATGTTATTGGTATGCTTGTCATCGGCAAGGACTAGGGCATTTTTTAGGATAAAAAGAGCTAAGCACAGGTATAATCCTAGTGGAAAACCTGGTTCGGTTCAATTCACCTTTCAGCAGGACAATAACCTAAAACACAAGGCCAAATATACACTGGAGTTGCTTACCAAGACGGCATTGAATGTTCCTGAATGGCCTAGTTACAGTTTTGACTTAAATCTATGTCAAGGCTTGAAAATGTCTGTCTAACAATGATCAACAACCAACTTGACAGAGCTTGAAGAATTTTACAATCCAGGTGTGCAAAGTTCTTAGAGACTTATCGAGAAAGACTCACGGCTGTAATCTCTGCCAAAGGTATTCACACCCCTGACTCATGCATATTGTATTTAATGTTCAATATATTTGCAAACATTTCTAGAAACATGTTTTCCCTATGTTTTCATTATGGGATATTGTACATGTGTGTAAATGTGTGAGAGAAACAAATACGTTCAATCCATTTTGAATTCTGGCTGTAACACAACAAAATGTGGAATAAGTCAAGGGGTATCAATACTTTCTGAAGGCACTGTAACTAAATTCGCAACTATCCCTTTAACAGAGAGGTTATTTAGGGAATTCATGAGAGGTGTTGAAAGGTGTAGAGAAGAGTGTTCCATAAATAAAAGGTTAAGAGCAATATGCTGTTCAGGTTGCAGCTGGGACTGAGGTACTTAATGGTGATAAAATTCCCCAGACAGTGTAGCCTTTTGACACTCTCTGACGTGTTCACTGGTGCTCAATGCTCACATTCCCCAGAAACTGAACTCCTCACTTTCTCTTATAACAGAAACTACAGGCAAAATAATAACAACTACCCATGAACGGGGGTGAGATTGTTGTGATGGTGGGCACATTTGATTGTAATATTAGTGTATTTTCTAAGCAATATGGCCATTCTTATGGTTTTAATGGGCCCACAATAGGTTGGAAAAGAGCATTTTTACACTCATTCCATCACAAGAGTGATATAAGCAAATATTGTCTAGTGCAGTACAGCTTTTCCAAACAAAGCAGAGAACCTCACTCTTTTTAAGACTATAATGCTTATAGGGGCCGATTCCGACCAGAGTTAAGTGTGCGTAAATGGAACGTAATTCCCTTTTTATGCACTTCTCCACAAGAAAATCTGTTGGCCAGCAATTGGGAGGCTTTTTAGCAGTTTAATTAAATGTATTCAGCATGGACAAGGGAACCACGCCTGCAAAGCCCGGTATGCACCTACATAAGGATACCAACTACTCAGAAGTGCGTAGGTACGGTGTGCGTAGGAAAGGCGTACATTTCCTGAGTCGGAATTGGCCCAATACTGTATAGCCTACTGTATTTTTACAGCTATTCTACATTGCAGATCTTTTCATGGATTGTAGTGTGTATGGTGTTATGGCGAGTGTGCAGAGGTGGTAAGCATGGGGCTTGAGGTAGTGCTGGGGTGAGGTGGTGCAGGGGGGCCAGAGAGGAAGGGGGGCCCAGCTGTGGGATGGGCCCTTGCAGTGGGTCCTAATGATGATCAGAGATATGTGAGGTAGGTAGGTGACTGCACATGCTTCCACGCCACATCTCCTGTGCCCCACCCTTACTTAATTGCGGGCCTCAAGATCGGCAGTACTACTGGTTTTTATACTTCCCCTCTAATCAGGGATTAAATCAGACCTGGGACACCAGGTGATCAGTAACACTGATCAATCAATCAACTACCAGGGAGAAAATAAAGGTAGTTCGGAACTCAAGACGTGGATTTGACTACCACTGTCCTGTGGGTCACTACAGAAAGGCTGGGATTGGATGACCATTTCAGTGTCCTCTGCCCTGTGACATTCCCAAAAGATGTATCGTTCACCAGAGACAAGTGAAGTCTCGACCCATTTTCATTTCTACTGGGTTGTTGCTGCTAAAGATGTTTTTTTCAGGCAGCCAAGACAGAAAAAATTAAAGTTGGAAAAAAGAGAAAGTCTCTTGAAGGAGAAAAAAAACATGACGGTCCAATAAATACTCCAAGACTTGAGAAATAAAGAAACAAAAAAGATCTATAGTTACAAACGACACAAATGCCCTCTATTCCTGTTGCTAGGCCAAGCCTGCTGCCATGGGATAAACTACCATTCCCATGGTGGTGTTAATAATAAGTGTCACTTCTTTTCCGCTGCAGTTATTTTATGGCCCATTTTTTTCTGCTCTTTGGAGGGTTGTGAGGGAGAGACCTTGGCTATGGTTTGGGGTTTGAGTTTCTGGCTTGGCACTGACCTACAGCTTCCTTCTAGGCAACCCTGGAGCTGTGAGCCAAGGTGAGGGGTGAGGGAACCTACTCTGTGGGGAGACAGTAGGTAAGTCCATAGGCAGGTGGGCTTGGCCTGGCTGCTGGGGAAAGGATTGATGGGGAATGCAGATGCAGGGAGGGGATGGTGTGTGTGTGTGTGTGTGTGTGTGTGTGTGTGTGTGTGTGTGTGTGTGTGTGTGTGTGTGTGTGTGTGTGTGTGTGTGTGTGTGTGTGTGTGTGTGTGTGTGTGTGTGTGTGTGTGTGTGTGTGTGTGTGTGTGTGTGAGAGAGCGTGTGTGTGTGTGAGAGTGTGTATGTGTGTGTTAGCCCATGTACTGCAGGTATAGGTTCTGTGGAAAGGAAATTGTTCTAGTGGTGAGAATGCTGGGGATGTTGGATGGAGTTGAGAGAGCCAATGGAATTCCAACAAGACAAACTGCCACAGACCCTCTAGCTAGCACCTCAAACGAGAGAGAGAGAGAGAAAGAGAGAGAACAAAAGAGAGAACGAGAAAAGACAGAGCAGATCTCACCATTAAACAAACACTGGAGCTGGACTTCCTTTTCTGAACAGATAGCAACAGAGAGGAGGGGAAAAAGGAAACAATAAAAATAGGAGAAATAAAGCTACCAGTTAGATCCCAAAGAGAAAGAAACAACCACAAGAGCTTTGAGATGGACAAATGGGAAACATAGAGGGAGGGATTCCCACCAATAACACAAAATGTAATTGGTGTAAAGCAATATGGATTTATTAAGCCATACTTGACAAATGTTTTGAAAATCTACTAGAACTCAAATTCTTAATGTGTGTGTCTGAAGGTGTGTGTACATGTGATGTGACATTAAGGTGGGTTAAAATTGTGTACTTAGATGATGTCATAATATCTATGGATATCCATTCTTGCCTTATTTTATGTATATTGTTGATATTTGTAAATTGACCATCAATATCATGCCACCGACGGCCATGATTACAAACGCCTGTGTGTGTCCAATGGAAACCTAAAATATATTTAAGCAATATGGCTCGAGGAGGTGTGGTATATGGCCAATATACCATTGCTAAGGGCTGTTTTTAGGTATGACGCAACGCATAGTCTAAAAAGTACCCAATTGTCATACTTGAGTAAAAGTAAAGATATCTTAATAGAAAATGACTGAAGTAAAAGTGAAAGTCACCCAGTAAAATAATACTTGACTAAAAGTATTTGGTTTTAAATATACTTACAGTTGAAGTCAGAAGATTGCATACACCTTAGCCAAATACATTTAAACTCAGTTTTTCACAATTCCTGACATTTAATCCTAGTAAAAAGTCCCTGTTTTAGGTCAGTTAGGATCACCACTTTATTTTAAGAATGTGAAATGTCAGAATAATAGTAGAGAGAATTATTTATTTCAGCTTTTATTACTTACATCACATTCCCAGTGGGTCAAAAGTTTACATACTTGGGTCAAACGTTTCGGGTAGCCTTCCACAAGCTTCCCACAATACCTTGGGTGAATTTTGGTCCATTCCTCCCCCCAAAACAAAGGACATTTCTCCTAAAAGTACGATCTTTGTCCCCATGTGCAGTTGCAAACCGTAGTCTGCCTTTTTTATGGCGGTTTTGGAGCAGTGGCTTCTTCCTTGTTGAGCGGCCTTTCAGGTTATGTCGATATAGGACTCGTTTAACTGTGGATATAGATACTTTTGTACCTGTTTCCTCCAGCATCTTCACAAGGTCCTTTGTTGTTGTTCTGGGATTGATTTGCACTTTTCGCACCAAAGTACGTTCATCTCTAGGAGACAGAACGCGTCTCCTTCCTGAGCGGTATGACGGCTGCGTAGTCCCATAGTGTTTAAACTTGCGTACTATTGTTTGTAAAGATGAACGTGGTACCTTCAGGCATTTGGAAATTGCTCCCAAAGATGAACCAGACTTGTGGAAGACTTGGCTGATTTCTTTTGATTTTCCCATGATGTCGAGCAAAGAGGCACCGAGTTTGGTACACCTCCAATTTGGTACAACTCCAACAGGTACACCTCCAATTGACTCAAATGATGTCAATTAGCCTATCAGAAGCTTCTAAAGCCATGACATCTTTTTCTGGAATTTCCCAAGCTGTTTAAATGCACAGTCAACTTAGTGTATGTAAACTTCTGACCCACTGGAGTTGTGATATAGTGAATTATAAGTTAAATAATCTGTCTCTAAACAATTGTTGGAAGAATTACTTGTGTCGTCCTAACCAACTTGCCAAAACTATAGTTTGTTTACATGAAATCTGTGGAGTGGTTTAAAAATTAGTTTTAATGACTTCAGCCTAAGTGTATGTAAACTTCAGACTTCAACTGTATGTATCAAAAGTAAATGTAATTGCGAAAATATACTTAATTTTAATTTCAAATTCCTTATATTAAGCAAAGCAGACGGCACCGTGTTTTTTGTTGTTGTTTTTTACGGATAGCCAGTTGCACACTCCAACACACAGACATAATTTACAAATGAAGCATGTGTGTTTAGTGAGTCCACCAGATCAGAGGCAGTAGGGATGACCAGGGATGTTCACTTGATAAGTGCTTGAATTGGACCATTTTACTTTTGAAGGCTGACCATTTTCCAGCCTTCAAAATGTAATGAGTACTTTTGGGTGTAAAGGACATTTTATGGAGTAAAAAGTACATTATTTTAATGAAGAATGTAGTGAAGTAAAAGTAAAAGTTGTCAAAAAATATAAATAGTAAAGTAGTACCTTAAAGTATTTTTACTTAAGTACTTTACACCACTGGTATATTGGCCATATATGACAAACCCCAGAGGTAACCTATTGCTATTATGAACTGGTTACCAACATAATTAGAGCATAAAAAATATATGGTATAGGGCTTATTCGCAAACCCCGGAAGTAGCTAACCGCGGCCATATTGTTGACATCTCCGTTGCTAGTGGCGGATTTGAGTTGAGCAGCTGATCACAGTAGCGTAATGGCTTCATCTCGTCGTTATCAAGAGAAGATAAGCTTGATTGGTGTGGACCCATATTGAATAGACCCAAATACATTTAGTAAAGATCCGTCATTACTGCCAGCCATAACGTATCCGGATATTTATAACTATCTTGTTAATACAGTATCCGCATACACGTCGCAGGAGCTGAAGGCATTCAAGTCGCTTGACTCATACAACTATTTTATCTCTGGCAAGGTCGGCTAACTTTCTACATTTGTTCCACCAACGACATCGTCAAACATTGTCGTGATCGCAGAGGTATATAAATGTTTGTTTGATGTTTTTATGATCTGATAGCCTACTTAACATTACTTGCATTTTCTCGGGTAAATAAGCTGATCAGGAAGGCTAGCTCTGTCCTGGGGATGAGCCTTGACACTCTAGAGGAGGTGGCGGAGAGACGGATCCTGGCCAAACTGCTGGCCATCATGGACAACGTCACACACCCTCTGCATGCCATGGTTATGACGCAGAGGAGCACCTTCAGTCACAGACTGATCCCACCACGGTATGCCAGAGAGCGCTAAAGGAGGTCCTTCCTGCCGGCGGCTATTAGACTATATAACGCCTCACCGGGGTGCCGTGCCGTTGGCAACATAGATCTGGAACTGTTGGGGTACTAGGCCCTAGTTTAACAATTATGCATCCATCCGTGAGTAACTCTGGTCCGTAATCACTCATTCACTCAGGACCTATTTATTCATGCAGGTCTGTATATACATACTCATGTACAGTTGTTATATCATATCACGTGCAATATTGCAAGTAATTCTTGGACCTAACTTACGTAGGCATTCACTCAGGAATGCATATTAGTATCCTGTCAGTTGCACCTTTTCTCATTGCTTTTAGTATATCGAATGTGCAATACGTGCAGTTGTCTGTAATTAAACACTGCGCACTAAGGACTGTATTTTAAGGGAATTACTATTATTACCCCAAATTATATCATACACACATTTAGCTATTTAAGTATCTCTTCCTGTCATTTACCTGTACAGTTTGTGTAACCATGCAAGTATTCACTTATCTGTAAATATAACTGTATATTTACCTGTACAGCTAATTTAACCATGCAAAATATTCACTTAACTGTTCATTTAACCAGTCTGTCTATTAAGTAAACTATTATTACCCTCGCTCATATCATATGCATTTTTAGCTACTGAAGTATTTCTCTGCCATCGACCTGTATAGTATAGTTAACCATCCAACATCCACCAATGTATAGTGTACATATTCAGCCATCCACCCATACTATGCAATGTCTTTTTATAGCTTTTTTTGCACTCCAGATATCTTGTATTTCTATACTTTTTCATACTGCCGCTCTATGTATCATGTATCGTGTATCTGTCATTTGTGTACTTTCGGTGTGGCATTTTGCACCTGCCCTGTGTTTTTGTTGTTGTAGCTGCTTGACAAAGAAATCTATCTATCTATCTATCTATCTATCTATCTATCTATCTATCTATCTATCTATCTATCTATCTATCTATCTATCTATCTATCTATCTATCTATAACTTACCCTGATGATGTTTGCTAGCTAACGTTAGAATATAAGATCAACAACTGAAGCTATCGCGTTTGTTGTCACTATAACGTTAGTTTCTTTGTTTCTGCTTCAGAGACCATACCACAATATATGAAAATCTTTTGAAAATGTGCTTAAAACCTAGGCATGGGAACTGCAATTTGCCATATAATAAGAATAGAAGCTGACATTGATCATATGTGATAAAATGATGGGCACAGACCTTGCTGTGAGGTAGCCTATCTAACCATAATTTTACCTATGGTAAGTTTTGGAAGCAGCTACGTTATTCTGTGAAGTATCTAACCCTAACACTACCTGTGGTAAAATGATGAGAACAAACTTTGCTGTGAGAAGTTGGCTGAAAGTTTAGCCTGTTTATCCTAGCTAGCCACAAGTCTCTCCTGCGCTGGCTCAACTCTTCAGTCTCCTTCCCTTCCCGTTTTCTGACAGTTGGTATCGCATAAAAACTAACTCCAGGGTTCTTATTGCTGTTGTTAGAACAGCCGTGTTTTAGACAACACACCATTGCGTTGATTATTATTATTATTTTTTTTAATACAGCGATAATACCAACGGTGTCTGCTCAGCTGGCAACTAAGGCTATGTCAACAATATGGCCGCCGCGGCATTGATGACGTAGATCGAATAAGCCCTATATGGTCTGACATACCACGGCTGTCAACCAATCAGCATTCAGGGCTCGAACCACACAGTTTATAAATACTTGTGACCTGCATTGTTTGACATGAAACCCTGGTGAAGACAGCTTAGCTGTCGAAACATTTGTGAATAAACTATTGCATCGGCACTCCTAAGGTGTGCAGCTTGTCCTTTTTAAATGAATGTTAAGGTGGGTTGTGTTGCTTTAGACCTGGGTATTGTTTGGCCTTTGTCGATCACGGCACTTCACTGCATGCACTGACTCCTTGTTGAAAACCCAACTATCTTTTGAACATGGAGATCGCTCAGGTCACTCAGGATCAGAGGAAAGGTTTGCTGTACCACAGGAATGGTGGCAGAGATCATGCTTAGCTAGGTCCATTTTTTAGAAAGCCTGTCGATAACACAGTTCTTTGTTCCTCTTTAGTTGGACTTTTAACTCTATTCTCCCGTTCTCAAAGGTGAAGTTAACCGCCCATCGGCTGCCAGCTACAACTCATTGGTCCCGTTAGAGGGGGCCACAGTAGAAACTAGTAGACAAAAAAAAGTCCTACTTGCCTTTCTGTGCTAGCTGTCTGCACACAGTCACACAAATACACAAACACACTCACACACATCCAATCTGAAAATCATAACTTTACTATGGGTGTAGACTATATACCCTTTACAATCTGGACAGCTGAGATGATGGACAGTGAAATAATATTTATATATAATAACCTTGTATCATTCTCCCTAGCAAGTGATGATATTATTTCAACTGCCTGTCATTTTATATACATTACAGACAATGCATTGTGAGATGTCTTAAGACGTCTTGCAGAAGGGGAGACCAAAACGCTGGTCTCTCCATTCCCACAGTATACACAAGAAATCTGTCTCCTAATGCCAACACACTTCTCAGGGAGAGGGAGAATTAGCAAGAGCAGAAGAGAGAGAGAGGGGGGGGTAGAGAGAGAGAGAGAGAGAGAAATAGCAAGAGCAGAAGAGAGAGAGAGAGAGAGAGAGAGAGGGGGAGAGAGAGAGAAATAGCCAGAGCAAGAGCAGAAGAGAGAGAGACTTCCATACAGCTCTCTTACCTTGACTCCTCCATCTGACTTTTTGTTTAGTAAACTTTTGCATGCTGAAACAGAAGAGGGAGAGAGACAGAAGTTAGGACATGACTAACCTAACGTAGCAGGCGTTAAGGAAACACCTGAGTGGGGTCCTCACATCCGGTTTCCAGGGCAAAAGGAAGCTAGGTTGAAGATCCCTGATTTTCACCCTGGAACCATAACACTGTAGGAGAAAGTAGGTCAGAAAAATAGAGGACAGTGATGTCACAAGTCTCTGTGGTCGCCAAGGTGAAGGACTGCTCAAGAGTCATCTGATGCTCGAGACAACGGACAGTAAATACTGTAGGGAGCAGGGTATGTACAGTGAGAGCAGGGCGGTACAACACAGCACTGTTTCCTTTTTAGCATGCCTCACAGATATATTATCACATTCAGGTACATGGTCTCGACGCCACACACACTGTGCATACAATAAAGTACAGTGCAAACGCTCGCATAGAAAAAATAAAAAAGGATAGAGAGAGAGAGAGCCACATAAACAGAAAGAGACACACAGAGACGGACAAAGACACTCACACACACATACGATAACCTTCAATCAGGTTTCAAAAACACTCACACACATATACGATAACCTTCAATCAGGTTTCAAAAACACTCACACACATACGATAACCTTCAATCAGGTTTCAAAAACACTCACACACATATACGATAACCTTCAATCAGGTTTCAAAAACACTTACACACATATACGATAACCTTCAATCAGGTTTCAAAAACACTCACACACATACGATAACCTTCAATCAGGTTTCAAAAACACTCACACACATATACGATAACCTTCAACCAGGTTTCAAAAACACTCACACACATATACGATAACCTTCAATCAGGTTTCAAAAACACTCACACACATATACGATAACCTTCAATCAGGTTTCAAAAACACTCACACACATATACGATAACCTTCAACCAGGTTTCAAAAACACTCACACACATATACGATAACCTTCAATCAGGTTTCAAAAACACTCACACACATATACGATAACCTTCAATCAGGTTTCAAAAACACTCACACACATATACGATAACATTCAATCAGGTTTCAAAAACACTCATCTCACATATACGATAACCTTCAATCAGGTTTCAAAAACACTCACTCTCATATACGATAACCTTCAATCAGGTTTCAAAGATCATCAAAATCCCTTAGCTTCCATTGACAAAAGTAGGAAGGAGGGCAAGGAAAAAATATTAAATAATAAATATTCAGTATCTTGATCTTCATATAAAGTGACAATGACGACTGCAGGCAAAAATTGGTCTCAGGCTCGTTCGCAGGTGGTTCATGCGATGAGGTGCTTTGTGGGTCATATCATAAGCTTGGCATGCATTATCCACAGAAAACTACAGTTCCCAAAGTGCACCTCAGTTAAAGAGCGCATCATAGGGAAAAAAGGGAGACACCCTGCCTCCCGCCTGGTATAGATTGGATCCAAGCATCTAAAGACTGTATTGTGGTCGTAAGCCGCAAGCAGTATCTCCTCTTTCAACAGCTGCAATTAAAACAATTGAATACCATCTATCATCCTTGTGGGAGAGTTGTGACATCATGATCAGGCAGGAGAAACAAGTCACCAAACTAACAGCAACAGAAAGGGCAGGGCCAGGATCCAAGTGTTAGACCAGCCGACTCAAGCTGCCAGTTACATAAGTGTGCTTTCTTTCACCCGTAGGAAGGTACAAACAGGAAGAAATCAAAAGGAGGAAGCAAGACGCCAGAGATAAAGAGAGAAAGAAATCAGAACCACCCCGGTGCATCTGGTAACCCATGCAGGCTAGCAGAGGCACAGATACATGCTGGCTGGCTGAAGGTACCAGGCCATGCAGAGGAATGCAGTGGCGCTGTGGGGTATAGATAGACTGGGCATCAACTGGGCATTGACTAGGATATGAGGATCTTAACTGGACTTATTTGCAGGGCAAAGGTAGTGGGTGGGTAATTGATTGTTTGTTTTTAGTTTGAGTCCTTATTAATTAGGGCGAAGACTGCCCAAATGTTTGTTGACAAAGCTTTATTTAGTGGAATGAAAGACATGCCCACACTAGGTAGTAGGTAGGCTGGGACACATACACACACTGTCCTGTTGTATCAGCGCTGTGACTGAGTGTCCATTAACCTAAGCCAATTCATGTCATGTTACAGGTCTGAAATCAGTCTGAATAAATGGATTGAAAGTAAGACCAGTGTCAGCGGCAACAATATGGATAAGGTAAGCAAAATAGATAATGCACCTGACAAATTGAATTATTATGGAAAGGAGATTGTCGTCTGCTATCACACAGCAGGGGTACGGCAGAACAAGTAAGCGGCACAGCCTCAGGCCACCCTGAATATAGCAGACTAACTTAATTTCCTCTCCGACATCTTTCGTGCCTGTGTGAGAGTGTGTGTGCGTGTGTGTGCGCGTGCATGTGTGTGACCATAGAAATGATGGCTCTCACCTTCAATTATAATTTCTTTAGAGCATCACACATTTATAATATATTGTGATCTATCCATGGCTTATGAATAAGAAACCATAATGCATTTTGAGTGTCACACGGTCAGTTACCAGTACCTGCCTGCAAAACACCATTACAAGGCTGTCTCAGGTCTTACAATCATATGCCTGGGCCCATAGAACAAAGCGTCTGTAGATCCCGGGTTAGTGTCCTGCATTCTAACACTTAGGTAGGGCCAGCCTGGTCCATAGTCATGGATCTCTCAGAGGGTGTAGTGCAGGCGTGGAGGGGGAGGGAGGGAGGGAGGGGGCAGGGGGGTTGGGGGTGTTGAGGGGCAGTGGATGGGGTGTGTGTCACAGGCCACTCTGGAGCAGTACAGTACGTGCCAGTGTGCGGGCAGGTGGGGCAACCAATGGTCAATGGCTGGCATCCCGGGCCACATGCTAACAGACCAGTGGGCAGTGTTGGCACAGTGCCAGGTTGCTGCGGCTCCCCTGCCCTGACTTACATACCTTCTGAAGCCAGAGCAGCCGTGCTGGTGGTGGCCGCAGGGCTGGTGTGCTGTCGGCCCACTATTGGACAGAGAGGCATTCAGTTGGGAGGGACCAACCAGGTGCCCGGCCCCCGCTTCACTCCACTCACTTTTTTCATCAGATACATACATCCATGGGCTCCAAACTGTATATCCTACCGGATACCGATACTTACCCCAGTGTGCACACTCAATGTTAGCAAAAACACCTTCAATGGCCCATCATTGATCACAACCGGTTATTCAAAAATAGCCACACAAAACACTGTGAGATCGACAAGTGACAGTTATGCGGTGTTATGAGGACAAACAACCTACTCTACACATCTGCAGTTTACAATGCTCCTTATTATGAATGACATGATCTTATTTTTAACAACAAAAACCTCAACGCATCTACTTAGGACATTTCTGTTTCAGAGACATTATACTGAGTCTTCAAGGCAGTTTCCTCTCTAAGGGAAATTCAATCTGAGGTAAGGGCACTAAACCCGCTTTACATTACTCAACACTTCTGAACAGACCGAATGTATTATTGTCTATCTTGGGATCATTTATACTTACTATAACTTAGAACAAAACTAATGCCATTCAAAATGTGTAACACCCAGACGCCCCCCTCACCTGAGAAGTTTCTGGTCACCAGCATGGTGGTAAGGATGGCTCCCTTGGGAAGACACAGAATACAAGGTTAGTGCAAAGGACAGGGGGTGTCTACAATCTCTCTGACACAACAGAGAGTGTGTGTGTGTGTGTGTGAGTGTGTGAGTGTGTGAGTGTGTGTGTGTGTGTGTGTGTGTGTGTGTGTGTGTGTGTGTGTGTGTGTGTGTGTGTGTGTGTGTGTGTGTCTGCACACCTTGAGTTTTCTCCTGGCGTTGAACTTGCGCAGGCACTCTACAGTCTCTTGACGATGCATCATGGAAGCCACAGTGGAGCGTTGCTGGATTGGGGAAGAGGAGGAGGAAAAAAACCAGTAACAACAGATCAATGAATACGCCATCACAGCACCGGTTACGAAGGCATAACGGGGCTAACGTTACCATAACGTAGTACCGATTCCATCCTCAAGTCAATCCAAGTTTAATGACGTGTAAGTGATAGACTGGTGACGGGGTGACTTACGCAGACCCATGGGTGCTTGAGGGCCTGGTCAGCAGTGATCCTCTTGATAGGGTTGATAGTCAGCATCTGGTTGATCAGGTTCTTGGCTTCGGGGGTCACCGTGTCCCACTCTGGCGAGGGAAACTGGGAGGGAGGGAGAGAGAGGGGGATGAGGGGAGAAAGAGAGAGAGAAAGAGGTGGATAAAAGGTTTAGAGGTGCACATTATGTCAATACTGTGCAAGGACACACACACACACACAAATACACACAGACACACACACTCAACACATTCCCAAGCACAGTGCTCTTTGTGATGGAGATTTATTGAAATACTGAGTGCAATGGTGGAGAGACTGAGAAGGAGGAGGAGCTTTTGCTCCAGCCCAGTTGTAACACATCCGAACCTGAATTAGAAGGTAGTTAGTAAGTATCTGGTCAACAGACTGTAGTTAGCAGAATTATGTGGGGGGGTTGGAGCAAAAGCCTGCAAGAGTGTACAGTAGCTCTCCGGGAGAGGGGGTTGGCACCCCTGCCCCAAACCAAAGGTATACGTAATACAAAAGATAGTCATACTGCATGTAGACATATCACAGCATCGTTGTTAGCTTGGATTCTTCAAGCAGTAGTTTGAGTTGTGTCCCTGGCTGCCACGGTGCTGTAGCGTCTCATAGGCCCCTCCACCTGGGTTAGAAACTGCAGAGAGCCGCTCTGACATGATCAATGGGCAGGAAACACAGCTCTCTATTGCAGCCAATTAAAAATGAAGGAGAGCAAAATCTCGACCGAGCCCGCTTGGGTCGTTGCGGGGACATGAAGTGCGTGCGTGTGTGATTGCGTGCCTGCGTGTGAGGAACACTACTCATGAAAGAAATTGCACTTAGACATGCACACACTCTCTCCGTTGGAGAGACACACACACGCACAAACCCCCACACACACAGACACAGAGTGAGGCTCTTCCCCCTCTCCTCCCATCAGAGCAGTGTTAACGGCCTGAGTGCTGCTAAAAGCTCCTGTCAGCCCAACACAACACCACTCCGCTGCTTCCCTACATATCTCCCCCAGCCCTCACGCACGAGCACAAGCAAACACGTGCATGTACGTGAACACACACACAGACACATACAACGACATAAACAGATTTACTCATACAAACACAATATGTTACTCCCTACTCTGAGTCAAGGACACTAACAAGGGCAGATGGTTACTACTCACATCGTAGGCCCCAGCCTTGATCTGCTGATAGAGCTTGTGCTGGTCTTCATCCCAGAAGGGAGGGTAGCCCACCAGGAGAATGTACAGGACCACACCTACACACAGAACACACAGAGAGGGGCTTAGTACACACAGCTATACTTGTGAGGACTTTTGGGGACCAACAATTGATTTATATTTAAAATCCTACTTTCCCTAACCCCCAGTGGTGTAAAGTACTTAAGTAAAAATACTTTAAAGTACTACTTAAGTAGTTGTTTGGGGTATCTGTACTTTACTATTTATATTCTTACTTTTACTTCACTACATTCCTAAAGAAAATGATGTACTTTTTACTCCATACATTTTACCTGACACCCAAAAGTACTTGTTACATTTTGACAGGAAAATGGTCCAATTCACACACTTATCAAGAGAACCTCCCTGGTCATCTCTACTGCCTCTGATCTGGCGGACTCACTAAACACAAATGCTTTGTTTGTAAATTATATCTGAGTGTTGGAGTGAGCTCCTGGCTATCCGTCAATAAAAACAAACAATTGTGCCGTCTGGTTTGCTTAATATAAGAAATTTGAAATTATTTATACTTTTACTTTTACTTTTGATACTTAAGTACATTTGAGCAATTTTACTTTGATACTTAAGTATATTTAAAACCAAATAAACTTTTACTGGGTGACTTTTACTTGAGTCATTTTCTATTACGGTATCTTTACTTTTACTCAAGTATGACAAATGAGTACATTTTCCACCACTGCTAACCCCTAACCCTAACCCTAAACCTAACCCTTACCCGAACCTTAACCCCTACCCCTAACCACTAACCCCTAACCTTAATTCTAACACTAAACCTAACCCGAACCTTAACCCCTACCCCTAACCACTAACCCCTAACCTTAATTCTAACACTAAACCTAACCCTTACCCGAACCTTAACCCCTACCCCTAACCACTAACCCCTAACCTTAATTCTAACACTAAACCTAACCTAAAATAACCTTCTTAGTGTCCTCACTTCTCTGAATTGTAGTTGGTTTACTATTATTATGATGACTTGGTTACACACACATGTTGGAAGAGTCACTCACCACAGGCCCAGATATCCACCGGCTTGCCGTAGGGGTCCTTCCTCAAGACCTCTGGAGAGAGGTAGCCCGGAGTGCCTGCAAAACCTGCAGCAGCAAAAAATGTGTCAAAAAGAATAAAACCACAAAGTCTAGGATCTAATGTAATGGCATTGCAAGAGAAGTGTACCAACACAGCATTCCATCAAAACCCCCTATCATCCCCATTCAGAAGAGCTATATTAATGAGCAGCTCTATGATCTGACAAGAAGGAACCAGACAGAATTCCAATGTCCAGTCTGTCCCTGGACTCAGCGTGGGCACAGATATCTGGCTTGTTGGCTAGATAAGACCAAGTCTGCTAATTTGGAGCTTATTACTCTACACTGATCTAATAAACATCTATTAATGCATGTGGGCACTCGGTGGCCCCTGTTTCTCTCTGGGGTGTGGTGTAAGGTTCAAACAGCTCTGTCTGGAGAGACGGACACAGGGGGGTCAAATCAAATAGTCTTCAGATTAGCCCTACTGTCAACACTGCACAACCTCTGGGCCAACTACTTTGATGTGCAAATGCCAAGCGACATTATGTCAGTGAGTAAGAGATGGAGGGATGCTAGGCAGAGCGATGGAAGGAGTAGAGGGATGAACAGAAGAGAGGAAAGAGGTACAGAGGAGGGCAGGATGATAATGCAGAAAGAGGAAGGAGGTACAGATGAGGGTAGGATGATAATGCAGAAAGAGGAAGGAGGTACAGAGGAGGGTAGGATGATAATGCAGAAAGGGGAAGGAGGTACAGAGGAGGGCAGGATGATCATGCAGAAAGAGGAAGGAGGTACAGAGGAGGGCAGGATAATAATGCAGAAAGAGGAAGGAGGTACAGAGGAGGGCAGGATAATAATGCAGAAAGAGGAAGGAGGTACAGATGAGGGTAGGATGATAATGCAGAAAGAGGAAGGAGGTACAGAGGAGGGTAGGATGATAATGCAGAAAGAGGAAGGAGGTACAGAGGAGGGCAGGATGATCATGCAGAAAGAGGAAGGAGGTACAGAGGAGGGCAGGATAATAATGCAGAAAGAGGAAGGAGGTACAGAGGAGGGCAGGATAATAATGCAGAAAGAGGAAGGAGGTACAGAGGTGGGCAGGATGATCATGCAGAAAGAGGAAGGAGGGATGGGGGCGAGGAGATAGGTAGAGGTAAAGTATTGTCACTGGCCCATAGGACTGCAGTTGTAAGATCAGTGACACTACCATTAAAGAGTACTGCTCATCCTTTTTTATTTAATATATTCTCCTATCGTCAGGGGAAAGCCAAGAGACCAGAGGTGGCAGAAAGGAGTACTCGTGTTGGGGTGTAGGGTTTGAGCATAACCTGAAGGCACAAGCGGGGAGCCCAGCCAACAGCATGACAAGTGCCTATATTAGGACCTACGCCATTTACTGCGTGAGGTAGGGTCGTACTCTACGGATGTTGTAGAGCATGACCCTGCAAGAGCGAGTCACTGCTTTTATGTTTGTAGAGAAGGGTGTTGTCCAGGGTCACGCCAAGGTTCCTTGCACTTTAGAAGGGGGACACTGTAGAGTTGTCAACCATGATGGAGAAGTCTTAGAGTTTGGCAGGCCTTCCCAGGGAGGAAGAGCAGCTCTGTCTTGTCGAGGTTGAGCTTGAGGTGGTGGCCCGACATCCATGGGTGTCAGAATGGGGGAATGAGAAAAGCAGTTGAGTTTCATCTGCATAGCAATGATAGGAGAGACCATGTGAGGAAGGATATGACGGAGCCGAGTGACTTAGTATATAGAGAAACACAGAGGAGTGCAGTCTCGGTTGAGAGACCCGTCTTGAAGCTTGACTAGTTTGGATAAGAAGATCGTTCTGAGAGAGATAACGAGAGAGTTGGTCAGAGACAGCATGCTCAAGTGTTTTGGAAAGAAAATAAGGGATACCGGTCTGTAGTTTTTGATGTGAGGACAGGAAGTGACTTCCTGTCATTGTACATCTTCCATCTTTGTCATTGCTAGCATTACCCTTTTAATACAATGTCAATTTGAATGTTTAAAGAAAAACTCTTACCAAACCATGCCTGCTCCTCTCCCTGCACCTCGATGGCCAGGCCAAAGTCAGCCAACTTCACCGCAGCTCCCTTCAGCTTACTGGCCAGGAGCAGGTTCTCTGGCTAAAGAGCCAAACCATAGAGGGGAGACAAGACAGACAGAAAGAGAATCAATCAGAACAAACTTCTTCAAGAGGCACAGAGTTGATTCATCTAACTGAACTGTGAGGTCCATGTACGCTGACCGCAAAACATGGCAGGAATCGGAATCAGAAAATCAGAAAAAACATAGGTGAGAATGAAGAAAGGCATAAATCATTCAAAGTCATGTGTGTCAGAAGTGGGTGGGCGTACATGTAGTGTGCCTCTGAGGGACAGAGAAGGTGAATGTAAATACCCCTGGGGTGTGACCCCCCCCCCCCCCCCCGTGTGCGGTGCCGAGTGCCCTCATGGCCCCGGCTTAGTTTGATTGATTCTGCGACGGAAGCGTGACACTTTTGCTAAGTCTCCTCTGTGCGCACTGTCTCTCACTTGAGGAGGGAGCATGGTAGGAAAGGAGAGAGGGAGGGAGACAGAGCGAAAGAGAAAGAGGGAGAAAGAGAAAGAGGGAGAGAGAGAGTTCAAGCAAGGCAGGGAGAACAGAGAAATAGTGATAAAGAGAAAGAGACAGAGACAAAGAGAGTGTAGACAGACGGAGGAGAGCGAGAAAGAGACAGAGACAAAGAGAGAGAGAGAGAGAGATTACACCCTTCGTGATGAATTAGAGGTGGCATAATGAGTCCCCCTACAGTCTACGATGGCGTGTGACATCACACAGGTTGCTATGGCAACCCGGCCGCCACCAGCATCTCTCTCGTCCCCTTCGCTTTTCCCTTGTTTACCTTCAGCCATTTGGCCTTCGGAGATGCCATGCAGGCAGCCAGACCATTGTGATGGTATTTTTGTGTGTGTATGTCTCACTTTTAGTCTTAATTCTTGTCTTTATTGCAACCCCCCCCCCCCCCCATCTCTCTTCTTTACATTTCCAAAGGACAACGTATCATGGAGGCCTTACTCCATGGTAACAGTCCTACACACGCATGTGTACACAAACACACACACACACACACTTCATTATTACCCCCTCACTTACTGCTGGTCTCTGCAGTGGATCTACTGGCAAAAGTAGTTACAATGCATTTGACTTTTATGGAACACCTCCCAGCCTGCCAGCTGAATGACGGATGGTTCTACTGGTACATGGTGGTGATACAAGATGTAGTTGTAGTAGTATTGGTAAAAATGCTTTCAGTGCCGTGTTTGTAAGGGCTGTACGTTCAAGAGGCTCACAGTGATATTCAACACATCTTGTTGACTAGAGCATGTAAACGGTTTGCTCTTGACAAAGGTAAGCATGCCTAAATGGGTCGGTTTTTCACCTTTCAAACAAAAACTGAAATGTGTTCTTCTGTTAATATTGCAGTGTGCTGGTAAGTATCACCAGGCCAGCCAGCATTGTGTCTATTCACCGTGATGTCACCCTGGCTATAAATAGCAGTCAAATGGTGCTCTGTCTGCTTTCGTCAGAGATGGAGAGACAGAGGGGGAGAGAAAGAGAGAGGGTGAGACACAGAGAGAGAGAGAGAACGAGAGAGAGAGAGAGAGAGGCTGGGGAATGATAATCACCTGAAAAACACTGTCTGGCTCAGAGCCTCTACTTCTGACTAGATAGAAAGGGTCTGTTGTTTTTTCATCAGCCACTCTCTCTGACGTCCGAAGAATTTAATTTTTTTAATTTGCTTACGTGTGTGTGGAATTTTGTGTACGTTTTCATTGGCTTGTGCGTCGGTAGGGTTGCCAGTGGGAGTGATTTGGGGGCGGGGGAGGGGGGCATGATGACGCAGCCACCCCCCCCCCCCCCCCCCCCCAGGTGTCGTGTTGCCATGGTGATATATGACTCACCTTGAGGTCCCTGTGCACAATGTCATGCTGGTGCATGTGGTGGACACTCTCCAGGATCTGATTGATGCACTGGCTACAGAGAAAGGAGACACAGGAGACAGAACACGCACGTCAACGCACAGACACATCACAACCACCACACAATACACAGTACGGGGTAGGAACTAATGGAACCTACTGGTTTATGAATCAGATGAGGTGAGTTTCCCTGGTCATTTAAGTACTTTGAGCACTTAAGTGCAAAATAAATCCAATTCATGACTATTGCTGTTTGTTATTATTAGAAATAGTTCATTAGAACTAAAGGCAGAGAGAGAGAAAGAGAGCAAATACGGAGACTGAGAAAGACAGGGAGGTGCAGAGGAAGAGAGAGGAAGAGTACAGAGGACTCTGTGTGGAGCCAGAGGAACCTTGCTAGCCTCAGCCCTTTCCTCCTACGGCACTGTTTTCTATTAAACCAAAAGCCTGCGAGACAGTAGATATATTTACCATGTCATCTCAGCGCCAAAGCAAATTTTCTACTGTCGACCTCACATCTGTCATATCCTCCCCACAATCTGTCTGGACACAGATGGGCCTTCTCCTCCTCCAATGGAGTTTTAAGGCAAATCCTATGTCACACTGGAGTTGGTGCTTTTTGGGCCTACTCTAAACATTGACGGTGCCAAAGTAACTTATCTGCAGTTTTGTAAAGTCTGTGGGTACTAGGATAAATTGTAAACAAGGTCATTATTGACTTCAGTATATGTGAAGAGAATATGTTGAAGTGGGTTTGGTACTACAGGGTCTGTTTCCTTGCTTTTCCCACATGAAAGAATGCTACAGTTTACTATAGAATACTACAGTGCTTACTATAGAATGCTGTAATAAACTGTAGAATACTATAGTAAATACTGGAGTATCATCTTTAAAAACACTGTAGTAAATATTACAGTAATGTATGCAAAAACACTACTGTCCACAAAAACACTATACAGTAAATATAGTTATAGAAAAAAGCAGAAGCGCTGAACTATCCATTCAGACCCAGTCCTACCTACATACAGGTTATGGAAAATGTGAAAAGTAATGCCTCTGAACAGGGTATTCTAGTAGGTGCCAGGTGCACTGGTTTGTGTCAAGAACTGCAACGCTGCTGGGTTTTTCATGCTCAACAGATTCCCGTGTGTATCAAGAATGGTCCACCACCCAAAGGACATCCAGCCAACTTGACACAACTGTGGGAAACATTGGAGTCAACATGGGCCAGCATCTCTGTGGAACGCTTTCGACACCTTGTAGATTCCATGCCCTGACGAATTCAGGCTGTTCTGAGGGCAAAAAGGGTGCAACTCAATATTAGGAAGGTGTTCCAAATGTTTTGTATACTCACTGCATACTACAATTTGATTTTACTACAGTATTTATACTATAGTTAACTGTAAATACTACAGTATACTATAGTATACTACATTAAACACTACAGTATTCACTGTACCGCAAAAACACTACAGTGAATACTATAGTATTTTTTCATATCAACTTTTCTTTTTACTCTGTCTTTACACTCTCTTACACATAAGAGACTGATATGTGCTGTTTTACATCAAACAAGGCTTAAAAGCAACAGCCCCTTTCCATCTAGTCAGACTGGATTTAAAAGTGGAGGAAGAAGAAAAGAGAATTTAACCTTTATTTCACTAGGCAAGAAAGTTATGAACAAATTCTTATTTACAATGACAGCCTACCTACAGGGTCAGCCATAGCAGTACAGCGCCCCTGGAGCAAACTAGAGTTAAGTGCCTTGCTCAAGTACACATCGACAGGTTTTTTTTTTCACCTTGTCGGCTCGGGTATTCGAAACCAGCAACCTTTCAATTACTGGCTCTAACCGCTAGGCTACCTGCAGGTCCTATAAAGAAAAGAGAGTATAAAGAGAAGAGCGGATGAATATTAAAAGAAGGAGAGAGAGAAGAGAGTTGATACTATGAGAGACAAGGTCCTAGGGGGCGTGGCGCTCATGAAATTTCCTTTCGTTCAGAGTAATCAGGAGAAAAGCATGTATTTTGGCCAAATTTGGCCAAATCTGTCCCTGCATTCCATTCCATCCCACCACACAGTACTGCCATTCACAGTAAAAGTCTCTCTCTCCTCTCTCTCTCTCTCTCTCTCTCTCTCTCTCACTCTCTCTCTCTCTCTCCCCTCTCTCTCTCTCTCTCTCTCCCTCTCCCCTCTCTCTCTCTCTCCCCTCTCTCTCTCTCTCTCTCCTTTGTCTCAAGGAGGCATGTGTATATACACACACATTTCAACCCGATTTTCTCCTTCACTCTCCGCTCTCCCTGTTATCTCAACAAGAACTCAGAGTTTCCCTTCAAAATTCTACGTATTATGGATGAACGTCTATTTTTGACACATTCATTCTGTGTGGTTACAGGATTAATTCCGCACGTTACAGGGTTAAAACAGAAAAAGGTTAACAGTTTAGGCATTCATTTAACATTAAGTTTAGGCAAGTGGTTAAGGTTAGGGCTATGGTTCGGGGAAGGCTCTGCAAACCAACCAACCTCATACCATCAAGTATCATCAAGTAATCTCACGGCTTGCTAGAGCATTATGAACTGACGTAGCGTAGTGGTCTGAGCAGCGCGCTTCGGCACCCAGTGCTGGGCAATTGTTTTCCCTTTTATTGGGGAGTGCCGAGGAAGGCATATATCGACGTTCTCAGGACCTTTTCAAACGTCCAAAATCAAATTATAGCGATTAGGGTGCTTATCTGGCTTACACGTTTTCTAAATTTACTCCAAATTCTTTATCCTCCCTCGTCTCATCTCCTCTTTTTTCTCCCTCCCTCACCCCCTGGCTATCCAGTCTCTCTCCCTGTTACTCTCTTTCTCGATCACCCCCTCTCCTCCCCCTCCTTCCCCTGTACTTGTGAAAAGTCATACTCCCGGAGGCATTTTGCACCCTATCATATTCTCTCGCTTCCCCTTTTGCTTGATTAAATGAGCAGCTCGGGCAGCGTGGTTGAGACCGGCCCCAGATTCTGTCCTGGAGAGAAACTCTTCACAGCCAGAACACAGCCATGCAGGCCTCTGGGCCAGAGCCTCCATATTGTCCACATACTGTCTGCAGCTTCCTTCCCCCTCTGACAGCCACACTCACCCCTGGCCCACACTGAGTCTCACACTCTCTCCCGCACAGCCCAACGTGCACACAAACACCCTGCCAGGACAATACTCAGCCTAGGGAGGTGGCACCTTAATTGGGGAGGACAGGTTCATGCTAATGGCTGGAGCAGAATGAGTGGAATGGTAAATACATGGTTTCTATGTGTTTGATGCCATTCCATTTGCTCTGTTCCAGTCATTATTATGAGCCGTCCTCCCCTCAGCAGCCTCCACTGTTATGTTCATATGTGCGGAGGTCTCCAAAGAAACATTTTATGGTACAGACACAGTTGGGTGATGGTACAGACACAGTTGTCCAAGTGAAGCCTAAACAAATTTAGGCTGTGGGGCAACAGAGTGTTGTGTGTTCTCAATATGGATGTAGAATAACAGTGTGCACTGTACTGTATGTGTGTACGTATAGTAGGAGTGTGTGTTTTACATATGTGTGTGTGTGTGTGTGCATATGTGCATGGGGTGTGTATGTGTGTGTTCCCACCTGGCATCAGCCTCACTGTAATACTCTCTGGCAACAATGTCTTCAAACAGCTCTCCACCGGTGACACTGGGAGGAGAGAAACAACAGCTTAGTGAACACATGGACACCCGTCTGGAACCATGATGGTATGATTGCACATACCCAGTCGACCAGAGACACCGGGGAACACAGCCCAGAGCATGTTCCACTGGACACACAAAACACAAACACACACAAGCACACACAAACACACATAAACACACACACACACACAAAAACATGGTTTATGCAAAAGACAATTTAGTGGTTTGGTTGAGGAAGAATGTTACCAACACTTGGGGCTAGGATGTTAACCATAGATGTGTCCCCTATCCTGAATGCCCTGTAGTTACACAGTGCTCTCTGAGTGGTGACATGTCACCCTGTCCTCTCCCACTATCAGAACAGTCCCACTAGACCAGGGGTGTCAAACTCATTTTGAACTGGGGGCCATTTTCGTTCTTCAACGAGGTCCGGAGTGCCACACTGAAAATGTGATATATTTCCTTGCCATCAAAATTTGAAAAAAGTAATCCTCTATCAATCGTTTTTTGAATTTTCTATTCCCCCTGACTGTATAGCTCTTAATTTCAGTGATTATTAGCGAGCTGTGTAAACGTTGTTCCATTATCATAAACAGTTTCGGTTTGGTTTTTAGTAATTTTAAAGTATATTGACTAAGTCTAGTGGAAAGCCTTCCCAGAAGAGTGGTTATAACAGCAAAGGGGGGACCAACTCCATATTAATGCTCATGATTGTGGAATGAGATGTCCCCAAGAACACAGGGCCAGATGTACTAACGCTTTTGCGCCCACTTCAGGCGTATTTGTTTCGCAAAATGCGCATAAAACCATGGCGTGGTATGTACGAACGGGACGCACCGAGATGAAAGCGCAGACTGCCTGTCGCAGGAACTGAAAATGGCAAAATGCGCTTTTCGTGTCATGATATGCATTCATGGGATGGTCAAGGGGAAAGTGGGAGTGTCACATAAAGAGATGGGAGGGGAAGCGTAAACTGCGCCTAATTATGCGCCTCTATTTTGCACGGAAGATTCTCCGCCTCTTAAAAGCAGGTGTAACTTCGGAAGCGGGTTTCCTGGCATATGCCTCCTGGTGAAATGGCAGCAGTAATCCGAGCAAGACGAAGACATAGGCTAAGGAGACGAGCTGAAAAGATTTTGGCCACAAGAATCACACTTTTTCAGTTGAGTGAAAACGAAAATCATTAAGCGTTACAGATTAAGCAGCTACGCAATATTACAGTTACTGGAAGAAATCAAAGATGACATGGAATCTCCGACTCAGCGTTCACATTCCGTTCCAGCAGTTGTTAAACTCCTAGCTACATTACAATGATTGGCATCAGGATCATTTCAAACAGTCATAGCATCAGCAGTGGGAATATCGCTGATCCATGATGGAAAGAGAGGAGGAGGCCCATTCAATGTACGGTATAGTGGGTGGGGACAGGCGCTGATTACCTGATGAACTGCAGGTTTGGTACATAACACGCACACTGCGGTTTCACATCAAGCGCTTTCTGCGTCTTGGCCATGGCGCTATTAACGCTGCGTTCGCAAATGTACGTACATCTGGCCCACAGTGGCCTCCATCATTCTTAAATGGAAGAAGTTTGAAACCACCAAGACTCTTCCTAGAGATGGCCGCCCGGCCAAACTGAGCAATCGGGGGAGAAGGGCCTTGGTCAGGGAGGTCACCGAGAACCCGGTGGTCACTCTGACAGAGCTCTAAATTTCTCTGTGGAGACCTCTGCACATATCAACATAACAGTACCTTCCAGAAGGAAAACCATCATTGTACTTCTCCACCAATCAGGCCTTGGTGGAGCGGAAAGACAGAAGCCACTCAGTAAAAGGCACATTACAGCCCGCTTGGAGTTGCCAAAAGGCACCTAAAGGACTCTCAGACCATGAGAAACAAGATTCTCTGGTCTGATGAAACCAAGATTGAACCCTTTGGCCTGAATGCCAAGTGTCACATCTGGAGGAACACTGGCACCGTCCCTACGGTGATGCATGGTGGTGGCAGCATCACGCTGTGGGGATGTTTTTCAGCGGCAGGGACTGGGAGACTAGTCAGAATCAAGGGAAAGATGAACGGAGCAAAGTACAGAGAGATCCTTGATGAAAACAATGACCCTAAGCACACAGCCAAGACAGTGCAGGAGTGGCTTCGGGACTTTGAAGTCTCTGAATGTCCTTGCGTGGCTCAGCCAGAGCCTGGACTTGAACCCCATGGAACATCTCTGGAGACCTGAAAATAGCTGTGCAGCAATGCTACCCATCCAACCTGACAGAGCTTGAGAGTGTGCTTCCAACTGGGTATTGGGTTTTGGATGTATTAATGATACTAATATGGTCATTTAGCAGACTTATAATTATTACATATAGCCATTTCATGTGGCCTTTGCAGCAATCAAAGCCACATGTTATTATCTGGTGTTATGAGCACCTTTAAGTATGAGAGTTGTGAGAGTATATGGGCCAGAGACTGGCTGACAGGTATCAGTATACTCACAGGTCAAAGACGAGGTAATGGAAGCCTTCCTCTGAGATACTTTCGTGTAGTCGTACTGTGGGACAGACAGACAAACAACCAGACAGACAGAGAAGTGGAGAGAGAGTTAAAGAACAGTCAGCGCACGCACACACACACGCACGCACACACACACACACACACTACGTGCACAAACACACACTTGCTCAATCACCTGTAGCCTCTGGCTGTGGAAGTGAAGCTCCTTCACATACACCCCATCCCAACAACACACACATCCCATCCCAACGACACACACACACACACCATCACAACAACACACACACACACACACACACACACACCATCACAACAACACACACACACCGAATTCCTGGCTTTGCCTCTGTGGGAACAAAGGGGTTCCCATCCTGGTTGGGAGCTTGGGGATTTATTAGGGAACAATGTAGACATTCCCAGTGAGCTTCTGTGCTTACCAAGGAATACCAGGATTTAAACTGGGAACACACAGACATCCAATGCTAACTCCATTGGAAGTATGTAATGGCATAACCTTGTTTTGTTAATTTAGCAGACAAGACGCTCTTATTTCCCAAGCCTTTATCACAGTCAAGACCCGCCTATTTTATAGTAAAAAAAACATGATAATCCTCAGGGGTGAAAGTAGATTTAATTTCTTCCCAGTAAGGGACCTCCTATGTGCATCAAAAACTTTTATGGACCTAACAGGCCCGGCCCTACACGTTCTGCCGCACTTGGCGAGACAAAGAATTGCCATCCCCTCCTATCCCCACTAAACTAGAATAGTGTACAGAAGGTGTGTGTAACGATGGGGAGCAGGTGTGTGTAACGATGGGGAGCAGGTGTGTGTAACGATGGGGAGCAGGTGTGTGTAACGATGGGGAGCAGATGTGCGTAACGATGGGGAGCAGGTGTGCGTAACGATGGGGAGCAGATGTGCGTAACGATGGGGAGCAGATGTGTGTAACGATGGGGAGCAGATGTGTGTAACGATGGGGAGCAGGTGTGTGTAACGATGGGGAGCAGATGTGCGTAACGATGGGGAGCAGGTGTGCGTAACGATGGGGAGCAGATGTGCGTAACGATGGGGAGCAGATGTGTGTAACGATGGGGAACAGATGTGCGTAACGATGGGGAGCAGATGTGCGTAACGATGGGGAGCAGATGTGCGTAACGATGGGGAGCAGATGTGCGTAACGATGGGGAGCAGATGTGCGTAACGATGGGGAGCAGATGTGTGTAACGATGGGAAGCAGATGTGCGTAACTATGGGGAGCAGGTGTGCGTAATGATGGGGAGCAGATGTGCGTAACTATGGGGAGCAGATGTGTGTAACGATGGGGAGCAGATGTGTGTAACGATGGGGAGCAGATGTGCGTAATGATGAGGAGAGGATGTGCGTAATGATGGTTGCCAGAACGGTGGTTAGTAGATCGGCGACGGCGAGCGCTGGAGCGAGAATTAGGCGTGACAGTGATAGGTTTGCCAATTTCTTTCTCAGCTAATAGTCAGAAGAACAGAACATAATAGCAGCCCAATTCAAAGGCCTATGCTACAAATTAAATGTTTTCTGAACACATCTGGTTAGTAGGCTATATAATCAGTTCAATGTCAATATCATATCCTGATATTTTCAATCTGATTACACTGATAACATCCACAATGTCTCTATTAAATTAGTTTTTTTATATTTCTTTGTGCGTTGATTGGAGAAAAACAGTTTGCAATCAAGAGAAAATGTCGCTCTGAAAAAGTTTCAAAAGGTGGATAATGAAAATAGAAGTTTCAGGGAAGTATGAACAGAGAAATAGGTATTCTTACCCTATTTATACAATGTCAAACCAGAGTTTCTTTTTTCCAATGAAACGGTTGCTGTCTAAGCATGGCACTTTCATTAATTACCTTTCCACCCAAATGTAAGCTTCAACTGCCTGCTACTCATCCATTGCATATCTATTTTAATACAGACTAGTTCAAAACATTACAAGTCATAGAAAACGTAAAATTACCCAATGGATCATGATACATTTCTGGTAAAACGTGTGGGTGCAAAAACAGCCACTTGCACCCCTATTTTCAAAACGGGGATGCAGCTTCTCCTTTTGCTCCAATGTTCAGGCACTTACGTGCTGACCAAACCGCCCGTGTTATGTGTGCGAGTGTTGCAAAATAAATGTGCAGTTGTGGCCAAAAGTTTTGAGAATGACACAAGTATTGGTCTCCACAAAGTTTGCTGCCTCAGTGTTGATGATGGCAATTTGCATATACTCCAGAATGTCATGAAGAGGGATCAGATGAATTGCAATTAATTGCAAAGTCCCTCTTTGCCATGAAAATGAACTTAATCCCCAAAAAACATTTCCACTGCATTTCAGCCCTGCCACAAAAGGACCAGCTGCGATCGTGTTAGTGATTGTCTCGTTAACACAGGTGAGAGTGTTGACGAGGACAAGGCTGGAGATCACTCTGTCATGCTGATTGAGTCAGAATAAAAGACTGGAAGCTTTAAAAGGAGGGTGGTGCTTGAAATCATTTTTCTTCCTCTGTCAACCATGGTTACCTGCAAGGAAACACGTGCCGTCATCATTGCTTTGCACAAAAAGGGCTTCACAGGCAAGGATATTGCTGCTGGTAAGATTGCACCTAAATCAACCATTTATCGGATCATCAAGAACTTCAAGGAGAGAGGTTCAATTGTTGTGAAGAAGGCGTCAGGGCACCCAAGAAAGTCCAGCAAGCGCCAGGACCGTCTCCTAAAGTTGATTCAGCTGCGGGATCAGGGAACCACCAGTGCAGAGCTTGCTCAGGAATGGCAGCAGGCAGGTGTGAGTGCATCTGCACGCACAGTGAGGAGAAAACTTTTGGAGGATGGCCTGGTGTCAAGAAGGGCAGCAAAGAAGCCACTTCTCTTCAGGAAAAATATCAGGGACAGACTGATATTCTGCAAAAGGTACAGGGATTGGACTGCTCAGGGCTGGGGTAGAGTCATTTTCTCTGATGAATCCCCTTTCCGATTGTTTGGGCCATCCGTAAAACACCTTGTCCGGAGAAGACAAGGTGAGCGCTACCATCAGTCCTGTGTCATGTCAACAGTAAAGCATCCTCAGACCATTCATGTGTGGGGTTGCTTCCCAGCCAAGGGAGTGGGCTCACTCACAATTTTGCCTAAGAACACAGCCATGAATAAAGAATGGTACGAACACATCCTCCGAGAACAACTTCTCCCAACCATCCAAGAACAGTTTGGTGACGACCAATGCCTTTTCCAGCATGATGGAGCACCTTGCCATAAGGCAAAAGTGATAACTAAGTGGCTCGGGGAACGAAACATCGACATTTTGGGTCCATGGCCAGGAAACTCCCCAGACCTTAATCCCATTGAGAACCTGTGGTCGATCCTCAAGAGGCGGGTGGACAAACAAAAACCCACAACTTCTGGCAAACTCCAAGCATTGATTATGCAAGAATGGCCTGCCATCAGTCAGGATGTGGCCCAGAAGTTAATTGACAGCATGCCAGGGCGGATTGCAAGGGTCAACACTGCAAATATTGACTCTTTGCATAAACTGAATGTCATTGTCAATGAAAGCCTTTGACACTTATGGAATACTTGTAAATATACATCAGTGTACCAGAGTAACTACTGACATAGAGATCTAAGAACACTGAAGCAGCAAACTTTGTGGAGACCAATACTTGTGTCATTCTCAAAACCTTTGGCCACGACTGAACACATTAATGTTATTCAATAATTTAATCCAAACTTCTCGCGTGCACCAACGACCGTTAAAATAGAACTTGGTTCTATTTTTTACGCTTGACACGCTGCAAGTCCCGCCTCTCCCATCTCCTCATTGGTTTTTAGGAGCATATACCCAGGTGGGTGATTGAAAGATTAACTGAGGTCCACACTCCACTCCAGTTGATGGTAGTAATGCACCTTAAAGTTGGTTGCCAACCGCAATATAAAGTCCAAAGAAGAAGAAGACTGAAGGAAGAGAGATTACTAGAAACTAACTAGGTTTACCCTTTTATCTGTGAATTAACTGTCATAGATTGCTGAACTGTTTCAGTTTCAGTGCTTGGGATGTCTGGTGTGAACCGCTCTCGAGTTCATGCCACAGCATCTCAATTGGGTTAAGGTCAGGAATCTGACTGGGTCACTCCAGAACGTATATTTTCTTCTGTTGAAGCCATTCTGTTGTTGATTTACTTCTGTATTTTGGGTCGTTGTGCTGTTGCATCACCCAACTTCTGTTGCACTTCAATTGGCGGACAGATAGCCTTACATTCTCCTGCAAAATGACTTGATAAACTTGGGAATTCATTTTTCCGTCGATGATAGCAAGCTGTCCAGGCCCCGAGGCAGCAAAGCAGACCCAAATCATGATGCTCCCTCCACCATACTTTACAGTTGGGATGAGGTTTTGATGTTGGTGTGCTGTACCCTTTTCTCTACACAACTCAACCTTAGTTCCATCTGTCCACAGACTATTTTGCGCCAATAGCGCTGTGGAACATCCAGGTGCTCTTTTGCGAACTTGCAGCAGTGTTTTGTTTGGACAGCAGTGGCTTCTTCCATGGTGTCCTCCCATGAACACCATTCTTGTTTAGCGTTTTATGTATCGTAGACTCGTCAACAGAGATGTTAGCATGTTCCAGAGATTTCTGTAAGTCTTTAGCTGACACTCTAGGGTTCTTCTTAACCTCAGTGAGCATTCTTCACAGTGCTCTTGCAGTCATCTTTGCAGGACGGCCACTCCTAGGGAGAGTAGCAACAGTGCTGAACTTTCTCCATTTATAGACAATTTGTCTTACCATGGACTGATGAACATCATGGTTTTAGATATACCTTTGTAACCCTTTCCAGCTTTATGCAATTAAACAACTCTTAGGTCTTCTGAGATTACTTTTGTTCGAGGCATGGTTCACATCAGGCAATGCATCTTGTGAATAGCAAACTCAAATTGTGTGAGTGGGTTTTATAGGGCAGGACAACTCTAACCAACATCTCCAATCTCGTCTCATTGATTGGACTCCAGGTTAGCTGACTCCTGACTCCAATTAGCTTTTGGAGAAGTCATTAGCCTAGGGGTTCACATACTTTTTCCAACCTACACTGTGAATGTTTAAATTATGTATTCAATATAGACAAGAAAAATACAATAATTTGTGTGTTATTAGTTTAAGCACACTGTGTTTGTGACATATGAAGATCAGATCAAATTGTATGACCAATTTATGCAGAAATCCAGGTAATTCCAAAGGGTTCACATTATTTTTCTTGCCACTGTAAATGTGTGAGTGTGAGAGAGCGTGTGTATAGTGAAGTGTGACAAGATCGCCAACAGTACATGCCAAGGGTAGGTGAATCACTTGTGTGAATCATGTGTGTATACTGGCCTGCACTGTCTGTCACTTGTGTGTTTATGATTGCAGAAAGAGAGCTAAGATGCTACAGTGAGGGGGAAGAGAGTGTCTGTCTGTCTGTGTGTGTGTGTGTGTGTGTGTGTGTGTGTGTGTGTGTGTGTGTGTGTGTGTGTGTGTGTGTGTGTGTGTGTGTGTGTGTGTGTGTGTTGGAATGAACTAGCCTGCCCAGCGGAGGAGCACTCCTTGTGCACTCTATTCCTCCCTCCCTCCCCCTCTCTCTCTCTCCTTTCTCTCTCAATTGCTCCCTTTGTTAGGAGTTTATTTGCAGTCCAAGCAGAAAACATGACAATCTGTCCCTTTGACTGTACCTTTGACAGAGAGGTGAGGTGAGGGCAGGGAGAGAGAGAAGGAGTGTGCCTTAGGGGGCAGAGAACAATCTGGGACAGGGAGAGAGGGAGAGACAGAGCAGGGAAACAGTAAAAATAGGAAGAGAGAGAAGGGGAGAGGTGAGAGACAGATGGGGAAGGCAGGTGGACCCCAATGAGATGCCGCTGGAGGACAGAGAGAAGCATAGAGAAGCAGAGAGAGGGAGAGAGAAGCAGAGAGAGGGAGAGAGAAGCAGAGAGAGAGGGAGAGAAGCAGAGAGAGGGAGAGAGAAGCAGAGTGAGGGAGAGAGAAGCAGAGAGAGGGAGAGAGAAGCAGAGAGAGAGAGGGAGAGAAGAAAGAGGTGGATGAGAGTTGTCACGAGAATTTCTGTCTCAATGTTCTAAATGAACTATTTCATAACTCTATCTGCATCCTGAAGGTTGTAAGGCTTCAGTTTGGAATAATACAGACAGAGCCCCAGCTTGCAGTGGTCAGTTCTTTATTCAGAGAGCGCTCTGAGCAATCATACAATGTACATATTCTTTTATACTTTTAATACGACTCGGAATAAGCCAATAAGAAGCTTCCAGTCCATCTTCTGCAAGCTTGCACAACAGCCTTTTGTTGTCATGTGGTTAGCTTCTGGTTCCATAAGTATCTGGTCAAATATATACAGACTCCCTCTTTTGGTGTCACAAGACTGTCATTAGGCCAATATACATCTTCATCACGCATCCTGTGACTCTTGCTAAATGACCACAGACTGTGCTCCTTTATTCTAAGCATGTACACACACATTATCAAGATTATAGTCTTAGCTGTTTGCAAGTTGTCACACAGTATACATACTTTCAGGGTGGAAAACTTTAGTCATTACGTTTAACAATTCAATTCTTCTATCAAGAGAAGAGAAAAGCTTTTTTGCGAAGAGAGGTGAATGCAGAAGATAGAAACAAGAAGTAAGTGGAAGCGAAAGTAAGGAGAAAACGCAGAGGGAAGGACGAGAGAAAGGGTAGTTTGAAGATGTGACTGGTTGACGAGCATTGACGGTAGTAGGAGAAGATGCAGTCATGCTGTGCTATGTACTCTTCTCTCTTTCTCTCCTCCCTCCCTTTATCCGGTCCTCTCTCCCTCTCTACCCACCCCTTTCTCTGTGTGGCTTTGAAAGTGTAATTACATGCTGCTCCCTGGCCTGCTTGCTGCTGGCTGCTCCCACCCACCTGCTCTCACCCACCTGCACACACACACACACACACACACACAGCGCCCCCGTCATCAGCCACACAGCTCACCACTAACACCGGTCTCAATAATATACATTCCTGTCATACGTATCTCACATAAGCACATTGCACACGCTCGCACAAACGCGCATTCACTTGTAGTGGAGGGAGAGGCTGGCTTGAAGTATGAGGTGAGGTGACGACTGTGTCATTTCCCATAGTTTGCATGCGGTGGTGGGTTGGCTTCTCAATTCAGTGGCTATCACACACCAGTCACACCATGCAAATGGCCCACACCAGTGGGCATCAGTTAACTGGCCGGCTCCATTTGCCTACACCCTAACTCTCTTCCATGAAGTGCTGCTGTGACACCATGTAACACACACCGAAGACACCCTCAATGCTCTTCAAAACAACATGGCTAAAACGTGGGCAGAATTTATACACTCAAATCTATTTTTTTTCCTCTGGACAGCCAACAAGATTTTGTCAGCGGTCAAATGTACAGCAAGAGACTTCACCTGTTGCTAGGCAACCAGCCGAGCATGAATAACCGGTATCATGTTAGCCAGCTCACCAACTAGACAAAACGCTGTCACCTCGGTTTCGTCCTGTCAGGTAGGTTATCATACGGACATCCTTTTGTTTAGCCTACTATGGTGAGTAGTAGCCACTCACCTATGTTGGGGTGTTTGAGCAGGCGACAGATACGGGCCTCTCGTTCCAGTTTTTGATGATCTGAGGGGAAGAGGAAAAGGAAACATGTCAGAACATAAACACAATCACACACCTTTTTACTGTTTTTAAGTCGATATACCCGAGCGGTGCAGAGGTCTAAGGCACTGCAACTCAGTGCTTGAGGCGTCACTACAGACCCGGGATCAATCCCAGGCTGTGTCACAATCGGCCGTGAACGTAGGGCAGCGCACAATTGGCCCAGCATTGTCCGGTTTAGGGGAGGGTTTGGCCGATGGGGCTTTACTTGGCGTATCGCGCTCTAGTGACCCCTTGTGGCGCATTGGTGCTTCCGGGTTAAGGAGCGTGGTTTAGCGGGTCATGTTTCGGAGGACTCTACCTTTGCAATTGGATATCACAAAATTGGGGAGAATGAGGGGGTAAAAAAAAATAGAAAAACATTTGAGGGCCAACCCACTGAAACAACTAGGGCAAAAGGTGTTACAAAGCAGTGCAGTGCAAGGGAGGTTTAGTTGCAAAACAACACATGACATTTGCATTGTAAAAGTATTCTATCAGCAACTAAATTCTAATTGTTTGATAATGACATGAAAATACTGTATATTCAGCATTACATTTTTGTGAGCATTATAATATAATATGATTAATGAGAAATGCACTCATAACTTAGCTATGACAGCAATATATTTAGACTACTTTATGTTTGTCTGGGCTGTAGCCACTAGCCAGCCAGCAACCCTGGGTGGAGCGTTGCACCCTAGGAGTTGAAATGCACTCTGGGAAATGTAGTATGCTGTGTAAAATCTATCATATGGTGTGTAGACTAGTGCAATATAAAAGGTTCAGAAATTAGCTTCAAAGTGTTTTTTATGTTGTTTTGGAACTAAACTATTAATTTAATACACCATTTTTTTTTAGCTGCAATAAATCATGGGTCTAACGAATGTCATTTGACCCAATATTATGGCCATAGACAAGCAAATGCACCCTGATATGTGAAACGGTTAATATGTAATTGTACAATTATTTTGTATTCTCAGATATGGTTATGCATAAGGAAAATGTTAGATATTCTTCTGTTGCTTAATATTATGTTTTATTTTTTAAAGAAATTGAATATAGAATAGAATATATTCTAAATGTTATTATAGTTCTTCTACCAGTTATCAACATATTGTTCAATGTTTTTTAAAAATAAAGCCCAGTGGTTATTCTGTGACTTTGGCTTTTATACGCATCCTTTTTTTGCCGTGGTATCGTTTCAGTATCTGGTATCATGAAAACACAAATCAATTGCATTTTATTTGTCAAATGTTCGTAAACAACAGGTGTAGACTAACATTGAAATGCTTACTTACAGGCCCACCCCAATAATGCAGAATACAATAATAATAAGAATAATAGAAGAAGAAAAATTGTAACCCCAGGAATACAGTTGAAGTCGGAAGTTTACATAGACCTTAGCCAAATACATTTAAACTCAGTTTTTCACAGTTCCTGACACCATGGGACCACGCAGCTGTCATACCGCTCAGGAAGGAGACGCGTTCTGTCTCCTAGAGATTAACGTACTTTGGTGCGAAAACTGCAAATGAATCCCAGAACAACAGCAAAGGACCATGTGAAGATACATATTCATAAATATATTGTCATTCAGGCAATGCAGTCTCATCCATCAAAATCAACATGTGTTCCCTATTCATGTGTTCCCTATTCATGTGTTCCCTATTCTAAAGTGTTATGTGTTCCCTATTCATGTGTTCCCTATTCTAAAGTGTTATGTGTTCCCTATTCCTTGCTGGGAAAAAAATCCTGAAATTAGCTAATTGAACAGAAAGGGGCACACCTCCCTGAATATATGCCATATGTCTACTTTAACACATAACAATGCACAATCAATCAATCAACCAATCAATCAATTAAATATATTTATAAAGCCCTTTTTACATCAGCAGATGTCACAAAGTGCTTATACAGAAACCCAGCCTAAAACCCCAAAGAACAAACAATGCAGATGTAGAAGCACACAACAGCACAAGCCTATTGCACTTAGTTAAATTAGTCTCCTGGGCTCAGACTCTAATACAATCAATGTCCAGTTAATGACTCTAATAGTAAGGGGCAGCGCTGTGTGTGTGTAGGTGTGTAGGTGTGTAGGTGTGTAGGTGTGTAGGTGTGTGTGTGTGTGTTTGGGTGTGTGTATGTTCATATCCATACGTACATGGGTGGGCAGTATTTGAATCTAATGCTCAATTGTAGCCCTACATGGACAGATTGGATGGACAGATAGATGGATAGAATGACAGATAAAGAGATGGTACAGTGGGATGAGGAGAGAGATTGTGAGCCAAGTTCAGCCAGACCTTGGCACCAGCTGTTAGGCTCCCGGGGACAGATGTGTGTGTTACTATGCTGGAGCAGAACGGAGTAGGCCTCTGGCCTCCCTAATCCCCCTCTCACTGCACGAAGATGCCGGAGCAGAACGGAGTAGGCCTCTGGCCTCCCTAATCCCCCTCTCACTGCACGAAGATGCCGGAGCAGAACGGAGTAGGCCTCTGGCCTCCTAATCCCCCTCTCCCCGTCCAGGATTAGGGATTTGGGAAGCGGCGCCTCCCAGTCTGACTAGTTACATGGCTGGCACACAGAAAGAATGTGACCTCATCAATAGAATATGTGACATGCGCTATAATTTTCAGTCGCTTCTCCCACTAGCTCATTAGCATAAAAATTTGATTGTCGTCAAAAATATTGGCATGGTCTGTTTTTGGATTAAAACAGAAATCACTAGAACAACATGTGAAATCTTGGTGTAAGTATACTTTTAATAAAGCCTCAAAACAAATCATTTGCTAGCTAACAGTCAACTGACAAGCTTGCTAACTATATATTTAGCTTGCAAGCAAACCCACAAATTAATTTTAAAACATATAAACCTTTTCATATATGAGTTCCAAATATCTCTAACCGTCACCCCAGCGTGTTTTTTCTATGCGCGTGGTGTCAGAATGCCCTCACTGTTCCAAAATGTGACAGGACAGTTAACCCATGCTGCCCTTATACCAAGGCTTTGTATAGGCTATGTTTCAACTTGTCAATTTCAAATTTCCTAACAAGTTTTATTTTCTAACAATAGTTTGAATTGAGGTGTGTTCTGCCTCCTCATTAATTCCCATTTCACTGTTGCGGACAATTTACATTTGAGGCATTACTGAGGCCCAAGCACATCCCCAGTGTTTCCCAAGATCAAGTATGCAGACATTTGTGCATCTCCAATCAGAACAGAACCTGCAGAAACGTTTTCCCCGTCTGGCACATTTTCCATCTGGCGCTCGCATTGCCTTCATTATTGTTTATCTTATTTATAATAACTTTGGACGTGTGTGTGTTCCTATCAAAGTAAGGGCCTTGAAATGTTATCATTATAGTTTCTGTATATCGTGTTGTCATTCTAAACTCTTAGAAAAAAAGGTGCTATCTAGAACCTAAAAGGGTTCTTCAGGTGTCCCCATAGGATAACTGTTTGAAGAACCCTTTTTTGTTCCAGGTAGAACCTTTTTGGTTCTAGGTAGAACCCTATTGGGTTACACATAGAACCCTTTCCCCAGAAGCAAAAAGGGTTCTATCTGGAACCAAAAAGGTTTAGGGACAGCCAAATAACCCTTATGGAACCCTTTTTTCTTAGAGTGTACTGTAGCACACTGTATGTAAGTATGCATAATGTATTTACATTTTTGTTCACGTTTTCAAGTACTGGTGACATCATGCATTACAATTCTTGCTGCATAGATTGTAATGGACACTTGAAAGTTGTACTGATTATGATGAGCTGATGCTAAGCTATTTGCCAGCTATGTGTGGTGCCATGTTTGTTGACATTATACAAAGCATTCTGGTAGTCTGTCCGACCAAATATGTTATAACTAAACGAAGTGAAGGGATGGTTCACTTGTCTTTCGAGTAAACATCCCGAAGTGAATGATGGAAGTGAATGATGGTAGACGACACGCCCCCTTCAACATGCGTACTGAAAATAGACTCATCTTGTAACATCTTATCTTTGGTTGACGCGAAAAACCAAAAAATCTTTGGTTGACACGCCAACATGGCGTGTGCACAAACTATCCATGGTCACATTACTTTCGATTTTTAGAAAGTGTTTTACAGAATTATTTCGATCACTGGTGAGCTCACTAGTGATGTTATGAATTGTAACTAGTAATCGCTATTAGCTACAGTAATTAATATTATAGTTTATGTTAGCCTAGAGTTAGCTAAATATGACCGCTTGTGTTAGGTCACGTTTTCCTCAGTTAGCGATACGACTAATTGTCATATGAGAATTGTGTTATGCTGTCGCTACTTCTGTTAATGTCTGAACATTGCATCCAAAAATAAACTGCTCACATTGAGAACATAACATTGTAAAGACTTTTTGTGCAAAATGTAAGTGTTCTAATCACACTGGTTTGAGCGTATGCTGCAGGGACCACTATAGAACAATCACACCGTGTGTTCGTATGTGTCAAAGGGTTAATTAAGCAGCTAGCTAGCACATTATCTTGTCAAACTGCAAGCAATCTACAAGTTATGCCAAATAACAGACATATGTGTTCTACATTGGCACTTGCTTTGCGACATGCAGAATGCAAACGGCGCCATGCTGAAAACGTGTAGTTATAGCGGAGAAGAAATCTATAAAGCTACATTTCCCAATATTATTTTTGCGCTAGTTGGCTGTACCTTCATAGCTTGTTCTCCATCTTCTTTTTAAATAGGGAGCCAATTTGTTTCAAAAATATATACATGTATGGCTCAAAATGTATGTTGGGGTCAATGCCACTTATAATAATGGGGCAAGTCACATATGAAATGGCTAAATACACAGAACATGGCTAGGTGTGACAGCCATTAGATAGGCAGAAACAATGGGTTTACACAGCAGTGGTTGTAGGGGAGAGCAGAGAGCACACTGTATTCCTCACTCCGGTACACACCCATGCTCACTCACACAAACACACCTTTCCTGTTCAGAGAATGTCATTGAAGTCCGCTATCGAAACTTGAGCTCCTGGCCTCAGAAAGGCTTGTCATTCCATCACACACACACACACACACACACACACACCTCCAGGTATTTTATTTTACAACTGGGGATGCTGTGCACACACCATCTCTGTCTGACAAACACATTCATGTAACACACACACACACACACAGACACACTCAAGACACACACAAGCTGGTTGCTGTGAAAAGATTATGGTAGACTGCAACATGTAGGAGAGAATGGGAGGGAGAGGAGAGAGAGGAGAGACAGAAGGAAGACAGGAGAGAACAGAGAGCTAGAAAAAGTGAACATAAGAAACTGAGCGTGAATAAGTACTGTAGAAAAAGTGAAAATGCTGAGTGAGAACAAACAGGAAACAGGGGATATGGGGGATGAAGACACACACACCCAGTCCTGGATAGCTACTGGGTGTGCATGCTTTTGTTCCAGCCCAGCACTAACAGAGGGAGAACACTGTGTTAACAAATGAGTTCTATCATGTTGGTCCTGTATGACTCACTCATGTAGTCCCCTCTCCTTCAGTAGGAGACCTCAGAGAGAGAGAGAGACTGACCTTTAAAAGGATTACAGCACCGCCAACAGCTTGACCCCTGACACCCACACCCAGCCTGAGCCACTCAGATAACCCATCAACCATGGGGACCACTGAACTACAGCCAATCACTATCACTCTAGGTGGGTGCACGTGTGCATATGTTTGTACTGTGTATGTACATGTGTACTGTATGCACGTGTGTTTGCGAGTGTGTGTGCATCCAACCAGCTGCCACTCCTCTTCCCCCTCCCCCTCAACATCTCACCTCTCCTGTCCCTTCTGACAGTCACCAAGGCCTAATTTCCAGAAATGACATAACGCATGAATATGAATAAATATGAATCTCAGATCCCTCTCTGCTCTTTCCCTCCTTTTCTCTTTCTCTCTCCCTCCCTCTTCCTCTCTACCTTCCCATCCCTATATCTCTCTACCAATCAGGAGAGGAGCAGCATCAAAGCAGTAGCCTATCGAGTTGTGCCCAACCAGCTACTGTCACAATGTCATGACCATGCCATAATAGTACAATCAAAGTAGGTAAACAGATAGGGAGCCCTACCCTGTAAATGTTACCAATACCTTCACCGTTACAGTTTGCTTCAGATCAAAGAAACGACAAGGCTGATGTTGAACTCTCTCATTTATTCACTCATGTAGAGTCATCCAATGTTCTTCACTGTGATTTTACAAAGCAACAGATCAAACCCTAACCCTAACCAAAGCTATAGGAGTGAAGCACAGGGCACACAGACTATGTTTACGTTCACAAGTAGGATTACGTCTACTGCCTGTGTGTGTGAGTGAGTGAGTGAGTGAGTGAGTGAGTGAGTGAGTGAGTGAGTGAGTGAGTGAGTGAGTGAGTGAGTGAGTGAGTGAGTGAGTGAGTGAGAGAGAGAGAGAGAGAGAGAGAGTGATGAGAAGAGCAAGAGAGCTACACTTTTAGTCATCCTTACAGGGATGTCTTGATTGAGTTTACAATAATGGCTTTAAAGGCCCTACTTGGAGCCGCTGTAAAACAAGCCCTCAGACAGCAAACACACTGCGCATATTCAACAGTGTATTATGTGACTGACATTCAGTGTGTAAAGCTATGACATACCAGTGGAATCATTTACAACGGCGCACAGATGTCTTTATTACCTAACAACATTAACAGCGGACACTCTATATCCACACAGCCCTTCCCCCCTCCCCAGTACAGCCCCACCCGGCTCCCACTGCTGGGCCAGGTTCGACCAGTAGGACAGTTAATCTGGAATGTGTGTGTGTGTGTGTTAGTTACTGTCCCAGACACCATGCCAGGAACACTGCTCAGCATGCATGGGGTCAGACCGGAACATACACCAATACACCACTCAGACACACACACAGACAATACGGCTGTCCCCGACCAAAAAAAATCTTGGTCGACCGAGAATGGTCTGTTCTTTCGACTGTGTATTTTTCCATATATAGACACATCCTATGTGTTTTAATCCAATCAACTATATGCACTGAGCTTGTCTGATGCTTTAAGAGCTCTGTTTGATTCAATAATTAACATACACTTGTCTCTCTCTCCTCCACGCTGCAGTGACCACTACAGAACTTCAACAGTGTTTATCGTGCTGTCCATGTTGCTGAAGCCGCAACATAATTACAGCTATTTCTGACTGAAAAGTTCTGTTAACAAAATCCCTCATTTGTTGAGGAAAAACATTCCCTATTCCCTCAACCCTTGCTCTATTTACGTGACACATGTATGCATTACCTATAGCATATCATAATCACATAAATTCATTATAACAAATTTTTTTTAGCAAAATGGATGCAGAGGACGTGACAAATAAATTCGAAACGGGGGAATATTTACTGGTTGCTTAGGAGGTAAAGGGGAAGTCGGATGTGTGGAATCCATTTGATTAGTTGTGGAAAATACTGGAGATCAAGAAAAATAACCTTAAGGAGCAAGCGCTGCGTACAGTTTCATCAGCTGTCCGGGTGGCTGGTCTCAGACGATCCCACAGTTGAAGAAGCCAGTCACCATGCCCAATTGCACGCTCTCTCAAAACATGAAAAATCTGTGACATTGTGTTTTGTGACAAAACTGAACATTTTAGAGTGGCCTATCACCTGTGTAATGATCATGCTGTTTAATTAGCTTCTTGATATGCCACACCTGTCAGGTGGAGGGATTACTTTGGCAAAGGGGTTAATGCTTACTAACAGGGATGTAAACAAATTTGCGCACAAAAATTGAGAGAAATAAGATTTGTGTGTTTATGGAACATTTCTGTGATGTTTAATTTCAGCTCAAGAAACAAGGGACTAACATTTTACATTTTTGTTCAGTATAAAATAGTAATAATAAAAATAAGGAGATCAAGACATTTTTTATTATTATTATAAATTAATTAATTAATCAAATGTTCTGACAATTTGGAACAGTGTAAACAACACTAGATAAATTATAAGTAAAACCAGATTCTAACAAGATTTTGCAAAATTGTTTATCTGACATGTTGTGGTTGCGTGAGGCTTGGTGCTCACAGAATCAGTAGGCTATTAAACAAACACTCAAACAGAAGCAGGATCTGTCTTATTTCTGTAGATATACTGTATATGGATGATGTATAAAGCCAGGCACATTTAACAGTTAGGCTATTGATTACAGACCTAATTGATTTGGCTTTTCCTCTCTCCTCACTTTTCTCGTCTCCTAACTCCGCTGCTGCCTCAGCCAAACTATTATAATTTTTTGCTACTGCTCAACTAAAGAAATCTTGGTTGACCAACAGCCTATGGACCAAACAATTGACCAGTCGACTTAATGGGGTCAGCCCTAATACGAACACACCCACACACTAACATTGCACACTCCAACCCTCTCAAAACAATGGTGGGTGTGGGGGTTTAGGTAAACGTGATCTTGAACGCAGAGCGAGCCCTTCTGAAGTCAGTAATCGGTGAGGCAGTTAGTTGCAATCAATGACTTGAAGCTTGATTGTGCATCATTGTTCTGCTTAGTAGAGGCCGGTTGTTTGATTGCTGCTAATCAGTGGATGAAGGGCAGTGCATGACAACCTCAGATTCTACAAGTTCTCATGGAGAGACATAGGTTGGGTGCTTCAATCCTTGAAGAAATCCTGGGGCTGCTCTCTAACACTGCACCATCCATGCCATGATGCCATAGGCTCCACTGTTTAGAAGCATTCTATTTGGAAGCATTCCAATAGTTTCTTATCTGCTTTGTTTCATGGCCATTGCTTGGTAAAATTATTGGAGTGGCTTCTGCTCCTCATATCATTTCTTCAACAATGCAGATGAAGGGAAGGAGACAAAGCGAGGAAGTTACTTCAGACTATCTAGATGCACCCCTAGAGATACATGTATTTACACTATAATGCTTTGACCTATCAAGGGTCGCCTCATGAGTCTCCCGGTAGCGGCAGGCTGTGACACAGACGGGGCTCGAACCCGCATCTGTAGTAATGCAGCTTGCACTGCGATGCAGTGCCTTAGACCACTGCACCACTTGGGAGGCCCCGAGATCAACTCTTTTGAGTAAATTGAACGCACAATCATGGCGTTGAGAGTACCATGAGCTACCAACTGAGCGTACACCGCAGGTATGCATGGAGTCAGGGTTAGCTGTGATACTGGTTGGAGTTGCATTACATAACTATCTCTTCCCCAGTTTGCTTCTAAATCCGCGGTTTGGTGAGCTCGCTGGACAATTATTTTGCAATAAGCCACACTGCTGAGGCAGGAGTCCAAAAACCAAACATTTTCCATAGATATTGCCTTAATGTGGTGTCTGCTCAACGTGCTCAGACATGGTCGGTCTGGCTAGGAGAGATTATGAAACAAACAGTGACTCAGATATCGCAAGCCAAGCGGCTCCACTACTCTGACAGACATTATCCATTGAGGTGAGAGCGAATAAAGGCTAGGTTAACCCTATCATATTAGCCATGCTACCCTGGCTGACCCCCTATCCAGACTACACCATACTAATCTTCCTCCAACACCGAAGCTCAGACAGAGCTATTTGCTCCTTAGCATCTGTAAGTAATTGCTGACTGGGAGAGAAAATCCATTCCCTCTGAGCTCATTAGCAGGAACTGTGATCTGTGAAACAAGTGAGCTATCAAGTGCAACTACACACCTTCATTAAGACGTTAAGACTCCAGCATAGGGAAAGACAGCAGAAGCAATACAGCAACAGCAACACTGGTGAAGTAGTCTTGTGGGTAACTTCCTGATTCTGCTTCTCAGGCAGTAGAATTGGGTAGAAGCATGCTGAAACATATGGGAACACAGTCAACCTCCTACACACACACAACACTGGCAGCCTAACTGGCCTTCAAATATCAGACACGACATACTGCGCTGTCCAATCACATGACAGGGTCACCTTGACAGAAGACAAACTCAACGTCCCTCCCTCCTCATTGCATCCTGAAGGGTATTCATTCATTCACACACACTCCCAGCCCCAGTCCTCAATCACTCTTAGGAGCCCTTGTCAGAGGCAGAGCAATGTCCAGAGAGTCCCAGTGGGTCCCAGGTGTAAGGTGGCTCATGGGATGTAAACAATGTCTCCCAGTAGTGACAGATGAGCAACAAGTGGTGGGAGAGATTAGCTCTGTTGATGGGAGCTTTGGGAGACTTAGGCGCATGGCTGAGGGAGAGGTCAGTGTGGCCCAGACGGCTAAAAATACCCCAATCCATCCTAGGGCTCAGCTTGGCGGTGAGTCAGCCAGCCAGCCAGCCAGCTAGGGCTCAGGGTAGGGAACAGACACACAGGGAGATGCAGACAGAGCAGAGAAGAAGAGAGTCAAACAGAAGAGGCCCTATCATCAGAGCTCAGAGTGGGGGTTCCTTAGACTCTGGTGGGCTAGGGAGAGTTGGGGGTGGGGTGTAGATTGTGGTAAAGTGACGTAAGCAAAGACTGTGTGCACTGCCTGAGACCTCCAGACCCTGACAGGCAGAAGCAGTAGGGAGTCTGTCTCTCCCTGACCCCCTGCTCTCCCTCTTTTCCCATCCCTCTCTCCCTCTGGCGCTCTCTCTCAGCAGGTGTGCTGTCAGGCCAGACAACAGAGCCTAACTTTCAGCCAATAACAGTGACAGTAGCTTCACACCCCCTCCTTCCACCTCCGCAGTATGCAAACGAGCCTGAGATACCCATCGCGGCTTGCTGGATCCCCTAGAGACAGGCCTGGTGCACGGCCACAACCCAGAGAGGAGGAGAGAGGGAGAGAGAGAAGGATGGAGAGAGGGATGGAGAGAAGGAGACAATATGAAGACGAATGACGATGCCCTAAGACGCTGTTCAATTTTTTAAACCATTAATAATTCAATATAATTCATTATAATTATAGTATAATTCATTAGAACACCCATCCAATCCAACCACCCCTGCTTCTGCTATGCGGTCCCTATTTTTACACTTTTACACTGTTCCCACATGCCAGTAGGAAAGGACCATGGCATGTGGTGGCCTGTACCAACCCCAGCTGCAGTAGGGGGGGTGCTGCTGCCTCTTTCCCCTGCTCCTGCTCTGGGTGGTATGTGTTGTTTGTTTGTTGATGTGTTTGTTTGCCCTCATCAGCTCTGGCTGCTCCATCCTGTGCGTTTCCGGCCCATCACACAGACAGCAGTGTCATCCCCGGTCCCCTCTCCCAGGGCCACTGCAAACAGACATTATGTAAGCCCCATCAGGGGCGACCGCACTAAAAACACTCCTCTTTGGGATAAATTTACGACAAACAGCCCTATTTTTGTACTTTTCCTTGTTTTATGTGTTGTTCTCGAATGCTCTCCCTTGTACCGGGGTTAGTCGTGTCACGCTTAGTCGTCGGGTTGAAATCAAAGAGACATTTTGAGACGAAGAAGCAGACACATCTCCCAACATCTCAGACATCCCGTCCACTCTATTATCCTCTGGTTTAAGAAAGGTTCAGCTGGAATCAGGTCCTTTACTCCTCTATGTTCAGAGCTAATCTCTGTATCCGTATCCATCAAACACTGTTAACGCTGGTCTGGGGTCAAGGCTTTGAGTGAATAACACCTATCAAAGGTGTGGATCCTTGTGAAAAATGCACATTTACAATTGGGCTTTCAGAACGATTAACAAAAGCCAAATATCAACTGATATCATGAGACCGGTAAGGATTGGGGGAGAGCTAAAGACACATCAGTTTTCATCTTAGTACATTTGTGGGTGGGAAATCAGAGCACACATGTTCAAACCCGGAGGAGAGGAGGATCAGGGGTGCATAATATCAGCACTCAAGGCCATCACTGTAGTACAAACAAGTCACAGAAGAGACAGAAAAGAGGAAAGGAGGCTTCCACAAATCATCTGTTTACAGTATCAGGCGGCACGGAGGGCAGATTAAGCCCCCTCTGGCCATGAGGGGGCTTAATGATTGGCTTAGTGATTAAGATACGGTGTTTGGGCAGGCGAGCCAATTGAAATGAGGCAGGCGTCTGTGGCCCTCATTGGTTGTGTCTACACTTTACACTTACATGCGTCTTCTGCTATCAGAATACGAAGCTCGCATTGAAAAGACGGGTCTAGACGCACAAAAGTCGCTTTGTGGTCTGATTGCGTTCAGATCTGTCTGACCACTTCAGGAGGTGGTCAGGGACACATTTTGTGTGGATTTCTCCTCAATCTGGACGCAATCAGGCTACCAAAAGTGCATACAGTGGGCGACATCATCAGCTCTCCTCCCACAAGTCTCCAGAAAGCTTTTTTCTGGGACCAAGGCAACTTTCATTATAACGTTGGAGGAAATACGTTCCTAGCATGTGGGGAAAGTGTTTGCTGGCCTCATAAATGCTAGCCAGATAACTAATATTTTTAAATCAAAGCCCTGACCTCAATCCTATAGAAAATGTGTGGGCAGAACTGAAAAAGCGTGTGCGAGCAAGGAGGCCTACAAACCTGACTCAGTTACACCAGTTCTGTCAGGAGGAATGGGCCAAAATTCCCCCAACTTATTCTGGAAAGCTTGTGGAAGGCTACCCCGAAACGTTTGACCCAAGTTAAACTATTTAAAGGCAATGCTACCAAATACTAATTGAGTGTATGTAAACTTCTGACCCACTGGGAATGTGATGAAAGAAATAAAAGCTGAAATAAATAATTCTCTCTACTATTATTCTGACATTTCAAATTCTTAAAATAAAGTGGTGATCCTAACTGACATAAGACAGGGAATTTTTACTAGGATTAAATGTCAGGAATTGTGAAAAACTGAGTTTAAATGTATTTGGCTAAGGTGTATGTAAACTTCCGACTTCAACAGTATACGACTCACAGGAAGTTATTCGTCAATTATGTGTTTAGGTGCCAGTGGAAAGGCAACAACGACATTAATGTTATAGTTAACAAGCAAGATAACTGCTACAAGTTATGTTTTGAATTGGCTATCTGGTTATTCTGCTGTCTTTCATTATTTTATACCTGCTGCTGTCGGTCAATGGCCCACTCACACTGGCACACACAGACACGCGCTGAAGGGTCATTCCGATAATAGGCTGATTTTTAAGTGATTGATAATATAAAAAAATGTGCCTTCATGATTAACATTAACACTAATTTCCATGACTTTCATGACCTTACAAACCCTTATTTGACAACCTGGAACAGCACATCATGCACATTCAGGTTGGCAAATGTTATATCTGCACAATCTGGAACAGCCTACTGTCACGCAGAGATTCACAGACTAGCAGCAAATAAACTTTAACAAAGCGGAATCAGGAAATTAATGCCCACTCTCCATTGCTATTCTATGCAGATCCAGCCTTCATTCCCCTTTGAATCTGGGCCGGCAATAGGCTACTTTGTTCTATATAGGAGACAGTAAGCAATTCCCAAAACATTTGAAGTGCCGGTACGACAATCCTGACAGCTCCAAGTCAAGCACTGCCTAGAGAGAAGAGTATCTTTGTGGCAAAACAGACACACACACACACACACACACACACACACACACACACACACACACACACACACACACACACACACACACACACCACTTGATCCAGCTACTGTATAAGGGGAACAGAGAGAATTCAGGTGCAGTAAGACCTAGTGTGTCATCTGACTTCTCTTTTGTATTAATATTAGAATCATTTACTCTGTAGGAGACAGACAGTTCCACCACCAGCACTCCAATAGATCAGACCCTGGTCTCCATCTCTCACTACCTCCATCTCTCCTCACTGGGCCACCTGGGTCTGCTCCTCTCAACCACTCATCCATTCAGCCTCAGCCCCTCCACTCCGCTTACCAGCTGTCTGGGCACACTGAATTAGCGAGACAAAGGACCCCGCACAGAGAGACAGAGATGTTGAGATGGAGTGAGACGGAGAGACAGATCGAGAAAGAGACGAGAAAGGAAGGAAGGATGCAGAGGGAGAAAAGGGAGAAGGAAGACAGAGCCATCTATGATCCAAAATCACAAAAGGCCTCCATTATACTTGTAATACGTCATCACTTGATTGATATGAGGTCTCTATGGAGTAAATGATTCTAATATTAATACAAAAAAGAGAAGTCAGATGACACACTATGTCTTACAACGACTGCACCTGAAGTCTCTCTGTTCCCCTTATACAGTAGCTGGATCAAGTGGTGTGTGTTTGTCTGATCTATTAATCTCTATTCATCTCCCAGGAATAACTCCAGACCCCCCACCCGATCCCACAGGAGGAAGGGTGAGAAGAGAGATAATCCACTATTTAAAGCTTACACTGCTGACTAAGACGGGAGCCCTGCCTCTCTCTCTCTCTCTCTCTCTCTCTCTCTCTCTCTCTCTCTCTCTCTCTCTCTCTCTCTCTCTCTCTCTCTCTCTCTCTCTCTCTCTCTCTCTCTCTCTCTCTCTCTCTCTCTCTCTCTCTCTCTCTCTCTCTCTCTCTCTCTCTCTCTCTCTCTCTCTCTCTCTCTCTCTCTCTCTCTCTCTCTCTCTCTCTCTCTCTCTCTCTCTCTCTCTCTCTCTCTCTCTCTCTCTCTCTCTCTCTCTCTCTCTCTCTCTCTCTCTCTCTCTCTCTCTCTCTCTCTCTCTCTCTCTCTCTCTCTCTCTCTCTCTCTCTGCGCACCTTGTCACTTGATCTCCTCTCCTCTACTATGACTCTCTATCCTCTCCTCACCACGGTAAAGTTCACCTGACCACTTTTTCTGCCTGCCAGATCATTTCCTCTCTCTAGTGTACTTCATTTCCTTCATCGTCCTCTCACTCCTTTTCACCTCTCTTCTTTCCCTCTTCTACCTCTCTCTGTGAATCTCTCACTATCATTTGAATTCATGAATTAAGTCAGTGCAAAATGTGCCTGGAAGGACGAAAGCACACACACACACACACACAGACACAGACACGCACAGACACAGACACGCACACTCCTCTGAAAAGGTCAGAGCGGCCACCGCCCAGCCAGACAGAAAAATCCCACAGTCCAGTGTGGCTGGCATGTGAGAACACACAAATCTATGAGAAACAACATGACACACTGTTCAGCTGTAACACACAGGTGGCTGAATTGTTCAGTTTAGCACGGCTTCACGGCTTCCACACAGAGAAGCGGTATGTTGTTTGACAGATGTGCCATGTGTGTTTGTACAGATAGAATATCTACACAGACAGGGTACACCACATTGACACCATACTGCTATTACTAATTCACATGATCTACTACTGACAAACAGTTACTCAATACCTAGCTGAGGTTATGTTAATACAGCGGTGTATAGAGGCTGATGCAAACAACCATAGCCTTGCCTTGTGATGCATTGTCAACTGAGCTAACCAGGCTAGAAACACGCTAACCTGTTGTGTCGCATCTTTCGTCTGGTCCTGTCTCTTTCTGCCTCTCTCAAGCACACACACAAGCACAGAGGCACACACACACTGGCAAACACACACACACACATTAGCATGCAGCCACACACCCTGGCAACAGTGCAGTGTGCATCGGTAGTGAAGACAACAGCCCATAGCAACCCTCCAGACTCCACCATCACACTGCGGCACTGGGAAAGCACTCTTTGCTCTTTCTCTCCTCACTCTTTCCCTCCCACCCAATTTCTTTCAAACCCTCTCTCTCATCCCCCTCTCCATACTCTCTGATTCTCTACCACCTGCTGCAGACCTTTTCTTCGCTCTCCTCAACCGAACCTGCATGAATTATGAATTAGGCATCCTTTCCATTCCACTCACATTTACCATCATTCCAACACACATGCACACAGACGCAAACACACAGACACAGTACACTGGTGTTTGCACACACACACACAAAATAGATAAATACATGACTACATTATCACTCACAGCCCTGCGTCCTTCAACCCCTCCCCCAAACACAACACCACCCATCTGCCAGCACCAAAGCCCACCCATGCCAGTCCTGTAGCACATCCCCCCTCATAACCCAGCAGCAAAACTGCTGAAATATTCTCCACTTCCTCTAAGAAATCACTATACGGGTGAAAACTGGTCAGAAACTAATTAAGCTTAACGTACAGTACCAGTCAAAAGTTTGGACACACCTACTCATTCAAGGGCTTATTGTAGAATAATAGTGAAGACATTAAAACTACGAAATAACACATATGGAGTCATGTAGAAACCAAAAAAGTGCTAAACAAATCAAAATATATTTTATATTTGAGATACTTCAAAGTAGCCACCCTTTGCCTTGATGACAGCTTTGCACACTCTTGGCATGATTTGTTTAACACTTTTTTGGTTACTACATGATTTCATATGTGTTATTTCATAGTTGTGATGTCTTCACTATTATTCTACAATGTGAAAAATAGTAAAAATAAAGAAAAACCCTTGAATGAGTAGGTGTGTCCAAACTGTTGACTGGTACTGTATGTACAGGTAACTGCCAAAATAAAGGAAAACACTTCAGTAAATGATGGATACAAAGTATATTGAAAGCAGATTCTTCCACACGTGTGGTTCCTGAGCAATTCCTAAGCAATTAAAGGGTGACTGCACTTCCTGATTTGGCCTCGGTTTGAAGATTGTTCATTAAGAAAAACTAACGGCCGTTACAAACGAGAGTTGTCTTGGGGGTGTGGTTTGATGCGGGTGTATTATGTTTGCATACCGTACCCTGGCAGGTACTGCTGTTTGTCACTCCTGAGTCACTGTAGCAACAACATAGCCACTTCCTCAAAATAGTAACTTCCTTAAAATAAGAATTGATCTAAGATAAATCAAAAAATCGGTAATTAATTTAGAAGTTTTTGCAGAGGAGGACTTTTTACATCTAGCTGTTTGGTGCAGTATATCTGAAGTAAAAAGTTGGGAAAGTCTGGCTGCATACTCAGGACTGATTTCTGAGAACAATGACATGTCTACAACTTCAACTGCAAGCTGTCAAACTATCGTAAATAAAGCACAAGCTACACGCTGTTTATCAGTGTCCAAAATCACTAGCTAGCTAAGTTCTAACTCTGTGTTTGTCAATGAAGCTAGCAGTAGCTAGCAGGCACATTGAGGATCCAGGCCACAATCATGTGTGCTCCGTTGCCGTTTTTTTCACACTACACCAAGTTTTTTACAACTTTCTCACTATCTATTACCAGAGGGTGTGTCTGTCTGACAGTGTTTCATAGGGAATCATGTTAATAAAATAGGTCACGGGGGGACACAAGATGCTTACTAATGGGTTTTGGGATACAAGTGTGCTTTGATCGTCTCAATTCTAATTTTTCCCAATGAAGTGGCAGAATTGAGTGATTGACACTACCAAACACATCAGCAAGTGGCCACTCTATAAGGGGATTAGGGTCAAGGGTTATTTCAACATAACATTGGCGGCGTGTTGTCTTATGTAAACAAGTCTGAGGCGCTGCGTAATGGGCAGGTCTGTCTCACTGCCTAGATGTTCTGGGAGCTATGATTGGATAGAGCGCGCACAGCTGATAGAGCGCAATCAGCACAGCTGCTTCTCTCATGTTAGTGGTCACATGGACAAGTGGGCATTATCGTAATCCATACCCAACACTCCAGTAAGTCTTGACAAACTCACTTACAAAACTCAGTTTTGGACGAGAATGACTTTATGACCAAAATTATCCTATTTACACAATTTTGACACTATAATTAATGTTTCTGGCTCACATTGATGCCACATAGGCCTTTTAAAACCAGAGAAGTTGGTCAGGGACAGTTGACCTTTAACATCCCGTCATGCTTAGGGTCATGTATAAAAATGTTGGGCAGGCCCATTATTTTGGCTGACATAGGATGACAATGCCCCCCACCCAGGAAAAAACATATATATATATTTTAAATATATATATATTAGAGTCTTACCCAAGAAGATTCACCACTGCAATAGCTGCCAACAGTGTTTCTAGCATGTATTGACTCAGGGAGATGAATAATTATGCAACAAATATATTTTAGTTATTTAATTTCTATGAATCTTTAAAAAATTATAATTATGTTTTAGTCTTCCATCCTCAACCATTTTAATTCCACTTTGAAAACAACAAAATGTGAATAAATCCAGAGGGTATGAATAAGTTTGCAAGGCATTGTAATTTCAGTGCTAGCAATTAGTTGTGAAGTTCTTTCTGAATTCCTTTTCAGACGAGTATAGAGAAAGGTGACAACGATAACGATTGTTTATTGCACAGCAGAGGAACATGCTTCCTGAGAGTATACGTTTTCAAAAAAGTATATTTAACTTAAAATGTCCACAAAATACGTATATTTAAAGCATACTTTCAAAAGCGCATGTGCACAAAAATGTGCATATTCCCCAGCATCCTTTTCTGCAGTTGAAGTTTTGATTTTGATTTATAATATGATATTGTTCCTCATATTTAGCTTATTAAAATATTTTGATGTACATTTTCAAACTGGATAATGTTGTACTTTTAATTACACATTATATATTACACATTATATTTAAACGTTAAATTATAGTGTGATATCTCAATGGTGCACAATTCTGAAAAGTGTTACTTATAAATTGCTGCTCTAGCCACAACTGCTTTGTAAATTGCATGTTTGTCACGATGCTGAGTAATGGGACGATACACGGAGCGCTGGTGGAGTGTCTTTCCCTTTTTTATTTCGGAGATGTTCTCACGAGGCACAAAATAATAAAAGGAGAAATTACTAAACTGAAACACTAATAAACCAAAGCAAAGTGACTTACTTTCTGAGACCCAAGGCAGACAAGTACAAACAATGATCCACACACAGGTGGATGTGTGGGGAGCCTAAATACAATCCCCAATCAGAGACAACCCTGTACAGCTGTCTCTGATTGAGGATCATTGCTCCCCTAGTTAGGGTGTGAGGGCTTGATTGTGGTACTTCCACTCCCCCTGGTGGGAGTAAGAGGCTATTACCACAATCAAGCCCTTACAATGTTAAGATTGGCTGAGAAGATGCCTTGGTCAGTCAAGGTAACCTTCACATGGCTAATTATAATAGCTGATGTGGTTAATGAGTAGAAGTATATTTGTAAAAGTATAATTGAATCACATTATAAATACTTTTTTTGTAAAGAAAATACAGGAATTCTAATTCAAATACCATTGAATATATTTCTAATTTATGAGAAATGTACATAAAATGTACTTAAGCTGTATTCAAAGTATATTTGTTTTGCTCTTTATCTAATATACTAAGTACAAAAAAGTGTCCCAATTTAGATCATTTTAAATGTATTTAATATACTTATGCTAATCAAATACAAATAAAGTTGACATTCAATGCATTAAATGTATTTTACATTTTTTCAAATGTAGATCATTTTTTAAATAATATTTTGTCCCGCTTGGGCATCCACAGTGCACGAGTGGTCACTGAATGCTTTGATGAGCATGAAAACCTTATGCCATGGCTGTCTCTGTCACCAGATCTCAACCCAATTCAACACATATGGAAGATTCTGAAGTGGCACCTGAGACTGCGTTTTCCACTACCATCAACAACAACAAAATATTATGGAATTTCTTGCATCCCTCCAATAGTTACTCCAGAGTTCCAGACACATGCAGAATCTATGCCAAGGCGCATTGAAGCTGTTCTGGCTCGTGGTGGCCCAACACCCTATTAAGACATTATATTGGTGTTTCCATTATTTTGGCAGTTGCCTGTATATGATATGTACTGAATATTATGGATATGTACAGGTGGTGTGTATGTGTTGGCGCCTGTGTTGGCATACATGTGTATTGTATGTGTGAGTGTGTGCATGGTTGGCAAACATTGCTACCAGAGAAAGAGACAGCTGAGGCTTGTATGGAGGATTACACTGTTAAACATGTGCTCCTCACTTCACTTCCTTTCACTTTCAACCTCCCTTCACAAATAGCTATGCTAAATTCACTAGCTAGGTTTATGTACGCAGCACCGCTTACATCACAGCCAAACCAAGTGAGACACAACCTTGTCAACAGGGTGTGCACAATTAGTGTGGCGGAATGAGGCCACTAGCACACATCCTACACAGCACAGAATAAATAGGCTGCTGTTATGGGTTAGAAGAATGTTATTCCACAGCCTCGAACAGCCAGTTAGGAGAGCCCAGTTTGAGGTCAAGGGTGAACTGGGAGAGGTGGACTAGGGCCAGCGTGGTGGTCGCTAAATTAAACCCTTTTCACACTGACTAAGTAGTTGTTGCCAAACGAGGGTTGGGATTTATCACACAACAGAGAAGCAACATAGTTTGACAACATCAAATATTTTGTTCACAGTGACAGTTTACTGTAGCAACCCCTCCAGGGTTAACATGCCAAACACATGATTATGGTGTAGCGTCAAGACACATATGTACTATACAGGTTTGTGCCAATATACCATGATTAATTCTCATTGAGATAATGGTCATGATCAAGCTAATAACCATTCATTATCCCCGAGTGACCCTACTCTGCCTTTGTTTGATGTGCTGTGTGATGTGATTGACAGCTCACCGCAGGAGCCTTTTAAATCTTGATAATAGATCATCTCCAACTACTCATGCACACATACAAAATCAGAAGCCAATATGAGGACAAACCCCATTAGGTATGCTCAGTAAGCAGCGAGGCTAGCATCACTAGCACTAACACACAGACAGGGCTAAGAGCAAACCTGTGGTCAACCCGTTACGGACAGCCAACTACTTCTTATTCACCACCATCTAACCAACCTCTTTTAAACGAAGGGATTGGTTTATGTTTGACTTTTGTCTGAGGTGAACTAAGCTGCGTTGGCTAACCGTCAGAGACTGAAGAGGGGACCTTGCTGTGGATGTTATACTGTAGCTGACTTTATGTGACTGCACAGTTGATTCCCTGGCTGCCATAAACAGAGCAAAGAGACAAGAGGCAGCCTTGGGGAAGGACAGGGCCATTCCAAAACTGGGCCATGGGCAAGGCTCTGCGTGAGTGTGCATGTGTGGTACCTAGGACCACTCGCTATGACATTAAAGTGCCTACATTTATCTTGAGCACACATGAAGGGCAAGTTGACCGCTCAGACATCCTCCCTCTATGGGATCAGTGTCCCTATACCGGGACGGTTGCTGCTCAATATGTGACTAGAATGGTGTTGTAAACAACAGCCAACTTTCGGGGACATAGACCTGTCTTATATGGGCAGAAAGCTTAAATTCTTGTTAATCTAACTGCAGTGTCCAAGTAGCTATTACAGCAAAAAAATACCATGCTATTGTTTGAGGATAGTGCACAACAAAACACTTTTATCACAGCAACTGGTTTGGTACATTCACCTCTGAAGTTAAATAATGTACTTACATTCAGTAATCTTGCTCTGATTTGTCATCCTGAGGGTCCCAGAGATAATATGTAGTGTAGTTTTGTTTGAAAAATACATTTTTCTATTCAAATGCAGGAATTAGGTTCTACAGTTTGACCTCTGGCTCCACACCAACCCCGCCCGGCCATCTAGATGTGTGAAGGTTAGTGTATTTTCTGTAGAGAAGCTAATGATCCATCATGTATGACCTTCCTGGGAGTGTGCAAACTGAAATGTTTTATTACCATAGCATTTTTGTATGTTCTCTATAGTTATGTACTTGAAAACCAATTCGACACATTTGGGAAAACTCCTGGCAGACTTGATTCAAAATATTGTGTAGTGATGTAATTCTTCACTAGATCAGTCTGAAACTTTGCACACACACTGCTGCCATCTGGTGGACAACATCTAAATTACATATAGAATCCTACATCACTGTCTAGCCTTTCTCTTGCATTTCAAAGATGATGCAACAAAACAAATAAAGAAATGCATGTTTTTTTGTTTGTATTATCTTTTACCAGATCTAATGTATTATTCTCCTACATTAATTTCACATTTCCACAAACTGCAAAGTGTTTCCTTTCAAATGATATCAAGAATATGCATATCCTTGCTTCTGGTCCTGAGCTACAGGCAGTTAGATTTGTGTATGTCATTTTATGCGACAATTGAAAAAAAGGGTCAGAGGTTTTAAGAAATACTGCAGCTGTCAGCCACGGCATAACCGTAGATAATTACAACTAAAGGTGCATCAATATTTACTACAGGCCAAGAAACATGCTCCTTTGTGCTGTTAAATGGTCATATGAACTGAGCCATCCAAACATCACAGCAGTTAAACTGCTTTATTTAACCGTTTGGTCATTAGGCCCCAGAATGTAAAACAATTACACTACAATTCTCCACAGCCTATACTACAGTACTTACTTTCAAGGGTAACTAAGTGTGGACTGTAGATAGTGTAGTATAGTAAATCATAGTTTAGCATGTACAGTCAGCTCCAAAATTATTGGCACCCTTGATAAAGATCAGCAAAAAAAGACTGTATAAAATAAATAATACAAATACTGAGCTATATTGTATGCTCAAATATATATTTTTATTATTTTATATTAATACAATTGTTTAACGAGCAATAAAAGAAAATCCTTGATATCCTTCGTTTGCGCTTATGGACTGCCCTCTTCAATTCATACCACAGGTTTTCAATGCGGTTGAAGTCCGGAGATTAAGACGGCCTTTGCAAAATGTTGATTTTGTGGTCAATTAACCATTTCTTTGTGGATTTTGGTTAATGATTGGGGTTATTGTCTTGCTGGAAGATCTATTTGCGGCCAAGTGTCAGCCTCCTGGCAGAGGCAACCAGGTTTATGGCTAAAATGCCCTGGTATTTGATAAAGTTCAGGACCAGTGGAAGCAAAATGGCTCCATAACATCAAAAATCCACCACCATATTTTACCGTAGGTATCAGGTACCTTTCTGCATATGTTTTCCCATGACAAACCCACCACTGGTGTGCGTGGCCAAAGAGCTCTATTTTCATGACATCTGACCATAGCACCAGTTCCAATCCAAGTGCCAATGTTGTTTAACAAACTCCAGGCAGTGCTATGGTCAGACGACATGAAATTAGAGCTCTTTGGCCACGCACACCAGCTCTTTGGACACTCTCCCAACATGTTCGCCAATCTCATAAAACATTTTTGAAAAAGGCTCAGTGTTGTTATCCTTGCAAGGGGAGGATGCTATAGTATTGAACACAGGGGTGCAAATAATTTTGACCCCTATCTTAAAATAAAAAAATACACACACACATTTACGAAAAAGTTGCCATTTTGCTTCTAAGTAAAAGTAATGAAGTGGGCAGAATAAGATAGAGAGCTGTGTACAGTACCTGTTGACAGATTGATAATTTTTTCCTCCTTCTCTTTGTTCTCCATACAGTGGGGAGAACAAGTATTTGATACACTGCCGATTTTGCAGGTTTTCCTACTTACAAAGCATGTAGAGGTCTGTAATTTTTATCATAGGTACACTTCAACTGTGAGAGACGGAATCTAAAACAAAAATCCAGAAAATCACATTGTATAATTTTTAAATAATTAATTTGCATTTTATTGCATGACATAAGTATTTGATCACCTACCAACCAGTAAGAATTTCGGCTCTCACAGACCTGTTAGTTTTTCTTTAAGAAGCCCTCCTGTTCTCCACTCATTACCTGTATTAACTGCACCTGTTTGAACTCGTTACCTGTATAAAAGACACCTGTCCACACACTCAATCAAACAGACTCCAACCTCTCCACAATGGCCAAGACCAGAGAGCTGTGTAAGGACATCAGGGATAAAATTGTAGACCTGCACAAGGCTGGGATGGGCTACAGGACAATAGGCAAGCAGCTTGGTGAGAAGGCAACAACTGTTGGCGCAATTATTAGAAAATGGAAGAAGTTCAAGATGACGGTCAATCTCCCTCGGTCTGGGGCACCATGCAAGATCTCACCTCGTGGGGCAGGTGAGGGATCAGCCCAGAACTACACGGCAGGACCTGGTCAATGACCTGAAGAGAGCTGGGACCACAGTCTCAAAGAAAACCATTAGTAACACACTACGCCGTCATGGATTAAAATCCTGCAGCGCACGCAAGGTCCGCCTGCTCAAGCCAGCGCATGTCCAGGCCCGTCTGAAGTTTGCCAATGACTATCTGGATGATCCTGAGGAGGAATGGGAGAAGGTAATGTGGTCTGATGAGACAAAAATAGAGCTTTTTGGTCTAAACTCCACTCGCCATGTTTGGAGGAAGAAGAAGGATGAGTACAACCCCAAGAACACCATCCCAACCGTGAAGCATGGAGGTGGAAACATCATTCTTTGGGGATGCTTTTCTGCAAAGGGGACAGGACGACTGCACCGTATTGACGGGAGGATGGATGGGGCCATGTATCGCGAGATCTTGGCCAACAACCTCCTTCCCTCAGTAAGAGCATTGAAGATGGGTCGTGGCTGGGTCTTCCAGCATAACAACGACCCGAAACACACAGCCAGGGCAACTAAGGAGTGGCTCCGTAAGAAGCATCTCAAGGTCCTGGAGTGGCCTAGCCAGTCTCCAGACCTGAAACCAATAGAAAATCTTTGGAGGGAGCTGAAAGTCCGTATTGCCCAGCGACAGCCCTGAAACCTGAAGGATCTGGAGAAGGTCTGTATGGAGGAGTGGGCCAAAATCCCTGCCGCAGTGTGTGCAAACCTGGTCAAGAACTACAGGAAACGTATGATCTCTGTAATTGCAAACAAAGGTTTCTGTACCAAATATTAAGTTCTGCTTTTCTGGTGTATCAAATACTTATGTCATGCAATAAAATGCAAATTAATTACTTAAAAATCATACAATGTGATTTTCTGGATTTTTGTTTTAGATTCTGTCACTCACAGTTGAAGAGTACATATGATAAAAATTACAGACTTCTACATGCTTTGTAAGTGGGAAAACCTGCAAAATCGGCAGTGTATCAAATACTTGTTCTCCCCACTGTATGTCTCTGTGGGGTGGTTGTGCTCTGTGGGGTGGTTGTAATCTGTGAGGTGGTTGTAATCTGTGGGGTGGTTGTGCTCTGTGGGGTGGTTGTAATCTGTGGGGTGGTTGTGCTCTGTGGGGTGGTTGTAATCTGTGGGGTGGTTGTAATCTGTGGGGTGGTTGTAATCTGTGGGGTGGTTGTGCTCTGTGGGGTGGTTGTAATCTGTGGGGTGGTTGTAATCTGTGGGGTGGTTGTAATCTGTGGGGTGGTTGTGCTCGAATAGAATCACATTTTTGTCTGATAAGACAAATTTTCTTTGAAAACACCAACAAAGCCTTTGTCTTAGTCTTAGAGGAAGCAAAAATAACGTAGCAAACACAAACGTCATACTGACGCCGGGGATAAGGACACAAAGTTCTGCAGTGTCTGGTGTTTATTCATTCTGCCTTAATCCATGGTGAATTGGACTGAACAGTACTTGTACGTCCCCACATCCAGCCACCTACCCCTAACTATGAGTAGTCATTACTTGAGCCTCCTCGGATTGCACACACACATCTCTGTTCCATCTCTGGGGGTTGGGGTTTCAGCCAAGCTGGTGGGTGGAGAGAGAGACCCAATTTCAGTTTTTAAAGGGAGAGAAAAGACCAACTTGATTCTTACTCCGTGCCAGGCATTCCGTCTCTGTGCTGAGATGGATTCCATATTGAGCAGCAGCAGAGGAATGACAAACAGAAAAAAACACAATAGAAACCTGAGGCTTAGGATACAAAAATCAGTACTGACTACAGAATGACTCAAATACAGAAAAAACTAAACACGCAGGTGACCACAGAGAGCTTATATGACGATTCTAACAGAAGTAATCAATCAGACCCAGTCTAATGCAATACATTATAATGTAATGTAGTATCATTGTAATGTATTGTCAGTAGCGCTGAGTGATTCGCTGAAATATTACTTTTTTAATTATTATTACTAAAAAAACGAATTGACCGTTGAATTCCATTTATGATTATATTTTTTGTGAGCTCAATGCGCAGTTTCTATAGAGAAATCATACGAGAGACATCAAATCATGAACAAACTGTGGGATGGTGTAGGGAGTTGTATGTTTCAATAGTCAAATATTCAACCTAGTTCAGCGCAGAAAGCGTGGTAATTAACTACAATGACCAGAATCCATTGCGTTTGTTCTTCCCACCCCGCACACAGACCGCATGAGAGAGGAATGTACACAACACAGTGACGAGAGCGATAGAGACAGTTCATGAGGTAGATCTACCCAATTGATAGGTGTAGCAGTCTTGAAAGTATGCCTTAAGAACTACAAAAATTGTGATTTCGTCAGACAGCTCTGCAGCATGTGCAGTTACTATCTAGCTAACTATTATGACTTGTTGGGGATCACAGAGTTAACGTTAGATGGTTGTCTGACTGCTATATCCTAAGCAGAGATGAGATGATGTTTTTAAGAAATGAAATATATATATATATATATATATATATATATATATATATATATATATATATACTGTATATACACAAGTGAAATATTCTATTTAAGTAATGTAAATGATGGTTAATAAGTGATATGCACTAAGCAGTCACTACTGTACCATCATGGGGCTCTTGTTAGAGACAATGGAATGTTTTCAATGTTTTGTCAATTGAGTCGTTCCATGTCATTGCAGTAAAACCATGGCAACCACCATCTCATATTGTTCGGAAATTGTTTCTGTAGTTAGAAACAGGTAAGATTGCCATTCCTCAAACATTATTCTGTAGAAATTTAAATTTTATCTTGGTGAAATTAAGGTAACTGATTGCACACAAATTGGACATTATATTTGAAAGGATTCAGATAATATTCAATAAATATAGTACCCAACATCCGATTTGGACCAAACTTTTTCCTACCAATGAATAAGACATGAAGAATCCCAAAACATTTTAATTGCATTATTTACCATAAAATAGTGTGAAAATACCAGGTTTTGACTGTTCCTGCTATACCACCACACTCTTTTATCAATGTTGACGGTCTCTTGTGTTTATTAAATAGATCACAACATTTCCTTTGCAACTTTGACTAGAAAACCAATAGATTTGGCCTCTGGGCAACTCTATGCTGTCTTGGGGTTACGGTCTGGGCTTGACAGTAGGGGTGTCTAGGCACCTCTATGTTTTGGGTTTTTGTGTTTGTCCCCAATTAGAGAAAGCTGCATTACGTTGTCTCTAATTGGGGATCCTATTTAAGTTGATAATTGTGCCCACCTCTGTGTGGTTCTTTGTTTGTTGCTTTAGGCACATCAGTTTGTGGTTTCGTTCTCTCCTTTTTGTTGTTTTTGCTTACAAATAAAAGGAATGTCTGGATACTACTGCTCAACGCCTCGGGTCCTTCCAAAGAACCATGACAGAAAGAACCACCACCACAAGACTGCGCAGAGCTGGACAGTGCAGGAACTAATGGGCGGTAAGGAGCTTGTCTCCCAGGACGAGTACCTCCACTGTCTAGCCGTGGAACCACCGCAGGATCCAGGGCAGCGGCGATGCCGATGGGCGGCATGCGTGCCGGAGGACGGGCCCAGTGACCAGCCCAGAGGACATGCAGTTTTTTGGTGGGGGCTATGGGGTCTGTCGGAGGGGCGGGACGAAGAGCCCCTGCCGCGGGAGTACGGTGAGATGCTCCTGTCTCCCAACTCATGGGGGCTGATGGACGAGCTTCTGCAGAGTCAGGAGCCATGGGAGGAGGAGGAGGACGACGACGAGGGAAGGTCGGCTGCCCCCGGAGGGGTTTTATGACCATCCCCTGGAGTAACAGGCGAGGTGGTGGAGGGCTTGGCTGGCGCTGAGACCGCCCAACCAGGGAGCGAGAACCAGCCAGAGGAAGGACGAGGAGTCGTTTGAGTGCCGCAGGAAGATGTGGGCAGAGCGGATGTCAGCTCCCAGGCCAGAGTTCCCAGAGGCGGTCCCCACCCCGGTCGCTCCAGTGCTGACATCTCGCACCAGGGTCCGGGGTCGATCCCCAGCCCAGTACCTCCTGTGCCGGTCCCCAGCCCAGTACATCCAGTGCCGGCTCCTCGCACCAGGGTCACGGTGTCGATCCCCTGCCCGGTACCTCCAGTGTCGATCCCCAGCCAGGTACTGCCAGTGCCAGTCCCCAGCCCGGTACCTCCAGTGTCGGTCCCCAGCCCGGTACCTCCAGTGCCGGTCCCCAGACCGGTACCTCCAGTGCCAGCTCCTCGCACCAGGATCCTGGTGTCGATAGACAGATAGATACTTTATTGATCCCCGAGGGGAAATTTCTTTGTCAAGCAGCTACGAAATACACAAAACACAGGGCAGATGCAAAATGCCAGAACGAAATACACAAAAGACATAGTGCGGCAGTATGAAAAAGTATAAAAATACAAGAAGTCTGGAATGCAAAAAGCTATAAGGTACTGTCAGGTCCTGACTGTAGGGAGGCCTCAGGGCAACTCTATGTTGTCTTGGGGTTACGGTCAGGGCTTGGGGTTACGGTCAGGGCTTGACAATCTTATAAAATAAAATGGCAGATTTGTGTGCATCAATTAGCTTAATTTCTCAGAGATCTAATTATATTTCAACAAAATAATGTTTCAGGAATGCTGGTCTTATCTGTTACTAACTTCAGAAATGATTTCTGAGCAATCTGAGATGGTGTGTTGAAATCCTCTTTCTTGTGTTTTTGAGGTGGAACGACCCAACTGAATGTTCTCGATATTTGGCTTTGGAATTTAAATAAAAAAGCTCAGAAATCATATGTAATAATACATTTAATGATTACAAAAATGTATTATTAAAACCGGACTGAAACCTTCCTCAAAAAGCACTAAATCGATCAGCACTACTAGTAATGGTCCCCAGTACAGAACAAGAGCATTTTCATTTGTGAGGTCACTGTGAATCAGGAAAGTACTGGCTGTGCTGAAAAAGATGCTGAGGAACAGAAAGACATGCTTTGACCCAAATGACAAACAAACTACAAAATATTTTCCAAGCTATCTTTATATAAACAATCAGTATTTTTCTTTTTTGTCAGATTTTTGAGGACAACTTCATTATTTGAATAGCATTATGTTTCATCACACAAATATATAGTAGGCTATAAACACATGCACCCACACACTCCCTGTCTCTCTCTTTCAGACACACACACACACACGGCTTGGTGTCATAAAAAATGTACAGTTTGTTCCATTAAAGATTCACCACGGCAGTACTGCTACGTTTATCAGGACTCTGCCAATCGGCCTCCAGCAAGCAGCACAGAGGAAGCCTTCCAAGGAGAGAGAGAGATTGGGAGGAGGGAAAGAGCGAGAGAGAAAGGGAGAGAGAAAAAGACAGAGCTGGAGATGGGGAGGAGAGAGAGAGAGAGAGAGAGAGAGACTCTCCATTTTTCCATTTCTATCCAGCACCGCCTTGTGCTAGCGTCAATTATTCAGCAGCACAGTTCCATCAGCCTCTTTACACCATCCAGGGCCTCACTGCCTCTCCTCTCCTCTAAGGCTGCTCAGACTCAGGCTATAGGGCTCAGGATCTGAGACGTCACCAGTGATGTAGTGGTAAACAAAAAGGTGGGTAAACTATGAATTTCTCTGGATAGTTTGTATACGACAAATCATTCATCAATATAATCTAAAACGTATTACATTTTTAAACAGTATCAATTAATTGTATTTGATGCAAGTCTAAAAAAAAAAGGAAGGCCTAGTGTAGGTAATTAATCAGGTTATTCATTTTTTTTTTATAATCTGGACTGAACACACATTCCACCAAACATATGATTTGCAAATGTTTATATTTGTATTCACATGAATAATGATCTGATATGAGCTACACTGCAAATACAGTAAGTATTTTGAAGAGCTAAAGAACACTAGTATGGATACAATATGTGATGATAAACCATGTATTAATGTACAATACATAACTGTTACACATGAAACCGGTGACAACTAACATTTGCAGTTTATCACCAAACAAAACTAATTATTTTGACTAATTGAAGTCAGTATGTTGGCCACATTCAAAATTCTTGTCTGCATGTGTGTGTGTGTGTGTGTGTTTTTAATCACAGATTTCAATGGCAATGACAAGAACAACTATTAGTTCCTCTTTAGGACAACAATCCAGAGGGGTTGGCTTACGTGTGTGACCGCGTATCAGAGGCTCCCCTGTGTTTTAACAACCAAGACCTGACATACTCTTTTGGGTTCCATTTTTGCAATGGAGGGCCATTCAGGTTGACAAACATTAGGGCAGAAACATTCTTCAGCAGGAGATTGATCCGTAGAGGGCTGCTGATAGTATTCATTAGACTGAATCCTCGTTCACATTCGGCACTGCTCATTGGTATTAGGTTCATGATATTGGTTAGTGGGGCCAATCCATCTGGTATGACTCTGGTGTCCTCTTCATAATCTCGAAACCCCTCGAGAACACTTCTTGTGTCAAGTGTAAACTGATGTGCAAGCTGTTTGATGCAAATCTCTCCATAATGTTCGTACAAGGGCTCAGGCCAGTTTGCTGGTTCTCACATACATCAAGATATTTTCAGCTGATACACTTGAATTTTTGCTTGATGCAGTTGTAAATAACCTCCCCTCCATGTTCTTGATGAGGGATTCAAGGAAGTGAGTTGAATCAATCTGCTTCATTCTCACAGTCTTGTCCAATCGCTACAACTCCCGTACGGACTCGGGAGAGGCGAAGGTCGAGAGCCGTGCGTCCTCCGAAACACAACCCACCAAGCCGCACTACTTCTTGACACAATGTCGGAGGAACCACCGTAAACCTGGCGACTGAGTCAACGTGCAGGCGCCCAGCCCGCCACAGGAGATGCTAGAGCGCGATGGGACAAGGACAACCCGGCCGGCCAAACCCTCCCTTAACCCGGACGACGCTGGGCCAATTGTGCGTCGCCACATGGGTCTCCCGGTCGCGGCCGGCTGCGACACAGACGGGGCTCGAACCCGCATCTGTAGTAATGCGATGCAGTGCCTTAGACGCCATGAAACTCTTTTTTCTCTCTGAAGCATCCAGGGCTTCCTGCCTTTTTTCACCTGAAACCACTATCATAGAGGAGAGTTGCCGAGTCCTCCTTCTCATAAGCTTGTCTGCTTTTGCCTGTGTCATCCCTCTTTGTTGCAAATTCAGGGATAAGTGTGCTATTTCCTCTAATGCTTCATAACCCTAAATCACATAGGAACTCCTGCGATTCCATCCTGGTCATCAAGCCTTTGTACATGGCCTTTTCCTTTTCATCCCTTTTAGCATCTTCTGCTGCAGCACTAAAGTGGCAATGGAGGGCTTTGTATGTCCTCCACACAGCTTTAACTGTTCTGAAGCTACTGGCAGCCCAACGAACATCAAGCACCCTTCCAATCTTCTGCAGTTGAACTTCCACTTCTTGTGCCCGCTCAGCCAGATCACAACAGTTCTTTGGTGACTTGTGGTAGAGGGTGTAAAGTTTGTCCATAAAAGTGGTAAAATTGTTAATGTTAGTTACTTCTTTAACTGCGTCTCCCACTGCCAGTTCTAACCAATGATTAAGGCAATGCTAAACTATGAGGTGAGGATATTTCTGCTGTAGGCGGGAAGCTACCCCAGATTTTCTACCCAACATAGCACTTGCACCATCACAAGCAAAAGCTATGAAGTTTTCCTTGAAAAAAAGTTTTCTTTTAGTCCATATTTGTGTAGGCAGGACAGTAAATCTTGCTCAGCAGATTGGCTTTCAAGCTCAACCAGGTCAAGAAAAATCATTCTTAACCCTAATTTGCTCCAGGGGCACCATACAACTATTTGTTCTTAACTGACTTGCCTAGTTAAATAAAGGTTAAATTAAAAAAAGATATATATATTACGGAGGTCAAGTACACCACCAAAGCAGACGTTTTACTAAGTGGTGTGGACTCATCAATAAGAACACTACATTTCTCATTTTGGGTTAGTATGTGTTACACTATTTTCTTTCTCATCTTATTTGCTGTGTGATCAATGATACTTGCTGCTGTGTATCTGGAGTGCAGAGTGATTCCCATGTCAAGGCCATTTTGCTGTTGGAGAACCACCAACTCTTGGTAGTCTGAGTATGGCCTATTGTTCTTTGCAATGGAGTATGCAGTACAAAACAGAGTGGCTGTCTTCTCCCTATCCCCTTCTACTTGTTTACTCATTAAGCCTTCAATTGGACACTTAGTTTGGCCTTTTGATGTGCTGTGCTTATAGATCTTACTTCGTAAACATGTCAACTGGTATTGGTGGTCACCATTACGACTAAGTTACCTTGGTGTCTGACCACTCTTTTGACAACGACATCCCCATTTCCTTAAGTGCACCAAGGGATGTAATCTTGTGGCATGTTGCACAACCAACAAAGTCCCCATTTACTACAAGCCATGGATTCTCTTTTTTAAAGTGTTGTTTTACTGTCCAGATGCTTGGGTAGCCTTTCTATCTACTTTCATCTTGTTGTTCTCCTGCACTGCAGCCTGTCTCACCACCACTGTCTGCCTTTGGTCTGTCTGCCTCACTACTCGCTGTAAAGCACGGTTTGGAGATATACGTATTTTATATTTATACTATACTTTTCTTATTTATCAACTTCAAAAGATCTATGCCATTATTATCATCATCATTTATTAAATACATATAACAGCATTTATTAAAAACATTGGTAAGGCACTCACCAATGTCCCTTACTTCCTCTCTCTCTGTCTCACCACTCTATAAAGAAAGGTTAGAAAGAAGGCTATAGGTTTTCTACTACACTTCCTTAAATTTACCATTTCAATGGATTAGATACAAATATTTAGGCCTTTATTTTCAACAAAACATATTCATTAATTAACACTAGTAAACAACTAACCTCTCTCCTCTCTTTCTGCACCACTGTGCTCTTTCTCTTCCCCGACTTTCTCTACTCTCTGTGAAGCAATGTTTTAAATTATAATTTATTGGCATGTTAATTATATTTACTAAATAAATAGACACTTTATTAGTTGATATTAGGGATTTACAAAAACGGCTCATTTTCAGTCTCTCACACGTAGCTAGCCAGTTTACTAGCTAACTAACTAACTAGCTAGTACAGTAGCTACTTAAACAGAGCTACTGCATTTAGCTAACTACTGTAGGTGGCTAGCCAACTAACTGAAATATCAGAAACTACAGTATTTTAATTACCATTTGATACCTCCTTATCCAAGAGCCTGGGTTTTTTCGGGGGAGGTGAAGACAAGGAAGTCGCCAGAGTTAATGGATTTTTTAAAAAGTTTCGTATGTCTGTCATCTCTGAGTGAGACCGGTTGTTGCCGCCAGTGATCGCTGGTTCAAAGCAGAGGTTGGGTAGTTCTACATCGTCAGTGTATAGCGTGCACGCGGATGAGTTTTCTATTGGATAGATGAATCAGTGCACGTGGATGAGTTTTCTGTTGGATAGATGAATCAGTAAACGCTTGCAAGGCAAATGGAGCATGCGCAGGCGAACATAACGAGCGTACTTCGCGTGCCTGAGCAATGCTGGGAACGCGGTAATAAGTAGGTAAACAATAATTAATTAAAAGAAAATGTGAGTAAACTCAATTTCACAAATAAAAAGGTGCGTAAACTGCGTTTACCCTCCACTACAACCCTGGACATTACTGACTGTCAAGAGCCATCGGGATTTAATCCGACCCACATCATGCACTTAACTCATCTGCACCAAAAAATATGTTTGTCAATGCTTTTTCTAAACACACATTACACAGTGAATACAGAATGAGCACACACACACACACACACACACACACACACCGAGCACTGTCTGCTAATATCAGCGGACTGAGCTTGTCTGTCTTCTCCAGATCTCTTATTGTTTCTCTCTTCCTCCTGTTAAAGAGATTGACTTGCTGGCGCTCTCCCGTGCCATCCCTAGGAGGGGTGCATCACGCCATGCCGTCCCTAGGAGGGGTGCATCACGCCATGCCGTCCCTAGGAGGGGTGCATCACGCCATGCCGTCCCTAGGAGGGGTGCATCACGCCATGCCGTCCCTAGGAGGGGTGCATCACGCCATGCCGTCCCTAGGAGGGGTGCATCACGCCATGCCAGGCTTTATTCGCTATACTCGACTTGATTGGGTTGAGTCACTGACGTGATCTTCCTGTCCGCTTTTGCGTCCCCTCGGGCTCTTGCAGTCGGGGAGATCTTCGTGGGCTATACTCAGCCTTGTCTCAGGGTAGAAAGTTGGTGGTGTGGGGGCTGTGCTTTGGCAAAGTGGGTGGGGTTATATCCTGCCTGGTTGGCCCTGTGTGTGGGTATCTTTGGACGGTGCCACAATGTCCCCCGACCCCCCGTGTCTCAGTCTCCAGTATCTATGCTGTAATAGTCTATGTGCCGGGGGGGGATATGGTTAGTCTCCAAGGCCGTCCCTACGAGGGGTGCATCACATTGTGCCAGGCTTTATTGGCTATACTCTCTCTCGTTCGCTCTGCTGTGTGTGCATCTTGCTAGCTGTCACTCAAATGGCGAGGGGCTGAAGCTTATTGGCTATAACTCAAATTGCTAGGGGCTATCCCACGTGGGGGAAAATGTAGGGAAAATGGTACAGCACAGCTTCCAGAAAAACAGTTGCTTTCAAACTAGGAATTGTGTGGCTGATTGAGGTAAAACAGCAATTCTGCTCATAAATTATGCATGTGTGAACTACACATTGACACATCCAGCCCAAAGCGGGAGGTTTACAAAATACTCAGTAGTCGCCAAAGTTCCAGAGCATGTCTTTAACTTTATACATAAATAAAGCCTCATGATGGCAGTGCTCTTTTCCCCATGTCTAGATGGATGGTAGATCTGAGGGAGATGATTGCAGCTTCGGTTTGTGTAAACCACATTGGCATGCCCAGGGCCTTCGTCTCTGATTTAAAGGCAGTGGGCATGAGGAGCTGTAGGGAGATGAGGAGGGGGGTAAGGGGCTCTGGTTCAGCTTGGCTCTCCTCTCCTCTCCTCAGCTCAATAGGACTGGAGCATTCCTCTCATTCTGTGCCAGCCAACATGATGAACAGTTTCAAGAACCCAGTTGCCAGGTTACTTGACGGGATCTCTGCCAGCCGCAGCTAAAACACAGCAGATCTAATTACCTGTTGTTGTTTTTTAAGACTGTTTTTAAGAAATTCTTTGTTTACTGGCCCATCCGTTGAGACCATGGCAAGGGGGGCAGAGGGGCCTGTTGTAATACAGCTTGCATCCCCAGAGGACAGGAAACAATCTCACACTGAGATCTGGCCTTTGTAATTCTCATAATAATCAAACAACCTCCACTGCCCCTCCATGGCCATCACTAAAGCCTTCTCAAGACGGCAGGGAGGCCACTGGAATTTTTTTTTTTACAACTCACAGTAAAAGACTGCTTGGATTAACAGGTCAATAACCAGTCAGCACAGCTAAGATTGTGCTTCAGGAAGATTTCTTGTTGGAGTAATTGGCAGCCGGGACTGACGCAAGCAAGTGCTGTGACAACATGCCCCCCCACCAAAATTGGTGACGCAAACGTCAAATTGCAGTGTAATTACGTAGCTGTTTGACGTTTCAGTGCCATTAGTCATGACAATTTATAACCTAATGCACACAGTGACAGAGAGGGAAAGTGCTGAGGACTAAAAAATCTAATTAAAATCCTTCTCCATCACAATGTCAAGCGCAAACAGGAGATGGGCCAACTCGATACCTGAACAAACAGGTATCAGCCGTGTCCACTTTCCCGAAATAGATCCGGAGCCTTTTGTCTCTGCTGCAGCAGCAGTGGTAGATTGGCCATGTCTCACGTATCCCCACGCAGCCCTCATGGCCAAGGTTTGATTAGAGCAGGTGATATCCACACTGGAGTGTGACAGTCTCCTCCGTCCAAGAGGACGTGCTTTTTCTGTCTGGACTCCATGTCGCTGATCAGGGGATCTCACAAGGTGAGGGGGAAGATTAGTGTGAGAGGAGAAAATGTTAAACAACGGTGTAGCCCTAGCAGCAAATAGCAGTATTGTGACCACAACTATGACTAAACAACACAAAGGTGATTCAGATCCTTCTAAAAGGCCTCTGGCAGCCTGTATTCACAAACACACTCAGTTGCTGAGGGCAAGAGTAGAGCATAAGCAAATGCACCACACACAGACAGTGGCTGAGCTATGGCTCTGGGGTAGGCAGGCAAAGTAACAATATGTCCTGCTGGACTGGAATATCATGAGATGAATGCTACTGTTTATCTCATTGAACAAGGAGCTCTGTGAAGTCATAGTTCCCAAAGTATGTTGCACTTACCTACACTATGCAATTTGGCACACACCCTTTGACAACGTGATGTACCGGTATGTAACACTAACAAATAATGCAATTTTATTATGCTGTTTGCAGTAGATATTAAATGGATCAAGCACTTTCATGTGCACATGGGTAACTGAATAAACCAACAATGAAAAGAATACCTTCTCCATATCCTATTGAATAATGATTAGTCAAAACAATGTCACGGGCATCAAAGCACACAGCATAGTAAGTGGTGTAATATTTCACTTTGTCTTACCTCTTGCTGATAGTTTTTTCGTGTTGATAATTTTAGCAGCAAATTCCTGGCCATTGGACTTTTTAACGCATCGCCGGACAACGGAGAAGGCACCCCTGTAATGAGACAAATGAATACACAAAACAGCAACATGAGATCATGTGACAACTCTCACTACTGCAGTGCACACAATACAGCCCACTAAAGTCAGTATTGTGTCTAGTTCAAATCCATCTCTGGGTAATAAAGAAAATGGCAAAAGGTGAAAAATTGTGTTACAAGAATTGACCCCACTCCTCTCCAACATCTGTCAAATGAGAAACGTTGCAATATGAATAAACTACATCTAATCGACTGTAGCGTTATATATCCCATCACTGTGGAACACAGGTGCAAAAAGTTAATACAAAGCAGTGCATAATAACCAGTTGCTTGGAATGTGATAACAAAATGATTTATAAAATAATTTAATATTTTAGATTAGAATCCCAGAAAACTGTAGATTAAATTGCTCGCAGTGCTTTCCGGGTGTCTCCCTCATTCGCTGCTTGTGGGGGAAATCAACTCAAGAGGGAATTGTAATATGGAACGGCCGACTCAAAAGCCTACACTGGAACTAGCGTGCAGAAGTATCTTGAGAACCACAATACTATCCAGAAAATAAACCAAAACATGAGAAAAACAACGAAAAGTCGAATGTATGCTATGCTAACTCAATTGTATATTAAGCATACAATAGGTTAACCGTCTATTATGATTTACTCATGCATACTTGAAACTGGAAATGTATATTATTATTGTTAGATTATAGGTGGAGTTGGACGTACACCATATCTATCCACTGCTAACTGCAAAATATAAAAACAGACAAAGTATCTTTCTACTTGGTGGTTTATGTATGTAGTACTCATTCGTTACAATGCACAGAATGAAACACATTGAATATATTTTAGATCGTTACACAAGTAGCCAGTGTAACATTCCTCCGTGCGTGGCTCTCTACAAAATAATACTGAAAAAGAACCCACAAAAGTAAAGTGAACTGATCAAAGAATAGATAGCGAGAGAAGGTGTTCCCTTGAGATAAAATCAACACTATTATCTAACGTTATAGCGGATGTCGTTGCATGGTAAACTCATGCATGCTCGAGCCTTCCGACACTAGCTCGAGATGTATTCTAACAAAATGTGGTTCGACTAAAGCTGCCTGGACGAGGATAGAAGCGATCATCTCTTCGTTGCGGGGGGGGGGGGGGGGGGGGGGGACAATGATAGTCTACAAAGCAGTTTAGGGAAATGTATAAGAACAATAGGATGATATATTTTAATCTCGCTTACTTTCCGAGTTCTTCGTACAGCTGATATTCGTCTGTAAATCTGGTCGAGGTTACAATTGCAGCCATGTTGTGCAGGAGGGTTTCGCCTCTCTTTTCGGTGACTGCCTCGCTCAGGTTTCTGGAGGGGATCTCGTAAACTCAAAGGGAAAGGGAGATACTAGAGCGACAGAGAGGGAGGGGAGAAATAGTAGGAGAGATGGTTGTAGCCCTAGTGGTGGTGGTTGAGGTAGAGAAAAAAGACTAGTAACGCGATATTATCTCCCTGGTCTCGAGCGCCACTGATCTAGGATCAGCTTCCTTTACTAAACGCTGTAGGTGGCCTATCAAACTTAGTGTAAAGTAACACTGACCCCAGATCAGCTTAAATGGGCGGCGTTATCCTGCTACGAGGGAAGTCGAGAAGAAAAGCATACGTGATCTGATGCGTGCATAGCGATACCTAAATGAAAGTGACCACATAAAATTATATTGCAGATTTACACCTGGATTTCTCAGTGTAGACATTTGAACTGTAAAACTAGGTCTACCAGTAGGCCTTGACTGATTTTAGTTGATATCCATATTGGTTGAAAGAGATCTATCAGGTGTAACACTGACTTGCCCTGCGTAGAATTTGATAGGATTTGATCACGGTCAAACACATCTTGCAAAAAAAAAAACTCAGAGCCAATCCATACCCGTCTCTCAGAACTTCTCATTCACGGTCCACTCGTAGGCTCAGCCTTCCTTTTCAGAATGCAACGCTGCCTTTGCATGTCACCTTCACACCCTCCTGTCCTGCAACATGTTCCTTCCTACTGATAAGCATCTTCCTTTGACTCCCCCTCCTATACTGTATGCAGTGGGATGGAGCTCCTCTACCATCACCTGACATGAACCTGTTTTGTAACATAATGGTCTACATTATCCTCATGCCCTAGACTCCCCATGTCCAGCTGCCCCAGACCTCCCCCTGCTGCCCCTTGCCCCCCTGCCTCCCCCAGCTTCCATATTCATCAGAGGGATGTGACTCCCATCTCTCCAGGAGTTTGGAAGAGCTGCCTACTGTAGCATTCATTATCTGTCTCCGTCATAACAGGCTGATAAATCCAAAGAGCTGATGTTGCTGTGAAGGAGACATCTGTGTCTTGTCCGTCTGGGGTTATAGGTTAGGCACATTGATCTAATTACTGTTAAGTCTCTTTTTAGTCTTAGAGTAGTATTTAACTGTAAGTTGTTGGAACATACATTTTTATGTAGTTGCATGCTCCACTGCAAAGGTTTTATCTGAGCTTTCATGAATTCTTTATATGTCTTGTTCACAGTATGTTTAAATGTGTGCCACTGCTCCCGCTCCATGTCTGTCTGTGTGCACACGTGTTTGGATGTATAGAGAGGGGGAAAAATACAGAATGCGCTGCAAGTGTATTTCTACACAGCTGTGCTTCTGTTCATGTTCAGATAAATTACATAACTGTATTTGTGAGTGTGTGTGTGTTTTAAACAACGAGTGAGAGAGAGAGAGAGAGAGAGAGAGAGATACAGTTTGTGTCAATGTGAGCCTGTTTGTGAATGCATTTCCCTCACAGACCCGGAGCTTTGTCTCTGAACTGGGCAAGCATTTCACAGTCAGGCAGCATTGTGGAGTGAGAGTGCCAGTGATTATAGAGTGTTTGCAGTGAACACAGGAGCTGTGCTCCGGCTTCTGTTGTAATTACAGGTAGGCTGACTGATGTGAAAGCCAAATTAGAGCGGTGCAGAGATGCCTCAATATTAATTGCAGCATTTTCTATGATGTTCATGTCGGACAAGACTTCAGCAGGCGGTATGCAGAGTGGAGTGGTGGGTAGTAACAGTGGGATGTCAGATCCAGGGAGGAGGGAGGGAAGAGGAGGAGTGGGAGTTGCACTGTTAGCCACGTTCCTCTTTGCCAAATAAAAGCTTTATATATCAGGGTGATCGGTCAGAGAATACATGGTCCTATGGAAACAGTATCCGTTTCCAAGCCAGTACCATTTGACCTCTCCTGAATGTACCAATTGTCAATATTATGTGTGATTATGATGTATTCCATTGCTGGTGTAGTGCTGCAAAGGTGGTTGTCGCCAAGGTTTAAAAGGCAGCTTGATTTTTGCCTGGGCTTTTCTGCTGCTCATTAAGAAAAAAAAGAGACTTGAGTCTTGGGAGTGTGGTTCGATGTGGGTATGTTATGTTCACTATATCGTACCCTGGCAGTTATTTTTGTTTTTACCTCCTGAGTCACTGTAGCAACAACAAGCAGGCACCTTGAGCTGGCAGACCACATTAGCTAAATCAGTTTATCAAGTCACTGGCGAGTGGCAATGTGCTTTGGTGCCGTTTTGTTCTTACAACATTCTCACTATCTATTACCAGAGTGTTCGTCTATCTGGCAGTGTTTCATGGCAAATCATGTTACAAAAACATAGGCCATTTCCAAACAAAGAAGTAGTTTTTTTAGTTTATCTGCTCTTTAACCTATTTCGAAGTAATATACAGAGGAGGATGCTAATTTGAGCCATTTGCTACAGCAGGAAAATAATCTTGCAGCAACAATAGAAAATTATTGAATTATAATTAATGGACATTTTTGTAGGGGTTGATACATTTTTCTTTAGGGCAAATCAAGTCGGACCTTTGACAGTGGAAATTATAAACTTTAGAAGCCTTTTTAAGACTAAAACAAATCAAATCAAATCAAACATTATTTGTCACACGCCCCGAATACAACAGGTGTAGACCTTACTGTGAAATGCTTACTTACAAGCCCTTAACCAACAATGCAGTTCAAGAAAGAGGTGGGTCAATGTAAATAGTCCGGGTGGCCATTTGATTCATTGTTCAGCTGCCTTATGGCCTGGGGGTAGAAGCTGTTAAGAAGCCTTTTGGTCCTAGACTTGTGCTCCGGTACCGCTTGCCGTGCGGTAGCAGAGAGAACAGTCTATGACTTGGGTGACTGGAGTCTTTGACAATTTTTGGGGCTTTCCTCTGACACCGCCTAGTATATAAGTCCTGAATGGCAGGAAGCTTGGCCCCAGTGATGTACTGGGAAGTACGCACTACCCTCTGTTGTGCCTTATGGTCAGATGTCGAGCAGTTGCCATACCAGGCGGTGATGCAACCGGTCAGGATGCTCTCGATGGTGCAGCTGTAGAACTTTGGGGGACCCATGCCACATTTTTTCAGTCTCCTGAGGGGGAAAATGTGTTGTCATGCCCTTTTCACGACTGTCTTGGTGTGTTTGAACCATGATAGTTTGTTGGTGATGTGGACACCAAGGAACTTGAAACTCTCAACCCGCTCCACTACAACCTTGTCGATGTTAATGGGGGCTGTTTCGGCCCGCCTTTTCCTGTAGTCCACGATCAGCTCCTTTGTTTTGCTCACATTGAGGGAGAGGTTGCTATCCTGGCACCACACTGCCAGGTCTCTAACCTCCTCTCTATAGGCTGTCTCATCATTGTCGGTGATCAGGCCTACCACCACACTACAAGTTTGCATTTCCTGCTGTGCACGAAAATTCTCAGCAACAAAAGAGTGATCAAATTAGGATCCTACATCTGTATAGTGTAGAATACTATACTACACACTGTAGTATCCCTCGATTGTGTAGTGCACACTGCTACTCTCTCATTTAGTTATTTGCACCTTACGGATTGTGGTTGTTGTGGATGGCTGTTCACAAATCTAAATGTGTATTTGAACCCAATAATGGTTGAATTCAAGAAGTTTAAGCTGCCTATCAATAATTGTTTTTGAAACCAGTGGACAGGCAGTGAAAAATGCGCTCTTGCAACAGCTGCATCATGCGAATCCAAGCCTTTGGACTTATAAATGATATATACAGTACTGGTCAAAAGTTTGTACACACCTACTCATTCAAGGATTTTTCTTTATTTTTACTATTTTCTACATTGTAGAATAATAGGGAAGACATCAAAACTATTAAATAACACATAATGTAGTAACCAAAAAAGTGTTAAACAAATCAAAATATATTTTAGATTCTTAGACCCTTTGCCTTGATGACAGCTTTGCACACTCTTGGCAAAGCATGCCATTCCACGAGTGCAGCATTTATTTTTCAACTCAAATCAATGAGCCCAATCAGTCCTCCATGACAACAAAATCATCAACAGAGTAGGGCTGGCTAATAGGTCCTTAGTTTTGGGGTCATGCTCAGGTAAAACAATTTGGCTAATCTATACTTCCATATTTCCAAGTCCTATTCTTGAAGATCAAGGGGTATAACATTTATCGGAATTACTGGAATTCTGATAGACTTTGGTTTTTAATGTAAAGATACAATTTGATCTTATTCTTATATGTAGTAGAAAGCAATGGGTTAGAAGAAGCCTACACAACCAACCCATAAAGGGTAGGCCGTCATTGTAAATAAGAATTTGTTCCTAGTTAAATAAAGGTTAAATGAAAAATGAACAATAAAGTCAAATTTAACATCCATATGGCCAGCTATGTAAACTTTAACATTGATTTATCCTGCAATAGATGAAACATACAGTTTTGTCTTCTTCTAATGCCTCTTAAGGGGAAAGTAATCTAAATGTAACAGAATGTAATCAGATTACGTTACTGAGTTTGGGTAATCCAAAAGTTACTGATTACAATTTTGGACAGGTAGCTTATAACTGTAACGGATTACATTTAGAAAGTAACCTACCAAACCCTGCCGACAGAAAGCGTCCACTTATTTGTAAAATATAGAACAACAAAAACACTATATTAAATGCTACAGTAAAGTCTGCAAAAACACTACAGTGAATACTATGGTATATACATATATTAATACTACAGTATTTTTACCATATTATACTATAGCATTTCTTCATGTGGGTAGTTCTCCACAAGCCTTGATTCTCAACAAGCCAATTCAAACACACATACACACTGAGACAAAAGAGCCCCTCCCCTCTACTCCTGTTGTTGTTGCTCCATCATCATCATATTACATTGCATAATTTACACGCGTAGCAGACACCTCCAGCCACGGCTGGCTGAAGAGCTTCCACGTTCCATAGTAAAAAAAACTCCACTCCACAGTAGTGGAACCGTTGACGTTGAGTGACTCACTCAACAAGAGTTACGCCAATTTGGCTGGTGGATGGAAATGTCTTTCAAGTGCCTTTCCTCTCTTCCTAGTTCATGCTTCAACTGGGAGAGAGGCTAGGAGTGATAGTTGGCATGGTGTGTAGAGCACAGCTGATATGTAGAGAGGTTAGGCAAGGATTCAAGAGCTGAGAACACCGCCTCTCTCATCGCCTCCCTCAACCTATCTATCTCTCTCTATCCAGCCCTATTGACTCTCTCTTTCACAGGAATGGAAAAAAGGTACTGTACTCAATAACTCTGCACTTCTTTCCAAATGCCTGTTTATTATCGCTCTGTCTGTCTGCACAGAGGAAGGATGAGCAAGACGTTGTTATCCCCCATCATATGGAAAAACAACCAAACGAAAAAACAATACATATCGTTTACTATGTACTGTATCTGAAAACAGGAGGCTGCTGAGGGGAGGACGGCTCATAATGTCTGGAATGGAGTGAATGGAATGGTATCAACCACATGGAAATACTGTGTTTGATACCATTCCATTGATTCCTGTCCATCCATTGCTATGAGCCTGTTCTCCCCAATTAAGGTGCAACCAGCCACCTGTGGTTTCTGAGTCGCTATGTCTTTCTGCAGAGGAAAGATGAGCAAGACATTATCGGCAATCATATGGTGAAACACCCAAATGAAAAAGGTATCTGCATAAAGCTGTTCCTTTCCGTTTTCTGGCAACTGTGGGATATCATTACTGTACGCCTGCAGGCTGTCGATTACAACACCATAGGTTTCTACTAATGCCCTATTTAAAAGGACAGATCAATTCCAAGGGCTAATAGGTGACCCTTTACCAAGTGACACTGTACATTTGTCCCAGCCCTTTTTTTTTTTTCATCACACAGGTTTAAAGGGTGACTGTTTTAACTGCTCTGCTGTGTTTTAGTGTGTTTACACAACAGTATGTATCCACTATCCACACTATCTTCATGTGTACTACACATGACTTTACTCCAGGGCCACAACCCTTTCTTTTCTTTCAACTCACAACACTAGAGGTGTTTGAAGGCAGAGAGCCCAACTCTGAACATATCAGACTGCTTATGTTCACGTTTATGTTTATGTATCACTGGGGCCAAGCTTCCTGCCATCCAGGACCTCTATACTAGACGGTGTCAGAGGAAGGCCCTAAAAATGGTCAAAGACTCCAGCCAGCCTAGTCATAGACTCTTCTCTCTGCTACCGCATGGCAAGCGGTACCGGAGCGCCAAGTCTAGGTCCAAAAGGCTTCTCAACAGCTTCTACCCCCAAGCCATAAGACTCCTGAACAGGTAATCAAATGGCTACTCTGACCATTTGCATTATGTCGTCCCCTCCCCCCCACCCCCTTTTACGCTGCTGCTACTCTGTTTATTATCTATGCAACTATAACAACTGTAACTATACCTATTTTACATATTACCTCAATTAGCCCGACTAACCGGTGCCCCCGCACATTAACTCTGTACCGGTACCACCTGTGTATATGGCCTCGCTACTGTTATTTTTACTGTTATTTTACTGCTTGTATTTCTTTACCCATCTATTGTTTATCTAACACTTATTTTACTTAACTGCATTGTTGGTTAGGGGTTGTAAGTAAGCATTTCACTGTAAGGTATACACCTGTTGTATTCTGCGCACGTGACAAATACAATTTGATTTGATGTTGCAGTTGTTGCTGGATGACAGATCGCTGTGACGTCATTAAAGGTCACTCCCTCCCAGCTGACCTCCTGGACAGCACACTGTGTGTCACCTCAGTGATTTATAGCTTGTGTCACTTCGCAGGAATCAGCTCGCTATGTGCTTTTTGTTTCAGACCTACAGGGCCTATGAGTTTTGCGGTTTAAAGCTCTTGTGGCTCGCTTCAAAAAGCCCCAACGTTAATTCAAACAAAGTTCATTCTTGACAAGATTCCAGTTTCAGTATGTTGGCTGTGATGATAGTACTATGCATATATCTACATGGAATGTGTACGCACGCACGCACGCACACACACACACACACACACTATCTCTCACACACACTATCTCTCACACACACTATCTCTCTCACACACACACGTATACACATAGATGTTCAACACAAGTAACAAATGGCCAACACATTCTGTCAGAGTGTATTTATGAATGGAACGCAGCAAACGGAAGAACACATTTCAGTATACTGTTAGCATCAAACTATACCTAGTGGTTAGAGCGTTGGGCTAGCAACCAAAAGGTTGCTGGATCGAATCCCCGAGCTGACAAGGTAAAACTCTGTCGTTCTGCAATGAGCAAGGCAGTTATCCCACTGTTCCCTGGGCGCCGAAGAAGTGGATGTCGATTATGGCAGCCCCCCGCACCTCTCTGATTCAGAGGGGTTGGATTAAATGCGGAAGACACATTTCAGTTGAATGCATTCAGTTGTACAACTGACTAGTATCCCCCATTTTTTATTGGTATGATATGTACATATTTTCAAATGGCAAGATTACAAGCAGGGAGTGCTTCAAACTCCATGGCCTTGCTGTCCCCCTAGGAAGCCTTCCTCCTCCTCCTCCTCCTCCTCCTCCTTTCTGTTTATGTAACTGTACATCAGATCTCAATTCTCACTCACTTCCTGCCTATTACTTACAAAATTGACCTGATCTCCAAATGAAATGAGAAAGAGTGAGGAGGAAGAAGAATACGAGAAGAAGATGATGAAGAGGCAGGAGGAGGAGGATGAAGAAAATGTTCCTACTGCTGTAAGAAAGAGGCAAAGAGCAAGAGAAAATCTGATGAAATGAGAGATAGAGGGAAAAAGAGAGAGAGATTGGACGGGTGAGGGTGAGACTTGGCTGGAGGGAGAGGAGGAGGCAGGAAGTAGTAGGTAGCTTGTTGCTGGAAATAAGAAATGTACAGTGCTTCAACCTTCTGTGTGTGGGATTGCTGCAGAATTACTGACCTACATTATATACAGTACAGGCATAGTCACACATTAGTTCCTACACAAATGGCTTACAGTCAAGAGATGCAAGCCTCACATTTGATCTAATCTGATGTGATCTGGCTTCTATAATGTGACACATCCAAACCCTAAGTGCCACCCTGATCCGGTCTGCTCCAGCTATATCCGCATTATTTCACAGTCTGCGATTTGCAGGCGGCATATCACACTTACAGTATGAGCAACATACACTCTTAGGAAAAAAAAGGAGCTATCTAGAACCTAAAAGGGTTTGTCAGCTGTCCCCATAGCAGAAGCCTTTTTGGTTTCAGGTAGAACACTTTCCACACAGGCTTCTACATGGAAACCAAAAGGGTTCTATGTGGAACCAAAAAGGGTTCTCCTATGGGGACAGCCGAAGAACTCTTTTGGAATCTTTTTGTCTAAAAGTGTATGTCTGGAACGTGGCTTGGGTTTTGGGTGTACTGTACTGTAACCGTACTGAAGAGCATTTCTGGCTGAGTTTATGCTGGCCAATCCCCAATCTATGATTTTGACACAGTGAGGTGTTGTTTAGAGTTGGTTTGGCAACAGAGGAGTATGTCATAAGCAGCGTGTAGCCTGGACAGTCTATTATATCACCAAGTACAAATAAAAAAAAACAAGATAAAGAAATATCCCTCTGGGTGTCTGAGTGTCATTCTGACTTTGTCTTGTTGATGGGCGGATGAGACAAAAAAAATCACCCTCAACATCAATCTTACAGTTGCACCCTCCTTGGTGGCCTGGGGACAGCCAGTGACTAAGATCCAGTCTCATGTAGGTCAGTCAGTCCTGCCTGTCTGTCCACATGCTACTTCCCTCCATCTGTGGACTAAAATAACAGAGAGGACCTCTGCATCCCAGAGCCCACATTTTTAAAGAGGGCTTTCAGTTTGCACACCTTACAGTGCCTCATCTTACTACTCTTCCCCTTCCTTTTCCCTCCCTCCCCGCTGCCCCCTAACTCCTCGCTTCCCGGCTCACCCAGCCAGGGTGTCCACATACCCCCATGGAGCTGAGGGTCCGCCATGTGGTCATCAGGTGAGTTTCGGGGGGGAACGGCAGTCTGGTAGTACTCGGCCAGTCTGGCCAGCAGTATATTGACAACCTCCGGCTGTGCATCAGCAAGGTTTGACATCAGCGGTGAAGTTGAAGAGCCACACAGACTTCCCCCTCTGGTGCCGGCATCCAGTGCCCGTCAACCACATTTTCCGTCAGCAGCTTCCAGTCCCCAGCCCGGATGGCTGCCCGCACTGCTGTGTCCCAGATGTCGAAGCTGTTGAGGGTCAGGGTCCTGGAGTCTTTCTCACTGCGCCGCCGGGATACCGGGTCGATATTGAACAGGATCTCAGTGCGGGGGCAGCCCCTGACTGATGACCCCCCCATACTTTGTGGCTTTTCAGCTGGCCTCGGGACTTTTCAGTGGCCCCTGCCAGAGACAGCAAGGTTGGGTACCAGTCAAAAACATGAATCAGCGCCTTGCTCACCTTCCCTTTCTGCTTCAGGAGTGGGCTGTGGACGAAACCCACTGACTGCACTCCCCCTTCACAGTAGGCACCCTTCTCCCCATGCAGGGGCCAGTTGCAGCCCTCAGAGAGGGGCTGGCCCCCTTGTCTGAGGAGTAGGCCAGGACAGAGTTCTGGTAGAGGCCCCTGGTCCTCAGGTCCTGTACCAGCTCCCCCACACCCTCGTCCACACAGCTCAGCATAGCTGCATAGTGTCGTCGCGGGCGGTTGTCCAGGGTACTGTAGCGTCGCATAAAGTGGTTTGGTGCTTTCAGGGGTGTGTGGATGGCCTAGATGGCCAGGTACAAGAAGAGGGGCTTCCGAGGGTCATGGGCCCTCAGAATCTTCTGAACCCTGGATGGAAATAGGAGTAAGCCACCAGTCCTGGGTTACATCTTTATATAACTGAGACATTATGTAAAATACATCAACTCTGTGGTGTCCAAATCTTTGAAATAGCACAAGACTTGCGAATCACTTTATCAAGGACACTAAAAACCTCTCCATTCTGTTTCCAACAGGCACAGTAGAGTTTAATAATAGATAATCTCCTTTTCATACATGTAATAAAACCTCACCAAAGAGGTGTGTACTGTAAGTGCTGGCATGGGCAGGTAGCCTTGCCGGCAGAAGCCCGGTGCCACTTCCCTAACATGTGGGTGCTGTAGCCTGCCTCCTGCAATCGCTCAGCCAGGGTGGGCGCGTCCGGGGGCAGGCACAGGGGCTGGCGCGCCCGGATGATGGAATGCTGGAGGTCTGTGTGAATCTGGTACCTGTGGAAAAGGGGGAGAGGGGAAGGTGAGATGAGAGATGTCATTTCCCAAACCAGCCAGAACTGGGAAGACTAGAAAAAGCAGAGCACAGGAAACATAGGAGCACGCTGGTAGGACTTGACGGGAAACAGGAGACAAAGGGCTGTGAGATAGGAGTTTAATTCTAAATACATGGAAAGTGGGATGTAAACGGAGGGTGGGGGGGGCAACAGAAGGCAAACAGCAGAGTGACTAAGGACCTTGGAGATGGGGAAAGGGCTGATAAAACGGGGGGAAAGTTTGCGGGACTCTACCTTGAGGGGCAGAGTGGAAAGCCATACTGTCTGCCCAAGACGGTAGCGGGGAGCAGGGGTCCGGTGGCGGTCCACCTGTCGTCAATACCTGGAGGTGGTCTTGAGAAGAGCGGCCCATGCTCTTTTCCGGGTACGGCGACAGCGATGGGCGAACATCTGGGCAGAAGGTATGCTGACCTCTTGATCCTGGAAGAGCAGGGGCTGATATCCCAGGGAAAACTCAAAAGGCGAAAGACCAGTTGCAAAACAGGGAAGGGTGTTGCGGGCATATTCCACCCACACAAGTTGCTGGCTCCAGGTGGTGGGATTGGTGAAGACGAGGCAACGAAGAGTTGCTCACTCCGACTGGCCGTTAGACTGGGGAGTCTTTTTCTGTGCACATACAGTGCAGTGCAGGCGGCAACGAACGCGGAGGCGTCAGGAACCATGGTGGGCCACCAAAAACCTTGTCGGAGCCAAGGTCCGACGGATGACAGGTGAGTCTCAAGGAATGTGCCCATTCCAGGACCGGAGCACGGGCAGAGTCCGGGACAAACATCCGGTTAGCCGGGCCCCCGCCATTGCGCCTTGCGGACCAGACTCTCTTTACCCCAAATGATAGCAGCCGCTAGACAGGAAGAAGGGAGGATGGTCTTGGGGTATGATGGTGTAGTAGCGGGGCTGTACAGATGTGAGAGTGAGTCAGGCTTCACATTCTTGGACCCCGGGAGCTGTAGTGAATCGTGCATGATGTCTGAGAATGCCCGGTCAGCTGCTGGAGACCATACGAACGGAAACCTGGGAGAGGTGAGTGCAGAGAGGAGGGAAGCAGGGATGCTGTAACCCTGGATGAAACAACAGTAGGAATTAGCAAACACCAGGAAACGTTGCAGCTGCACTCTGGATATGGTTGAGGCCAATCCACCACCGCTCTTACCTTGTCAGGGTCCATCTGAATATTCCCTGCAGCGATGACATATCCTAGGAAGGAGGGTGGAGCGATGGAACTCACACTTCTCCGCCTTCACGAAAAGCTGGTTCTCCAGGAGACGCTGGAGGGCCTGTTGGACATGGAGGACATGCTCTTGAGCTGACCGGGAATAAATTAAGATGTCATCGGTTCAGCATGTCACAGAGCACAACATTGTGCTGAAGGCTTTCTTCCACTCATCTCCTTCCTGTATCTGAACCAGATAGTAGCCATTCCGAAGGTCCCAAAAGCTAATAAAGTCGCCCCCGAGTCGGTGCTGTGCCCGGGGGAAGGTCGATTGCACAGTCCTAGAGCCGATGCGGAGGAAGAGATGTGACGCGGGCAGAGATGAAAACCTCCCGTAAGTCCTGGTACTCCATGGGAACGGCAGAGAGATCAGAGGCTTTACCCAAGCCCTCATGTAGACGTCCCGGGGCAGGCTGCGCTGACTTCAGACAATGTGCATGCCAAAAAAAACAGGCTCCAACCCATGATGGAACCTGTATCCCAGTTGATTAGGGGGTTGTGCCTCTGGAGCAATGAAAACCCCAAAACCATGGGTACATGAGGAGACTCCAGGAGCAGAAACTGCATAGCCTCACTGTGGTTGACTGACACTCGCAGGTTGATAGGAACCATATTGTAGGTGACTCTGCCCATAGAGCACCCATCCAGCGCTCTGACGTCCAATAGGATGAAAAGAGGTTGAGTGGAGATACCCAGCTCCGACACCAGGGTAGTGTCCATAAAGCTCTCGGATTGATTTGGACTGGTCTCCCCACAACAGGGTAGCATAGTGGAGTTTCGAGTAGTGAGAGATTGGAAACTCCCATTACGGCTCACCAGTATACTCGTACCTACTGATGAGCCTGGTCTTTTAATGGGCAGGTAGATAAGAAATGTCCCATAGCTCCACAATACAGACTATCTAGCCCTGCCCAGTTGCATGGGCTCCGGAGTTGAGGGCCCTCCTGGACATCAGTTGCTGAGATCTGGGGGATTACTGCAGTGGCTTGCTGCCTAGTAGGAAATCCACGGAATTGCTCCAGCAATGTATTGAACGCATGGTCATGGCGTTCTGCTAGGGTATGGAGTCCCTCCATAAGGCTTTGCAGTAACTTGTGTCTTCCAATGGTGGCTCCTTGGGAGGAGACAACGTTCCGGAGCTGGTCCGAGTCTGCTTGGTAAGTCATGGCCAGTGTGTACTATCACGGCTCAGACTAAGACCCAGATGTAGACACAGGAGGCGGATAGTATTAGTCTCAGAGTTTATTACAGTACAAGGGGCAGGCAATCGATAGGTCAAGGCAGGCAAAGAGTCATAATCCAAATCAGACTCAGGCAGTTACAGGATGGCAGGCAGGATCAGGACAGGCAGGAAGGTCAGAACTGGAAGTAAAAACTAGAGCACAGGAAACACGGGAACACTCTGGTAGGACTTGATAGGACAAGACGAACTGGCAACAGACAAAGAGAAAGGTAATGGGAGACACCTGGTGGGGGTTGAAGACAATCACAATACAGGTGAAACAGATCAGGGTGTGACACCAGTACAATAAATACATTACTCACCGCCCAGTCATGAGCTGGCTGCGTGAGGGCGAGCAGATCGGCTGGACATAGTTGTTCTCCAGCTTCATCCCCTCCCCAGCCTGCATGACCAGGACTGGAGTGTAGACGTCTGAGCCATGGTAGCCCACGTCCCATTAGCCCTGGTCATCCGCCATGAAGAAGATGAGGTGGGGAGGCACACAGCAGAGACAGCCTAGTATGGCCACTCTGAGCAGAGGAAAGCCGACGCTACAGCCTGTCTCATAACCATCTTCAGTCTGGAGGTTAGTGTATGTCTGTGATCTGTTACTCCGATTCAGACCAGCCTTGGGGAGCACTCCCTGCTCTCTGTCTGCACAAACAGTGGGGGTAGTGCAGGCAGGAGGCTACCTGTTGAGGCCACTGTGTCACGTATGCTCCCTCTCCGGCCTCTAGGTCACCAGACTGCTGACTATTACGCACACCTGTCACGTGCGCCAGTGTTTATTGACACTCACCTGGACTCCATCACCTCCTTGATTACCTGCCCTATTTATCACTCCCTTTGGTTCCTTCCCCAGGCGTTATTGTTTCTGTTTCATGTCGCTGCGCTGTTTGTGTTTTGTTTGTTTATTTATTAAATGTATTCACTCCCTGAACTTGCTACCCGACTCTCAGCGTAATCGTAACACACTGAGTTGCATAGGGAGCATAGTGACTATGTTCCCCCTACCTCTCTGTTGTCTCCCCATCCCTCTCCATAAGATGTATTTGATGTGGTGCGAGTAGGTGAGGGTAGTGGAGAATGTAGCTGTCTGTGAGATAGTTTGTTGTGTCACACTTAGTGTCCCTCACACTGCTCTGTATCTGTCTCAGATTCTGTCGAGGTTGTTTCTGTCTGAGCTGTGTGTGCCTGGCTGGGCTGTGTGTGTGTGTGTGTCTAGTTGGAGGTACAGATGCCACATTATTCTACCCCTACAGACACCAGAACTGGACCACTGGCATGCACGCACGCGCGCACACACACACACGATGATGACACACCAAGTGTGTTTGATGGATCACGGGAAAAGAGCAGGAATAGGCTTTTGTAGGCTACAGTCCAAGCTATGTCTTCCAATGGTGTGACTGCTGTATATACATAGCGCATTGATGTGAATCACACTGCTACTCTCTCATTTAGTTATTTGCACCTTACGGATTGTGGTTGTTGTGGACGGCTGTTCAAAAATCTAAATGTGTATTCGAACCCAATAATGGTTGAATTCAAGAAGTTTAAGATGCCTATAAATCATTGTTTTTGAAACCAGTGGCAGCCAGTGAAAAATGCACTCTTGCAACAGCTGCAAAGCCCGGATCCAAGCCTATGGAATAAAAGTGGGGCTAATTTATGCTGATAAACAACTTTTGATATACTTAAAGTGGCAATCTGTAGTTGCTACATCCATTTTTGGACTGGATATATTATATATACACAGTACCAGTACCTACTCATACAATGGTTTTTCTTTATTTTGACTATTTTTTACAGTTACCAAAAAAGTAAAAAGTAACCAGAAAAGTGTTAAACAAATCTAAATATATTTTAGATTCTTCAAAGTAGCCACCCTTTGCCTTGATGACAGCTTCGCACACTCTTGGCAAAGCATGCCATTCCATGAGTGCAGCATTTATTTTTCAACTCAAATCAATGAGCCCAATCCGTCTTACATGACAACAAAATCATAAACAACAGAGTAGGGCTGGCTGATAAGTCCTTAGTTTTGGGGTCATGCTCAGGTAAAACAAATTTGGCTAATCTATACTTCCATATTTCCAAGTCCTATTCTTGAAGATCAAGGGGTATAACATTTATTGGAATGACTGGAATTCTGATAGACTTTGGTTTTTAATGTAAAGATATAATTTCATCGTATTATTATATGTATTAGAAAGCAATGGGTTAGAAGAAGCATACATAACCAACTCATAAAGTAAAATTCATATATGGCCAGCTATGTAAACGTTAACATTGATTTATCAATGTTATTGGTAACATACATTTTTGTCTTCTTCTAAGGGGAAAATAATCTAAAAGTAACAGAATGTAATCAGATTATGTTACTGATTACAATTTTGGACAGGTAACGGATTACATTTAGAAAGTAACCTACCCAACCCTGTATATATACAGTACTGTATATGCCCACACACACGTAATTGTTTTGAAACTCCATTGAATAACATGTGGAAGGTATAGTTCATTGGGTGAAAAACAATGTTGACACCTCCTGGCCATGAGGTAAACTACAATCCTACAACCACAAGCTCCAGCTGCGTTGACAACTACAGCTTCTTCTACAGACACAGCCGCTGCTTCTGGGCTTGAGGGAACATAGGGCTGAGGGAACATATGGGCTGAGGGAACATATGGGCTGAGGGAACATATGGGCTGAGGGAACATAGGGCTGAGGGAACATAGGGCTGAGGGAACATAGGGCTGAGGGAACATAGGGCTGAGGGAACATAGGGCTGAGGGAACATAGGGCTGAGGGATTTTCTCAATGCAGTAATAGTCATATTAGGCCTAGTGATGTAGTGGTAAAAAAAAAGTGGGTAAACTATGAATTTCTCTGGATAATTTTGATACGACAAATTCATCACTATAATAGAAAATCATCTGGACTGAACAAACATTTCACCAAACATATGATTTGTAAATGTTGATATTAAAATATTTGTATTCTCATTAATAATTATGATATGAGCTACACTGTATTTTGAAGAGCTAAAGAGCACTAGTATGGATACAATATGTGATGATAAACCATGTATTAATGTACAATACATAACTGTTACACATGAAACCGGTGACAACTAACATTTGCAGTTCATCACATTTGCTTGCAGAACTCATTGTCTGAACACTTGCCGGAAAACCAAATAAAACTAATCATTTTGACTAAGTGAAGTTTGAAAGAAGGCTATAGGTTTTTTACTACACTTCCTTAATTTTCCCACTTCAATGGATTAGATAAAAATATTTAGGCCTCTATGTTCAACAAAACATATTCATTAATTAACAGTAAACAACTAACCTCTCTCCTCTCTTTCTGCACCACTGTGCTCTTTCTCTTCCCCGACTGTTTCTCTACTCTCTGTGAAGCAATGTTTTAAATTATAATTTATTGGCATGTTAATTATATTTACTGAATAAATAAACACTTTATTAGTTGATATTAGGGATTTACAAAAACGGCTAATTTTCAGTCTCTCACACGTAGCTAGCCAGTTTACTAGCTAACTAACTAACTAGCTAGTACAGTAGCTACTTAAACAGAGCTACTGCATTTAGCTAACTACTGTAGGTGGCTAGCCAACTAACTGAAATATCAGAAACTACAGTATTTTAATTACCATTTGATACCTCCTTATCCAAGAGCCTGGGTTTTTTCGGGGGAGGTGAAGACAAGGAAGTCGCCAGAGTTAATGGATTTTTAAAAAAGTTTCGTATGTCTGTCATCTCTGAGTGAGACCGGTTGTTGCCGCCAGTGATCGCTGGTTCAAAGCGGAGGTTGGGTAGTTCTACATCGTCAGTGTATAGCGTGCACGCGGATGAGCAGAGTTTTCTATTGGATAGATGAATCAGTGCACGCGGATGAGCGGAGTTTTATATTGGATAGATGAATCCATGCACGCGGATGAGCGGAGTTTTCTATTGGATAGATGAATCAGTGCACGCGGATGAGCGGAGTTTTCTATTGGATAGATGAATCAGTGCACGCTTGCAAGGCAAATCGAGCATGCGCAGGCGAACATAACGAGCATACTTCGCGTGCCTGAGCAATGCTGGGAACGCGGTAATAAGTAGGTAAACGATAATTAATTAATTGAAAATGTGAGTAAACGCAATTTCACAAATAAATAGGCGCGTAAACGTGCGTTTACCCTCCACTACAACCCTGATTAGGCCTATTAGTGCTCAAATTAATGATTTATTTTCATTTTAGTTGAATCAGAATGTGACACTTGTGGCTGGATTCTTAAAAGCACATTATCTGACAGAAAATGACATTAGGGAAGTATTTTACAAGTAGATCTTAATTAGTGTAAGTCAACATAGTACAGTGCAGTAGTACCAAACAACCATGTCCTTAGGACAACCATGTCCTAAGAGGACATTCACTCACCATCAAGATCTGAAGTGAATATGAAAATTGGTTTCTACAAAATATTAGCCTTTCATTGTCCAATACCAATTGAACTATATCACCACTGATACCATTCATACGTAAACACACAGTCTTGTGATCAGTGAGTACAGCAGTATCACATCTGTAGTGGGGTAATATTTGATATGTGTGTATTATATATACCTCACATGCGACCAATGATAAGACTATGTAATTAGCCTATTAAAATGCTTATTTTTATCTGACTCCATTTAACATTATAGTAAAACCATGTGCAATCAAGTATTATGCGTTTAGCTGACTAAGATAGACATGGTCATAAGAAGCGAATATCAAAGGAAGTATTATTTAATAACTTTGTCAAATGAATGGATTCACATACAAGGCATGAAGCTTAAGTTGCAAGGCAATTCTGACATTAACAACATTAACAAAGCATAATTCTAGGCATATACTGTACACTGTACAACCTATGACATAACACATATGGAATCATGTAGTAACCAAAAAAGTGAGAGAATGCCAAGAGTGTGCAAAGCTGTCATCAATGCAAAGGTGGCTACTTTGAAAAATCTCAAATATAAAATATATTTTGATTTGTTTAACACTTTTTTGGTTACTACATGATTCCATATGTGTTATGTGTTATGTCATAGTTTTGATGTCTTCACTTTTATTCTACAATGTAAACTTTTTTGCAAATAAAGAAAAACCCTTGAATGAGTAATATTCCAAACTTTTGGCCCCAGTGTATATCCTAAGGTTAACTTACAAGACAAAGGATGAAATAAGAGATGACTACTAGGCCAGAGGCTTAAAAGCCTGGGAAATTTGAAAATATCATACAACCTTCCTCCATTGGACAGGATACGAGAGAGAACAACAGATCTTCATTTCATTTATAACATCTGAAGGTGTAACTTTTTCAAACCAAAACAAACCACCATTGACCAATCAAACAATACCAAGTTAACAGCAACCTGATCACCCAATGTAAACAGACAATAAAATCCCTTTGCATAGAGTACTTTAGTTCACCCTGTACAGATACAAGTTACTGCAGAGATCATACATCCATATACAGCGGGTGAAATAAGTATTGAACACGTCACAATTTTTCTCAGTAAATATATTTCCAAAGGTGCTATTGACATGACATTTTCACCAGATGTTGGTAACAACCCAAGTAATCCATACATACAAAAACAAATACGTTCAGAAATTAAGTTATGTGTAATAATGTGAAATGACACAGGAAAAAAGTATTGAACACATGAAGAAAGGAAGGTGCAAAAAGGCATGGAAAGCCAAGACAACAGCTGAAAACTATCAGTAATTAAAAAGCAATCCAGCCCCCTGTCAGTGCAAATTAATATCAGCTGGTTCAATCCCAACTGATGGCCTACAAAAAGGTCTCATTGCCAAGGTGTCACACAAGATGGGTAAAAGCAAAGAGCTGTCTCAAGACCTTCGCAACCTAATTGTTGCAAAACATAATGATGGCATTGGTTATAGGCATATTTCTAAGCTTCTGAATGTTCCAGTGAGCACTGTTGGTGACATAATACGGAAGTGGAAAGACAATCATTTCACCATAAATTTGCCTCGACCAGGTGCTCCTCGCAAGATTTCTGACAGAGGAGTGAAAATAATAATCAGAAGAGTTGTCCAAGAGCCAAGGACCACTTGTGGAGAGCTTCAAAAAGACCTGCAATTAGCAGGTACTGTTGTCTCAAAGAAAACAGTAAGTAATGCACTCCACCGCCATGGCCTGTATGCACGCTCACCACGCAAGACTCCATTGCTGAAAAAAAAGCATGTTGAAGTTCGTTTAAAGTTTGCTGCACAACATTTGGAAAAGCCATTGAAATACTGGGAGAATATAGTGTGGTCAGATGAGAGCAAAATTGAACTGTTTGGATGTCATAATACACACCATGTTTGGAGGAGAAATGGCACTGCACATCACCCTAAAAACTCCATACCAACAGTGAAGTTTGGAGGTGGGAACATCATGGTGTGGGGCTGCTTTTCAGCAAATGGTACTGGCAAACTTCACATAATTGAAGGAAGGATGAATGGGCAAATTTACCGAGACATTCTTGACACAAATCTGCTGCCATCTACTAGGATGATGAAGATGAAACGAGGGTGGACATTTCAGCAAGACAATAATCCCAAACACACAGCCAAGGAAACTCTCAATTGGTTTCGAAGAAAGATATAAGAATCAATAAAGCTGCTAGAATGGCCCAGCCAATCACCTGACTTAAATCCCATTGAAAATCTATGGAAAGAACTGAAGATCAAGATTCATAGAAGAGGCTCACGGAACCTTCAAGATTTGAAGACTGTTTGTCTGGAAGAATGGGCCAAAATCACACCAGAGCAATGCATGCGACTAGTTTCTCCATACAGGAGGCGTCTTGAAGCTGTCATTACCAACAAAGGCTTTTGTACAAAGTATTAAATAAATATCAGTAAGTGTGTTCAATACTTTTTCCCTGTGTCATTTCACATTATTACACATAACTTAATTTCTGAACTTATTTGTTTTGGTTTCTTTGTATGTATGGATTACTTGGGTTGTTACCAACATCTGTTGAAAATGTAATGTCAGTAGCACCTTTGGAAATATATTTACTGAGAAAAATGGTGACGTGTTCAGTACTTATTTCACCCGCTGTAGGTAGTTTCAAATAGAATAATGCTATAGTATCCATGTTTGGTATTTATCACACATACTATAGTCAGTCCTCTGGATACTATAGAGAGAGAGATACATTTTTGGCCCTTCAGAGGGTTGAAGGGCGTACTGACCCTTAGGCATTGTCTTGAGCCATTTGCCATGTGGCTGGAGGTGACAGAGAGCACTTAAATTAGGACCTGTATAGTGAACAACATCCTCTGGCTTCCTTCCACTCCGTAGGCCTATCGACCTGCCGCACTCAGGATAGCTTCCACAACGCTACTTCCCCATAACGCCGAAAGGAAATCAATACCACAGAACAAGTCAATTTCCTACATTAAGGCCAAAGCAGATAGCTACTTTATTCCAAGCCCTTTTTTTTACTGACACACAGAGAAGGGGTGGGGGGGGGGGGGGGGGGGAGATAAGCATCTAGGATTACTCTCCCTGGCTGCTCCTTAAGGAGCCACACATAGATGTGAAATAACCAAACGTACAGAAATAACACATCTCTCCAAAAACACAACACACTCTCAGTAGTGATAAGATCTCATGGAGATATCGTTACAAGAGTTGAATGTGGTAGGATCTTATCAGACAACACCATTTGGTGATTTTACCATGGGCAAAAGAGCTTGGCTTAAATATGTGAGTTTGACTGAATGAGCCCACAGTATATAATTCAACCCTAGGCTGTGTGTGAATTGACACTGTGTCAGGGTGCCTGCTGTCTCTACTGCCTAGTGTGCAAGCATGTTTATTTATTGAACCTTTATTTAACTAGGCAAGTCAGTTAAGAACAAATTCTTATTTACAATGATGGCCTACCCCGGCCAAACCCGGACAACGCTAGGCCAAATGTGCGCCACCCTATGGAACACCCAATCACGGCCGGATTGTGATACAGCCTGGAATCGAACCAGGGTCTGTATTTACTTTATTTATTTGATTAAACCTTTATTTAACTAACTGTAGTGACGCCTCTAGAACTGAGATGCAGTGCCTTAGACCGCTGCTCCACTCAGGAGCCTGTGTGTTCTCCATGACAGAGACACCAGCAAACTCCAAGACATGTTTTGGAAGGAAAGAAGCGGAGAGAATATAAGGCAGGTGTAATTTATTAATGAGAAGACTAAGTGATTCATTGCGTCTTGATGCTCTCAGGCAGGTAGGCAGGCAGGCAGGCAAGTTCTCAGGTAGGTAGGAAGGAAGGCTCTCAGGCAGGCAGGCGGATCTCAGGGAGAGAGAAAGAGACGTTTGGGGATAAATAATAGATCCATCCTCACTGGGAGGGTTTTCATACTCATCCTACTAAAGAGAACAAATATGAAAAATGTCTAACTGTGGTAATACATCCACAACACACTGATTTGTCATAGAGACGCTAGCTTGTTCTTAGTTATACATGATGTGGGTGTTAGCAAGTGGTCGAGAAAACATAGTGGTATCCAGGCATCAGTGAGAGAAACTATTTAAGTTGAGGTGAGAACCGTTGAGGTCACATAAGATTAAAGAAAAAGAGACAGACAAACAGACAGACAGACAGACAGACAGACAGACAGACAGACAGACAGACAGACAGACAGACAGACAGACAGACAGACAGTGGAGGACATCCAACATGACACATCAGTGAGAATCATATACAACCTGCTGTACTGTACAGCCTAAAGGAGATGTTACACAATTGCTGCTCTGAAATTCACCTTATCCTATACAGTCCCACTGGTGACAGAATTCATCACTCACACAGACACATTTACGCACAACACTAGGTGACTATGAAAAACTTTAAGAAATGAACTAGTTTGTGCGGTACTGTACTTTCTCCTCCTTCCTCATAGGCTAGCCCATGACCGCATCCTTCCCATCATGATCGCCTGAGGAGGGCAGCGCTCTGTTAGACTGATCAATAATGAAGATGTTTGCACAACCCTAGAGCTGCCTACTATAGCACTGGAGTGGAGCCAGTCTGTGGGTGACAACGCATTCCAAAAGCTTAACAGAGTAATGCATGCAGACTGCTGTGCGGATATTCCTGTAGTAGGGGTATAATAGTGTCTTTCCTTTTAAAGGTAAGAGTTTTCCCTCATACTGCGTAGAGAGACCACAGGAGGATTCCTTCAGTATTCACTGACATTCAACCAGCTGGCCCATGAGAAAGGTGTGTGTGTTTGTGTGTGTGCACATGCACAGGTGTGCGACACCGTTGACAGCAGGCATGGATCGAAGAGGGCCACATGGCTCTCTGCCAGGTCCAAGACACTCAGCAGCTGGCACAGGTAGGTAGAGTGACCAGGGTAGACCCCAGGGAGGTTTGGGCCAAGCGCTGCAGTGTCAGTCACCATCATGCAGCAGAGGTCAAGAGTTCAGCCTGACAGACAGCATCTCTCTCTCTCTCTCTCTCTCTCACACACAAGGCAGAGGCGTCAATCTGTCACCTGTTGGCTCTGTGTGTCTCCCAGGACAGACCAAGAGACAGAGTTATGAACCTACGATGACAGTGATCTCATAGAGACATGAGAGCTCCGGGCTCAGGCGTGACTGAGATATTGATGACTTGACAGGTAAGTGTTAAGTTTGGGTTAAGTTCAGGCATTCATTCCAAGTGGTTAAGGTTTGGGTTAGGGTTAAGTGTCTACCCACATAAAAAATACTTATACTATGCAATACGTGGTTGTGTAGAGGTGGATATACTGTAATTTTGCCCAAAATATGCCAATCCGCCTGCCTGGCGAAGGAAAGGTGCCCTGTATGAAAATTCAATGAGAAACAGTGACATACACTCTGAATGACCTAAAATGATTAATCCCATATTGGTCACACTTTTTTATAGAAAAACAACACAATTGGATGTTCTAAATCCATAACAATGCTTAAACCTGTAAGGGTTATGTTCAGAGAGGTCTCTGGAAACCTTTATGGTTTTCAGGTTTGGTGTCCAGAGACCTCTCTGGAAATCTCTATGTTTCTGTTTTCGAATTGGTCCCCAATTAGAGGCAGCTGCACCGCATTGCCTCTAATTGGGGAGCCTATTTATGTTCAGTATTCCCACCTGGGTTTGTGTGTGTGTTTCATTTGGTTATGTTTCACGACAGTTCAAGGTAGCTGTCTCTCCTTTTGTTATTTTTGTGCTTTCGGTTTAATAAAAGGAATGTAAATACACTGCCGCTCTGTGCTTCGGGTCCTGTATCCTAGCGATTGTGACAAAACCACATCAGGAGACCACTTTTGATAATAGCACCTAGCACTATTGTTTCGTTAGATATGTTTCTGTAGCACATGAGATTTACAAAACAATTGGCCACTAGATTGATGAAAATAATAATGATATAGGCATACTTTGTAGCTAGTTAACATTTAGTTGAGAAGGTTAGGCCTATCATTAGCATCACCATATTTTTACTGTTCCTTAATTGTTTAAAACCTGGATGTTTTACTTCATATTATGAGGCATGTCTTACCTTGCAAAAAAGTAGGCTTTAGCCAAAATCCCACCATAGAAACGTGGAGGCAATTATTTTATAAAGACTTCCTCATATGCGTTCTCCTGGTTTTCTTTCAACTTTCTTTCATTGCTTAGCAGACAAATTAGCAACCAATGATAGTTTTCTGTTTTTTGTACTTTTACAATGTTCCACAGCCTTTGATCGAACCCGGGTCTGTAGTGATGCCTCAAGCACTGCGATGCAGTGCCTTAGAACGCTGCGTCACTCAGGAGGCCAGCATCCAATGATAGTTGTTGCATCTTTAGATCTCCACTCTTTCAACATTTCTAACAGATATTTCTGTCCATGAAACCTCACATGAGCGGTGCACATTTTCAAGGCATATGCACCACAAATTGCATTTTGGAACATTTGCGGGTAGGCCTACCGCCATGTGAACATTGCTGCGCCTAAAATGTGAAGAAATAATAGTTTCTGTTTTTAATTTTAATCTGTTCCATCAGCCTTATTAATTGATACAGCGTATACCTCCACTACACTACTTTGATACGCATTGTGGGGATTAAGAGGTTAGTATACTCAATGCCACACTGAAAAATAAGTGGTTATATGGCGTATACTCTGCACTACACCACTGATAGTATAGTATTCACTGTAGAGTTTTTGCAGACTAAAGTATTTACTGTAGTACAGAATTCTACAGTAAGTACTGTAGTAGTAAACTGTAGTATTTTTCACATGGGTAGTACTGGGATTTAACCTGCCATGTTAGGATCTGTAAATCACAGTCCACACAACACATTTCAGCCACTGCATGACAAATACAGGATACAATATAGCAGGCATATCTCTGTAAACATACACTTTGTCAGTGCAGGACTGAGGTAATAGGAGATGGTCCGGTGTGTTTGTGTGCGTGCATGAGTGCATGCGTGCGTTTTTGTGTGTGTGTGTGTGTGTGGTCTTTAGGTCCCCAGGACCAGGATTGTTCTCTGTTCTTAAAGTATGAGGTCCTATAGTGTGTTACTGTTTGCTCCACTGGTCATCCTGCTCTTCCCTAAGGAAGGTATGTCTTTGTGGTTTGTCTTCTTAGTGGTTTAGAGGAACCTCACTCTGTGGAGGATGCTCCTGCAATGGAGAATCAGGGCAATAGTGTGTCTGAGGACATTTTTTTATTTAAAGTACTGAAACATTTATATTTGTGAAAATATATGATAATATTGCTTGAAATTATTGATGATGAAAAATACCTCTTCCCTAGCATCCTTTCCTCAGGAGGATGATGAGGCAGAAGATGAGGCTGAAGTGGGTATAGGCATTTCTATTTGTCTTTATAATAAGGATTTATTTATTAAGTTTATTTGAAAAAGGACAATGTACAACAAAAACATGCCTCAGAAATGCACCAGATTTAACTAACAGCTCAATTACATATGTAGTCCCCGGGCATGTGGACATGTAAACATGAAAACATTATATACAAACAGACAACTTACATACATTTAAAAACAGAGGTCGGGACATACAGTACAGACACATTTCAAAACAGAAGTCATAAAAGTTACACATACACATAAAAGTAATTGCACATATTTCTGTTGGACCTTATGTTTGAGTTGTAAAACACATAATTGCTTAGTAAAATCTAAATATTGCCCAGTTATTGCACCTAATGAAATTGCACGTGCATGTTTTAGTGTGTCTTCTGTTACATTAAAAAGGTAATCAAATCAAATCAAATTGTCTTTATCACATGCGCTGAATAACAAACGGTGTAGACCTTACAGTGAAATGCTTAGCTACAAGCCCTTAATCAAGAATGCTTTAAGAAGTTTTAGAAAATAAAAGTTTAAAAAAATTAAACAGCAGCAGTAAAATAACAATAGCTAGGCTATATACAGGGATACCGGTACAGAGTCAATGTGCAGGGGCACCGGTTAGTCGAGGTAATGTACATGTAGGTAGAGTAATTGTGGCATATTAGATTAAAATCAGTGTGAACACGTCTGATTGGACTTGATCTATGTTTTTGTCTCAGATGAGAAGGCTTGGAGGCTGCTTAAAGCTTTCAGGGAGGAAGAAAGGCCATTCCATGTCTTTATTGCTTTGTATGAGAAGGCAGATTGGGAGAAGGTGGTGTTTGAGGATGCTACAGTTCCCCCTGGTGGAGGTTCTTGTAACCCTGCTATTTAGGTCTGAGCAGAGGTTGACCAAGACCTATATTGAGTGTTATCTTGAATAACTGGCAGTACAGAATTAAATGGTCATAACTGAACATGTACAAACATAAACATTTAATATATACAGTATGTACAGTACATTAATCACCTTTAAATATATTTGTTTCCTTTTTCTATTTTCTTATTTGTTTTATACATTTCTTTGCCCACAGTTTATAGTAAGGGGAAAGGGAATTGGATTCAAATGATTGATAAAATTGCATGATTAAGTGATTTATTTACAATTTAAGAAGTGTGGTTTGAGCTACAGTGGCCGCCATCTTAGATATGCCATCTTGTCTGCAGATTTGTCACTGGTGTTATCGTCACTGGTGTTACTGTTCTTGCTGGTAACATCAGTGACATGACGATATCGCCAGTGACAATCAATAACACCACTACATTTTTCTCAACATAATGTTTTATAAAACCCTCAACAATTATATAAAAAAATACTTATTAGCACTTTATTAGTTTCAATATTGCAATCACATAATATTGTTTTTATTTTTGATTGATATGGCAAAATTATGTGCTGCTGAAAAGCAAAGACTCTACAGACAGTGCAGGGATGCTGACCCACACCACAGAGCAGCCTACCTTAAACAAAAACACCAGACTTACTTAAAGGATTTAGAGAGTCAAAAAAGAAAGAGAGTGAAGGATCTCACAGAAAGGGAAAAAGGACAGGAGCAAAGGAAGTGGCGGGTTAGACAGACAAAACACAGAGAGAGAGATTGAGAGCAGGAACGACAGTGTTGACCCCACCCCCATCCACTCCAGACAGTGAACCCAGTACTGCAAGGTCAGAATTAAGACAATGTGTCTGTAGGAAGACATATGTACTCTGTATCTACAGAGTTACTTAAAGGGATAGTTCACCCAAATGACAAAATAACATATTGGTTTCCTTACCATGTATGCAGTCTATGGACAAGGTATGACAGCAAGCCATGCTTTTGTTTACCTGGCCACTGTTTCAAATGCTAATTATTTAGCATTTGTGGCACAAAACCAAAGCAATGATTGCTGTCATACCTTGTCCATAGACTGCTTACACGGTAAGGAAACCAATATGTAATTCAGATTAACTATCCCTTTAAGTAGGCCTACACAATATTTGTCACATGGCACGAGAATTTATATATATTGTTTTAACAAGCTCTTGGTCCGCCACGGGAGAGACATAACGGATGCAATTTCTTTCAACCAGGAGTTGAGGGACTCTGGCAGTCAAATACAGTTGCATTATGTCAGTGAGGAAGAGGTGGAAAGAAAGGCACAAAAGATGTCTGAGGTATCTCTGGTTACCATAAAAGGAACCATGCGAATGCACCAGGTTGTAAGTATCACACCTGGCATCCTAAAATATAGAGACATAAGTTGTCTCTGCCAAGCAGCGGAAGGTGTGTGGGATTGCCCGTGTTATGGATTCCAAGAAGTCACTCTCCTGACAATGCCTGCTAATGGCCGTGATCTCTCGCCTCCACATCAACCAGATGTCATCGACCTGGATACCTCAGCTCCACTTCCTCCAGATGTCATCCGAGTCTCACCACAGTGGACAGTCGTGTATCGTGAACTACGACGAACAACCCTGGCATTATACTGGGGGTTGAAGAACATAATGTCAAAGTAAAGCACAGGAATGGTGTCAACCAGTTCTACTGGCCAAGCCAAAGAGATGACATCAGCTGGTATAGGGATGAACAGATTGTTTGTCTGATGCCAGAGCCACCGCCAGTGAACAAAACATCAGTTCAAATTTGCCACAGTATTTGGAAGTACTTGGAGGAGCACCTGACTGTGTGAAAGTGGCAGATGTGAACTGGCTACTAGTGAAGAAGCCGTCAGTAGCAAGAAAGCAATGGAGATTGGCTCAGAGATGATAAGAGATGTCCGTATCAGTGTGTTTAGGAAAACAGTTTTAGTTTATGTTCAATGTCTGTGTTTCTAATGTTCTAGGGGATGTTTTATACGTTTGTATGACAATGTTGTGTTTTTATGAAAGACACATTTTAGTCTTAATCTTTGACCAAGAAACCTAATTTTATTGTTCATATTAAAATCAACCCATCTTATGAAATCTGATATTATTTGTTGTTAAAAATATCACCAATAAATTTTGTTTGAAATAATCTGTCATTGGTTTCACATTGCGTCACTGGTATTACTGTATGGCATGTATAGTGTTCTGGCATCAAAGTCGCCCAATTTAATTGAATTAATATGGGTTTTGTATCTACCTAACTGTTGCTACATTCATTAGTAAACAGTTTAAGGACATGATCCTTCAATTCTGATGACTCAACCTCAATTATTTCTAATGTTATAAAAAATCTATACAGTCGTGGTCAAAGGTTTTGAGAATGACACAAGTATTGGTCTCCACAAAGTTTGCTGCTTCAGTGTTCTTATATCTTTATGTCAGTAGTTACTATGATACACTGAAGTATAATTACAAGTATTCCATAAGTGTCAAAGGCTTTCATTGACAATGACATTCAGTTTATGCAAAGAGTCAATATTTGCAGTGTTGAACCTTCTTTTTCAAGACCTCTGCAATCTGCCCTGGCATGCTGACATTATTAACATAAAAGTTGGCTGTTCAAAAAGCCACCATTTTCACAAAATGACCCCCAACACAACATCCGGGGAGGGGCCAGCTGAGTATAAGACTGTGTCATCTGCATATAAATGGCTGAGAGAGCTTCCTACTGCCTGAGCTATGTTGTTGATGTAAATTGAGAAGAGCGTGGGGCCTAGGATCAAGCCTTGGTGACAGGCTGTGGCTGAGACAACAGATGTTCTTTAGATACTACACTCTTTGAGAGAGGTAGTTAGCAAACCAGGCCTAAGACCCCTCAGAGACACCAATACTCCTTAGCAGACCCACAAGAATGAAACGGTCTACTGTATCAAAAGCTTTGGCCAACTCAATAAAAAAAAGCAGCACAACATTGCTTAGAATTAAGGACAATGGTGACATCATTTAGGACCTTTAAGGTTGCAGTGACACATCCATAACCTGAGTGGAAACCAGATTACATACCGGAGAGAGAACTATATACATCAAGAAAATAGCATCTGCTAAACACGTGTATGTGACCAATACAATTTGATTTGATTTGAAGAAAGCCAGTCAGTTGATTATTGACATGTTTTTCCAAAACTTTTGATCAACTGGGAAGGAGTACTGTGGTGAGTGGTGCCTTATAATGAGGAGAGGGGCTCTGACAGACACTGTGTGATTTGTCCTTCCCCGATTAGTGATTCTGAACGAATCCCAATGTCATACATCGAAACTAGTATATGAAAGAGAACCCTGTTTGGTTGCTCACTTGACTTTAGTTTATTTCTGCTGGAGGTGAGAAGGTGCTCAATCTCCTTGCCTGGCACTATCAAAATCACCACCACTGTGGTATTAAAAAAATCTATTTAAAAGGAATTTGATTTATACCTGGGCTCTAGCAAATATGCTAAGAAGCATGTCAAGACTGGAGCTCATCTCCCACTAGCATCCACTGCTTATGTTTAAAGACTCATTACTCATGGGGCGCTGCCTTGATCCCGATAGCCATGTAATCTCCTCAGTATTTTTACGGCCAACGTTATGGGGGCGTTTGTCTGGCCTCACGCTATGCCTCATGGCTGTGCCATGCTCCGGCAGCTCCGAAAAAAATACGGCACAGGAGGAAGAGAGGCCTAAACATCCCATGAACCAAACTGGCCTCTCATTGTTCTGGCTCTCTCTTTCTTTCTCGCTCTCCATCTGTCTGTAGAACATTTGCTCTTTCTCTCGCTCCCTCTCTCTCTCACTTTTACACTCTATTTTCTTCTCCCTCATCGCCCTTGCTCTCTTTATCTTGCTCTCTGTGTAGGCCTAGTTTTGCACCTATTTTAGACCATGTACTGTGTTAGGCCTAATGGTTTAATGATTTGTGCTGTTGGTAGCAGTTTTCCAAACTGGTAGATTAGCTAATTCCTTTTGTAGAACCACTGGTTTTTATAAAGGAATACAAAAGTTGCTGATAGATCCCACAAGGCTATATGACTTACAATTGTGAAGAGTTGTATGTATGCTTGTATGATTAGATTATTTGCGGTGAAGGGAGACCTTAAATTGTGTGCAAATTTAATTACCTCTATTGCAGTTAATGAGTGGATTTACCTATTTAATTAAGCCTTTCTAAAGACGTATTTACCACTCTTATCCCTAGAATGCATCCATGTGTCAATTGTAACAGTAGAGCAAAAGTGAAATGTGGACTTTCATACCCGAGTGGCCCCAAAAAAAAAGACAGCTTGTGATGTCAACCTGTCACCACTAGAGGAGGTACTTTTATTACGACACAGACAGCAGATTCACAATACTAAAAGGACAGAATAGGAGCCTTACTGATGTTGGGGAACAGGAGGATGACTTCTGCTGAGAGAGGCAGGGGATATGGCTCAGTAATGTCCTACCAGTAACTCCTGAAAGACAATCTTCGTAGACACCCTGTCCATAGAGCTCCATCATCCGACATAAACCCAGCAAATCACTTGCTGTGCTCCTCTAGCCAAGTCATTGTATTTATTCATCTGGTGTTTGATATCGTCATAAGGATGCCTATGGGCCAAATGGTAACTCTATTCTTAGTCTAAGAGATTGATTTGAGGGACACATTCACTGTTTTCCTTCCACTGTATTTGAAAAGATTAAGGGTGCAACAGAATGTTTGGATATAATGTGTGTGTGTCTGCATGTGTGCGTGAGATAGAGAGAGAGAGATAGAGAATGCATGCAGAGAAGAATTAGGACTATTCCCGCTAGTTATCAAAATCCAGAAAAGAGTTGTTCAATTTTACAACCACCTAAAAGGAAGCGATGCCCACACATTCCACCACAAAGTCCTCACCTACAGAGAGATGAACCTAGAGACGAGTCCCCTCAGCCAGCTGGTTCTGGGGCTCAGTTCACAAACACAAACAGACCCCACAGACACAGGACAGAAACACATTTAGACCTAACCATATTATGAGAAAGCAAAAAGATAACTATTTGACACACTGGATAGAATCAACCAAAAAACAGAGTAAATTGGAATGCTATCTGGCCCTAAACAGAGAGTACACAGTGGCAGAATACCTGACCAGTGTGACTGACCATAATTATAATAATTAAGAAAATTAGACTCAGTGAGCATAGCCTTGCTATTGAGAGAGACCGCCATAGGCAGACACCTGGCTCTCGAGAGATGACAGGCTATGTTGCCCACTGCCCACGAAATGAGGTGGAAACTAAGCTACACTTCCTATTCTCCTGCCAAATGTATGACCACATTAGATGCACATATTTCACACAGATCACACAGACCAACAGAATTTGAAAACAAATCAAACATTGATAAACTCCCATGTCTGTTAGTGTAATCACAGCAGCAAGATTTGTGGCCCGTTGCCATGAGAACAGGGCAACCAGTGGAGCACCAACATTGTAAATACAACCTATATTTATCTGTTTATAAATATAAATAACTACTTGCATATTGTTACAACACTGTACATATCCAGGAATACAGAGAGAGAGAGAGAGAGCGAGAGAGAGAGAGAGAGAGAGAGAGAGAGAGAGAGAGAGAGAGATCTTATTGGAGAGAGATCAGTCTCTGTTTTAACAAAATAAGGAGGATGTTTGGGAAATTAGAGAGATTGATTGTGAGGTTTTAATTGACTAAGCGCACTGTCAGAAATGTAACCAGAGGCACCCCACTGTTATAGATAACAGAATTGAGATAAATAGTTTATATATAGGCTACATGACATATAGGCATTCAATACATGACTGCAATTTTGAGCTAATGTAGGTTGCTCTGCAGTTGCTTTAGGTACAGTATGGGCACTGTCTGCACTACTGTATAACATTTATATTCTTAGGTCTGTCTGTGGTTTATTTTATTTCAGAATGAATATGATTTCACAAACATTTCCCTGCCCTGACACAGTCCATGTGCAATTGAAACGTTTCTCAATGAGAGTGTAGGCTAGACCCACTGAGCACAGATCTCAGTTCAAATCTATTTACATTTGGTTGATTTGTCAACTAACGTGAAGTTCAACGTGAAATCAACAAATTACATTGGATTTAGGTTAAAAGTTGGGTGGAGAAAAAGAAATTCCCATAGGTTGATGACTCTTTGCAAATCCACGTTGATTCCTGAATGGCGCAGTGGTCTAAGGCACTGTATCTCAGTGCAAGAGGCGTCACTACAGTCCCTGGGTTGAATCCAGGCTGTATCACATCTGGCCGTGATTGGAAGTCCCATAGGGCGATACACAATTGGCCCAGTGTTGTCTGGGTTTGGCCGGGACAGGCCTTCATTGTAAATTAGAATTAGTTCTTAACTGACTTGCCTAGTTAAATAAAACATAATCACATTGCATTTTTGTTGGTTGTTTGTTTTATTCCACTGCATAGGCCTAATAGGCTACAATGTACAGTTGAAGTTGGAAGTTTACATACACCTTAGCCAAATACAGTTAAACTCAGTTTTTCACAATTCCTGACAGTTAATCCTTGTAAAAATTCAATATATCCACATCATTTTCCTTCCTCATGATGCCATCTATTTTGTGAAGTGCACCAGGCCCTCCTGCAGCAAAGTACCCCCACAACATGATGCTGCCACCCCTGGTGGTTTTCGGCTTGCAAGCATCCCCCTTTTTCCTCCAAACATAACAATGGTCATTATGGCCAAACAGTTTTATTTTTGTTTCATCAGACCAGAGGACATTTCTCCAAAAAGTACAATCTTTGTCTCCATGTGCAGTTGCAAACCATAGTCTGGCTTTTTTATTGCGGTTTTGGAGCAGTGGCTTCTTCCTTGCTGAGCGGCCTTTCAGGTTATGTCGATATAGGACAGTTTTACTGTGGATATAGATACTTTTGTACCTGTTCACAAGGTCCTTTGCTGTTGTCCTGGGATTGATTTGCACTTTTCGCACCAAAGTACGTTCATCTCTAGGAGACAGAACGCTTCTCCTTCCTGAGCGGTATGACGGCTGCGTGGTCCCATGGTGTTTATACTTGCGTACTATTGTTTGTACAGATGAATGTGGTACTTTCAGGCGTTTGGAAAATTGCTCCCAAGGATGAACCAGACTTGGCTGATTTATTTTGATTTTCCCATGATGTCGAGCAAAGAGGCACTGAGTTTGAAGGTAGGCCTTGAAATACATCCACAGGTACACCTCCAATTGACTCAAATTATGCCAATTAGCCTATAAGAAGCTTCTAAAGCCATGACATATTTTTCTGGAATTTTCCAAGCTGTTTAAAGGCACAGTCAACTTAGTGTATGTAAACGTCTGACCCACTGGAATTGTGATATAGTGAATTATAAGTGAAATAATCTGTCTGTAAACAATTGTTGGATGTCCTAACCGACTTGCCACAACTATAGTTTGTTAACATGAAATCTGTGGAGTGGTTGAAAAATTAGTTTTAATGACTTCAATCTAATTGTATGTAAACTTCCGACTTCAACTGTATAATGTGTGTGTGTGTGCGTTTCACTTGAGCTCACGTGGTCAGACAGAACCCTTGTTGCTTATGAATTGCGTTTTGAAGATTGTGACCTTGAGTCACTAGCCCAAAAAGATCAAATAAACGTAATTACATGAACGAAAAATTAGGACAGAAAATCATATATGAAACTAAAGTAAACGAAAAAGTACATCAGACACTTTGGCCACGGATGAATCTCGTAATTGTCATTGCCCATATTCAGCGCTACTAGAGAGTCGACAGTCCAACAATCTGGGACACCGTGAGTAGGAAGGAGGACAGTGATTAACTGGATTCACCCGATGTGTCTCCTCTGCCTTTGACGCGAGTTATCTGATCTTAGATGTAATCTAAACGTGTCTCGTTTTGAATGACCGCATACTTATCTTATTCGTGTTCACCGGCCTTTAAAATGAAAGTGTAAAAGCCTATACGCGCTTAATTGTAGATTCCATAGGAGCCCGTTGATATTTTAGAGGTGAGGTCGCAGTGGGTGATTATATTGAGGCAGCGTTTCAGAATACACATTATTATATTTATCCTGAATAGTTTTTCCTCAGCACCGCACGTGCCTGTCCCCTGCTCTGCTGAAGCCTCACGTCGATTCCCTGGTAGCCATGGGCTTGTTGCTGCTCTCTAATGCCACAGACTTGGTTTCCGAGTGATTAAACGTTCTAGACAACTGCTGTGCATGATTGAAGGCGCGCGCATTGAAGAACCAAACAAAGTGCCACAATTTGGAAAGCAAGCTTGCACCGGGTTCAGAAACATCAAGCTTCTTGTCTGTCTGTGCAAATCTTGAGCCGCGTGGATATTACATGTCGAAGTCAGAGAAGGGGGAGGGAGTTAGTGTCGGGTGATTTCCTCCCCTCGCCAAATTTCTGTCCGGGAGTCGTTGACACTCCTTCATAACCCTGCTCTTTCACGCCTCACGCAGATGGCCAAAGCGCCGTGGACACAGAAGTCTCCAAACCACAGAGATCTACTTACCGCACCGAACCCCACTCAGTAGACATTCCACCGATATAGAGGATGAGACCATAAAATAGCCTAGTGTTAATTATAGTTATTTCAATTAATTAATATAGCCGTAAGGTTTTCTTTCCTACACCGTTGTGCAAACTCATTTACACTCTATGTGCACGTCCCCGGGACTCGCGTTGGTGATGCTATGCCCCGCAACCACAGTGGCGATGAGGCCGGTACTGGGCTCTGGATGAAAACCTCTCCAGGGCGTCGGGCTCAGGACTACGGGTTGAAAGATGTGGAGTCTGGACGGAGGATGATGAACAACGCGGTTCGAGTCGGAGACGGGATGCTCTCGCTGGGCCCGGCAGGTGCAGAGGGCGCGGAGAGGCAAAAGGGCGCCCGGTTGAGTTTGCTCGGGAAGCCGCTCATCTACAGCGCGCAGAGCGGGCGCAGGAACGCGCGCTACCGGCGTCTCCAGAATTACCTCTACAATGTGCTGGAGAGACCCAGGGCATGGGCGTTCATCTACCACGCCTTCGTGTGAGTATACGAGCTGTTATCATGTAGTGTAAACAGATTTAAACAGTACTTTTATGGTAGGGTACTAAATCAGTCACCTGTTGCTGAGTATTCTTCCAGCGCACACTGCTACATAGGGGAAAGGGAATGTCCAGGTGAAGTGTATTCCGGCTACCTGAACCACAATGCAAAAAATCTAGTTGTTTCAATTCAATATTAATAAGTTTTTTAGTTGGCCCAAACTTAGCTTCAAAATGAGAAAATGTAGGCAAAAATGCAGTCAACTTAAAATGATGTGTTTTCTCAAATTGTCTCATGTTCATTTTACCTAAAAAAAAGTATGTGCAACTAGTTATACACACAGTGCTTTTAACATACAATGTTTTCAACTTACATATTTGACACAAATGATTACATTGTGCATGTTCATTTACACAATAATTCATATTCAACATTTTCTCACCTGGGATTTGAACACAAAACCTATTGGTTCACAGCATTCACATTTTTATCTGTTTTGCAACCATGTCTGTGTAAGTAACTGATTTTCACCTGTATGGCTACACTTTGCACTGCACAATAAATCTAAGCTCTGTTAAAAGTACACTCAAGAAAAACTATTTTATTTCTCATAGTGATTAAGGAGTAACATTAAAACAGAATAATATGCCCTACCAACATTAGACAACTTTACAGAAAAAAACAAAAAAATAAGTAAAGCAAATAAATGATGACGGAATAGTCCGATTAATTGATAATTGACACAGACATAGTGGTATAGCAGGAAGATTGGAATGCCAAGTACCAAGAGTTTGTGAGTTCAAATCCCAAGTGAGTAATACAATTTACTGTATACATGAACATGGAAAATGTCATCGTGTGTCAAATATGTAAGCACTGTGTGTTTAACAAGTTGCACAGCTTTTTTTTTTTGTTAAGATGCCCAAATAATACGTTATTCATTGTTGAATGAACATACTGTATGAGACAAGTTGAGCAAACACATTTAAAATTCACATAATTTTATACCAAAGTTTTCTCAAGTTGGAGCTAAGTTTAGGCCAACTATTTTTTTTTGTTCATTCAAGTAACACCTGGACCGAGAAGTTCAGCAAAAAAATGGCTGTGGAACCAGTTACTTAATAATATATATATATTTTTTTACAGTGCATATGAACCATATAAATCATATTGGTGTGTGTGTCCAAGTTTTTAATTGTAACAGCTGGATGCTGCTGTTGTAGAGTAGTGCCATATGAGTATGTTTACATGCACACTAATTACTCCATATTAAACTGAATATGGTAGTAGGCCAGGTATGGTATTAGTCATGTAAACACCTTACTCTGTGTATCTTATTCGGCGTAAGGTCATAATTGAAGTAAGCATACGCCGATTAAAACACCTGAGCTGTGTTCAAATACTCATAATAACATACTGTATACTACAAACTTTATGAGTATATACTAAATACTATATACTATTCTAACTCAAATTTTGCGGCGGCAAATAGCCTAGCGGTTAGAGCGTTGGCCCAGTAACCAAAAGGTCGCTGGTTTGAATACCCGAGCCGACAAGGTGAAAAACCTGTTGATGTGTCCTTGAGCAAGGCACTGAACCCTCATTTGCTCCAGGGTCTGCCCCTGTAGGTAGGCCGTCATTGTAAATAAGAATCTGTTCTTAACTGACTTGCCTAGTTAAATAAAGGTTACATAAAAAATATATAATAATAAATGAGTATAGTATAATTAGTATACTGTAAACAAACGGTATCCTTTTAGTTGAGTTTACTAGCGCTTCGCCAGTCCACCGGAAGTTGATGCTGTTTGCTATGCATAATAAATTACTAGCTAGACATCATACGACTTTGGGTGTGTTCGTCAATTCGATCTGGAGTGCCAGAATGCACTCTGGGCGTTCGTAAATTCAGAGCATTGTCAGATTGTCCATTCGTAAATTTAGAGCATTTAGCTCTCGGAGCGTTCAGAGCCCTTACTGGACTCTCTGGCCGAGGAGTAGGGTTGATCCGAGCGTTCTGACCTCACAACGGCAGTCAAGCACCCAAGCTAACTGGCTAATGTTGGCTAGCTTGCTGGCTACTACCAGACACAAATGAGAGATCAACTCACTCTGACCGTTTTACTCGCCCAAGTCAATAAACGTTGGGTAGTTAATTAGCATATAGTTAATATACTGGAAAGTCCGATGTATTAGTAGCCAACTAACTTTACGTTAGGTAGCTAGCTAACATACCGGTACATACTGCTGTAATGATATGCTATGTGGTTCATAAGGATAGCGTAGCTAACAAATTGTCAGCCAACATAACATGTAACGTAACTTATTTGAAAAGTCATTACATTGCTCAACATTTTCTTAATACTATTTTCTTAATACTTAATACAATGAAATTGCTTCGCCTGCATATTGTCCCCCATTTTCTTAAAATCTGAAAAACGTTGTGAAGCCACACCCATTTTCTGAAGAATTGCATTATGGGCCCTAAAAGCACATAAATAGTGTCCACTGTTTGTATACTCCGTATTTTGGCGAATTGAGTACGACATCCGGGAACTTTTGGCATACTAACTGTATCCATACTATGAGCAATAATCATACTACATACTCAATTTACTTCACAAGTAGTATAATTAGTGTGGTTCGTATGAGTATTTCAAACACAGCTCTGGTTTTCTGAGCAATATTTCAATTTATTAGGACATGTAAACAGCTTAATCAGACTTCTAGCGGTGTATTTAATCTGCGCATGTGCCAGCACCAGCAGTGTAAGCCTTCCTCTGCGCAAGTCAATTGAGTTCGGAAAAAGTAGTATCCCACTGGGCACAAACTGGTTGAATCAATGTTGTTTCAACGTAATTTGTCAATGTATTGTGACGTGGAATCTACGTGGAAAAACATTGGAATTGAAAGAAGTCATCATGTTCACGTCCAGACTCCACATCTTTCAACCCGTAGTCTTGAGTCCGACGCCCTAGATAGGTTTTCATTCAGAGCCCAGTACCGGCCTCATCACCACTATGGTTGCCGGCTGGGGATGTGTAGCGAGTCCCAGGGACGTGCAAAATTGTTGTTTTGAGGGTGAAATGTCAACCACAGGATTATGTCATCATGGTAACCAAATTTCAGAATATACAAATCTTGTATAACATTTTGAATTTGTACCTTTAAAACAACGTCAGATTTTCAACGTTATTTCCACTTTCAGAAAACAAATAATAGTCTGGGTTTTCTCAAGTTGAATGTTGGATTCACGTCTCCATTTCAACCAAAAATCTAACTTAAAAAATAGGACTAAATCAAAACAAACTTTTATTTAAAGTGCATTTAAAGTTTGATTAGATTGTATTTTAGTCCTATTCTTTAACTGGATTTAAAGCCAGACTAAGTGACACAGATGGAACTATCTAAGCAGAAGAAAAATGTCCTTCAAATGTTGATATTTGGTTGCGTTGACAACCAAACACAATTCACTTTTGAAGTACAATAAATAGCCCATGAACTTGTCAAGTTCACAAATGACATGTTGGATTCACGTCTCCAACTCAACCAAAAATAAAAGTTAAAGAATGGGATTAAGGCAGTGGCTCAGATGGAACGATCCAAGCAGTAGATACATCTCCTTTATATGTTGATATTTGGTTGCATTGTCAACCAAACAATATTACTTCTGTAATACAATAAATAGCCTAAAGTTAAGGCTATCTTACAAACTAATGTAACCTTCAACCTTAAAATGAGTAACACATCCATGGCCACATTTTGAGGTTCTGCAACTATAAATGTCTTATGTAATCATATAAAGCGTGAATGTTCAAGATAGCATGCATAGGTCATCGCAGGTCTGTGGAGATCTTCACAATTGCTGTAATAATCTGTGTAGAATCTCGCACGGCATTAATAACATGCACCATGTACTTAAAAAAATAATATATATACTTTATTAATAGATTTTCAGATATAAGAACAAAATACAAGGATATACTATAAAATAAAATTAAAAAGGACAGAAACAAACAGTAATAGAAACAAAAACAATGGAAAAAAAGTTAAATAAAAATTCTTATCAGCACAAACGACCACTAGAACAGACATGACTGTTTACCAAAATATGCAAGTTACACTAAGTAAAAGAGCTCTCCATGTATTTGCTTGATGCGTGGAAGCATTCTGGTCTAGGGGAAGTACCCCAAAAATGGCAGTGAACGGGTTGGGGCAAACAGTTGTATTACACATATGTGAGAATGTCTAAATAAATGGGGTCCCAGAAGCCACTCAAAGATTGTCTGGACTCTGGCGGCATCTCAAACACTTGAGGTCAACATTTGGGTATATTTTTACCAATCTGTCATTTGAGTAATGGAGACTGCACCATGTACTTTTAATGTAATCTCAACTGCAATCCAGGTCATTTGGTTCTGCTATTAGATAAATCACAGTGATAACACATTCATTTACCAAAACTTGATAGGCCCACGGACGTTAGTTTCTTCTCTGCAATGAGTGTGGCTCTGAGTACCTCCCTGACGATTTCTAGAATGGAAATCCATTCTAGACCGTCTAATTGGTCCCAGAAACCGATGGGTTGGGCCAGAGACAGAACACGAGGGTAAAGCTGCATTTTGATAATTCGTCATTGGCTTTGATACTCTGATTGGTCAGAGATTTGTTTTGTACGAAGTCACCACAAACAACTTCAATGACATTGTAGACAATTCTGTGCTTCCAACTTTGTGGCAACAGTGTGGGGAAGGCCCTTTCCTGTTTCAGCATGACAATGCTCCATGTACAAAGTGAGGTCCATACAAAAATGGTTTGTCGTTGTGGTAGGTTTATTTTGATTGGCTATTTTCTGCATTTATCAAACTTCCATCAGGAAGCCTGATTTCAGATGTGTCCATTTAAACAGTACTATTGGGGAAATTATTGTTCTTGCAAAGCATGTAAACGTTTAAATCGAACTATTATTGTGTGCATATAACCATACTCTGTACAGTATGGGTTGAGAATTCCTATTTTATGTTATCGGACTCCTTTAATCAAAGTTAGAGCTCTAATTTCTCATCATGGGATCTGAAACAGTAAATTACATTAAAAGTAGAGTCAGTAGGTTGGGTGGTAAGTAGCCTAGTGGTTAGAGTATTGGTTTCTAGTTTAAATACCTGAGCCGACAAGGTGAAAAATCTGTTGATGTGCCCTTGAGCAAGGTACTTAAGCCTTTTTCCTTGTGAGGACCTGAGAAATGTCCCCACTTGTCCGAACTTGTCCGACTTCTGGTCCCCACAAGGATAGCAAAACCAAACACGAACACATGCATGCACATGCGCACACACATACAAACACAAACACACACACACACACACACTTGTCTGTGCTGAATTTTTGATTTGAGTGAAGTTAAAATAGTCTCCTAACACTACAGTTGATTAGTGGCCGTGGAGTGTAGGGAGGAGTGTGTGAAGGAGGAAATGGAGCTGTCAGGTTGGGTAAGATGGGGGATGGAGAGGGGCTGTGAAGCAGGATGTTGACGTTTTATTTGTTCAGGCAGGACAGCAGGGTCACCGGGGTTAAGTCCTTACATCTGCCCTGACTACAACGCAGCCTCACAAGTGAAACACAATGTCAGATATTTTGTTTATTTATCCAACAACGTAATTTGTTATTACTGTGCTTTATCTAATAGTACAACCAAATGACCTGGATTGCAGTTGAGATTGCAGTCATGGCTCTCTGTATCGTTCCATTCTCTAAACGTCAAATTTCAAGTTAACGGTTAAGTTTAGGCACTCATTCCGAGGTAGGCCGTCAAAGTAAATAAGAATTTGTTCTTAACTGACTTGCCTAGTTAAATAAAATTTACAAGCAAACACTTTAGGAATGTATTGTTGCAAACCAAATTGCAAGGTTGCTAGTCAACTAGCCTGCTAACGTTAGCCCTACTAGCCTGTTAACGTTAGCCCTACCAGCCTGCTATATTAACAAATCGATTCTCTAGGCATAAATATTATGCGATTAAACTAATCATATAACATTAATTAACTAGGAAGTCGGGGCACCATGGGAATGTGTCGTTTACAGAGTTATTAATTCCCCAAAATAACTCTTTGGATATTTTATCTCTTTTGATAAGTTGTTTATTAATGAATTTTACCTCGTATCAGTCTAATTTCTGATTGTTGTAAAATTCTAGTCTGCACGAATCCAGCCTTAAAGTTTAATCATCCATACACAAATTGGCTCAATTATTTATTTACTAGCTAATTAAACAATTACAGAATATACAATACATCATAACATTATTCAGTAAATACCATCCCTAGTGGACTAAAAAATCAGTTTGGTTATAACACGATAGATTCAGAGAGGAAAGGGGGGGTTTGGGAGAAAGCAAGGAATGGTCTCTATCGGACATGGGAAGCTCTTCTCACATATATACAGTTGAAGTCAGAAGTTTACATACACCTTAGCCAAATACATTTAAACTCAGTTTTTCACAATTCCTGACATTTAATCCTAGTAAAAATTCCCTGTTTTAGGACAGTTAGGATCACCACTTTATTTTAAGAATGTGAAATGTCAGAATAATAGTAGAGAGTGATTTATTTCAGCTTCTCCTTGCTCGAACACGCTTTTTCAGGTCTGCCCACACATTTTCTATAGGATTGAGGTCAGGGCTTTGTGATGGCCACTCCAATACCTTAACTTTATTGTCCTTAAGCCTTTTTGCCATTAACTTTGCCATTAACTTTGGAAGTATGCTTGGGGTCATTGTCCATTTGGAAGACCCATTTGCGACCAAGCTTTAACTTCCTGACTGATTACTTGAGATGTTGCTTCAATATATCCACATCATTTTCCTTCCTCATGATGCCATCTATTTTGTGAAGTGCACCAGTCCCTCCTGCAGAAAAGTACCCCCACAACATGATGCTGCCACCCCTGGTGTTTTTCGGCTTGCAAGCATCCCCCTTTTTCCTCCAAACATAACAATGGTCATTATGGCCAAACAGTTTTATTTTTATTTCATCAGAACAGAGGACATTTCTCCAAAAAGTACAATCTTTGACCCCATGTGCAATTGCAAACCATAGTCTGGCTTTTTTATTGCGGTTTTGGAGCAGTGGCTTCTTCCTTGCTGAGCGGCCTTTCAGGTTATGTCGATATAGGACAGTTTTACTGTGGATATAGATACTTTTGTACCTGTTCACAAGGTCCTTTGCTGTTGTTCTGGGATTGATTTGCACTTTTCGCACCAAAGTACGTTAATCTCTAGGAGACAGAACGCGCCTCCTTCCTGAGCGGTATGACAGCTGCGTGGTCCCATGGTGTTTATACTTCCGTACTATTGTTTGTACAGATGAACGTGGTACCTTCAGGCGTTTGGAAATTTCTCCCAAGGATGAACCAGACTTGTGGAGGTCTACAATTTTTTTTCTGAGGCTGATTTCTTTAGATTTTCCCATGATGTCATGCAAAGAGGCACTGAGTTTGAAGGTAGGCCTTGAAATACATCCACAGGTACACCTCCAATTGACTCCTTTTTGTGTCACTGGTCTCACAGTCAACTATATACAACCCACATACACATAAAACACCTAGTGTTTCGGTTCACCGTTAAAAGGTACATATGTGGCCGGTGTTGCCAGGTACGCAGTGGAAAAATTAAACAGTAGAATCCAGACAGATAGGATGCCGTGAGAGAGGAAGAAAGGATGAGAGAGAGGGGCATGGAGGCACATAAACAGTGTGTCAGTGTGTATTCCAGTAAGAGTATGAATGGGCAGAGAGAGGCATTAGGTGAACGGGACACTGTTTGATCCTTTACTGGGCTCTGTGATACAACACAGTCACCACATCACTGCTGAGATTCTTCTTTAATCTGTGCCCAGAGAGAGAGAGAGAGAGAGAGAGCGAGAGAGAGAGAGAGAGCGAGAGAGAATGTGATGGTTCTCATTACCATTTCATAATGATAAAGTCTTGTTAAAACGTTTCAACGAAATTGGGATCCTTAACATTAAGAAAATTCCCTAACCAAAAAACGGTTATTTCTTTCTTCATAAAATGTGCAGTTATCACAAAGAATATTATTTGACATGTTACAGCCTAACTAGATGATAGACTTTAAAGGCTTGGTGAAAGTTGTGTAATTTCAAGGTAGACCCAGGAGTGACACTTGACACTCATAAATGGGAATCTAGCCTACATCGGGAGTCGACGTGCAAGGAGTTGAGGAATCAATTATTTTGGAGTCGACTCTCCACCACTATGTCATCGTCGTTAACAGAAAAATGGCAGAGAAAGGCAAGCGACAGCAGCAAAGGTCTTTATGGAAATACTTTGCGAAAATACTATAGCTATTTTTAAAACAAGCTATAGAAAGTTTGTTGCAATATCAGTTTAATCCACCAGAAAAGACAAAACAAATAATACAACAAATATTATGGTTAAACTCAAATATACTAACTGATAAAAAAAAAAGGTATAATCTTTATAATCTTTGTAGGACTGGTGGAGTTGTCACACACGCAGCTAACAAAAATATATGGATATGTCTGCTCTACCCAAAATTAACTGATTTCAGCGTTACCGCAAAAATGGAAGAGGCAAGTGGAAGGGGAGACAGTAAGGAACTTGTCTGTCAGCCCTGCATTAAAGACCAACATTGGTTAATGAAAATGATAAATAAAAAAGTATACCCGTTTAATTTAAGGACCAAAAAATTGACAGCTGTGTCATATAGATTGTGAATAGATTTTCGGTGTACCGATTCTACGGCACATGGTTTATGAACTGATATACAAAACGACGCCGGATTCAAAACTTTTGAAAGAATAATTTTTCCATTTAAATGATTATACAAAATTCTTTCTACCAATAGAATTATATATACGGTTTAAGTCAGAAGTTTACATATACCTTAGCCAAATACATTTAAACTCAGTTTTTCACAATTCCTGACATTTAATCCTAGTGAAAATTCCCTGTTTTAGGTCAGTTAGGATCACCACTTTATTTTAAGAATGTGAAATGTCAGAATAATAGTAGAGAGAATTATTTATTTCAGCTTTTATTTCTTTCATCACATTCCCAGTGGGTCAGAAGTTGGGACAAACGTTTCGGGGTAGCCTTCCACAAGCTTCCCACAATAAGTTGGGTGAATTTTGGCCCATTCCTCCTGACAGAACTGGTGAAACTGAGTCAGGTTTGTAGGCCTCTTTGCGCGTACACGCTTTTTCAGTTCTGTCCACAAATGTTCTATACATACATACATACATACATACATACATACATACATACATACATACATACATACATACATACATACATACATACATACATACATACATACATACATACATACATACATACATACATACATACATACATACATACATACATACATACATACATACATACTATGGGGGATACAACCATCCCAGCTCTGCAGATTTTTCTGCGAAGAGAGAGTCATTAGATCATTTGTTTTGGTACTGTCCATGTGTAGAATGGTTCCTCAATTAAAAGATTTGAGGTTATGCCGCAACAGTTTGTGGTAGACGGTGATAAATAATTTGCGTCATTGCGCCACACTATCACAAGGGGGAGTTAGAACGCTGATCTATCGGTAGTCTTAACTGTGACACAAATTGGGGGATTTTTCACACCATTTTTCTAATAGCCAAGCTATTAGACTATCCTTTTGTAAATTAATGGAGGTGAATGTTTCAGTCCGAGAGTCTCTTTCCACTGAGTCCTGCATCAGACAAAAAAAAGATTTTCTAGAGAGAGAGAATTTGCGTAAATACAATGGCGCAATTACACTTCACATGTGGACTGACGATTTTCAAAAAATAGGCAGTGGGCTTTTGGTTTCTTTCCCTCTAAAAACAGAAAGTATTAATTCTGAATAATAAACTGGCTTTACTTACCACAGTGTGAAAGAGTGATATCCCCTCTTTCTGAAACACGGTGTCCTTCTTTGCTGATGTGAAGAAGAAACTGAATGAGAGTCCAGCAGGGATAGGGAGGGGAAAAAGGTTGCCCATATTTTCAAGACTTGAACTACTTAATTAATTTGTTTTATTTATGAAATGTACTAGTTTATTTAGGCTATTTAATATACAGTGCATTCAGAAAGTATTCAGACCCTTTGACTTTTTCCACATTTTTCAGCCTTATTCTAAAACTGATTAAATAGTCCCCCCCCCCGATCAATCTACACACGATACCACATAATGGCAAAGCAAAAACAGGTTTTTAGAAATTCTTAGACATTTATGGAAAATGTGTAAACTGAAATATCACAATTACATAAGTATTCAGACCCTTTACTCAGTACTTTGTTGAACCATCTTTGGCAGCGATTACAGACTTGAGTCTCCTTGGGTATGACGCTACAAGCTTGGCACACCTGTATTTGGGGAGTTTCTCCCATTCTTCTCTGCAGATTCTCTCAAACTCTGTCGGGTTGGATGGGGAGTGTCGCTGCACAGCTATTTTCAGGTCTCTCCAGAGATGTAAGTCTGGGCTCTGGCTGGGCCACTCAAGGATATTCATAGACTTGTCCCGAAGCAACCCCTGCATTGTCTTGGCTGTGTGCTTAGGGTCATTGTCCTTTTGGAAAGTGAACGCCCCAGTCTGAGGTCCTGAGCACTCTGGAGCAGGTTTTCATCAAGGGTCTCTCTATACTTTGCTCTGTTCATCTTTCCCTCGATCCAAACTAGTCTCCCAGTCCCTGCCTCTTAAAAACATCCCCAAAGCATGATGCTGCCACCTCCATTCTTCACAGTAGGGATGGTGCCAGGTTTCCTCTAGATGTGGCGTTTGGCATTCAGACCAAAGATCTAGATTTCATCAGACCAGAGAATCTTTTTTCTCATGGTCTTAGAGTCCTTACTTTTGGTAAAGTCCAAGCAAGCGGTCATGTGCTTTTTACTGAGGAGTGGCTTCCGCCTGGCCACTCTACCATAAAGGCCTGATTGGTGGAGTGCTGCAGAGATGGTTGTCCATCTGGAAGGTTCTCCCATCTCCACAGAGGAACTATGGAGCTCTGTCAGAGTGACCATCCCCTCCCTGACCAAGGCCCTTCTCCCCCGATTGCTTAGTTTGGCTGGGCGCCCAGCTCTAGGAAGAGTCTTGGTGGTTCCAAACTTCTTCCATTTAAGAATGATGGAGGCCACTGTGTTCTTGGGGACCTTCAATGCTGCATACATTTTCGGTACCCTTCCCCAGATCTGTGCCTCGACACAATCCTGTCTCGGAGTGCTTGATGGTTTTTGCGACTGTACTTGGACAAACTTTAAAAGTTCTTGAAATGTTCCGTATTGACTGACCTTCATGTCTTAAAATAATTATGGACTGTCCTTTGTCTTTGCTTATTTGTACTGTTCTTGATATAATATGGACTTGGTCTTTTACCAAATAGGGCTTCTGTAAACCACCCCTAACTTCACAACTTAATGCTCAAAACGCATTAAGAAGGAAAGAAATTCCATAAATTAACTTTTAACAAGCACACCTGTTAATTGAAATGCATTCCAGGTGACTACCTCATGAAGCTGGTTGAGAGAATGCCAAGTGTGGGCAAAGCTGTCATCAAGGCAATCGGTGGCTACTTTGAAGAATTCCATACAGTTGAAGTCGGAAGTTTACATACACTTAGGTTGAAGTCAATAAAACACAGTTTTCAACCACTCCACAGATTTCATGTTAACAAACTATAATTTTGGCAAGTCTGTTAGGACATCTACTTTGTGCATGACACAAGTAATTCTTCCAACAATTGTTTACAGACAGATTATTTCACTTATAATTCACTATATCACAATTCCAGTGGGTCAAAAGTTTAGATAGATAGATAGATAGATAGATAGATAGATAGATAGATAGATAGATAGATAGATAGATAGATAGATAGATAGATAGATAGATAGATAGATAGATAGATAGATAGATAGATAGATAGATAGATAGATAGATAGATAGATAGATACTTTATTGATCCCATAGGGGAAATTTCAAGCAGCTACGAAAAAACACAGGGCAGGTGCGAAATGCCAGAACGAAAATTCACAAAAGACAGATACACAATACATGATACATAGTGCGGCAGTATGAAAATACAAGAAGTCTGGAGTGCAAAAAGCTATAAAAAGACATTGCATAGTATGGGTGAATGGCTGAATATGTACACTATACATTGTTACAGAGTGTTAGGTGAAAATAAATGATACAAATATTATATATAATATTTATATAAGTTGATATAGATAAATAAGGAATATTTGCATGGTTAACTATACTATACAGGTCGATGGCAGAGAAATACTTAAATAGCTAAATGTGCGTATGATATAAGTGAGGGTAATAATAGTTTACTTAATATACAGTCTTAATATACAATACTAATTATACAGTTAAATGAACAGGTAGGTGAATATTTTCATGGTTAAATTAAGTGTACAGGTAAATGTACAGTTAAATGTACAGGTAAGGGAATATTTGCATGGTTACATTAACTGTACTGGTAAATGACAGGAAGAGATACTTAAATAGCTAAATATGCTTATGATATAATTTAGGGTAATAATAATAATTCCCTTAAAATACAGTCCTTAGTGCAGGGTTTAATTACAGATAAATGCACGTATTGCACATTCGATATACTAAAAGCAATGAAAAAAGATACAACTGACAGGATACTAATATGCATCCCTGAGTGAATGACTACGTAAGTTCAGTCCAAGATTTACTTACAATATTGCACTTGATATAACAACTGTACATGAATATGTATGTCTATCTACGACAATGAAATTTCCCCCCCAGGGGATCAATAAAGTACCTATCTATCTATCTATCTATCTATCTATCTATCTATCTATCTATCTATCTATCTATCTATCTATCTATCTATCTATCTATCTATCTATCTATCTATCTATCTATCTATCTATCTATCTATCTATCTATCTATCTATCTATCTATCTATCTATCTATCTATCTATCTATCTATCTATCTATCTATCTATCTATCTATCTATCTATCTATCCATGTAATTCTTGTGAGACGCTAATTGTTAGTCGCTAATAGCTAGCTAGCTAGCTAGCTAATAAATGTACTGAGTAAGAGCAAACATATTTAGCTATACAGCCTGATAATACCAGTGATGGTGTAGACCTAAATCAGCATGCAACAGTATCTTCTAAAGGAATGCGCAAAGCAAGAATGTGTTAGCTACATGAAGTAGCTAAGAGAAAACATTAAATGTAGCCAAATATTAAATGGTCCCCTAGGAAACACATGAACACTTTAGTTCCTACCCTGTCACAATAACTCCTCCCTGGCATTATCATTCGTTGTCATGTCAAACAACACTGTATTCAAATTGGTTTGTAGTTGAATTGAACAGTTTAAAGCGATCAGAATGGAGAAAGACCCATTGAAATCACTTAGTTTATGTGTTGCCACCCTAGGGTTACTCATAAAGCAAATTGTAGAACTTTTATTATTCAAAAACATAAAATACTGTCAAATACCGTCATACCGTCCAATTTGTTTTTAACACCGTGATATAATATTTAGGCCATATCGCCCAGCCCTAGTTTGAACTAATTATAATGTATCATTATGGCATTCTGTGTAATTGTCTTTGACTGCGTGAGGTAGGGCCCAGAGAGTCAGTTAGACGTCAGGGTCTGAGCCAAGTAAAGGGCTTGTGTATGTAAAGTATGTTATTGCTGCTGAACTGGTGGTAGGATGTGAATGTCAAAGTTATACTGTGTGAGTGTGTGTGTGCGTGCGTGCGAGAGCGATAGTCTGAGAGTGTTTGTGTGTGTGTGTGTGTGTGTGTGTGTGTGTGTGTGTGTGTGTGTGTGTGTGTGTGTGTGTGTGTGTCTGTGTGTGTGTGTGTGTGTCTGTGTGTGTGTCTGTGTGTGTGTCTGTGTGTGTCTGTGTGTCTGTGTGTCTGTGTGTCTGTGTGTCTGTGTGTGTGTGTCTGTGTGTGTGTGTGTGTGTGTGTGTGTGTGTGTGTGTGTGTGTGTGTGACTGTATGTCTTTCTGTGGCAATGTGTTTGTGTTTGTATCAAAGGTTCGAGAAAGCACTGTGCTCAGAACTTGTGGTTTGTGGATCTCTGTGTGTGAGTGTCATACTGTAAACCCCTATCAGGAGAGGTGCCAGTTCCCCCAGACGAATTTGGAACTGATTGATGGAGACAGGCCACTGAGTGCTCTCTGCCCACACACAATGCATTGCGACTGGTGTTGAGCTACCCTGGGCTCTCCTGCCCAGCAACACTTGAGCAATCACTCTGTCATATCTTACCATGCAGGGACACCCCCCCCCCCTACTCTCAGCCCAGGGGACTGTGTGTGAGGGTAGGGGGGTTGATTTGGTTTTTACTCACGTTCCCCCTGTACCCCCCCAATACATTATCTTGCTGTTGCATTAGTTAGTCATCCAGATATCTCCCTGACAGCCTTCCTGATTCACGCAGAGGGTTCTCTCACCCCCCCCCCCCCCCCCCCCCCCACACACTTACGTGTCGCTTTTCTCCAAACACAGTATGGCAATGACCTTTTCTTCACCATAGGTGATACAGGCAAGGGCTCAGGGTGGAGTATTTCGATTTTTCACCAGGATAATATAGCTGACAGTGTCCAGGCGTGTCTAAATGGTTTTATGTGTTACTTAGCTCTCCCTGTTTCTCCCTGTGTCTGGGTCCACATTGAGATGTAGAGAGGTAGAATTGTCTGAAACTATGTCCATGGGCAGGTAGCATCAGTGATTCATACTGGAGGAGGAGAAGGAGTGCGGGAGGGATATGAGGAAAGAAACAAAGAGTGGAAGACCGAAAGAAAGAGAGAGGACGAGTGTGGGGAGAAGGAGAGAGAGTCAGGGAGTCAGGAAGGGAGAGGGGAAGAACTGGAGGAACATGGGGAGAAAATAGTTACGGGAGGAAGACGTAAAGAGAGAAAAAGACGAGAGAAAGAAGAGAAGGAGAGCGTCGTCAGGGTGACCTTTGTTTCATCTGTGCCATCCCACTGGGCAAAATCTGGTTGCATCAACGTTGGTTGAATTCCGTATTTTCTTCACCCAACTTTTAACCTAAATCCAATTACATGGTGAAATGTTTTGTTGATTTCATGTTCAAAACTAGACGTTCAAATCACGTCTGTGCCCAGTGGGTTTTCTCTTTCCCATTGCGATCTGCTCATCTGTGTTTTTTTGGCAGCAAAAGTCGACAACGAACACCTAGTCTTTGATGAGAAGTTGTTGTGGTTAATTGACATTTTATTGAGTTAAACCCGAGTGGTTATAAGGATAGGAGACAAGTAGAAGAAGCTGTATTAGGGATTAATTTGGGGACAAAGCCTCCATCTCACCACGTCAACCTTCCCTCTGTGTGTGTCCCATCCCGATGAAATATGCATTGAAAGCACATTAATGGACTGTGTCTGTTTGTCTTGCAAACTTTTGGTTTAATCAAATATTAAAATAATTTCCCCACACCTCGCTCTTTATTTTGCATGCTGTTGTGAATCAAGTGCAAACTTGAATCATGAGCACATATTGCGTTATGGCTGTTTAAAGATTGCTCTTATGTTGTGGCCCATCTGCCCGTAACCGTCCTTTGAAGTTCAGTGAGAGTAGAATCTTAGCACATGTTTTAGTAGGCTTTAATGAAAACGATTGAAGCACATTTTTCCATTTGTCATCAGAGCCATCAGAAGCTGTGAATCCCGCACGGATACCATCCCTGATAGGGACTCATTCCAAGGCTGCTGTGTCAGGGCTGCGTTCAGAGTTCAGATAGACAGTGTTTCTTTTTCAACACTTGAACGCTCTCGTGTGACTTTATCAGCTGGGAAACAACCCCTTTATTGGACTAAAATGTATAAATAATTACTGTACTACCTTACAGTCTCACCGGTGTGATGGAAAGAGTGTGCCTATTGCATGTGTTTGTGTCTCTGTGTGTTTGCGTGCACAATGAGGTATGAGATATGTAATAATGATATTTGCTTGATGTGTGTGTTTATTCAGTGTTCGATAGAAAGTTAGAGTGTGAGAGTGTCCGTCTGTCTGTTTATCATTGTTTCTGTGGGTCTGTGTATTTTTGTTGGTATGTTCATCTGTGTTTGTGTCTGGGATGGTTATGCATTTTAGGATCGGTGTGTGTGTGTGTGTGTGTGTGTGTGTGTGTGTGTGTGTGTGTGTTTTATCCAGGCTTTGGGCCCAGTCCATTGACTGGAACCTAATACACTCTGAGAGTCTGTTTTCTCTAAGTAAGCCTGCTCCCAGGACTCCAGCCAGCAGACGAGCAAGCCTGACACAACAAGACAGCTGGGTGTTTGAATAACAAGGTGCTCTGTGTGTGTGTGTGTGTGTGTGTGTGTGTGTGTGTGTGTGTGTGTGTGTGTGTGTGTGTGTGTGTAAAATAGAGTGAGAGACAGAGAGAAAGAGTGTGGTTTTTGTATGTGTGAGTGTCTGTCTGTCTGCTAAATGATATGAGTTTCCCTATGAAGTGTCCAGAGTATAAATCGGACACTTGTTTCACCTCTCTTCGTCCAATGATGACACCCTCTCCTCATCAATATAATGCTCTCTCTAAGTCTGTTTCTTTGCACACAGAACTTGTTTTGGATAGGATAGGGGAGAAGCAGCCTTTCATAGGTTTGGGTAGGCTGAGATAACTTATATTTGTTTGGGCAAGGCCTGGGATTGTGAAACAGAGTTATTGTCCCTGGCACTAAGCAGGAGATGGAAAACCGACCATCGTTACAGGCTTTATTGGAAAACTAAGAATTATTTTATGAACGATTTATATCTAACTTTTATTCAGTCACAATCCTCACAGTCAGAGGGCCCTCATATGGTGTACTGAGTAATTTGCTGGTCCACGACTACACACACACACAAAAAACACACACACTCACACACACGTACGCAAGTGCAGAGATGCACATAGTTTTCCAAACTCTGAGCGCCGACCAAGATGGCTGCTTCGCGACTATCTCTTAGGAAACTCTGCAGTGTTTTGTTTGTTTATGCACTTTTTTTACGTTATTAGCTCAGGAATAGTTTTGTCTCATTACATACAGCCGAGAAGAACTAGGGCTGGGCGATATGACCAAAATCTCATATCCCGATATAGGTCATTTCATATCCCGATAACGATACATATTACGATATAGCACATTTTCTGTAAATTCAATGAATAAATAGTTTATATAAAATGACCACATGTAAAGGCCTATTTCTTAAAAGAGGTTAGTGGTGTTTGAACCTGTTGTCGGGACCGGCCTGTTGCATATTTTGCAGAGGACGGTTTTCTGGTCCTTGTCAGACTTTTCAAACCCAAACCACGTCCATGTGACCGAAGTAGCCCCTCTTTTAGGTACGAGTTCCGTGTCTCCGTGCACTGTGTCATGTTCACTCTCCTCCATGTTTGTTTGTGTTGCAAATTTCCTTCCACACGCCACGTAAAGAATGCAAAGTGTCGTCCAATTGACAAAAATATTGCCGTAAAGAGTGTGATTTGCAACACAACTAAATAAATGATAGAGCACAATATGAAACGATAGACGTTTTTCTATCATCACACAATATATATCGTCATATCGCCCAGCCCTAGGAAGAACTACTGGATATTAGAGTAGCAGTAACTCACCTGAACCAGCAGCGTTACGACCAGGAATACGATTTCCCCGGAGCATATCCTTTGTTCGCTCTCCCCAGTGCAATTGAAGTTATTCCAGATGCCGACCCAAAAAAACATTGCCGGCGGAGGAGAGGTACTCGGGGCAGCCTCCTCGTCCGACTCAGGAAGTGTGCCCACCACCCAACGCGGTTGATGAGCTTAGGGCGAGAGTTGCTTTTCAGCGAGACACTAGGGATTGTAACATACTCTGCTTCATAGAAACACAGCTTTCTGGAAATGTTCGGTCTGACTCCGTAAAGCCAGTTGGGTTCTCAGTACATCGCGCCGACAGGAAACAACATCTCTCCGGGAAGCATAAGGGTGGAGGTATATGTTTCATGATTAACGATTTATGATGTAACTGTGATAACATACAGGAACTCAAGTCCTTCTGTTCACCCGACTTAGAATATCTAACAATCAAATGCCGATCGTTCTACCTCCCGAGGGAAGTTTCGTCAGTCATTGTGACAGTTGTATATATATCCCCCCTCAAGCTGATACCACGTCGGCCCTCAAAGATCTTCATTGGACTTTATGTAAACTGGAAACCACATATCCTGAGGCTGCATTTATTGTAGCTTGGGATTTTAACAAAGCAAATCTGAGGATAAGGCTCAACACATCGACTGTCGTACTCGTGGGGCAAACACATTGGACCATTGTTACACTTCCTTCCAAATTGCATATAAGGCCCTCCCCGCCCACCATTTGGAAAATCAGACCACGATTCCATCTTGCTACCCTCCTCCTATAGGCAGAAACTCAAACAGGAAGCACCTGTGGTCAGGTCTATTCAACGCTGGTCTGACCAATCGGAATCCATGCTTCAAGATTGTTTTGATCACGTGGACTGGGACATGTTCAGGTTAGCTTCAGATAATCCTCAACAATTTGTGCGACTACAGAGCTGTCCCCCTTCCTGTTCACCCTCTACAACTCGGACTTCAGATATAACTCTGAAACATACCACCTACAGAAGTTCTCGGATGACTCTGCAATTGTAGGGTGCATCAGGGGTGGGCAGGAGGAGGAGTACAGGAGCGCAATCAATGACTTTGTGTTGTGGTGTGAGCAGAACCACCTTCAGCTCAACATCAGCAAAACAAAGGAGATGGTGGTGGACTTCAGGAGAACCAAGGCCCAACTGACTGCAGTCCCTATACAGGGGATGAATGTATAGGGACTGCACCAGGGCTCTGTACAAAAAGGGCCAGAGCCGACTCTACTTTCTGAGGAGGCTCAGGTCCTTCAACGTGTGCTGTAAACTACTGCATACCTACCAATCTGTGCAGTGGTGTGCTGGGGCACCAACATAAAAGCTGGTGATGCTTCTCGGGTAAATAAGCTGATCAGGAAGGCTAGCTGGGGATTAGCCTTGACACTCTAGAGGAGGTGGCGGAGAGACGGATCCTGGCCAAACTGTTGGCCATCATGAACAACGTCACCCACCCTCTGCATGCCATGGTTATGACGCAGAGGAGCATCTTCAGTCACAGACTGATCCCACCACGGTGTGCCAGAGAGCGCTACAGGAGGTGCAATATTGTAAGTCATTCTTGGACTTAATTTACGTAGTCATTCACTCAGGAATGCATATTAGTATCCTGTCAGTTGTATCTTTTTTCATTGCTTTTAGTATATCGAATGTGCAATACGTGCATTTATCTGTAATTAAACCCTGCGCACTAAGGACTGTATTTTAAGGGAATTACTATTATTACCCTAAATTATCATACACACATTTATCTATTTAAGTATCTCTTCCTGTCATTTACCTGTACAGTTAATGTAACCATGCAGATATTCACTTACTTGTAACTATAACTGTATATTTACCTGTACAGTTAATTTAACCATGCAATGGTTCACCTGTTCATTTAACCAGACTCTATATTAAGTAAACTGTTAATACCCTCACTTATATCATACGCACTTTTAGCTATTTAAGTATTTCTCTGCCATCGACCTGTATAGTATAGTTAACCATGAACCATCCACCAATGTATAGTGTACACATTCAGCCATCCACCCATACTATGCAATGTCTTTTTATAGCTTTTTTGCACTCCAGACTTTTTCCCGGAAGCCAGCCGCACCAAAGTGTCAGAGGAAACATTGTTTAACTGTCAGCCCGCAGGCACCCGGCCCGCCACAAGGTGTCGCTAGAGCGTGATGAGCCAAGTAAAGCCCCACCGGCCAAACCCTCCCCTAACCCGGACGACACTGGACCGATTGCGCGCAGTCCGATAGGACTCTCGGGCCACGGTCGGTTGTGGCACAGCCCGGGAATGAATCCGGGTCTGTATTAATGCCTCTAGCACTGTGATGCAGTGCCTTAGACCGCTGCGCCACTCCAGAGGCCCCTGAGTCACTACTTTTATCCAATGTAAAAAACACTATTTCAAATGTTGCTACATAAGACGAGCCGGTCGGTCACTCTAACAGTCAATATAAGCAGAGACGAGAGGAGACAAAACTATCCTGTTTTATAATTTTGTGTTATGGAACAAACAGCTGACTGAAGAAAGCTGCATCCAATGTGTGGTTGAGTCCGTTTCCGTGGTAACATGGATTCTTTACAACGTAATAGCCTGAAATACTGTACATGCACCCAATAGCTTACCAAATAAAATTATGATCAAATACATTTTCATCCCACCTTGTAACACAACAAAATGTGGAAAAGTCAAGGGGTGTGAATACTTTTAAGGCACTGTATATTTGTTTTGTTATTCAAACGATTATAACGGTGACCGTAGTCATTTCACAAATAATCGTCATCCAAAAATCAATGACCCTGTCAACACATGAATAACTCTATTTTCCTAACACAACATGGGAACTTATCAAGCTCCAACGTTAAAGCCACTCAGCCCGGGCAAACGCCCTTCATTCAAAATCCACCAGAATTATAACTCCATCATCTCTTGGGGTCGTCCTACATGTAATCAGGACAAACTCATCAGTTTACCGTCCTGTCATTCCAACATACAACCACAGGCCTTTATCTTTCATACCTTCTCCGAATACTTTTTTAGACTCTCCCCAAATAACACCATAAAATACACCTCATTACGTGCGACCCTCTAAAGTTGCACTGTACCAGCTCAAACAACACTCCTCTGATACAAGCCTCTAAATACAGCCCTTTGAATACACAACTCTACTTCTATCCATGTCCTACAAAGTCCACAGCTTAGATTCACACTTCCTGCTCCATACCATGCATTATACATTTATTACAATACCGGTTTACACTGCAGTCACAACACAAATAACACAATTCTACAATATAGACTTCACAATACAAATAACACAATTCTACAATATAGACTTCACAATACAAATAATACAATTCTACCATATAGACTTCACAATACAAATAACACAATTCTACAATATAGACTTCACAATACAAATAACTTGGGTAAACGCACCCACAGCAGGGTTTCAAGATTAACTTTTCAAACACCCCTCCTTTGCAGTCTCACTTCCACAGACCTTCTCTTATTATGTTTTCCCTTTCCTTTGTTATTACAACCCCGACTGTTATGGTCACTCTTATTACAATGTTTACACGCTGCTTCACATTCTCTGGCAAAATGTCCTGTTTTGTTACAATTAAAACATTTCGCATCATCCTGGTAACCCCCTCTCTTCCTGCCCTTCTCCTTTTTTTCTCCTGAGCCCTGGTTTGGACCTGCTATTACACCCAGGGTGGCCATCAAATATGCTGCTCCTTTCTGATCTTCTCTAGCCTCTTACGGGCTTCTGTCAGCCACACCCTAGCGGTGTCTGTCCCTTCCGCCTGTTGTTTCTCTACTCTGTCCCCGCACACCTTGTGCATTTGTTTTATCATGGATTCTAGTTTGTCTACGTCTAGACGCCCATCGAACCACTACTTTCTCCACTTAGGACAAAAATAGGTATTTTGTTTATCCTTGGACTCCATATACACCTCTCATCCCCGGTTAATTCCGGGACCTCCTTTGAGGATTTACTTCCCATGCTGGAAAAATAAGAAATCCCCCCCGTTGTTCTTATAATCTAGTGATAAAAATCACTCAAGTATTATTCTCCTTTGGATTTATTATTAGGTGCGACTGTTGAGCAAATGTTTTGATCAATGTTTTATTATTAACCATTTAAATCATCCCAATCCATAACCCAGAGTGTTTTAAGACCCCAGTTTTCCTGAAACGGATGAGACAACCATTATTTTTCTCACACAACCTATTTTAATCTCTTGAAGTTTCACCCCAGTTTTATATTTATCTAGAATACTGGCGCGTGGTTTTCTCTAGATAAACTACCTCCTTCCTGTGTACTGTTGATGATCCCAGACCGCCTCAACACAGGGTAGTTTATTTTTGGTAATGGCCTCAACTACCTGGAGTCAATTCCGGACCCTCCTTTTCCTTTTTGACCTCACTCTACTACAATGATTTAATATCTATCTGAAATACTGGCACGTTGGGTTTTCTTCCAAATAGACGTCTATAAACCTTGTATTAGGCAAGAGTCCCTGGTTGGGTTCTAAAGAAAATTCCTACCTTCACTTACAGCAAATTGAAACTTAAATGATTATTTTTATGACTTTTGAAAGATTATTTGGCCTCACACGTAAACGGGTTAAATAATTTATACAATTACCACGCCGTTTCTATGACTTTTGGACTTATAAATACATCTATCTCACATGTAAATAAGTACTTTTAATCTACTGCATTTCAGATACAAATCTCCCCAAAACCCATGAATAAACTGACCTTATCATTGCAGCTGGGATTTCAATGTAGGTTGGATCTCGTCACCGTTCCTGTCGTGTACCAGTTTACCACCGACCTGAAATAAACCCTAAAATTCAGAGGTCAGGTCTTTGTCTTACGGATCCTGGATCCGCCCGTACACGGTTTCGGTGTTCCCTGGGACGACAGAAACAGGTATTGAGATCCGGCTCGAAGGACCAAATTGTGACGAGAATTTTGCTATCTCAATGGTTGAACTCAAATATCACTCAAACTTTGAATAATTCCCAGAGGTTGTAAGGCTCTGGTTAAACAAGAATTATACAAAGCCCCAGTCTGCAATAGATCAGAAGTTTATTCAGAGAGCTCTGCTGCTCAAGTGCCAAATCACACACACATAATTTGATTATTGTCTTATAGCTCTATCTGAATTCACACAGTTATTTCACACAGTTATACAATTTCAGGGTGGAACACTTTAGTCATTATCTTTAACATACAAATTCCTCTATCAGACCCTCACAGCCCTACGTGTGTTACTAACTTCATGAAGTAATGTAATTGGTATCTCCTAGAGCAGTGGTTCCCAAACTTTTTATATTCTCGTACCCCTTCAAACATTCAACCTCCAGCTGCGTACCCCCTCTAGCACCAGGGTCAGCGCACTCTCAAATGTTGTTTTTTGCCACCATTGTAAGCCTGCCACACACACACACACTATACAATACATTTATTAAACATAAGAATGAGTGAGTTTTTGTCACAACCCGGCTCGTGGGACGTGACAAAGAGCTCTTATAGGAACAGGGCACAAATAATAATAATAAATAATTATGCTCGTTATTTAGCCATCTTACATATAAAACCTTATTTGTTCATCAAAAATGTTGAATAACTCACCACAGGTTAATGAGAAGGGTGTGCTTGAAAGGATGACACATAACTCATTTGTACACAAAAAATCATACAATGATGGAAAGACCTGTGTTTTCCTTGTTAATGCAGACAGAGAAGAGCTCCAACTTCTTAATCATAGCCTCAATTTTGTCCCGCACATTGAATATAGTTGTGGAGAGTCCCTGTAATCCTAGATTCAGATCATTCAGGCAAGAAAAACATCACCCAGATAGGCCAGTCGTGTGAAAAACGCGTCATCATGCAAGCCTGTCAGACAAATTAAAAAAAAAAAATATATATATATACTTTTCCCCTTGATAACCAGCGCACTTCTGTATGTTGTAAAAGCGTTACATGGTCGCTGCCCATATCGTTGCATAATGCAGAAAATACACAAGAGTTCAGGGGCCTTGCTTTAACAAAGTGAACCATTTTTATCGAAAGTAGTCTTAATTCTCGCTCAAAAAACTCCTGTGGCTTATTTTTCAAATTGGCATGTGTTGTTTCTAAATGTCTGCGGAAGAGTGAAGGTTTCATTGAGTTGTGAGATATTACTTTTGCACATATATTTAACCTTTATTTTTACTAGGGGAAGTCAGTTAAGAACAAATTCTTATTTACAATGCCGGCCTACACCAGCCAAATCGGACGACGCTGGGCCAGTTGTGCGCCGCCCTATGGGATATAACACACTGTGGCTTAGGAAAAGCACTACTCCCAACATAAGGGAACCCCAAATCAATGTAGTTCTCATCATATTTGCGCCTCTTCGATGGTCCAACGTCCCTGTCTGTTGTTCGGTACTTTCCCGGGTATGGGTGCAGTAGCTCTTCGGCTGCATCAGATTCACAACTGTCAGTGTCCATGCTATCTGGGCTAACAACAAATGTAGAATTACTGATGCTAGCATTGGATGTGCTCGTGGAAGCAGAACAACTTGTGATCGTCGACAGGTGCAGGTGTAGTACTGCTGGTAGTAGCAGTGCTACCAGTAGAGCTGGTATGTGTCTCTATGGACGTATAGCCCCGTTGGAAAATCTAAATGGACTGTTTGAAAATTTGAATCCCATTTTTATTTGGGGTACCCCCGACGGCATTGCGTACCCCAGCTTGGGAATTGCAGACCTAGAGGTTGGAACATCATTTTTTCTCCAATCGTTTAGATCTGAACAGAAACATATTTTTTTGTTCCGTTCCAGTGATCTGACTAGCAAAATACAATTCTGAACTGGTTCAAAGACCAAAAAAGTACAGATTTACTGTATATCGTTCCTTTCTGTTCCCTTTTAAACCTCTGAAAACATATATATTTTTTAAATTTAGTTCAACATTAAATTACTTCACCAATCACGCAGTGGGGATAGTGCAGCTTGCTATGGAGTGGGAAAGCTATAGCTCAGTGAGTTGTTGACATGTGTGATGGAAAGACAAGTGTCAGGTGCGATATGCAACAGAAATTTAGCGGGTGGGGAGAGAGCGAGAGAGGGTGGAGGAAGAGGTTTGACTTGAAGCGCTGGGCATCTTGTGATGACATGCGTTATCTGAATTAGGCCCACAAAAATTATACTTATGGAGGAGCGGCTTCTATGGAAGAACTTTGAATGTCTTTTAACTTCAGAGTTGGCTAAGCGTTGGACCAGAGAAGCTAGCTAGCTAACAAGCTTGCATGTGCAGAGCTGCACAGTTAATAAATCCAATGTGAAATGTGATAACTATAGAATCCCTATTTAGCAGTGACGAACCGTGACTATTAGAGCTAGGCCCTCGGTGTCGGAAAAAGATCTGACGTCATACATATAGATAGAGAACTCTGATGCCTGTGTATACAGAGCATGACCTATGTAGGAGAAGCAATTCTTTGATGACAGAGTCAAACGGTCCTAAGCCACTCCTCGGCTGTGGCTTACAGAAGCAGCACACTTACACAACGGTTGCAAATATCGACAGCAGGAACCACGTTAGAAGAAAATATGGTTGCGTCACTCAAATAGTGGAGGAATAAATTCAACCACACAACTACTCACATTGTTTCAAGACCACGGACAGTATATGCTGTCAGAGAGAAATGTACCCAGTACTTCAAATTGCAACGTCATTACCTTTGTTTTTACCACACAACCAGTGATCTAAAGTTGAAATAATATTTTACACATCATTGTATTCAAAATTATATGAACGAGATAGCAACAAAAAGCAAGTGGTGATGAAAACAAAAAGTCCACTCACCATTATGATTATCATTTAAAAACGAAGTCCATTCTCCTGGCCTTCTTATGAAATGGGCAATGGCAGTTTTATATAGCTTCTCTTTTGATTTAAAATCCGAAAGAAGAAATTACAAATTATAATATATAAAAATATATACAGATTTGTATCTATCCTTAGGCCCTCTCTGAGGGCGTAGAGGGCTCTGACGGTTCCCCACTGCTATTTAGCATTGAAAGAGTTATTCCATTCTTCTCTAATTAAAAATCTCTCTCCCTATTTTCTGAATCATGCTTGTAACGTCAGTAGGCTACAGCTATGCAAAAGGAGGCAGAGGGGCAGGTAGCCTACACCTACACACTGGCAAAGTCTTTCAGCTGGCAGGCAGAAGTTTCTGATTGACAGAGGGAGGGCTTTGCAAAAGGCGTTTGTTGCGTTTTTTGTGGGACTGGAATAAAAGGCCCGGAATGTAAAATAAAGTTATTAACCGGTTACCATGCTTTTAGGTTCTGTTCCAGAACATTATAAATAATTTTAGTTTGTGGTTCTGATTCTGTTCCGTGAATTTGTTTTGTTATTTTGTGGTTCTGTTCCCTGAACCGTTTCCAACCCCTGCTACTAACCCTACTAACAAAACTCAACTGGACCAGATTGGTGAATAAAATTGTCCCTATCCCTAATCCAAAAGGTCACAGGTTGGTCATGGGGGAGTCGGACGCAAATCCTATGTGCTTAATCCAATCGATAACACATACAGGGAATCTAATTGTGAGATTCTTTATCTCTCCAACGAGAGATGCATAATAGTTTCTGTTCGTCCGTCCGTCCGTCCGTCCCTCTGTACGTCTCTACCATCTGGAACAGAGCTCACACACACACACAGGCACCCCATGCACAAAAAGTCGTTACTGCGAACATACATATGTCCACGACTCATCTTATCCACAGAAACCTTCCCCAATTACCTAAAACAAGCTGCTATATACAGTTGAAGTTGGAAGTTTACATACACCTTAACAAGATACATTTAAACTCAGTTTTTCACAATTCCTGACATTTAATCCTAGTAAGAATTCCTTGTCTTAGGTCAGGATCACCACTTTATTTTAAGAATGTGAAATTTCAGAATAATAGTAGAGAGAATTATTTCTTTCAGCTTTTATTTCTTTCATCACATTCCCAGTGGGTCAGACGTTTACATACACTCAATTAGTATTTGGTAGCATTGCCTTTAAATTGTTTAACTTGGGTAAAACATTTCAGGTAGCCTTCCACAAGCTTCCCACAACAAGTTGAGTGAATTTTGGCCCATTCCTCCTGACAGAACTGGTGTAATGGAGTCAGGTTTGTAGGCCTCCTTGCTCGCACACACTTTTTCAGTTCTGCCCACAAATGTTCTATAGGATTGAAGTCAGGGCTTTGTGATGGCCACTCCAATACATTGACTTTGTTGTCCTTGAGCCATTTTTCCACAACTTTGGAAGTATGCTTGGGGTCATTGTCCATTTGGAAGACCCATTTGTGACCAAGCTTTAAATTCCTGACTGAGATGTTGCTTCAATATATCCACATAATTTTCCTTCCTCATGATGTCATCTATTTTGTGAAGTGCACCAGTCCCTCCTGCAGCAAAGCACCCCCACAACATGATGCTGCCACCCCCGTGCTGGGATAGTGTTCTTCGGCTTGCAAACATCCCACTTTTTCCTCCAAACATAACGATGGTCATTATGGCCAAACAGTTCTATTTTTGTTTCATCAGACCAGAAGACATTTCTCCAAAAAGTATGATCTTTGTCCCCATGTGCAGTTGCAAACCGTAGTCTGGCTTCTTCCTTGCTGAGCAGCCTTTCAGGTTATATCGATATAGGACTTGTTTATAGGCAACATAGATCTGGAACTGTTGGGGTGCTAGGACCTAGTTCAACAATTATGCATCCATCCGTGAGTAACTCTGGTCCGTCAGCACTCATCCACTCAGGACCTATTTATTCATACAGGTCTGTATATACATACTCATGTACAGTTGTTATATCATATCACATGCAATATTGTAAGTAGTTATTGGAGGCATTCACTCAGGAATGCATATTAGTATCCTGCCAGTTGCACCTTTTCTCATTGCTTTTTAGTATATCGAATGTGCAATACGTGCAGTTGTCTGTAATTAAACCCTGCGCACTATGGACTGTATTTTAAGGGAATTACTATTATTACCCCAAATGATATCATACACACATTTAGCTATTAAAGTATCTCTTCCTGTCATTTACCTGTACAGTTTGTGTAACCACGCAAGTATTCACTTATCTGTAAATATAACTGTATACCTAACTGTACAGCTAATTTAACCATGCAAAATGTTCACTTACCTGTTCATTTACCCAGTCTGTCTATTAAGTAAACTATTATTACCCTCGCTCATATCATACGCATTTTTAGCTACTGAAGTATTTCTCTGCCATTGACCTGTATAGTATAGTTAACCATTCAACATCCACCAATGTATAGTGTACATATTCAGCCAACCACCCATACTATGCAATGTCTCTTTTATAGCTTTTATTTTTTTGCACTCCAGATATCTTGTATTTCTATACTTTTTCATACTGCCGCTCTATGTATCATGTACCGTGTATCTGTCTTTTGTGTACTTTCGTTGTGGCATTTTGCACCTGCCCTGTGTTTTGTTGTAGCTGCTTGACAATGAAATTTCCCCCCCAGGGGATCAATAAAGTATCTATCTATCTATCTATCTATCTATCTATCTATCTATCTATCTATCTATCTATCTATCTATCTATCTATCTATCTATCTATCTATCTATCTATCTATCTATCTATCTATCTATCTATCTATCTATCTATCTATCTATCTATCTATCTATCTATCTATACTGTGGATATAGACACTTTTGTACCTGTTTCCTCCAGCATCTTCACAAGGTCCTTTGCTGTTGTTCTGTGATTGATTTGCACTTTTTGCACCAAAGTACGTTCATCTCTAGGAGACAGAACGTGTCTCCTTCCTGAGCGGTATGACGGCTGCGTGGTCTCATGGTGTTTATACTTGCGTACTATTGTTTGTACAGATGAACATGGTACCTTCGAGCATTTGGAAATTGCTCCCAAGGATGAACCAGACTTGTGGAGGTCTACAATTGTTTTTCTGAGGTCTTGGCTGATTTCGTTTGATTTTCCCATGATGTCGAGCAAAGAGGCACTGAGTTTGAAGGTAGGCCTTGAAATACATCCACAGGTATACCTCCAATTGACTCAAATTATGTCAATTAGCTTATCAGAAGCTTCTAAAGCCATTACATCATTTTCTGGAATTGTCCAAGCTGTTTAAAGGCACAGTCAACTTAGTGTATGTAAACGTCTGACCCACTGGAATTGTGATATAGTTTGTTAACATGAAATCTGTGGAGTGGTTGAAAAATGAGTTTTAATGACTTCAACCTAAGTGTATTCAACTGTACATGTCACCACCCACTGAAAGGCTTCAGAGGAGAAATCTGTAGAGAGCTGTGGTTGTCGCTGTTCAAATCAAATCAAATGATTTGTTGGTCACATACACCTGTTTAGCAGATGTTATTGCGGGTGTAGCGAAATGCTTGTGCTTCTAGCTCCGACAGTGCAGTAATATCTAATATCTATCTAACAAGTAATGTCTAACAGTTTCACATCATATACCCAAATACGCATAAATCTAAGTAAGGAATAATTTAAGTATATATATATATATATATATATATATATATATATATATATATATATATATATATATATATATATATATATATATATATATATATACAGCGGGTGAAATAAGTATTGAACACGTCACCATTTTTCTCAGTAAATATATTTCCAAAGGTGCTATTGACATTACATTTTCACCAGATGTTGGTAACAACCCAAGTAATCCATACATACAAAGAAACCAAAACAAATAAGTTCAGAAATTAAGTTATGTGTAATAATGTGAAATGACACAGGGAAAAAGTATTGAACACATGAAGAAAGGGAGGTTCAAAAAGGCATGGAAAGCCAAGACAACAGCAGAAAACTATCAGTAATTAAAAAGCAATCCAGCCCCCTGTCAGTGCAAATTAATATCAGCTGGTTCAGTCCCAACTGATGGCCTACAAAAGGTCTCATTGCCAAGGTGTCACACAAGACACATCTCATGATGGGTAAAAGCAAAGAGCTGTCTCAAGACATTCGCAACCTAATTGTTGCAAAACATAATGATGGCATTGGTTATAGGCGCATTTCTAAGCTTCTGAATGTTCCAGTGAGCACTGTTGGGGCCATAATACGGAAGTGGAAAGACAATCATTTCATCATAAATTTGCCTCGACCAGGTGCTCCTCGTAAATTTGCCCATTCATCCTTCCTTCAATTATGTGAAGTTTGCCAGTACCATTTGCTGAAAAGCAGCCCCACACCATGATGTTCCCACCTCCAAACTTCACTGTTGGTATGGTGTTTTTAGGGTGATGTGCAGTGCCATTTCTCCTCCAAACATGGTGTGTATTATGACATCCAAACAGTTCAATTTTGCTCTCATCTGACCACACTATATTCTCCCAGTATTTCACTGGCTTTTCCAAATGTTGTGCAGCAAACTTTAAATGAGTTTCCACATGCTTTTTTTTCAGCAATGGAGTCTTGCGTGGTGAGCGTGCATACAGGCCATGGCGATGGAGTGCATTACTTAATGTTTTCTTTGAGACAACAGTACCTGCTAATTGCAGGTCTTTTTGAAGCTCTCCACAAGTGGTCCTTGGCTCTTGGACAACTCTTCTGATTATTCCTTTCACTCCTCTGTCAGAAATCTTGCGAGGAGCACCTGGTCGAGGCAAATTTATGGTGAAATGATTGTCTTTCCACTTCCGTATTATGGCCCCAACAGTGCTCACTCGAACATTCAGAAGCTTAGAAATGCGCCTATAACCAATGCCATCATTATGTTTTGCAACAATTAGGTTGCGAATGTCTTGAGACAGCTCTTTGCTTTTACACATCATGAGATGTGTCTTGTGTGACACCTTGGCAATGAGACCTTTTTGTAGGCCATCAGTTGGGACTGAACCAGCTGATATTAATTTGCACTGACAGGGGGCTGGATTGCTTTTTAATTACTGATAGTTTTCAGCTGTTGTCTTGGCTTTCCATGCCTTTTTGAACCTCCCTTTCTTCATGTGTTCAATACTTTTTCCCTGTGTAATTTCACATTATTACACATAACTTAATTTCTGAACTTATTTGTTTGATTTCTTTGTATGTATGGATTACTTGGTTTGTTACCAACATCTGCTGAAAATTTCATGTCAATAGCACCTTTGGAAATATATTTACTGAGAAAAATGGTGACGTGTTCAATACTTATTTCACCCGCTGTATATATATATATGGACAAGCAATGTCTGAGCGGCATTGGTCTAAGATACAGTGGCATAGTATAGAATACAGTATATACACATGAGATGGGTGGTGCAATATGTAAGCATAATTAAAGTGACTAAGATACCGTAGATTCGTATAGAGTACAGTTTATACATATGAGATGAGTAATGCAAGATATGGAAACATTATTAGAGTGGCTAGTGTTCCATTTCTTAAAGTGGGCCGGCATCCCTAACACGTTTAAATGCCCTGGAGAAGGAGAGCCCACAGTCCTTGGTAGTGGGCCGCGTCGGTGGTACTGTATTATTCTCGAAGCGAGCAAAGAAGGTGTTCAGCCTGTCCGGAAGCAAGACGTCGGTGTCCGCGACGTGGCTGGTTTTCCTTTTAATCTGTGATTGTCTGTAGACCCTGCCACATACGTCTCGAGTCTGAGCCATTGAATTGAGACTCTGAATCTTTGAATCTTTGAATCTTTGTCCATACACTGACGTTTAGCCTGTTTGATTGCCTTGTGGAGAGAATAACTACACTGTTTGTATTCTTCCATATTCCCAGTCTTCTTGCCCTGGTTAAATGCGGCGGTTCGCACTTTCAGTTTTGTGTGAATGCTCCCATCTATCCACGGTTTCTGGTTGGGGTTTTAATAGTCACAGAGGGTACACACTTTGTGTGTGTGTGTGTGTGTATGTAGTCTGTTTCTCTCTCATCTTTGCTTAATGTGTGTTCAGCACTGTTCACATTCTCACTGCTGTCATCACAATGTCACCCCAGAAAGCAATATTGTTTGTTTTGGGAAAGCATTGTGGCTATTATTGAAATTTCAGAATTAATATCTTTGCTGTTTTGCTACAGGCGGGATGATGGAGGCGCAATGAAAAACATATGGGGACCAGTCCCAAAGTGAGTTACAGTGCCAAATTATTAGACATACACTACATGACCAAAAGTATGCCCGTCGAACATCTCATTCCAAAACCATGAGCATTAAAACCATGAGCATGAATGTGGAGTTGGTCCCCCTTTTCTGCTATAACAGCCTCCTCTCTTCTGAGAAGGCTTTCCACTAGATGTTGGAACATTGCTGCGGGGACTCCATTCAGCCACAAGAGCATTAGTGAGGTCGGGCACTGCTGTTGGCCGATCAGGCCTGGCTCGCAGTTGGCGTTCCAGTTCATCCCATAGGTGTTCGATGGGGTTGAGGTCAGAGCTTTGTGCAGGTCAGTCAAGTTCTTCCACACCGATCTCGACAAACCATTTCTGTATGGACCTCACTTTGTGCATGGGGACATTTTCATGCTGAAACAGTAAAGGGCCTTCCCCATACTGTTGCCACAAAGTTGGAAGCAGAGAATTGTCTAGAATGTCAATGTATGCTGTAGCATTAAGATTTCCCTTCACTGGAACCAGACCATTATTCCTCTTCCACCAAACTTTACAGTTGGCACTATGCATTCGGGCAGGTAGAGTTCTCCTGGCATGAAGCGTGATTCATCACTCCAGAGAACACGTTTCCACTGCTCCAGAGTCCAATGGCGGCAAGCTTTACTCCAGCCGACACTTGCCATTGCGCATGGTGATCTTAGGCTTGTGTGCGGCTGCTCGGCCTTGGAAACCCATTTCATGAACCTCCCGATGAACAGTTCTTGTGCTGACGTTGCTTCCAGAGGGAGTTTGGAACTCGGTAGTGAGTGTTGCAACCGAGGAAATTTTTACGTGCTACGCGCCTCCGCACTTGGCGGTCCCATTCTGTGAGCTTGTGTGCCCTACCACTTCGCGGCTGTGCCGTTGTTGCTCCTAGACGTTTCCACTTCACAATAACAGCACTTACAGTTGACCGGGGCAGCTCTAGCAGGGTAGAAATTTAACAAACTGACTTGTTGGAAAGGTGGCATCCTAACAAGGTGTCATGTTGAAAATCACTGAATTCTTCAGTACGGGCATTCTACTGCCAATGTTTGTCTATGGAGATTGCATGGCGGTGTGCTCAATTTTATACACCTGTCAGCAAATGGTGTGGCTGAAATAGTTAAATCCACTAATTTGAAGGGGTGTCCACATACTTTGGTGTATATATATAGTGTATGTCATCACAGTCCTTTGTATGCTAGCAGAATACTTGGTTGGCACAGTGGCACTGGTGTATTCTGATAAGGTAAGTGTCACTGTAGCAGTGTTATATAGACACTGGCATTTCTCATTTTATACTCGTATGGAGAAATTATGTAAATCGATTCTCACCATAACCGTTACCACAGCATGTGGAGATGGAGGGAGTGAATGTCCCATGTTATATGAATATGGTTGTCCAGCAAGTCATGTCCTCAAAGCCATTTGAGTGTGTGGGTGTCTGTAGCTGTTTTTCAGTGTGTATCTGTCTGTTTGTCTTTGTGTCATTGTGTCTGTTTGTGTCCCTTTGTCTGTGGTACTGGGAGGCATTGTATGTGTGTGTGGCTTCAAATACAAATTATTTCTCAATCTCCTTCTAGCTCTGTGGGACTAACAATGACAAAAGTGTTTGTGTGCATTAAAAGAAAAATTTAATAATTTTTATTCCTGGGTCTTGAAGTAATTGCTGGATTTATGTGGTGGCCAGGCAGTAAAACTTGCATTCTTTTATCCCTCTTTCTCTGGCAGCCAGAAAGACTGTGTGTGTGTGTGTGTGTGGACTTATTATTTTTCCATTATAAATCACTTTTATTTTTATATAATTAAAAAAAGGAACCCGGTTAATACTACAAAGCAAACAAAAACACCCCCATTTGCCGTAATGCAGCTCGTACATAATCCCCTTTCTAATTGAAACTAAATGAGAGGAAGAGATCAAAACGTCCACACAGAGGGGGGAGGAAGGGGGCTGTCTGCACATACTCTTCTCTCTTAGCTAACGGCTGGGTTCTAAGAGACTTCATGCCTACACTTGTCTCCTCTCCTTCATCTGGCCTAGATAGAAGGACCAGGGGTGCATCTCGATAGTCTAAAGTGTCTTCCTTTCCTCATCTCCTCTCTTTCACCTGAACTCATCTGAATGAAAAGGATAGGTTAATCAGATTGATCAGCCAGTGATGAGCTGGCCCCTCTTAGTGATCCTCCAATCATGTGGGCTCATACTGACCAAACATCCAATGAGATCCACAAAAGCAGACACAGGTGTGCTGGCGTGCCACATTGGGCACATTCTATCCCCTACTATTGCTCCATTTTTCAATGCTATTTCAGCCCAAGTTAGAACACACACACACACACACACACACACACACACACACACACACACACTTAGAATGAAGGAGGTATTTGCACATAAGGCCAGCAACAGATACCAGGTCACATACCCTGGCAGACAGATGGAAGTGAACAGTGTCAGTTCCCCTCTCTCACTTCAACCTCTCCTTCACCTTCTGTCCTTCCCTTCTGTTTCTCTTTCTCTCCCTCTCTTGCTATGTTAGGACTCAGTACAGCTAAATGGTAAATGTTTACACACGTCACAGACTTGACACTTCAATAGCCCCTCTGACTTCACTCTGCCTCTCATTCTCTCATCTCTCACTTATCTTTGTTCATCTTGGTTATGATTGAGCCTTTTAGTCTGTCTGGGTAGAGAGACGGAGGAAGTACAGAGGTGGATTAAGGGAAAGAAAACAAAGCATGGCCAAAAAGAGAGTTGCAGAGACAAAGAAAGGCACCTTCTTTTAGGGTGATGGTGTCTCTCTCAGGTCCTTAGTCCACCCGTCCCTGCAGGTGTATCCCATCCCCCATCCCTTTACCATTCAGACCTTTCAGTCAGCAGTTTCCATGGCAATAGACGGCCCCTTTCCCAGCGACGGTCTCCAGGCGCCTTATAACCAGAGTCAAGACTGCCACAAGTCAGAGAGAAACTCAATTATTTACTACACCACTAACGCAGGGAGAGGTTTGTGTGTGTGTGTGTGTGTGTTTGTGTGTGGAGAAGGAAACACATTTCCATTTTTGTTACATTGCCATGGTCACCACTTCTGTGTAAGAAATTGTCAAAGACTCCAGTCACCAAAGTCATAGACTGTTCTTTCTGCTACCGCACGGCAAGCGGTACCGGAGCGCCAAGTCTAGGTCCAAAATGCTCCTTAACAGCTTCTACCCCCAAGCCATGAACAATTAATCAAATGGCCCGGACTATGTACATCAACCCCTACCTACATGTACAAATTACCTCGATTAAACTGTACCTCCGCACATTGACTTGAAATTGTTATTTTATTGTGCTACTTTTTATTTTATTTATTTTTTACTTTAGCTTATTTAGTAAATATTTGCTTCACTATTTCTTGAACTGCATTGTTGTTTAAAGGCTTGTAAGTAAGCATTTCACAGTAAGGTCTACACCTGTTGTATTCAGCGCATGTGACAGTTTGATTTGATTTGAACTGACTCCTAGAGTAATAGGGCAGCAACTACAAAAAAAGTTAAGGGAAGTAGCTAGGTAGGAGACAAGGCAAGTAGCTAGGTAGGAGACAAGGGAAGTAGCTAGGTAATAGACAAGGCAAGTAGCTAGGTAAGAGACAAGGGAAGTAGCTAGGTAAGAGACAAGGGACGTAGCTAGGTAAGAGACAATGGAAGTAGCTAGGTAAGAGACAAGGGACGTAGCTAGGTAAGAGACAAGGGACGTAGCTAGGTAAGAGACAAGGGACGTAGCTAGGTAAGAGACAAGGGAAGTAGCTAGGTAAGAGACAAGGGAAGTAGCTAGGTAAGAGACAAGGGAAGTAGCTAGGTAATAGTAGCTAGGTAATAGACAAGGGGAGTAGTTTGAGGCATCTAATATATTGTAAGACCAATTAAATGCATTGTTAAGGATGTCAATGTTAGCGTGTGCATTTGTGAGGCAAACCCGCACAGTGAAGGTTAACTTAAATGAACAACACCACCTTTGTACAGGATGTCATATGCTTTCACATAACCAGTGGCTTTATATAGATCTCCCACACAATATGCTGAAGTATATGAGAAATAAAATACATTCGTAGCCCGTGTTTTGCTCCGTATGTGTGTCAGAACCTGGTTTTCCCATGTTTGCAATAGCTCGCCCACTTAATCTGTGCAGTATTGGAGAGGGGATTTAAGGGTGTTTGTGTAAGTGAATGAAACTCTCTATAGGGTTACCCAGACCCATTCTGCTCCAACATAGCTCACAGATTCTTGTGACAGAAAGCTATTGGTTATAATAATAATAATGTCCTCACATGGTAATGCAATTAAATACGCTGTCATAACCTTACAAAGCCAGCTAGCAATGTAAGTGTATGTGGGGGTGGCAGGTTTATTTGTTTTATGAAAAATATAAGGCTTTTGTGACAATGCTTAAAAGTGTGAGGGGGAGGTTTCCTATACATGTTTGTGTGTGTGTGTTGTGTGTGGAGGTGAGATATTTTCCTATGTTGGTGTGTGTGGGTAGAGTGTACGTGTACGTTTACTAAACCCAAGTATAAGGTGTTTTTCACCCTAGGGTGGTGGTTGGTGCTCGGAGAATGTGCTGGCCCTGCTCTGGACACTGCAGACCCCATGGTGGGCTCAGTTTTACTGCATTCATCTGCTTCACAGACTGGGACTGAGGAAACATAGACCAGGCCACATCCTAATATGTACCCAAAATGGCCTCCTTTCCCATTATCCTATTTATTAAAAATACGAAAGGGCTTAGGTGAAAGCAATATGATGGTCCATTGTGTGCGTGTGCTTGTTTGTTTGTGTGTATGTGTGTGTGTGTGTGTGTGTGTGTGAGAGTTATGAGTCCCTCTTTTTGTTTGCAGAAGAGCCAGAGAGGTGTAGGCTACTACTTATTTCTCAGTTCATAACGCTGGATTTCCTCTTCTAAACCTTGGGCTTAAAATTAAATAGATTTGTTGTAAAGCGAGAGAATGTGGGGTTTCTCAATATGCATAATACCGTGCTCCATACTCTCATGCATTCTCCGAGGACGTTCTCTTAGGTACGTTCTTGTGAGGACGAGATAGTGGAGAACGGATAAAACATTACATCTGAGAAACACTGGCACTCCCCCTACTGTATTAACTCATGCTGCACCTCCCATTCACTGAACCTTATTTTAGCCAGGACAACTGCAACAATAGAGAGGAAACAATATATACATTTTACTTCATAACTATCAGCTAGCTATATGTGAATCGTAATCGTCTAGCTAACCAGATAGTTTAACAGGCAAAATGACTTAAGACTAATGTTATGCAAGGTAGATGTCAATTCTTTGTGGGTAACTAGCTCGCTAACAATTCTTCGTGGCTATATGGCTAGCTAAGAGTAGTAACTAGCCAGTTAGCCCTATTGACTTACTATGGCTTGCGATCTACGCACACTACAGTGGTTATTGTAGGAAGGCAGACATGCCAAAATTAACACAGTATGTATTTATTAACGTATCAGTATAGAATATTGTAGTCCGGCAACTTATTACTGTGCATATTTTCCATTGAAGCTTGCATCGATGCATGCTTCAAAATATGTACAAATGGAGTATGCATTCGAGAAGAGCCCCCCGTGCTCCGTTTTGCATACTTTGATTTGGAGTCATACATTTCATACATAGTCATCATTTGTGTGCTTGGAGCACAGTAGTATGCATTTTGAGAAACACCCTGTGTGTGTCTCTAGACGTGTGGGTGTGTATGCTTTTTTGTGTTTATTTACATTGTCTATTATACTGCACAAAAATATAAACGCAACATGAAATATTTTAACTTAATTTCACATGACTGGGAATACAGATATGCATCTGTTGGTCACATATACCTTTTAAAAAAAGTAGGGGTGTGGATCAGAAAACCAGTCAGTATCTGATGTGACCACCATTTGCTTCATGCAGCGCAACACATATCCTTTGCATAGAGTTGATCAGGTTGTTGATTGTGGCCTGTGGAATGTTGTCCCACTCCTCTTCAATGGCTGTGCGAAGTTGCTGGATATTGGTGGGAACTAGAACACGCTGCCGTACACGTTGATCCAGAGCATCCCAAACATGCTCAATGGGTGACATGTCTGGTATGCAGGCCATGGAAGAACTGGGACATTTTCAGCTTCCAGTAATTGTGTACAGATCCTTGCGACATGGGACTGTGCATTATTATGCTGAAACATGAGGTGATAGCAGCAGTTGAATGGCACGACAATGGACCTCAGGATCTCGTCACGGTATCTCTGTGCATTCAAATTTCCATCAATAAAATGCAATTGTGTTCGTTGTCCGTAGCTTAGGCCTGCCCATACCATAACCCCACCGCCACCATGGGGCACTCGGTTCACAACGTTGACATAAGTAAATCTGCCCGGTACAGTTGAAACCGGGATTCATCCGTGAAGAGCACACTTCTCCAGTGTGCCAGTGGCCATCGAAGGAAAGCATTTGGCCACTGAAGTCAGTTACAACACCAAACTGCAGTCAGGTCAAGACCCTGGTGAGGACAACGAGCACGCAGATGACCTCCCCTGAGACTGAGTTTCTGAAAGTTTTTGCAGAACTTATTCGGTTGTGCAAACCCACAGTTTCATCAGCTGTCCGGGTGGCTGGTCTCAGACGATCCCGCAGGTGAAGAAGCCAGATGTGGAGGTCCTAGGCTGCGGTTGTGAGGCCGTTTGGACGTACTGCTGTACTCTTATGGTAGAGAAATGAACATTAAATTCTCTGGCAACAGCTCTGGTGGACATTCCTGCAGTCAGCATGCCAATTGCACACTCTCTTAAAACACCTTGGCATTGTGTTGTGTGAAAAAACTGCACATTTTAGAGTGGCTGTTTATTGTCCACAGCACAAGGTGCACCTGTGTAATGATCGTGCTGTTTAATCATCTTCTTGATATGCCATACCTGTCAGGTGGGTGGATTATCTTGGCAAAGGAAAAATGCTCACTAACAGGGATATAAACACATTTTTGAGAGAAATATGTTTTTTTTTGTGCCTATGGAACTTTTCTGGGATCTTTTATTTCAGCTCATGAAACAGGGGATCAACACTTTACATGTTTTAGTTTATATTTTTGTTCAGTATAGTTCCAAGCAAAACAGAGAGATGGAGAACGAGACAGAAAGAGACAAAAATAACATAATAAAGGGATGGATTGAGGGATGCAGAGTGAAAGAAGAGATGGGGGAAACAGCGATGAAAAGAAGGCTTCAGAACAGACAGTACTCACTGCTTTCTGATTTATCTCCTCTCCCGCCCTCGTAAAGGTCAGGGTCTCTCCCCAGCGTTCTGAGAAACACCAACTCAACATAATTAGTAATATTCTGTTTTCGCTCTGAGGTGTGTGTGAACCTGTCTGAGGGAGTGTGTGTGACCTGTAATTAGTAGTTCTATTGTAAGCAATCTAATAACATTAGAGTGCTTTTACTGAGACACCAATATTATTATTGTGGGGTCGATAGCCCTTGCTAATTAACTTAATTGGAGGTACACAACACACTCACCGCCTCTTGTCATGAGCCGTCCGGCCGTTACCGAGAATCACAGATCAGATTTCTTTTAATAGGGTCGTTAGCAATTGAGTTATCAGAGTATTTTTTGCGCCTACCACAGAAGGTTGGTGGCACCTTGAATTGGCATAGGTCCCCTTAGTCGGAAGTAGCCATCAACAAGGGGGATCTGGGGGGGATTTCTTTCCAAATGCTCACTCAGCCAACTTATTCAGTACTTTGAGAGTCACAGGAGCTGGTATGTGCTTAATGTAAAGCAGCTGTTAATATACACCCCCCTACCCTCTTTAAAGAGAAGCCATATGTTTTGTGATGGAACTCAAGCTTACGAGTTTTTTAACGATGCATCGGATCTATAACGGCCGTAGAACTCACATGCGTTTCCCAAAACACCACGTAGGGAGAACTTTCAATAAGTGCGTCGTTAGAGCATGTGTCGATACTAATTAGTTAGAAAGAAAGAAAGAAAGAAAGAAAGAAAGAAAGCGCTGCTCTCGGATCAGCATTCTCCATTCAAATATTACCTTAACATTAGATACTGAGGACGGATCAGCTCCTAGAAAGAAATGACCACCTATGGCTGCAAATATTGAGGCGGCTTATTTGAATGCTCTACGCGTCTCCTTCCTGAGCGGTATGACGGCTGCATGGTCCCATGGTGTTTATACTTGCGTACTATTGTTTGTACAGATGAACGTGGTACCTTCAGGCATTTGAATATTGCTCCCAAGGATGAACAAGACTTGTGGAGGTCTACAATTTGTTTTCTGAGGTCTTGGCTGATTTCTTTTGATTTTCCCATGATGAAGGTAGGCCTTGAAATACATCCACAGGTACACCTCCAATTGACTCAAATTATGTCAATTAGCCTATCAGAAGCTTCTAAAGCCATGACATCATTTTCTGGATTTTTCCAAGCTGTTTAAAGGCACAGTCAACTTAGTGTATGTAAACTTCTGACCCACTGGAATTGTGATATAGTGAATTATAAGTTAAATAATCTGTCAGTAAACAATTGTTGGAAGAATTACTTGTATCCAAGAAACACGAGCAATGGACATTAGACTGTTGGAAATTTGTCCTTTTGGTCTGGAGTCCAAATGTGTGATTTTTGGTTCCAACCTCAACCAAATGTTGATGGTTTAGGATGAGTCGGACGGCAGTGTAGGTAAAGCAGCCAACAAGTGCTCAGCATATGTGGGAACTCCTTCAAGACTGATGGGAAAGCATTCCAGGTGAAGCTGGTTGAGAGAATGCCAAGAGTGTGCAATCTGTCTTCAAGGCAAAGGGTGGCTATTTGAAGAATCTCAAATATAAAATATATTTTCATTTGTGTAACACTTTTTTGGTTACTACATGATTCCATATGTGTTATGTCATAGTTTTGATGTCTTCACTTTTATTCTACAATGTAAAAAATAATGCAGTTCAGATTCCATTCACTGGCATTTTGCCTCCGAGGCACTCAGGCACTGTTGGGGCGAGTGGCTCTGATCTACAATGGCTAGACCCAATGTTGACTACGAACTTTCTTTACCCAACCGTGAGACAGACTATGTCTGTTCCCACACTCGAGACTCTGCCTCTCTATTGGTTACACAGACATTTGGCCTACCATCCCATTCTAACCACCTCAGATGTCATACATCAGCACTGCAGAGCTCTCCCTGTCCTATGCCGTGCCTTGATTGTATTACTGTTGATGATGTCTGGCCCATCTACTGTTGCTAGCCCCAATTCTGTGCTCAGATATCTGCTTCACTGATTTCTGCTCTCGTAAAAGCCTGGATTTTCTGCACATTAACACTAGAAGCTTATTACCTAAAATGGATCAATTGAAAGTGAGGGTTCACAGCTCCAATCCAGATGTGTTAGTCATTACTGAGACGTGGTTAAGGAAGAGTGTTTTGAATACTGATGTTAACCATTCTGGTTATAACCTTTTTCGGCAAGACAGATCTTCCAAAGGTGGGGGAGTGGCACCTTCAGTGCTCTGTTGTCTCCACCAAGTCTGTCCCCAAACAATTGGATTTGCTGGTTTTAAGTATTAAACTTTCAATTAACTCTTTGTTGACTGTTGCTGGGTGCTATTGTCCTCTATCAGCACCTGCCTGTACCCTACCTGCCCTAAGCTCTCTCTTAGCCCCTTACACTAAGTCTGAATTTGTCCTGCTAGGTGACCTAAACTGGGACATGGTTAAACCACCTGCTCAGTGAAACGACCTGTCCTGATTTGTCATAGACGCTTGCTAAAACACTTTAATGAGCAAGCCTTCCTACATGAACTGGCTTCTGTAAAATGGAATAGAATCAGCTTGATCCCCTCTGTCGAAGACACTTGGACCTTCTTGTTTAAAATTTTCAGTGGTATCGTTAACAAACACGGCACCATATAGAAAATGAGAAATAAAAACAGGTTCAGCCCCTGGTTCGACCGTTACTCCACCTTAAAAATTGCATTTGGCGAAAGGCCCGGCACACGCTTACTCAGGCTGATACGCTCTCATTCAGGCAAATGAGAATTAAGTGCACTCAGGCTATCCGGAAGGCCAAAGTTAGTTACTTTAAGGAAAAGTTCTCTCTCTGTGGGTCTAACCCCAAGAAATTCTGAAAAACGGTTAAAGACCTGGAGAATAAACCCTCCTCCTCACTGCTGCCCATGTCCCTTAAAGTTGATGATGTGGTTGTTACTGACAAGAAGCACATGGCTGAGCTCTTTAATCAACACTTTTCTATTTGACTCAGCCATGCCTCCTTGCGCATCCAACATTTCCTCATCTGCCAACCCTTCTAATGCAACTATCCCCAATGCTTCTCTCTCTTTTTCCCTTGCCCCGCTACAAAGTTTTCCCCTGAAGGCAGTTACTGTGTCTGAGGTACTAAAGGAGCTCCTGAAACTTGATCCCTTTCTTCTTTAAGATTGCTGCCCCTATCATCGCCAAGCCTATCTCCGACCTTTTTAGCCTGTCTCTCCATTCTGGGGAGGTTCACATTGCTTGGAAGGCAGCCACGGTTAGTCCTTTATTTAAAGGGGGAAATCAAGCTGATACTAACTGTTATAGGGCCTATTTCTATTTATCAAAAGTGTTGGAAAAACATGTAAATAATCAACTGACTGACTTTTTTTGATGTCTATAGTATTCTCTCTAGTATGCAATCTGGTTTCCTCTCAGGTTATGGATGTGCCCCTGCAACCTAAAAGGTCCTCAATGATGTCACCACTGCCCTTGAGTCTAAGCAATGTTGTGCTGCTTTTTTTATTGACTTGGTACGGTAGACCATTCCATTCTTGTGGGCCGGCTAAGGAGTATTGGTGTCTCTGAGGGGTCTTTGGTCTGGTTTGCTAACTACCTCTCTCAAAGAGTGCAGTGTATAATGTCAGAAAATCTGCTGTCTCAGCCACAGCCTGTCACCAAGGGAGTACCTCAAGGCTCAATTTTGGCCCCACGCTATTCTCAATGTACATCAACAACATAGCTCAGGCAGCAGGAAGTTCTCTCATCCATTAATATGCAGATGATACAGTCTTATACTCAGCTGGAACCTCCCCGGAGTTTGTCTTAAATGCTCTACAACAAAGGTTTCTTAGTGTCCAACAAGCTTTCTCTACCCTTAACCTTGTTCTGAACACCTCCAAAACAAAGGTAATGTGGTTTGGTAAGAAGAATGCCCCTCTCCCCACAGGTGTGATTACTACCTCCAAGGGTTTAGAGCTTGAGGTAGTCACCTCATACAAGTACTTGGGAGTATGGCTGGACGGTACACTGTCCATCACTCAGCACATATCAAAGCTGCAGGCTAAAGTTAAGACTTGGTTTCCTTTATTGTAATCGCTCCTCTTTCACCCCAGCTACCAAACTAACCCTGATTCAGACGACCATCCTACCCATGCTAGATTACGGAGACATCATTTATAGATTGGCAGGTAAGGGTGTTCTCGAGCGGCTAGATGTTCTTTACCATTCGGCCAACAGATTTGCCACCAATGCTCCTTATAGGACACATCACTGCACTCTATACTCCTCTGTAAACTGGTCATCTCTGTATACCTGTCGCAAGACCCACTGGTTGATACTTATTTATAAAACCCTCTTAAGCCTAACTCCCCCCTATCTGAGAGATCTACTGCAGCCCACATCCTCCACATAAAACACGTTCTGTCAGTCACATTCTGTTAAAGGTCCCCAAAGCACACACATCCCTGAGTCGCTCCTCTTTTCAGTTCTCTGCAGCTAGCGACTGGAACGAGCTGCAACAAACACTCAAACTGGACAGTTTTGTCTCCATCTCTTCATTAAAAGACTCAATCATGGACACTCTTACTGACAGTTGTGGCTGTTACGTGAGATGTATTGTCATCTCTACCTTCTTGCCCTTTGTGCTGTTGTCTGTTCCCAATAATGTTTGTACCATGTTTTGTGCTGCTACCATGTTGTGTTGCTACCATGTTGTTGTCATGTTGTGTTGCTACCATGCTGTGTTGTCATGTGTTGCTGTCTTGCTATGTTGTTGTCTTAGGTATCTCTTTAGGTAGTGTTGTTTTGTCTCTCTTGTCGTGATTTGTGTTTGGTCCTATATTTATATTTATATATATATATTTTTTTAATTTTTTTTTTTTAAATCCCAGCCCCCGTCCCCGCAGGAGGTCTTTTGCCTTTTGGTAGACCGACATTGTAAATAAGAATTAGTTCTTAACTGACTTGCCTAGTTAAATAAAGGTTAAATAAATAAAATAAATAAAAACAGTTACAGAAATCAGGAATGGAGACAGGTTCTTTAGACCTCTATATATGAGTGACTGTGTCCAACACAGCACCACCTGTTGTTATGTTGGGCACCTACTGACCAAAAAAAGATGCTATGAAATATATATTATTTCTCAATGACATGTACAGTGGGGAGAACAAGTATTTGATACACTGCCGATTTTGCAGGTTTTCCCACTTACAAAGCATGTAGAAGTCTGTCATTTTTATCATAGGTACACTTCAACTGTGAGTGACGGAATCTAAAACAAAAATCCAGAAAATCCCATTGTATGATTTTTAAGTAATTCATTAGCATTTTATTGCATGACATAAGTATTTGATACATCAGAAAAGCAGAACTTAATATTTGGTACAGAAACCTTTGTTTGCAATTACAGAGATCATACGTTTCCTGTAGTTCTTGACCAGGTTTGCACACACTGCAGCAGGGATTTTGGCCCACTCCTCCATACAGACCTTCTCCAGATCCTTCAGGTTTCGGGGCTGTCGCTGGGCAATACGGACTTTCAGCTCGCTCCAAAGTTTTTCTTTTGGGTTCAGGTCTGGAGACTGGCTAGGCCACTCCAGGACCTTGAGATGCTTCTTACGGAGCCACTCCTTAGTTGCCCTGGCTGTGTGTTTCGGGTCGTTGTCATGCTGGAAGACCCAGCCACGACCCATCTTCAATGCTCTTACTGAGGGGAGGAGGTTGTTGGCCAAGATCTCGCGATACATGGCCCCATCCATCCTCCCCTCAATACGGTGCAGTCGTCCTGTCCCCTTTGCAGAAAAGCATCCCCAAAGAATGATGTTTCCACCTCCATGCTTCACGGTTGGGATGGTGTTCTTGGGGTTGTACTCATCCTTCTTCTTCCTCCAAACACGGCAAGTGGAGTTTAGACCAAAAAGCTCTATTTTTGTCTCATCAGACCACATGACCTTCTCCCATTCCTCCTCTGGATCATCCAGATGGTCATTGGCAAACTTCAGACGGGCCTGGACATGCTCTGGCTTGAGCAGGGGGACCTTGCGTGCGCTGCAGGATTTTAATCCATGACGGCGTAGTGTGTTACTAATGGTTTTCTTTGAGACTGTGGTCCCAGCTCTCTTCAGGTCATTGACCAGGTCCTGCCGTGTAGTTCTGGGCTGATCCCTCACCTTCCTCCTGATCATTGATGTCCCACGAGGTGAGATCTTGCATGGTGCCCCAGACCGAGGGAGATTGACCGTCATCTTGAACTTCTTCCATTTTCTAATAATTGCGCCAACAGTTGTTGCCTTCTCACCAAGCTGCTTGCCTATTGTCCTGTAGCCCATCCCAGCCTTGTGCAGGTCTACAATTTTATCCCTGATGTCCTTACACAGCTCTCTGGTCTTGGCCATTGTGGAGAGGTTTGATTGAGTGTGTGGACAGGTGTCTTTTATACAGGTAACGAGTTCAAACAGGTGCAGTTAATACAGGTAATGAGTGGAGAACAGGAGGGCTTCTTAAAGAAAAACTAACAGGTCTGTGAGAGCCGGAATTCTTACTGGTTGGTAGGTGATCAAATACTTATGTCATGCAATAAAATGCAAATTAATTATTAAAAAATCATTCAATGTGATTTTCTGGATTTTTGTTTTAGATTCCGTCTCTCACAGTTGAAGTGTACCTATGATAAAAATTACAGACCTCTACATGCTTTGTAAGTAGGAAAACCTGCAAAATCGGAAGTGTATCAAATACTTGTTCTCCCCACTGTATGTATAAATAAAGGTTAAATAAAATATTGCTAAAATAAAGGTGTAAGGAAATACAGTCAGGCACCACATTACTACAAGACAAAATAACTTGCTCAATCAAGAAATTGCAGTTCAAATGCAGTACTGTACACTGCAGTTATTGTGCAATTACTGTGTCCAAAATACCACAGTCGACTGCAGTTACAGTTTCTAAACTGGGGAGAGCACCTCATCTAAGACTATGAATTAGGCAACCTGCATACACTTTGTTTGAAGTACAATAGACCAACATAGCTACTGTAGTAGGTCAAAGCTGTGTGCTGGAAAACGTTGGTAGAGCCTGGGTTGAGTAGGCTTTGTCGTGCTTATGTGAATGTACTTTCTTTTTCGCCATTAGACCAATGCCAATGCCTCACTTAAAATATATATTTTTGTTTTTACACTGAACGCAATACGTAAAGTGTTGGTCCCATGTTTTTCCATACGCACAAAAAGATTATTTGTCTAAAATTTTTGAGAATTTCAGTCTGTACTAAAGCCCTTTTGTGGGGAAAAACCCATTCTGATTAGCTGGGCCTGGCTCCCCGGTCGGTGGGCTTGGCTGCATCCCTGCCAAGTCATCTGAAATCCATAGATTAGGGCCTAATTCATTTATTTCAATTGACTGATTTCCTTATATGAACTGTAACTCAGTAAAATCTTTGACATTGTTGCATGTTGCGTTTTTGATCAGTTTAATATGACATGTTATTATGACCAATCCCCCTCAGTGATCAGTTTAGTGGGCTAGACTTCCTCTCTCTGTGCAACTGGCTTAAGGATGTACACACACACGGTCTCTCGATCGTACACATGCACACTCTTACACAAGCATGTGCGCACACAGACCCCATCGCCATCACTCTCTTACTCTCCATGTGTCTGTCAGATGTTTTGTTGCTGTGGTGTCTCTCCTAAAGATGTGTGGCTGAGTGTGTGCTCATGTGTGCACATGTAAATGTATACAGTATGTACTGTATGTGAGTGCTGAGCCAAAGCCGAAGGATAGAGTGCTATCCTCACTGGGACTGACTAACCTCAAGAGGCCTCCTTTTAAATTTTAATAGTACATCTGCTTAGGACAGCACTTCTTACAGCAACACAGAACAGTACTGTCCCGGCCATAGGCTTAATGACCATGGTCTGCTGATTCAAGGGTTTTTACATTGTAGAATAAAAGTGAAGACATCAAAACTATGACATATGAAATCATTTAGTAACCAGAAAAGTGTTAAACAAATCAAAATATATTTTATATTTGAGATTCTTCAAAGTAGCCACCCTTTGTCTTGATGACAGCTTTGCACACTCATGGCATTCTCTCAACCAGCTTCATGAGGACCACCACAAGAATGGAAGACCCAGAAATACCTCTGCTGCAGAGGATAAGTTCATTAGAGTTACCAGCCTCAGATTGCAGCCCAAATAAATGCTTCACAAAGTTCAAGTAACAGACACATCTCAACATCAACTGTTCAGAGTAGACTGTGTGAATCAGGCATTCATAGTCGAATTGCTGCAAAGAAACCACTACTAAATGACACCAATAAGAAGAAGAGACATGCTTGGGCCAAGAAACATGAGCAATGGACATTAGACCGTTGGAAATTTGTCCTTTGGTCTGGAGTCCAAATTTGAGATTTTTGGTTCCAACCTCAACCAAATTTAGATGGTTTGGGATGAGTCGGACCGCAGTGGAGGAAAAGCAGCCAACAAGTGCTCAGCCAAGACTGATGGAAAAGCATTCCAGGTGAAGCAGGTTAAGAGAATGCCAAGAATGTGCAAAGCTGTCATCAAGGCAAAGGTGGCTATTTGAAGAATCTCAAATACAAAATGTATTTTGATTTGTTTAACACTTGTTTGGTTACTACATGATTCCATATGTGTTATGTCATAGTTTTGATGTCTTCACTTTTATTCTACAATGTAAAAAATAGTGCAAATAAAGAACAACCCTTGAATGAGTAATATTCCAAACTTTTGGCCCCCAGTGTTGCTATGGGGAAGTCCTTTTGCTTTGGTCATTGTGTATTGTCAGGTCAGGAAAGCGTTAATTGGGGAACTGATTTAAATGTGTGTGTCCTGTGTGCATGTGTGTGTGTGTGTGTGTTTGTTTGTTTGTTTGCACCAGCTAAGCTGACTATGAAACAGTAGTGGTTACTATAAAGTGTTTGAATGTAACTGTTCCTAATTTACATGCACCTGTACCTAGGTCCTGTTAATCAACTACCTCACTATTCATGTCTTACTCCTCATCCTATCTATGTTTAAAAAATCCTCTATTGTACAGGATAGTGTGTGTGTGTGTGTGTGTGTGTGTGTGTGTGTATGTATGTGTGTGTGTGTTTTTTTCCTTCAGTATGCTGTGTGTGGAAATGTCAATGGTGGATTTTGAGAACAGACGCAACCCATTAAAAGATTGGCTGTCATTATAACTCTCTAATGAAGAGGGGCTGGAGGCATGAAGAGGGAATTTGTGTGCATAGTTTGTGTATCTGAATATTACTTAAAGCTGTTATTGTCACAATTTTCCTTCGTCTGAGTTCGGAATATGGAAAAGAGCCCTTTGTTGATCATTTCAGTGTGTGAGAACTGTGGTTTGTTTGTGTGTGTGTGTGTGTGTGTGTGTGTTTGAACATATCCCCATTCTCCTGTGGCGTCTCCTGTCTGTACACACACAGAAATCAATGTCTACCTGGCGCTCCAGGTACACACACAGAAATCAATGTCTCCAAGAATAGGACTCCGTAGGTAACTGAGATTTGTGAGGAAATAAAGACATTTCCGCTCACTGGTTGCTTGCTCCACAAATTATCCAATTTCCCCCCTCACGTTCACTGTATACCCTATATGTACACCCTGACTCACTTTAACCTGTCATTCTTGGGTGACTCTCTTTCTTCGCTCCATCGCTACCTCCTCTGCATCTTCCCACTCTCCATCTGTCCCTTTCTCTCTTCTCCACTCTGTTTCCCCTTTGCCACTTTATCTCCCCCTCTTTCTAACTCTCTTTCTCTCACCCCTTATTCAACAGTCATGCCCATGTAGCTATTTTCTAATGATGCTCTACATATTTCATGTCACTCTTTGCAAGCCTCTTTTTTAATATTTCAGACAGCACATGATTGATACCTGGGCCAGAAATAGTAACCGTGTCTCCACATGTCAGTAGAGGCCTTTCATCTGGCTATCAGAGTTATATATTGTGTGTGTGTGTGTGAACTTTGTGTCTGCAATTGATGGGAATTGGACACACATCGATTCTGTCTCATACAACAGACAGACTTTTTGAATACGACTGACTTCAAGACACTCAAGCCCTTTCTTGCTCTCCTACAGTATACAGTTGAAGTCGGAAGTTTACATACACTTAGGTTGAAGTCATTAAAACTAATTTTTCAACCACTCCACAGATTTCATGTTAACAAACTATAGTTTTGGCAAGTCGGTTAGGACATCTACTTGACATGTGCATGACAAGTAATTCTTCCAACAATTATTTATAGACAGATTATTTCACTTATAATTCACTATATCACAATTCCAGTGGGTCAGAAGTTTACATACACTAAGTTGACTGTGCCTTTAAACAGCTTGGAAAATTCCAGAAAATTATGTCATGGCTTTAGAAACTTCTGATAGGCTAATTGACATAATTTGAGTCAATTGGAGGTATACCTGTGGACGTTTTTCAAGGCCTACCTTCAAACTCAGTGCCTCTTTGCTCGACATCATGGGAAAATCAAAAGAAATCAGCCAAGACCTCAGAAAACAAATTGTAGACCTCCACAAGTCTGGTTCATCCTTGGGAGCCATTTCCAAACGCCTGAAGGTACCACGTTCATCTGAACAAAAACAATGGTACGCAAGTATAAACACCATGGGACCACGCAGACGTCATACCGCTCAGGAAGGAGACGCGTTCTGTCTCCTAGAGATGAAAGTACTTTGGTGCGAAAAGTGCAAATCAATCCCAACAGCAAAGGACCTTGTGAAGATAGTGGAGGAAACATGTACAAAAGTATCTATATCCACAGTAAAATGAGCCGTATATCGACATAACCTGAAAGGCCACTCAACAAGGAAGAAGCCACTGCTCCAAAACCGCCATAAAAAAGCCAGACTACGGTTTGCAACTGTGGGACAAAGATTGTACTTTTTGGAGAAATGTCCTCTGGTCTGATGAAACAAAAATAGAACTGTTTGGCCATAATGACCATCGTTATGTTTGGAGGAAAAAGGGGAAGGCTTGCAAGCCAAAGAACACCATCCCAACCGTGATGCACGGGGGTGGCAGCATCATGTTGTGGGGGTGCTTTGCTGCAGGAGGGACTGGTGCACTTCACAAAATAGATTGCATCATGAGGAAGGAAAATTACGTGTGTGTATATTGTAGAAACATCTCAAGACATCAGTCAGGAAGTTAAAGCTTGGTCGCAAATGGACAATGACCCCAAGCATACTTCCAAAGTTGTGGCAAAATGGCTTCAGGACAACAAAGTCAATGTATTGGCGTGGCCATCACAAAGCCCTGACTTCAATCCTATAGAAAATCTGTGGGCAGAACTGAAAAAGCGTGTGCGAGCAAGGAGGCATACAAACCTGACTCAGTTACACCAGTTCTGTCAGGAGGAATGGGCCAAAATTCACCCAACTTATTGTGGGAAGCTTGTGGAAGGCTACCTGAAACGTTTGTCCCAAGTTAAACAAATTAAAGGCAATGCTACCAAATACTAATTGAGTGTATGTAAACTTCTGACCCACTGGGAATGTGATGAAAAGAAATAAAAGCTGAAAGAAATAATTCTCTCTACTATTATTCTGACATTTCACATTCTTAAAATAAAGTGGTGATCCTAACTGACCAACAGGGAATTTTTTACTAGGATTAAATGTCAGGAATTGTGAAAAACAGTTTAAATGTATTTGGCTAAGGTGTATGTAAACTTCCGACTTCAACATCTTACAATCCTCAACTACCTCACTATTTCCGTCTTACAGTCCTCAACTACCTCACTATATCTATCTTACAATCCTCAACTACCTCACAATATCTGTCTTACAATTCTCAACTACCTCCCTATTTCTGTCTTACAATCCTCAACTACCTCACTATTTCTTTCTCTCACCCCTTTTTCTCACACTTGGCTGTTTCACTCTTCCCTCAACATCACTCTCCATCTTGCTTTCTCTTTCTCCTCTACCTCACCTTCCTTTCATCTCCCACTCTTGTCTCCTCGACTCTCTCAAATTTTTACAGTGGAAACTGAGTGTGGACTGGAGTGTGTTAAAATTCTCAAAGCCTTGTAAAGCTCTTTATTAGTCTTTTACAGCCCTCTTACTTACTGCCTACTGTCTCCCAATGTTTTGGGTAAAAGTACCCACCGTGGTTTTGAATGCTGGATTGTATTAATGGAATTATGGGTAGTGTAGTGCATTAGGCTTCACTGTAAGCATGAAGTGACACTATCTACTGACTGATAGTGGATTGACCTCTTTAGCTAATTGCTGTAACTCAACGTTGTATGAAGTTGTGGGGAATTTTTTCATGGAATGTTTCCAGCATAGATGCTTATCAAAGATACTGTACTTAGCTAAAACACATGTTCTGTGTTTTCTCTGTGAAATACCTAAATCAGTATCATGAGTTTTGCAATGGCTTTAGGAATGAATTTTAATTCTGTGTAATTGAATATAATTTAGGACAGGGCTCCCTATTTACATTGAGCCGTGGTGGTCGGGGTCCGAAACAGAGTTATAAATCATTTGTAAACTACAGATTGACCGCCAGAATCCAAAACAGATATAGTATTTGAGAAATACATAAACATTTTAACCTTGAGTACATTGGGATATGATCACAAATGCCTCTCTATCTATTTGTGTGTGGGAATGCTTCGGAAACACATTTCCTAATTTAAAATCACTTTGAGATAATTCCCTGGTGATTTTATGTCCAACACCGTTAATATTTTTAAAACATTTTTTATTTTTGCTCAGAAAACTTGGATGATAGGTTTAGATGGTTTGGTGTCTGTGTTAGTCAGTGTTTGTTTGCATCCCTGTACTTTGTGCAAATGGGAGCCACGTTGGAAATAGCAGTCTGGTCCTGTGACCCGTATTTAATGTACCGCTTGTCTTTTGAAAACTGCAAAGCAAACATGAATCCAAGAGGACCAGACATGCAAAAATGACACTGTCACTACTTACAATTGAGCATCAGAGGAGAGAGTGATGAAGGGATGTATCATGAGTTCAAAGAGGCAGGAAGAAATGGAAGATCGTAATATGGAGTAAAGCTTAAGCGGCTATTTAATCTGGACTTATCTCATAATGCACTGCCTACTGTGCACTGTATGTGTGTGAGTGTATGTGTCAGTGTGTGTGTGTGTGTGTGTGTGTGTGTGTGAGTGTATGTGTGTGTCAGTGTGAGTGTGTGTGTGAGTGTGAGTGTGTGCACTCTATCCCTTCTCTCTAATAGACCCTGGCCCAAATGATTTCCCGCTCAAACTCAACACGCATGCTGGCTTACACAGACACACACACACACACACACACACACACACACACACACTCTCACACACACACACACACACACACACACAAAACACTCTCTCTCTCTCTCTCTCTCTCTCTCACACATACAGGATGAATGGTTGGGTTTTAGGGGCTCTGTGTTGTGGATTCTGACTGGTACCAGGGAGTTGGGGAGTTCTGGCTGGTACCAGGGAGTTTGGGAGTTCTGGCTGGTACCAGGGAGTTGGGGAGTTCTGACTGGTACCAGGGAGTTGGGGAGTTCTGGCTGGTACCAGGGAGTTTGGGAGTTCTGACTGGTACCAGGGAGTTGGGGAGTTCTGGCTGGTACCAGGGAGTTGGGGAGTTCTGGCTGGTACCAGGGAGTTGGGGAGTTCTGGCTGGTACCAGGGAGTTGGGGAGTTCTGGCTGGTACCAGGGAGTTGGGGAGTTCTGGCTGGTACCAGGGAGTTGGGGAGTTCTGGCTGGTACCAGGGAGTTGGGGAGTTCTGGCTGGTACCAGGGAGTTTGGGAGTTCTGACTGGTACCAGGGAGTTTGGGAGTTCTGACTGGTACCAGGGAGTTGGGGAGTTCTGGCTGGTACCAGGGAGTTGGGGAGTTCTGGCTGGTACCAGGGAGTTGGGGAGTTCTGGCTGGTACCAGGGAGTTGGGGAGTTCTGACTGGTACCAGGGAGTTGGGGAGTTCTGACTGGTACCAGGGAGTTGGGGAGTTCTGACTAGTACCAGGGAGTTGGGGAGTTCTGGCTGGTACCATGGAGTTGGGGAGTTCTGGCTGGTACCAGGGAGTTGGGGAGTTCTGGCTTGTACCAGGGAGTTGGGGAGTTCTGGCTGGTACCAGGGAGTTGGGGAGTTCTGGCTGGTACCAGGGAGTTGGGGAGTTCTGGCTGGTACCAGGGAGTTGGGGAGTTCTGGCTGGTACCAGGGAGTTGGGGAGTTCTGGCTGGTACCAGGGAGTTGGGGAGTTCTGGCTGGTACCAGGGAGTTGGGGAGTTCTGACTGGTACCAGGGAGTTGGGGAGTTCTGACTGGTACCAGGGAGTTGGGGCGTCTAATCCTCCTCTTAGCCTCCAGGATACAGCCTGTCACATACAATTACCCAGAGGGCCACAGGGCCCTGAGAAACAGTGACTCAGGGACAGAGGGAGTGAGAGAGGGACAGAGAGGGCTGGAGAGAGGGAACGAAAGAGGGACAGAGACAGCGATGGAGCGATGTGTAATTCATTTATTTCACAATTATCCCACCTCCTTCGATCAATCAGCCCCCTCACTCCATTCCTCATTCATTTGTTCCATCACTCATTGTTTTATTGTTCGTTCCCTCAGTTGTTTATTTATTTCTCCCTGTCGTTGTGTGTGTGGGTGTGTGTGTATGAAGGTCGTTGGCTGTTCCTCTGGTTCCCCTCCCACACTAAACCTCTGCAGGCCAGTAGGGTTACGTGGGAATTAAACGAGGTAATTTCAGACATGGCTAAGCAATAGGCCATCTATGATCTTTTGATTCAGCTCTCGTTTCATTTCCATTCAGGTAATCTTTCTCTTGGTAACTATATGTATTTTGAAGAGTCCCCGCCCCTTCTCACTCGTTGCCATGCATGTATTTTGTGACGGTGTGTGTATGTAATTCTCCGTGGGCTGTGGTACAGTTATGAGAGGAAGGAAATTAACGGTGTGTTTAACCATATATGTGTCGCCGCGAAACAGACAAACAAACGATTACTGACAGCACCTCAACTGCACACACACATTTGCATATGCAGACCCCTGTTTAAACTGTGATTGCCACAGAATATCACAGGTTCTGACAGGGATCTCAAAGAAACTATACATACTGTAGAGGAAATCCTGTGTAGGCGAGGAGAGGAGAGGAGAGGAGAGGAGAGGAGAGGAGAGGAGAGGAGAGGAGAGGAGAGGAGAGGAGAGGAGAGGAGAGGAGATCAGACTCTCTCTGCCTCTCTTTTTTGTTCTGTTCATCATGAGAAAGTGTTGACTCTGCGGTACATTACCAGATTGGGGCTAAAATCAGAGGCCTGAGTGATTAATTGGCCTCACACTCTGTGTTTGTGTGTGTGTGTGTATTTGAGTGTGTGTATTTGTGTATGTGTCCAATGTAATAGCTGTTGAAATATTGGATGGGAGTCCTAGAGGAGAGAAGCTCTTTAATTTCAGATGAAAAGCACCTACCACTTCATCTCCATTTCAGAGATAGATAGAGAGAGAGGGAGAGAGGGAGAGAGAGAGAGAAAGAGAGAGAGGAGGGGGAAACCAACGTTTATTTGTTTAGCATAATCCAATAACTTTTCAAGTAGACAAGATGCAGATGATTTTGTAACGTTGAGTTTCCTTTGTTTGTCTGTGTGCGAGAGAGTACCCAGAAAACCTTGTCTTGGAGATCCTCAGAACATTTCAAGAATATTTTAAAAAATATATGTATTTACCACAACATTCTCAGCATGGAAATGAAAGGAGATTGGAATACATACTCATTAGGTTTCTCTCCAGATTGAAAGACAATTTGCATTTGATGACTGTATTGTAGGGATATAGATACACATTTTTACACTTCACATGGTGACAATCTGCACATGGCGTTTAAACTGGCAATGTTTAATTTCCCAGGGAGGTCTTCTATCCTCTGTGCCACCAGGGGAGCTCAATTCCATTTTCTTTTTTCAGTATATAGCCATGGCAGTATGGGCAATCAGGAATTCTATGCTTCTTTTTTAACCTTCTTAGACATAACTAACCCAGGGAAATACTGATAACTTGGTTATTCACCATCACTTCACCCATCATCTTTATATGCTGCACCCATATTCACAAGCTTAGACTATGAGTGCTGTCAAGTCTCAAAGTAGCAGTAATATCAATGGAATATTATGTTAAACCTAAAACCAATACGCTATGAATGTAATAAAACAGACTTATTTAATTCTTATAACATTAAGGGAATGTCCTGTGCAACATAACTTAAACATTGTATGAATGTCTTCACAACGGAGCATATTTTGTGTTCTTGGAACTTAAATTCTGTAATGTACCCACACTGTTCCCATAGCCTAATTAAATGTTCTGGAACCTTTTAAAGAACTTAGAAATGCTGTTCTGTCAACATTCTTGCAACAAACATCAAAGGAATGTTTTGTGCACCCTGATACAAACATTATCTGGGAACATATTTCTTGTCATGTCCCCACAATGTTACCACAGCCTAATTAAACATTATGGTAACCATTGAAAACAGTCCAAATGTTCTTACATCAGTTGAATGTTTTTTGGACTAGAAAAACCCATTGTAGAATCTTCCGCACAACTGGACAGTTTTTTGTGTTTTGGGAACATATATCCCACCAGACTGTTCCCACAACCTAATGAAACATCCTGGGAACCTTGATTAAATGTATTATAGGAATGTTCTTGCAACATCAGGCAAATGTTTTATACAAACATTCTACTCTGAACAAAAATATAAATGCAGCATGCAACATTTTCAAAGATTTTACTGAGTGACAGTTCATATAAAGAAATCAGTCAATTAAAATACATGAATCTGGGAATACAGATATGCATCTGTTGGTCACAGAAAACCATTCAGTATATCATGCAGCGCAACACATCTCCTTCACAGAGAGTTGATCAGGCTGTTGATTGTGGTCTGTGAAATGTTGTCCCACTCCTCTTCAACGGCTGTGCGAAGTTTCTGGATATTGGCGGGAACTGGAACACAATATCGTACATGTCGATCCATGACGATTTCAATGGGTGACATGTCTGGTGAGTATGCAGGCCATGGAAGAACTGGGACATTTTCAGCTTCCAGGAATTGTGTACAGATCCTTGCGACATGGTGTTGTGCACTATCATGCTGAAACATGAGATGATGGCGGCGGATGAATGGCACGACAATGGGCCTCAGGATCTCGTCACGGTATCTCTGTGCATTCAAATTGCCAACGATAAAATGCAATTTTGTTCATTGTCTGTAGTTTATGCCTGCCCATACCATAACCCCACCGCCACCATGGGGCACTCTGTTTGACCTCAGCACACAACGCCATACACGCTGTCTGCCATCTGCCCGGTACAGTTGAAACCGGGATTCATCCGTGAAGTGCACACTTCTCCAGCGTGCCAGTGGCCATCGAAGGTGAGCATTTGCCCACTGAAGTCGGTTATAATGCCGAACTGCAGTCAGGTCAAGACTCTGGTGAGGGCCAGTAGCAATCAGATGAGCTTCCCTGAGATGGTTTCTGACAGTTTTTGCAGAAATGTTTTGCTTGTGCAAACCCACAGTTTCATTAGCTTTCCGGGTGGCTGGTTTCAGACGATCCCACAGGTGAAGAAGCGGGATGTGGAGGTCCTGGGCTGGCATGGTTACACAGGGTCTTGGGTTGGACATACTGCCAAATTCTCTAAAACGACGTTGGAGGCAGCTTATGGTAGAGAAATTAACATAAAATTCTCTGGCAACAGCTCTGGTGAACATTCCTGCAGTCAGCATGCCAATTGCACGCTCCCTCAGAACTTGAAACATCTGTGGCATTGTGTTGTGTGACAAAACTGCACATTTTAGAGTGGCCTTTTATTGTCCCCAGCACAAGATGCACTTTAAAAAAACATATTTAACTTTTATTTAACTAGGCAAATCAGTTAAGAACAAATTCTTATTTACAATGACGGCCTACACCGGCCAAACTGGGACGTCACTGGACCAATTGTGCACCGCCCTATGGGACTCCCAATCACGGCCGGTTGTGATACAGTCTGGATTCAAACCAGGTTGTCTGTAGTGATGCCTCTAGCACTGAGATGCAGTGTCGTAGACCACTGCGCCACTTGTGTAATGATCATGCTGTTTAATCAGCTTCTTGATATGCCAAACCTGTCAGGTGGATGGATTATCTTGGCAAAGTAAAAATGCTCACTAACAGGGATGTAATTTGAGAGAAATAAGCTTTTTGTGCGTAGGGAACATTTCTGGAATCTTTTATTTCAGCTCATGAAACATGGGACCAACAATTTACATGTTGCATTTATATTTTTGTTCAGTGTTTAATCATCACCACGAATGGACAGTTTTTGTGTTCTGAAAAGATTTGCACAACCTAATTTAATGTTCTGGGAACTTTCACAGATACGATTTTGGTTTGCTCGAAAAAATTACTGGTACATTTCGTTATTACAATATATTACCTGGAAACCTAATGAGATCTTTTGGGAATGTTCTGGTTCTGGTTGTTACAGATGTTCTGCACAACATTTTTGTGAATGTTAGGAGGAACATTCCAAGGATATAAAAAAAAATACATTGTAAATGTAAAGAATAAAATGTGATATCATCCTAATGTTTTGATAAAACTACAACGTAATGGCGTAATCTTAGCAAATGTTCTTGGAAAGTTCCTGGTTTGCTTGGTAGTCTCTCGTCTATGTGGTGATGACTGAAGGCTTTGAGCAGCTGGTGTGGACTGGTCCTCTGAGTCAAGCCAGTAAAAGGTTGCACATACTGTAGCTGGCATATCTACAGCTTAGAGCAGGCTGTGGGAAAATACATGGCTATAAATTAACGTCCATCATTAACCTTCTCCCTGGCTAATTATATTACTGTCTGTTGTATGTATGTACTTGGGTAATCCTCCCTTTAATTTCCCCTTTGGTAATATTTCACTTTCATTCTGTGTTTATAAATGGGGTGAAACAATATTTTCATCCAATTATATATTGATTCTATGGGGCAAAATGTTTGCTTACAAAAGTGCCCATACTGATGTTTACCACCTATAGGGGTGCAATGTTTACTTTTAGTCTTGACGCATTTCAGTCTGATCCAATGTTGATGATGGTGATGATAATGGTTATGGCGATGATTTGCATTTAACTGAACCACTTCTCTCAATGGTGTTGTATGTTGTTGTCGTGTTTGGTTGTTGCCATGATGACATTGGAACAACCCACAGGAAGACTACGATCTCCCTGTCAAGCCTTGACATATTGGCTGAGCACACCACCCACTCTGGGCTCTCAGTTAACACATGAACATGCGTACACAGACAGACAGACAGACAGACAGACAGAGAGAGAGAGAGAGAGAGAGAGAGAGAGAGAGAGAGAGAGAGAGAGAGAGAGAGAGAGAGAGAGAGAGAGAGAGAGAGAGAGAGAGAGAGAGAGAGAGAGAGAGAGAGAGAGAGAGAGAGAGAGAGAGAGAGAGAGAGAGAGAGAGAGAGAGAGAGAGAGAGAGAGAGAGAGAGAGAGAGAGAGAGAGAGAGAGAGAGAGAGAGAGAGAGAGAGAGAGAGAGAGAGAGAGAGAGAGATGAAAGTTGAAAGTTATGAAAGTTATGGTCAGCAGAGAGAGAATTTAAATAATGCACTATAAAATCACCGCCACCTACAGAAGACATTAAGCCCCCATGGAGAGGTAAATGGGCGGCACAGATGCACACCGTACGCACACAAACACACATACATTCTGTACATTTGATTGAATTGATCCCCAGAGGTGTTAGGGATTATTGTGTGCTGTCACACGCATACACACACTTTTACACCCACCCACACACACGCACGCACACACACACACACACACACACACACTGACACAAACACAGCCTGAGAGAGAGTGGCGAAAATAGCTACAAAAGCACCGAGCATCATTGACAAATACCAAATTTTTTGGTCATTATTTGCCTCAGTGAGTGACTTACATTATGACACTGACTCTTTCAGATGTTGAAATCCAAGCATCCCTCCTAGTCATAAGAACAATTTACCCCTGCTCTAATATCTCCTCACAGTAAGTGGAGGGGATTAGTTCTATATGGCTGTGTCATTTCACCGTACGTGGTGTTTGTCCATTTTGGAACAGTACAGTAGTTGCTGGTGAGAAATGTCCTCAGTTCAGCCATACATAATGAAGCTCTCCCTCCTACACTCAGCCATTCCCTGACAGCCTATCTGTATATTCCCCCCCGCAGCCTAGTGTTAGTAAGTTTAATGGCCCAAATCTGCAGAAACAGACACAACAAACAGCCGTGTTGCCAAGACAAATCTTTGCGTTTATCCGTTGCCTAGCCCAAGGGTTATTTGGAGTTCAACAGAGGCCTGTAGGTTTTCGAAACGAGACTCTAAAGACAGAAATAGAATGCAAAACCAAGACAGTGAGACATAAAACCTTCGTGATATGGCCTAGAAACTGGTTAATTTAGTGTGTTTGACAAAAGATACTCGTCAATTTGTCTCACAGCATTTTAGTGCTGTCCAATAAAAACCTATAGGCCAGTCCTAGTCGTTTAGTAGACTACCGTATTTCAGCGCTCAGATGAGCTTCTTCTTGGCTCACATTGTATTATCTGTTTGCTAGATAAACTCATCAACTCACTGTGTTATTTGATGTACAGTGCTGTGAAAAAGTATTTTCCCTCTTTCTGACTTTCTGATTTTCTCTATTCTATTTTTGCAACCAAATGCTTCCTGTAGCTGTTGATCAGTCCCTCACATCGCTGTGGAGGAATTTTGGCCCACTCTTGCATGCAGAACTGCTTTAACGCAGCTACATTTGGGTTTTCAAGCAAGTCCTGACACAACATCTTAATTGGGATTAGGTCTGGACTAGGAAGCAGCAAAGCATCCCCAAACCATCACACTACCACCCCCATATTTGACCGTTGGTATGAGGTTCTTACTGTGGAATGCAGTGTTTGGTTTTCACCAGACATAATGGGACTCATTTCGTCCAAAAGGTTTACTCAAGTTTGCCAAAAATCACCTGGAAGCACCTGGATGATCATCAAGACTCTTGGAAGAATGTTATATGGACAGATGAGTCAAAAGTATAACTTTTTGGATGACATGCTGCCTCAGGACCTGGATGACTTGCCTTAATAGAAGGAAACATGAATTCTGCTCTGAATCAGAGAATTCTACAGGAGAATGTCAGGCCATCCGTCTGTGAGCTGAAGCTGGAGCACAGCTGAGTCATGCAGCAAGACAATGATCCAAAACACACAATCAAGTCTACATGAAAATGGTTAAAAAGAAAAACAAATTTAGTTTTGGAATGGCATAGTCAAAGTCCAGACCAAATCTCATGTTGTGGCAGGACTTTAAATGAGCAGTTAATTGAGTGTAAGGGGGCAATTACTGGGTGCTGCATAACTTTATTAATTAAATAAATAAATAAAGTGTAATTTTTGTGGGTTATTTGTAAACTCAGGTTCCCTTTATCTCATATTAGGTTTTGGTTGAAGATCTGATAACATTCAGTCAAAAAAATATGCAAAAATAGATCAAATCAGAAAGGGGGCAAATACTTTTTCACTGCACTGTACATATGTTGGATCTTAATTTGGGCCAGTTTGCTACAGCATTTTTGTAGTGGTTGATACATTTTTTGTTAGGGCAAATCTAGTTTGATAATTTAAAGTGGAAATTACTAACTTTTTTAAAACCTTGAATACAATACAAGTGTGCATTTCCTGCATTGCAGGAAAATTCTCAGCAAAAAAAAGTGATCAAATTAAGATGTCCTAGCTTGGGATTTTGACTCGGGCTAGTGTTCGCTTGTGTTAGCTAATGCCAGCGTATTCTCTGGTTCTGATTAGATAAGGTATGATCTAGTTTAAAATTGTAATTGTCATATGTACGGGATACGCATGGTATACATTGTCCAATGAAATACTTACTTGCAAATTCCATCTCGACAATGCAACAATAAGAAATAGTAAAACATAAGAATACGAACATAAAGTAAACGGCAGTAGAATGGAATATTTTAGGCACAATTTTATAGTGCAATATTTACACATTGGGGATGGGGGGGGCAAGTGTATACATTGAGCAGTATAATAAGAGTCTGGTAGTAGCAGTTGTGATGTGTGCTAAGGTGCGGAGAATCAGAGCAGGTGGTCAGTACAGTTCAAGTGTTCAGCAGTCTGGTGGCTTGTAGATAGAAATGGTCTCTGAGCCTGTTGGTATTAGACCTCATGCTCCGATACCGTCTGACAACTTGTGGCTGGGGTGTGTGGGGTCCTTGATGATGTTGCGTGCCTTCCTCACTGTTTCGAGTAGATGTCCTGGATGGGATGTACTGGGCCGTCTTCACCTTCCGCTGGAGGGACTTGTGGTGCACATTACCTCTCAGACAGACAGAGACTAGATGGTGAGCGTCAGCCTGTTGTTGTCTCTTCCACAGGATGACCTCTCACCTTTGATCCCAGCCAGTTACAAGCATCAGGGTAGGAGACGAGATGCCCTAGCTGTAACCCGGCTGCCTCAGGACCCCCTCTCTCTCAGGTTTCCCCCCAGGGTGTTTCCACAGCCCCCTCACTGCCCCACCAGGCTAGTTACGAGGGGGCATAACCCCACCGTGAAGCCCCATAATGAGAGCGTCTGTGGGGGCATAACCTCACCGGCTGGCACCCTTAAGATGGGCCCCGTCTTAGAGGCGGTTAAAATCAGGGAGACGGAGGACAGGATTCATGTAATTCCATAAACGGGAGTAAAAACTGGGAATACATTCCAGATGCGGCGGGGCCCCTGTAAACGATCCGACACACACAGCGCTCTGCCGGTGTGGGCTTGGAAACAGGCCGGGAACACCGGATCTGGGAGGCCACAGGTAAAGAGAGGTCAAAAGTCAAGGAATTTCTGAGATCCATCAGCCATCACTCATATGAACCACAGACGGAGGGATTGAGGGGTCAGCAAAAGTTAAGGGGGACTGGAGGGGACGACTTATGTAGCTGTTAAGGCTGATTGATGTCGGTCCTGTTACAGCCTGATACATCATTCAACAGGTTGGAACATTTAACAGGAATACACACGGTGGTCTCGTTGACATTTGAAAAAGATCACAACCCCCCTGATTCCATACTTATGCACTCTCACGCCACCTCCCTCTCGCTCTCTCTCTCTCGCTCCCAGAGCACCTGTAGTGGTCATTATAGCTGCATTAGTAACATTATGTACTAAGGTAAGGGTGGGGGTTGTAATGATGTTGGGGTTACCCACTGGTCAAAATGTATCTAGTGCTGTTTTAAGGCCTCATAAAGGTGATAATTAATAGACAGCCACCGACCTCTGTTGCATTACACTGGTTATTTTGATCTTATGATTTATAAAAGTACGTGTCTGTGTTCATTTTAGAAATGTCACAGGATGTTCACAGTGACAAAGAGAATGAGGGTTGATTGACATAGTTGGCATCAAGTGTGTGTGTGTGTGTGTGTGTGTGTGTGTGTGTGTGTGTATGTATATGTGTGTGTTTGTAGGGGGCATTCTATTTTGAGGTCGGAATGGGTCCCCTGTAGGTACCCTCAACCTGCTATAATGACACTGTTCACACCACAACCGGAGCTTTCCCCTAGACATAGGAGTCTGTGTGTGTACTACATCAGAGAATGTTTCTGTATATGGAGACACACTTGGTTAGATTGTGAGATATTAGTACTGTGTGTATGTAGATTTGGGGAGGGAGGTAGAAATAGAGAGAGAGTTAGAGTGAAAGAGTGGAAAAGAGTGGCAGAGGTGTGGACTCGAGTCACATGACTTGGACAACACTGACTCCAGTCACAAATTCGATGACTTGAGACTCGACTTCGACTTGGAGCCTTATGACTCGGGACTCGACTCGACTGAGACTGATGACCAGGTTTTGTAACGTTTTGTCACTCATTTTGTGACATGGGACTCGACTTTTACACGAGACTGATCTCTTGATATTTTCGGGCCAGGTTTTGACACTCGGTTTGTGGCACAGAGTCTCCGTGGACTAGGCTACTCTCCACACAGACAGAGACAGTATCGCACTTGCAAAAAAAAACAGATTGGGTACTGAAACGCACACCTGGCCCTCTGATTGGGCCAGCAAACTGTCAATCAACAGTCACTTTGCCTATTTGATCTGGTCACTAACATAGGCCTACGGCATTGCACCGAATTGTTTCTAAAACATTTGTTTCAGAACCAATAAGTTGCACGTCTTGACCGTTGACCAGTGACCAGTCATGAGCGCAAAGGCGTGCGCACATATCCAGATTAGTGACCAGAAAGCACTTGATTAACTTTCTTTGGTTCCAAAACAGAGTAGCCTGCCTACCTTCGCTAATAGTATCCATATAGAATACAGTTTCGCAATCTGCAACGGATACATCTTTGCCAGAACAATGGGCTACCTGGTGATTTCATTAATCATTTTTATATTTCAGATAGGCCTAGTTTGGGTGAGTTATAATTATATATCTCAGTGGTGGTACTGGCTATACTGTATGTCCAAAGATAGCTGCAACATCACACTACCTTATCTATGGGATAAAGATGTAACATTTTCTGGCAAATTAATTCAGATATTTGTGAGGAATAAAAAGGCTACAGACAGATCATGCTTTCCATCTGATCCTGCAACCCCCGCTGCATACAGATAGGACTTATGATCCTGCTGGTCTGGACTCCAGAGAAGAGACAATGTGACATGATATCCCTAGTTGATATTGAATGATTTTCAGCTCAAAAATGTCGGTGTAAAACACAGTTTATTTCTGTATCTTGCGTTTTGAAAATGCATCACCTTTTATGGCTGTAATGACAGGCTACATTTGTACAGCGCTTGTGTTTGTGCTGTGCATATGCATGTGCATGCTTGGGGGTTGCAAGGTTTGAACCATTGCTTTTGGGGGGAGGCGGGTCAAAAGGTTTGAGAATCACTAAAGCTAGCGAACAGATTGCTGATTTGCTGTACAGCTATAGGTTCAGGTGCAGTGCAAACGTCAAATTGTATCAAATTGCCATAAATATACAACTCCAAAAAAATGTATATTAACTGTTTACTTTGCAAGCTCACCAGCAAAGGGGCATCAATTAACAATTACTAGCATATGCCTTCTGGTCTTTTGGTATGGCACAATTGCTTGAAATTGATAATCTGCTTATGAAGCTTGCATTTGGAATTTGATGTTAAAATTAATTATTACATAATCAAACTATGTTGCAGACAAAATAATTCAAAGGGCTGTCTAGTAGCCTAAATAAATAGACAAAGATTTCGTGACCTTGGGATTATAAGGTTCTAACTGCGCAAAGCATAGTTCTGAGATATTGCGCATCAAAGTTATCCCCAATTTCAGAACTGTTTTGTAGTACATTTTTCATTCTAAATATTTATGACAGTGTTATTTGTTTTTGCTAGTGTGCTATTATTGCTGGCTAGACTAGCTGGACCGTACTTAGAGGGAGATGGCAAAGACGTGTTCTGATTGGTCTGTCTGTATTTGTTCAGACTTGTGATTGGATTGCAGATAGAACCTTATAGAGCCAAGTTCAAATGGGTTTAAGATTTTCATTTGTTGTATAATATTTACTTTTTAAAAAATCTAACTCCACAGACATATGAAGAACCATCTACAGTTCTATCATATGGAACTAACTAACTCCACAGACATTTGAAGAACCATCTACAGTTCTATCATATGGAACTAGCTAACTCCACAGACATATGAAGAACCATCTACAGTTCTATCATATGGAACTAACTCATTTTTGAAAATGTCATAAAGAACCCAATTGTCCCTAGACTTTGCATGGTTTTACATTTTAGTCATTTAGCAGTAGTGAGTGCATACATTTTAAATCATACTGGTCCCCCTGGCATTGCAAGTGCCATGCTCTACCAACTGAGCCACTTGACTTGAGACTTGACTTGACTTAGAATGCACGACTTGGATTTGTCTCGAGACTCGACCCGTTCTACTTATGACTCGACTTGCTTGAATAATAGTGACTTGGTCCCACCTCCGATGTGTGGACACGTGCATGTGCGTATATGTGTATCTGTCCGTCTGGTATATGGCCCAGACAGTGCCTGCTGCAGAGAGTGATTCTGTCCAGACGTCCAGACGCAGAGCCACACAGGAGTCTACAGACACTACCGTGTGTGTATGTATGTGTGTGTTTTGTGTCAAACGATGGATGGGACAGGACACACTAAGCTAGACACGAGACAGCAGAGTAGAGATTCCATTACGTAGGGCTACTGTCCTTTTCTACAGCAAGGTTACTGCAGCACTGTGCTGGATCACAGTCTGAAACATATCAGATCGAAACAAAATGACTTGCATGACTGGTTCTCACTCTTGGTTCTGTTAATGCTTGACTTACCTTACAGAATGGTTCAACACTCTAATTAAACGACTGACAACTGGAAAAAGTATCCATAGACGGCCTAGCCTACCATACCAAATGATGCGTTCGTATTAAAGAACAGTACACTGTAAAACAAAAGACGAGGTTAATTCAACATACAATTGCTAGGCAACCAGCTGCAATAGGATTGTGAGTTTGCTCAACATTTGGGCATACAGCTGAACCAACACACATTCTCAAGTTGAATTGTTTTGTTCACTCAACTTTTAATTTTAGGTTGCGTGAACATACAATTCAATTTATTCTACCTTATTTGCATATTTCCCAGTGTGCCTTGCCTTTGAAGGAAATTGTAGTTACCACCCATGACTGTATTTGTTAGCAACAGAGACCTGGTTGTTGTATTCAATGGCTTTCAGCCCTAAGGTGAATACCAGTATGTTATCTTTAAACTCAAACTCTTGTTGACATGACATATATCATGTGGACTAGTTAGGCCCTAACACGCTAGTCTGAAACTCCTGGTTTACTGGAACAGCCTTCTCAGTAACGGGTGCAATAAATCCAACTGCTAACAGATTGGATTAGTTTATAAAAATGTATGTTATTTATGTTTGTGTATTATGAGATAAATCAACCAATCAATGTATATACAAAAACTGGGAAATATGATAATGATGGGCGTAGTATTGAGTGGTTGTAAGCAAACTTGTTCAATTTCAGCGCTGCACTTCGAGCTGTTTTTTGAGTAAACTTTAACACATTAGCTCAAATTATTGTTCTTTTCAAGTCCACTCAACTCATAATGACGCTGATTAAACAATTAGTTAAGTTGCCTTCTTTTTTTTACAGTGTAGTTAGGCTATATACAGGGCCCAGGAGTAAGCCATAAGAGGATCATGTTGACTGTACTTGTAATCTGTACCTCCATGTCTCTGTCCCGCGTTCCATATGCAGGTGAGTACAGTGCTTTGAATCTTTCGTCAATCATTTCGTAGGAGAGGACTTTGTTGTCTTTCTATAATTCTTGGCACACACACATGCCTGTAAACATGAATATGCATCAGTAGTTAATTAACAAAAGTAAGTGGAATTGTGAGAAGTTATACACGAGTGTGTGTGTGTGTGTGTGTGTGTGTGTGTGTGTGTGTGTGTGTGTCTCTGGGAGCAAGGCCGCACTAATGGATGGAAAATTGTTCCACACACTGTCACGAGACGAACAGCCCCTAATACAGCCTCCTCGGATCGGTCTGCTCATTTGTCTCCCCTTCCTGCTTTCTTTGGCTCCCTTCTCCTCTCCCAACACCGTCTCAATAAAGCCCTATAGTCTCAATAAAGTTATTTCAACCAAAAGTACCTCATATTAAATATTAATGGATGTCATTGAGTTTTGGCTGAGGTTCAGATGAGCCAGATTACCTTCTGAATGGAGTGTCTCAACAGATTTATTGGTGTAAAAGAGCAACCGTGCAGATTTAATGTCTGATCCTTCTAGGTTGTCGGCAAAATCGAATGTTTTGGATCATAGATTGTAGCAGAGATTATTCTATTAAGTTAATGTTTAAAAGTATCACAACTTAATGTGTTTTGATATTACTTAAATGATTACCGTGTCAGAGTTGATATAATTCAATTAAGTAATAATGTACATTTATATGGTAAGAATTGTGTGTCCGATAAGGTTTGTATCCTAGTTGCACAGTAAAGCGTGCACAATGGGTGTTTATAAAGTGTGTTTCTAAAGATGTTAAAATATATGTTTCTACAGTATGAGGTACAGCCTTACAGCCTTATGTAAAAATTGATTACAGGGTTCTTGAAATTTTTGCAAATGTATTAAAATAAAAAACAGAAATACCTAATTTACATAAGTATTAAGACATTTTGCTATGAGACTCGAAATTGAGCTCAGGTGCATCCTGTTTCCATGGATCATGCTTGAGATCTACAACTTGATTGGAGTCCATCTGTGGTAAATTCAATTAATTTGACATGATTTAGAAAGGCACACACCTGTCTATATATGGTCCCACAGTTAACAGTGCATGTCAGAGCAAAAAACAAATCAAGGAATTGTTCGTAGAGCTCCGAGACAGGATTGTGTCGAGGCACAGATCTGGGGAAGGGTAGCAAAAACTGTCTGCAGCATTGAATGTTCCCAAGATTTTCTAGTGTGATTAAACCAAGATTGAACTCTTTGGCCTGAATGCCAAGCGTCATGTCTGGAGGAAACCTAAAACCATCCCTGGTGGTGGCAGCATCATGCTCAACAACCCTAAGCACACTGCGTAAAGGGTCTGAATACTTACGTAAATGTGATATTTAAGGTTGAAAGTTTTTCAAAATTTGAAAAGAAATCTAAAGAACGTTTTTCTTTGTCATTATGGGTTATTGTGTATAGATTGAAGAGTAAAAAACAACAACAATTGTATCCATTTTAGAATAAGGCTGTAACATAACAAAAGGTGGAAAAGTCAAGGGGTCTGAATTCTTTCCGAAGGCACTGTATGTATTTTCTAGGTGCAAATCAAAGGTTTTGTAATTTATTGTTGCTCAGCAAAAGGTGTGTATCCAATGGGTTGTGAATATTTTCTAGGTCCGCAGGGGTATGTATGATGGATGCTGAGTAAAATGTGTGTGTCAGCTGTTTTTGGTGCTCTGGAGCAGAATGCTCTGTAGCAGCAGGGCTGCAGACACCCAGGAAGGCAGGTACAGGTTAAACCTTGACTGTGTATTTATAGAAGAACACATCAATTAAAGATGCAGGAACTGAGGATCTATGGAGAGCACACACACACACACACACACACACACACACACACACACACACACACACACACACACACACACACACACACACACACACACACACACACACACACACAATTACACAACAGGGTACATCTCCACTAGAACATCCAAGCAGAGGACAGCGATGAGAACACACACACACACACACACACACACACACACACACACATGCCTATACACTCATCTACACAACATACATGCATCCACTCATACAGACATGCTGTATGGACATACACACACGCATGCTTATGCTAATGTTACCCATGCATACACACACACTGCTGCTGAGCTGGTTAGCTGTTGAGCTAACGGTATATTGCTTTAAATTACAGTTCGCTTACACAGCTTCCTTTTCCACTGTGAAATATCACTGTGAGAGGCAGCTGCACTTGCTGTCGTAACCGACTGCTCAGGAAATAGCAGGCAGTTGAATGCGTGGACACACACACACACACACACGCACACACACGCACACACTGTGCTGGCTGCTTTCCTGTCAGTCTGCAACAGCTGGGCACAGCTTAAGTTATACGCAAGTGTAAAGGCATGTGGCCACACGGTTCTCCTCAGCACTTCCCCTAAGTGTGTGTGTAGGCGCGTGTGCGTAGGCATGTGTGTGTGTCTACGTGCGTGCGCGGGTGTGCAAGTGTGTGTGTGTGTGTGTGTGTGTGTGTGTGTGTGTGTGTGTGTGTGTGTTCTTGTCGCTGTCCTAGCCCCGCTTGGATGTTGTAGAGGAGATGTACCCTGTACCTCAGCCACCCAGTTGCCAGTACTGGTGTAAATCTATGAGGGCTGAAAGAACACACATTAGCACTTCTGTGTGCTTTCACTTCTCCTTTCTTCACTTCACTTATCGTCTCCTTTCAACTTCTCTGTTTGCTTTCATCATTTTAAATCAAATCGAGTCCAATGTTATTGGTCACATACTGTACACGTGTTTAGCAGATGTTAATGCGGGTGTAGCGAAATGCTTGTGTTTCTAGCTCCAACAGTGCAGTAATATCTAACAATTCACAACAATGCACACAATATAAAAGTGAAATAATGGAATTAAGAAATAAACACTCTGACTTTGTTGAAGTTGTCATACTTTTTAAGCTGCTAATGCATATCAGATTTGTTTATTCATTAAAAGGACAATAACTGCGAGCTATTGATGTTATTCACAGAGATTATTGTATTTTAATCTTTATATTCATGAAACATTCGTTTTTTATTATACACTTAAGCAATAAGGCACGAGGGGACAATATGCCACGGCTAAGGGCTGTTCTTATGCACGACGCAATGCGAAGTGGCCATATATCACAAACCCCCGAGGTGCCTTATTGCTATCTCAAACTGGTTACCAACGTAATTAGAGCAGTAAAAATACACATACACCCACACACACACACACACACACACACACACACACACACACACACACACTCAAACCCGTAGACACACAAAACCTCTTCTCTTTCTCTTTCTATCGCACGCGCACACGCACACGCACACACACACACAGAAAACATTGACAGAAAGCCAGAGTGGCGTTAATCAGTGTAACATGAGTGATATTTATGTGAATCAGGCAGCAATCAGCTGGAATAATGTTTATGCTGTGATAGGCTGTATGGGTCTGGGCCAGCCATAGGCATCAAAGGAAATATGCTCTAACAAAAAATGTTTTTGATCAAAGCCAACTCCCGCTACTCTGCCTCCCAGATTGTGTACGTTTGGTCCGATTGCGAGACACACAGAACGCGCGCCCCCATGCTTTACCAATCAATGTTCCTATTTAGATCAGAGGGTTCAGTGCCAAAGGTTCTCATCTGTGTTTATCTATCCTGAAGTGGTGTCTTTGGAACCCACCAGCACATTTCTCCAATCCTCTTATCTGCTTTATTTGGAGACTACCATGACAATAGCCTGGCTTGTAGGGGAGACCGGGGTTGGTTATCACACTTTTGAGTAATTTGAGCTTTTCTCAGCACCAGTATATCTTACTAGACTATTAGTAGAAAGACCAAGGTAACAATTGTTTACAGAGAGATTATTTCACTTATAATTCACTATATCACAATTCCAGTGGGTCAGAAGTTACATACACTAAGTTGACTGTGCCTTTAAACAGCTTGGAAAACCAGCAAATTATGTCATGGCTTTAGAAGCTTCTGATAGGCTAATTGACATAATTTGAGTCAATTGGAGGTGTACCTGTGGATGTATTTCAAGGCCTACCTTCAAACTCAATGCTTCTTTGCTCAACATCATGGGAAAATCAAAAGAAATCAGCCAAGTCCTCAGAAAAACAATTGTAGACCTCCACAAGTCTGGTTCATCCTTGGGAGCAATTTCCAAACGCCTGAAGGTACCACATTCATCTGTACAAACAATAGTACGCAAGTATAAACACCATGGGACCACGCAGCCGTCATACCGCTCAGGATGGAGACGCGTTCTGTCTCCTAGAGATGAACATACTTTGGTGTGCAAATCAATCCTAGAACAACAGCAAAGGACCTTGTGAAGATGCTGGAGGAAATCGGTACAAAAGTATCTATATCCACAGAAAAACGAGTCCTATATCAACATAAGCTGAAAGGCCGCTCAGCAAGGAAGAAGCCATTGCTCCAAAACCGCCATAAAAAAGCCAGACTAAGGTTTGCAACTGCACATAGGGACAAAGATCGTACTTTTTGGAGAATTGTCCTCTGGTCTGATGAAACAAAAATAGAACTGTTTGGCCATAATGAGCATCATTATGTTTGGAGGAAAAAGGGGGATGCTTGCAAGCCGAAGAACACCATCCAACCGTGAAGCACAGGGGTGGCAGCATCATGTTGTGGGGGTGCTTTGCTGTAGGAGGGACTGGTGCACTTCACAAAATAGATGGCATCATGAGGAAGGAACATTATGTGGATATATTGAAGCAACATCTCAAGATATCAGTCAGGAAGTTAAAGCTTGGTCGCAAATGGATCTTCCAAATGGACAATGACCCCAAGCATACTTCCAAAGTTGTGGCAAAATGGCTTAAGGACAACAAAGTCAAGGTATTGGAGTGGCCATCACAAAGCCCTGAGAAAATCCTATAGGCCTACAAACCTGACTCAGTTACACCAGTTCTGTCAGGAAGAATGGGCCAAAATTCACCCAACTTATTGTGGGAAGCTTGTGGAAGGCTACCTGAAACGTTTGACCCAAGTTAAACAATTTAAAGGCAATGCTACCAAATACTAATTGAGTCTATGTAAACGTCTGACCCACTGGGAATGTGATGAAAGAAATAAAAGCTGAAATAAATAAATTCTCTCTACTATTATTCTGACATTTCACATTCTTAAAATTAAGTGGTGATCCTAACTGACCTAAGACAGGGAATTTTTACTAGGATTAAATGTCAGGAATTGTGAAAACTGAGTTTAAATGTATTTGGCTAAGGTGTATGTAAACGTCCGACTTCAACTGTAAATATTAGGACAAGCAATGTCAGAGTTCGGAGTATAAATATATATACAGTACCAGTCAAAGGTTTGGACACACTTACTCATTTAAGGGTTTTTGAGTGTGCAAAGCTGTCATCAAGTCAAAGGGTTTGTACTTTGAAGAATCTAAAATCTAAAATATATTTTGATTTGTTTTACCCTTTTTTGGTTACTACATGATTCCATATGTGTTATTTAATAGTTTGGATGTCTTCACTTTTATTCTACAATGTAGAAAATAATAAAAATAAATAATTAGATGATTTGGCCATGTAGTGTATATCTCAAAAGATAACCTCAGCTTCACTGTGTGTCTTCTGTAGGGACAGAGAAAAACTCGACCAACTCACTTAGATGTGAGCCAGTACTTTTAGAGAGCTGTTTTGCCTTGCATCCTATTACTTAGATGTGAGCCAGTACTTTTAGAGAGCTGTTTTGCCTTGCGTCCTATTACTTAGATGTGAGCCAGTACTTTTAGAGAGCTGTTTTGCCTTGCGTCCTATCACTTAGATGTGAGCCAGTACTTTTAGAGAGCTGTTTTGCCTTGCGGCTTAACACTTAGATGTGAGCCAGTACTTTTAGAGATCTGTTTTGCCTTGCGTCCTATTACTTAGATGTGAGCCAGTACTTTTAGAGAGCTGTTTTGACTTGCGTCCTATTGCTTCAATGATAGGATAAAGAAAGACATAGGTTTCTTATCTAATCAAGAGGAACTCTTTGTGAGAAACTTCTTGTGAAAGCTCTCCACTTTGCAACCCTTTGCTGTTACATCCAGTGTTACACACCCGTTTTTCCTAATGATCTACACAACCTACTCTCTCTCTCTCTCTCACTCACTCACACACACACTTAAGAGCCTGCACTGCCTCCTTGACTGCAACTTCAAAGCCTCATGCAGCATCATGGAAATTTGGCCACTGCACTCTTTCATTTCTCTCTCTCTCTCTCTCTCTCCCTCTCTCTCTCTCTCTCTCTCTCTCTCTCTCCCCCCCCCTAATAGTCTGAATGATGCGCTCTGGCCTTTAAATCACTATTAGAAAACAGCTTACCTATACAAATCTGTCAGATATAGAACCTGGGCTTAGGAAATCCAATCCACCTGTTTTCCAGCACAGTATGCATCATTGTAACATGGTTGTGATTGACTATACTAGTGTCATTAGAATCTCTCTTATTTAACCAAGTGATCTACATACATTTCAGGTCCCTGTGAATATGAAGTTGATGAATGTACTACATTTGGAGAAAATTTGGAAGGCTGAGAGGGGTTGGGGATTTCCTTTGAGAACGTTTGTCTGTTCAGTCCAGTGGCCTTGGCCCTGGTGTGTTTTGTGAAGTAGTTGCTTAGAAATAAAACCTTGTCCTTGATCGCTCACATCAGCAGGTAAGTTACGGCACTACACTTGATAAACACAGGGATTAACTAATAGACTCTTGGCAAGGAGACAGTAAGTCTGTGCTTCCCACTTTCTCATATCTCTTCTCTTCTCTCTCTCCTTCCCTCTCTACCCAAACAAACTCAGGGCCAGCTTTCATTTGTCTCTTACATCAGTGGGAAAAAATAGGAAAGCAATCACACACACACACGCACGCTGCACAGGGTGCTCCATACTGCGAGGTTATGCTGTTGTGTAGTCTCTCGTGCTGGTCTACTTTTTAGGGATAGAAAGAGTGTATTTATAGCAGAATGTTTGATCATACCTGCACTACCGTTACCCTAAGAAGCCTTTCAAATTTCACTCCACACGTTCGCGTGTGTCGGCTCGAAAATAATTATGTCAGTATTGGAACCGTATCAGAACAGTGATAGCCTGTTTATACAGTAGCTGTACATAGAAAAGTGCTTAAGTGAAGTTCACTGTAAAATCTTTCCCTGTAAATGTACAGCATTATACTGGCACCAGAGTGTCACCTGTTAAATCCACGTCAATCACTGTAGATGAAGGGGAGGAGACAGGTTAAAGAAGGATATATTGTGTATGTGTACCATTCAGAGGGACAAAAGATTGAAGTGCCTATGAACTTGGTATGGTGTCAAGAACTGCAACGCTGCTGGGTTTTTCAAGCTCAACAGTTTCCTGTGTGTATTAAGAATGATCCACCACCCAAAGGACATCCAGCCAACTTGACACAGCTGTGAGAAGCATTGGAGTCATCATGGGCCAGCATCCCTGTGGACTGCTTTCAACACCTTAAAGTCCTTGCCTGATGAATAGAGGCTATTGCAACTCAATATTCCTAATGTTTTGTACACTCAGTGTATCTATTTTCCTTACTGTAAATTTACAGGGATGATGTAATGTTTTACATTAAGGAGAATAGTACTGTGTATATATTACAGCATCTCTGCTGTAAAGCAAAATTACAGTATTAAGCTGGCAACTCTGGTGAAATTCTCCCTGAAAAAAAAACTGGCCACAACATTAACAACAGAATTGACAATAGAAGTAACAACAGTTAACACATATGTAACCAAATAAGAGCGTCATCACAACACTCATCTAAAAACTATTTTGTGTGCCTGCATGTGTGGGAGAGAAAGGGGATTGGGTACAATCCTAGATCTTTTTTATTTATTTAACCTTTATTTTACTAGGCAAGTCAGTTAAGAACAAATTCTTATTTTCAATGACAGCCTAGGAACAGGGGGTTAACTGCCTTGTTCAGGGGGAGAACAACAGATTTTTACCTTGTCAGCTCGGGGATTTGATCCAGCAACCTTTCGGTTACGGGCCCAACACTCTAACCACTGGGCTACCTGCCGCCCACCTATGATCACCGGCAACTCTATTCGGGGTAAGGGGGTTCAGAGGTGGTGAAGCACACAACGGGACAGTTTGGGCTGGAGAGGATCCAGTAGAGAGAAGTCAGCACAGCATCAGGTGTTCCTCATGGGGCTCTGCAACAATCATCCTCAGTTCCTTAATTAGGACAAGCATAGAAAATAAAGAATATAATGAGAGACAGAGAGCACCAAGGCTGTTACTCTGTGGGTTAAAATGCAGGTGAAAAGGGGCATATCAAGCTGGTGTTGTCTGTGCGTGCGTGTGTGTGTGTGTAGTTACCTCACTAGAGGTCTTCAATCAAACTCAGTGAGCTCTTGGACAAATTGGGCAATGTAGGGGTTGAGAACAGCTGGCTTCCTCTGGGCCACCTTGCACTTTGTCCCATCTTCAGAGTTCATCATCTTGGCTTGATTCGAACCTACAGCATACGTCCAGTATAGTTTATGAAGTCAACTGAGACATTTAACAAATACAAATATAAGACCGTTACATACACCTACTTCAAAATCTTGCTAACAGAGTGAACGTTATTCATAATAAGGGTTTAATTACGTAAACCCTCCCTGAACGCTTGAAAAAGAAAAAGTGACCCTTCCCTATACCCAAAATAATAATTGAAACAAAGTGGATAGCAGAGAACATATCTAGTGTTTACCTTCATTCTTGGAAAGACCAGAGCCTTAAATACGCCGTTTTAGAAACTGTTCTTCACCCTGTTAGCGTTACATGGCAACGCAGGAATTTTGATAGCAGATGGATAGCGACAGGGCTGTGGGCCAGAAGGCTGTAGGTTCGCAGACCACCGTGGACAAGAGTAGGGGTGGAAAGATCTCATTTATAGTAAAAGCATTGCATGAATCTATCATCGTATTTGCAGGTCTGATAAAAACAAATGCCTTTTAGAAACATTTCATTGAATTCTTCATATTAGCAGAATCATTTTTAATACCACAAACATGACCGAACGTGACAGGCTAAGAATGGACGGAGAGATAGGCCTATGTGTTCATCTCATCATATTTCTCCAATTCCAAATCAGTGTGTCTCGTTTGCAATTAAATCTGAGACGTCATTAGGATTCTGAACATGGTACTTTCAAAAGTTAGAACAATTTAAGATTTAATTACTGTCTGCTCTTCTTCCGTGGCTTAACCCAACGAGAAGGTCACAAGTGTTTCCCTAAAAGCTGTCTGGATACAAACGTCTTCTATTGTACAGAAAGTGAATAGCTTAATCAATTGATAGCGACATAATTTGATTACTTCCCAAGCAAAGTGAATTCTTTGTCTCCTAAACAATGATATGTCTATATGCATCAGAGTCACGTCTTTCCTAGGTATTTTAGAGATTGTTTCCATCATAAAGCTTTGTTATAGATCACTTTATATAATAGGATCTTAAGCTAACGTGGGGTAGGCCTGTGCCTTCGGCATACCCTCTCATACCCCCGCAATTCGAGTCTTGGTTTTAACTCTAGAGCTCTTCACTGATACGGAGGTAGGCTATTTAAAGAGTGCATGGTGAGTGGAGGAATTGACCGACAATTCTATGGATATAGCAGCCTCTAGTCTAATTTTGTATGTCAAACAGGTAGGCCTACCTCTTATTTCTTAAATAGGAAGAAATAGGCTCCAATTTGGCTCGAATAGGCTCGAATTTGCCTACGTTCAGCACCATGAGCTGTCCATTTCCTATTGATTGTGCCGCTGATGCTGCTTCAAGTTTCAGAACCACAATTATAGTATTAGCAAGCTATCACCGTTTACCTCCGGTCCTCCTTCTCAAACTGAACAGAACATACAGTCGTGGCCTAAAATTTTGACACCCTATTTTCAAATAATGCACCATTTCTTCCAGAAAACTGTTGAAATTGATACATATTTAACCATTATTTTACTAGGCAAGTCAGTTATGAACAAATTCTTATTTACAATGACCTAGGAACAGTGGGTTAACTGCCTTGTTCAGGTGCAGAACAACTTGTTTTTTACCTTGTCAGGTCAGGTCAAGTCAGGGATTCGATCCAGCAACCTTTCAGTTACAGGCCCAACACTCTAACCACTAGGCTACCTGCCACATATAGGCTACCTGCCACATATGTCTTCGGTGTGCAGTTGAACAAAACAAAAAAATCTTAATAATTTACTCAATCTTATCTAAATCCACAAAGAAATCCTAAAATGGCCCAGACAATATTATTGTCACCTTCTAGAAGTAGTTAGAAGTAATTTGATTTCAAGCAGGTGATTCTAATTTAATTTGGAATTGAACTCACCTGTGGTGAGTTGCAGGTGCCTGCAGTATAAAATCACGCATTCAACCAGTTTGAATAGAGAAAAGGACTCATTCTTCTGTTTTGTGTCACTGTGTACCGCAATGAGCATGGAAGAAAGAAAGAACACCAGAGAATTATCTGAGGAGGTCAGACACAAGATTGTAGCCAATCATGGACAATCTCAAGGCTACAAGTCCATCTCCAGAGACCTCACTGGACGTGGCCGCAAGAGAAAACTTGATGGAAGATTGCAGTAAAGGATTGTTCGAATGGTGCAGAAAGCACCTCGGTCAACAGCCACTCAGATTCAAGCAGGCACAAGTTACGTCAGTTTTAACTTGCACCATCCGTCGCCAACTCAATGAATGGGGCTATATGGTAGGAGACCCAGGAGGACCCCACTGCTGAGAGAAAGACATAAGAAAGCCTAACTGCAATTTGCCAAAACACACATGAATATGCCTAAATCGTTCTGGGAGAATGTCCCGTGGACGGATGAGACCAAATTAGAACTTTTTGGTAAAGCACACCATCTCTACGTTTACAGAAAACAAAAGAAAAGAAGACATTCCCTACAGTCAAACATGGAGGAGGTTCAGTGATGTTTTGGGGTTGCTTTGCTGACTCAGGAGAATACCAAGGTATTTTGGAGCACTTGGTCTCTGTCGAAGGTCATGAGTCTTCCAGCAGGGCAATGACCCCAAACACACTTCAAAAAGCTTGATTGCAGTTATTTTGACCAAAGGCTTTGCTAGCAAATATTAAGTCTAGGGTGTCAATAATTTGTCAACAACATTTCAGTTTTTTTTCTGATTTAATGGATATATTAAGTTCTGAATCAAAAACAAAGGTTATGTAATATTAACAGTGAAATAAAGAATTGTGGACACCAAATACTTTGTTCAATTTCAACTTATTTTTAGGGAAAATTGTGAGTTACTTGAAAAAAGTGCAAAGGTGCCAATATTTTTGGCCACGACTGTATACCTTAGCCTGTGCGTAAGGTAGGGACTTTTTTGGACTAGGCCTAATCCAAAATAATTTTCTGAAGAAGCATTTGACTCTCCTCCTGAACTGCCACAGTAGGCCTATACAGCACAGCCATTGGTTGGTATGCTCACCATTTTATTTTTATCATCAAGAGCAGAGCAAGCCAGGGCTCAGGGTTGGAATATCCATTGCAGTATGTAATGCAGCCTAATTTTATTTATACCATCCCAGCAGCTATCTTAGAAAAGTAACTTTGCTCTGTGCTTCTCCGAGCATGCACTTCGTGGCCTATAGCCCAGGGGTGTCAAACTCAATCTGCAGATGGCCGATTGTCTGCAAGTGTTTGTTTTTTCCTTTCAATTAAGACCTAGACAACCAGGTGAGGGGAGTTCCTTACTAATTAGTAATCTTAATTCATCAATCAAGAGCGAAACCCCCCCTCAAAGTTACTTAGGTTTACTAATACTGTTGTTTAAATTAAACAAATGGTTAGTGGCCTACAAAACAATGACATATGTCGCGCAGCTGAGAGACCAAGTGAACCAAATCACAGCAGGGTTGAGGTGTTGACTAGTAGACTAAATCACGGTGACATCTAGATGGCTATTCGTTATTTCTTGTGTAGGCTGCCATCCTATAAATATAATCACAGGAGGGAAAAACAATTGGCCAAGACACTGTGATAGATGCATTTTAGGTTTGGCAGGCAGCTCGATACAACACTGGCAATTCTAATCAGCTTTAGTGGCTCACGAGTACAGCCCGTGGTTTATCGGTATGTGTAATGCGGCCCGTCATGAGCCGGTAATATATTAGGAATATCTTTTGAACTGCTACAAAGAAGCCATTTCTCTGTAGTAATGGTGAAACCTGTCTGTCAATTATTATCTAGGTGATGTTTTTCTAGGTCGCACAGCAAGATATTTACAAGCAATTTTAGAGCAGCTGAAATGGCTTGTGTCAACCTGTGCTAAATAGCTAGCTAGCTAGGTTAGCTAAGAAAACATGCAGTAGTTTAACGTTGGGTATTAATAAAGATACTTATAAACAAGCCAAGGTACTGAAAATATTCTTCCAGATGCTGAAAATATTCTTCCAGATGCTGAAAATATTCTTCCACTTCACAGCCGCTTCAAGAATATATTTACTAAAATAGTCTAAAGCTTCATGTGTCTCACCCAACAGCATGAGGTTGGTGCCTGAAACAAATCATTTGAACCTATAGTTGGCATAACATATTACTGGTAAACAAAATACAGTAAGTTAGAGTCATTTTTACAGTAGGCTTCTAATTACAGTTAATAACAATATTTTTCAGAATAATGCAGTGCAATGTACAGCATTAATGCTGTAAAAAACATTAATGGTATTTTACTGTGCATTCTACAGTGATTTACTGTTGAAATTACAGAAAGTGTTGCTATTTCACACTCTCTTTCACCCACTCTTTTAGTTCTTGCCTTATTCTCCCTCCCTCCCTCCCTCTCTCGCTCTCTCTCTCTCTCTCTCTCTCTCTCTCTCTCTCTCTCTCTCTCTCTCTGTCTGATTGAAGGGGAATGCATGGCTGGCATAGAAAGAAAGCAGGAAATAGATAATGATACCAGGCAGTATGGTGTGGAAAACACTGACCTCTCACGTAGCTGATCCGTCACACACACACACACACACACACACACACACACACACACACACACACACACACACACACACACACACACACACACACACACACACACACACACACACACAGTCACACACACACACACACACACACACACACACACACACACACACACACACACACACACACACACACTCACACTCACACTCACACTCACACTCACATTGCATATTAATATACACAAACCACATATACCATTTACATTATACACACACAATCTCTTTCTTTTACACACACACACACACACACACACACACACCCACACAGCTGTATTTCTACTCCTTGACTCTAAATCTTCGCCCAGTTGGATGAGTCCGCTTAAGGGAGATTCACGGCCCAGATGAAACAGGATGGTAAAATGTGTTGTGTGTGTGTCAGTCCATTCTATAATGTTGCTTGTGGATTATTGACAAAAGCAGACTATTTGGGACGGAACAATTACTAACGATAAAAAGGATATTAAATGGACCTACATGGTTAGAAACCACTTTCACCCTGACCAAAAGGCATGGTTAGAAACCACTTTCACCCTGACCAAAAGGCATGGTTAGAAACCACTTTCACCCTGACCAAAAGCCCTCTCCCCAGCCACATCTCCCTATGTTAGCTAGAAGCCACTTTCACCCTGACCAAAAGCCCTCTCCCCTTTCACCCTGACCAAAAGCCCTCTCCCCAGCCACATCTCCCTATGTTAGCTAGAAACCACTTTCACCCTGACCAAAAGCCCTCTCCCCAGCCACATCCCCCTATGCCAGGGAAACAGAGTGACACTCCAACAGAACACACTCCTACGGTGCTTACACACTCACATTGGCTGTTCCATTTCATTAAGAGGGCATTAGGTTGGGGGCGTTTTGGCTGTATATGGTTTTGTCTCTGCTCTTCCGTGCTCTCATCATAACCAGAGGAAAGAGAGAGGCACTTCACCTCTCCATCGCTGTCTCTGTCTGCCTGTCTCTTTGTGTCTGTTTCTGTCTGTCTCTTTGTGTCTGTCTGTCTCTGTCTCTCTCTGTGTGTCTGTCTCTGTTTTTTTGTCTCTGCCAGTTGCAGGGATATACAATATACATACACCATATCAGCCACAAGCAAGTTAGACACAACTAGTTACAAAATCCATCCAATACACGCAATCCAAAAGCCAGTTACTGTCCAATCATGGAAGTGATTCATCCACCTTAGATTGGTTGTTTATCGATCGCTCTGTCCAGGGAATGATTGATTGGTCCAGTCATCAATGAAGTCATTAGTTACAGAGGTGTCGTACTATCAATGTAATGATGCATGGTGGGTTGTGGTAGTGGCACCACCCCAGGTCAAGACATACAAAGTCCCTCCCCAGGTCAAGACACACAAAGTCCCTCCCCAGGTCAAGACACACAAAGTCCCTCCCCAGGTCAAGACACACAAAGTCCCTCCCCAGGTCAAGACACACAAAGTCCCACCCCAGGTCAAGACATACAAAGTCCCTCCCCAGGTCAAGACACACAAAGTCCCTCCCCAGGTCAAGACACACAAAGTCCCTCCCCAGGTCAAGACACACAAAGTCCCTCCCCAGGTCAAGACACACAAAGTCCCTCCCCAGGTCAAGACACACAAAGTCCCTCCCCAGGTCAAGACACACAATGTTATTTCACTGTAGAGAGGGGTTCTGTCCCAAAGGTGCTGACAAATGACAACCCATCGTTGATTCCATATTGTGTTAGATGTATAATAAATGTATAATTTATCTGTATTATTATATAAGATCAAGCCTATAAAAAGTGTAAAACTTCATCTACAGCACACACACACACACACACACACACACACACACACACACACACACACACACACACACACACACACACACACACACACACACACACACACACACACACACACACACACACACACACACACACAGTCACACACTCTCTCTCTCTCTCTCTCTCTGAGCAGCAGCAGATGGGAGTGGATCTGGTGTCCATGCATGGCCTGTCTGACAGTAAAGGCCTATTAGTGTCTGCTGCTCAATCAAAACCAGATGTTCCCGGGCCGTTAGGTCCAAACAATGCCCTAACTCACCTCCCCCTCCAGGTATAACTCAGCCTGGAGTGGACCGCCGACAGCCCTTTACTCACTCTAATATTTCACATTAATCCCATGGAAAATATATGATGTTATGAATCACCATCTAAGAGGAAGGGGCGAGTTCAGGAGAGGGGAGAGCTCCAGGAGAGGGGAGAGAGGACTAAGCGAGGGGAGAGAGGGAAGGGGGATGAGGGGTGAGGGGGTGAGAGATACAACACAAAGGTAAATATGAGAAAAAAACGAGTTGGACACAGTCTAATCATCTCACACTTTCATGCTATGTCAACTGCTAGTTCAGCTGGATAAACATCTACAGGTGTAGGGTCTTGATTTTGCCTATATTGTCACAGCAAAATGAATTTTTTTTAACATTTAGTCCATAATGTTGCTTTGTCAGTAGTTAGGCTATTAGCTGGCCAAAAGTAGGCTACATGAAAAGTGCAATACTGTTGTTAATATAACTGCGTGTTAAATCACGGAGCTCATCTGCGTGAGGAAAATTCTCAGCAACAAAAGAGTGATCTAATTAAGATCCTACATCTGGAATTGGCCAGGAGAGTTTCCTTCCACTCTGTAAGATTCAGCTGCTTTCTACAACTCCGTCTCTGTATCTGTTTCTGTCCCCACTGTTGTTCACCTCATTACTTTAGCGTGAAAGATCCCCACACCCCATGGTTCCCCAACTGACAGCCTGCGGGTGGATTTATTTAGAGCCCCCCAAGTTCTGAGCAAAAAAATAAACTTATTTTTATTTGGTGTGGAATTTTCATTGTTGGACATAAAAGACTGTAGAAACACCAGGAAATCAGCTCTAAGAGATTTTAATTTAAGAAATCTGTTCCCAAGTATTCCCACCCATAATAGAGAGACACATGATCATATACAAATATGTAAGCAACGTTTGAAATGATTATGTTTTTGTCAAACATTATATTTGTTTGGGCTTCTTGCGGTCAATTTGCAGGCTACAAATTATTTGTAATTATGTTCTGGCCCCCCGACCAGCCGCTCTAGAGAAAAATTGGCCCGTGACTGAATCTAATTGATGATCCCTGCCTTTGTGTGTATTATCTGTAGGTGATATACACTGTATGTTTTATCTAATGTAGTGTTTGTGTGTTTCTCTCACCCAGGTTCATCTTGGTGTTTGGCTGTCTGGTCCTGTCAGTGTTCTCCACAATACCTGCCCATCAGGACCTGTCCAACCACTGTCTGTTCATCCTGGTGAGTGTAAGGATAAACCGCCACTGGCCTTATTGCCCTTGTGTGTGCATGCAGGTGTCTCTTTCTTACACAGAGGATCAGATGGACTGTAGGATAATAAACACTATTCTATAAGCAACTCTGTTTTCATTACAACACTTATTGAATCAGTGTCAGAGTCCAGCAGAGTTCCCAAGCAGCATGAGTGCATTATGTCCTTGTGTCTTATACCGCTAAGTTTTCCCTCAAGGCTGCTGGACGGTTAAGTACAATGTAAGTAAGCCTTGTCCGAGCCAGAATGTCCCATAGGGGTAGGACTCTATCTCCTGTTTCAGTATACCCTATGGACAGGGCGCTAGGACATGTACACATACACACAGCAAATTCTCCAGTGTCAACTGTTCCAGTGTCTATACCAGTCCACATTTTTCAGTGTTAAATTAACACCCTGTGTGCCTTGCCTTTCGAGTGAATTGTTACCACCCATGACTGTATTTGTTAGTGACAGAGACATGGTTGTATTAATTTATTTTTAGTCCTGTGGCCTTCACCAAATGAGATCCTAAGCGAATATGTTATCGTTAAAATACAATAATTTAAGACGATACAATAAGTATTTCATAACGCCTTATTTTGAGGGCCTCGTTTTACCCTAATACAGTGGCCTGAATCTCATGGTTTACGGGCCACATCAGGCCTGCAAGTCACATTATGTTGGCATGCGAAGTGATATGTAATTCCTATTGGAATCCAGCCAGTGTGGGAATATCCAACATTTTGAATTTTCATTCACCCCCAACCAACCTGCATTCAGAATGACTTCCAGGGTTGAGAAGACTAAGATATGAGAATACCAAGAGCATCTAAACTCAGTGGTGTAAAGTACTTAAGTAAAAATTACTTTTACTTCACTACATAATGTACTTTTTACTCCATACATTTTTCCTGACACCCAAAAGTACTCATTACATTTGGAATGCTTAGCAGGACAGGAAAATGGTCCAATTCACACACTTATCAAGAGAACATCCCTGGTCATCCCTACTGCCTCTGATCTGCAGGACTCACTAAACACAGATGCTTTGTTTGTAAATTATATCTGAGTGTTGGAGTGTTCCCCTGGCTAGCCGTCTGGTTCGCTTAATATAAGCAATTTGAAATTATTTATACTTTTACTTTTGAAACTTAAGTATATTTTTGCAATTACATTTACTTTTCATACTTAAGTATATTTAAAACCAAATACTTTAAGACTTTTACTCAAGTATTATTTTACTGGGTGACTTTCACTTGAGTCATTTTCTATTAAGGTATCTTTACTTTTACTCAAGTATGAGAATTGGGTACTTTTTCTACCGCTGTCTAAACTGGAACAACCATTTCAGTAACGGGTTAAATAAATTCAACTAACAGATTGGATTAGTTTAGAAAAATGTATGTTATTTATATTTGAGTAGCATAAGATTAATTATTCAATTGATCAATGTACATGCAAAAACATAGACATTGAAACAAACCATTTTTTTTAAATCGACTTGCAGTAGAGCATGCTGGGAAATATAATCATGACGTGCGTGGTTTTGGTTTAACTAGTTATTAACACAAACACTGGGGTTCTTTTACACCAATGAGTGTTAGTTTACCACTTGGCCAGACAAAAGCGAACAAACAAACAATAAATAAATAAATAAATTAATTAATTAAGTGGATAAGGAATAACAGTACTTTACCACATTGTCCTCGGCTATATGGACATGAACAATAGGAGAGATATTCAGTACTTTACCACATTGTCCTAGGATATATGAACATGAACAATAGGAGAAATATTCAGTACTTTACCACATTGTCCTAGGATATATGGACATGAACAATAGGAGAAATATTCAGTACTTTACCACATTGTCCTAGGATATATGGACATGAACAATAGGAGAAATATTCAATTTTAGACAGATTTTCAGATTATTATTATTAATACACAAATTAACATTAATGAACCTTATTCACATAGGATGTAGAATAGAATGCAATATTCTATCATATTCAAACATTATTAAAGTAATGTATGAATGTATTATCAGTTCATTCATCTACTTAATTGTATAGCCTAACAAATTCAAGAATGATTGACAATAAATAATTGTAATCAAATTAAAATGTTGATGCATAATAATTAGAATCATTACCTGAATGCATCTCTATAACCTAGGCGTTAACTAAATATTCATACAAATATGATTAGGCCTCTCATAGACTAGGCCTTGTAGAAAGAGCTTCAATCAAGTTAGGTCTGCCAAATAAATGTAGCATTGGAAAAAATACATAAATCCAGCCATAGAATATAACCTATCATCATCAAAATAAAAAAAATGTGTTTAAATTCGAGGCCAGTAACTTAGCTCACCGCATCCTCCTTCCATTGTCTCATCTGGTTGCCATGAAAAGCCCCACTTGCTGATCTGCTCAAAGTGTGTGCGTGTCACTGGCGATGTACTTTGCTGGACATGCTAGCTGTTCTCGGCGGCACGTCATCACTTCAAACGCATTCCTTCGTGGTGTTATTGGTTGGCCTACTACTACTGGTAGTACCGGTAAAATTTAAGTTATGAATCGATTTCATCAATCAATCAATCATGACACACTTCGATTTCATTAATCATTTTGACTTAAAATGTGGTTTTCCAAAATATTATCAGCTTGCACTGCATTTTGCTGATGAATGCCTTGATCTCTGGTTCAATTACATTGTTGTTTCATCTATTAATTGCTTCTAATAGATACTGTGTATTGTTTTTGCTGAAAGCTCTTTTCTTCAAAAGACTACAAAATAATAAAGAAAGGCATGAATGACTAGTTAAATATCAACGCCTTTCTGAAACACCATGAGGGTAGTCCTGAACACACAAAATATATGATTAAGTGAAGAGAACTTGATCTGCACCTAAGTCGGCGACAGACGCTTGACCAGATGCACATTTTGGAGGCTGAAAGAAAGAGATGGCGGGATGTCCTTACACGTTTAATAAGTTTCACCCAGTCTCTGGCTGAAAGAAACCTAGCATTCAGGGGTTCATCAGACAAACTCTTCCAACCAGATAATGGAAACCTCATAAAAGAGGTTGAATTACTGGCAAAATTTGACCCCGTTATGGAAAATCATCTCAGCAAAATTAAAGATGGAGAGACACATTTCCTTGGGAAGCGCACACAGAATGAGCTGATACAGTGCAACTTACCTCTGACTAAGACTGACTTGACTGGCTTCAAGACTGAGCCGTGGTGGAGATTTGACGGACAACATTGAGAGCCAATGGACTTAAGAGTTTTGATGACAAGCTATTAGCTATTATTCTGAATACATTTCATTGGTCAAGGGGTCGCAAAATGTTCCTGCAGACGTAAAAGGGAAAGTTAAAAAAATTCAAATCACTAAATTTGGTGTTACGAGGTTGTCATCCAACAGCGATGATATAATAATATAAATCTATGTAACTGAAGTAATTGGTTCTAATGTAAAGGAGTAAAAATGAAGTTACTTTATTCAGAAATTACTTGAGTAAGAGTACAGCACACAGAGAGTAACTACAAAAGTACTAGTTACTCCAAAAAACTCAAAGGGCGATGGGCTGGATATGAACCCATGCCAACTCTGGCATATGCTGTATGTGCCAGGATCAGTGGCTGTAACTACTGGACCACACAGGAACTGAGGTAACCAAGAATGTATTTGGTCTATTGCTTTCTTTGAACATATAATTAAACTATTTATCTAAAAAAAAAAAAAATCCCTAATGAAAAATCATCTACCCCCTACAAATATTGTTATATTCCACATAAAAATTCACATAAGACGAGCTGTAGCCTGCACATAGCCTACATCGGTTACTTGAATTGACGCCCAGTGGACCTGCACTCTAAGTTAATGTATAGCCCACAAACAGCGCTTCCAGCTGCTCCCCTAAACAGTGATTCTAAATATTCAATATTCATCCTCCTTCTGCTGGATTATTATCCTCCTGAAACAAAAAAGGGTCAAATGAAGATCCAACATCTGTATATTGATTATTGGATATCATTATTAATCGTTGGCTTTCATATTTAATCTGTCTGGTATTTACAGCATATTGAACTTTCTCCCTTCGCCTTTTGACTCACAATAATGGGATGTGACTGTTTGTGTGTGTGTGTGTGTGTGGGTGTGTGTTTGTGCGCATGCTTGTGTGTCCTGTAGGAGTTCGTGATGATCGTGGTGTTTGGGCTGGAGTACATCGTCAGGATATGGAGTGCAGGCTGCTGCTGTCGCTACAGGGGATGGCAGGGACGCCTCCGCTTTGCCAGGAAACCCTTCTGTGTCATAGGTAACTTTGTGTGTGTTTGTGTGTGTGTGTGTGTGTGTGTGTGTGTGTGTGTGTGTGTGTGTGTGTGTGTGTGTGTGTGCTGCAAAGGCCCTATCACTCCACCAAGAGATGCAGCTTGATCACTAGAAATAGACTTCGATTTCGACATTTGTCGATATATGTCTTCCTCGAGTCTCGCAAAAAAATTAAAAAGATTTCCTAACACCGGGCGCAAACTCATGATGCTCAGAGCCGAAGCGTGCTGCTCAGACCACTGCTCTACGGCAGTTCACAACGCTCTAGCAAGTGGTGAGAATACTTGATGATACTTGATGGAAACAACGGTGGTTGGATCCATAGCCCTAACCTTAACCACTCAGAATGAATGCCTAAACTGTTAACCTTTGAGTTGTTTCGGTTTAAACCCTGTAATGCGTTAAAAATAGACGTTCATCCATAATACGTTGAATTTCGAAAGGAAGCAATGAGATCTTGTTGTTGAGAGATGATCATCAAGACTGTCAATATTCAAGGCTGACTTCTGATTGACAGATGATGTACTTCAATACACAAACAGAGAAAACAGAAGCTGGCATTGAGTTCTCATGAAATAAGGATAAATACAGTTTACAAGAACATAGATCACAATCTGTTTGTTCTCTCAATAGAAAAGACTAAAACCAGCCACAATTAGAGTTTCAGAGGTTTAAACGTGTTTGCTGAAATGGGATCGATGTGAATTGGATCAAAACACACCATTATTCCAGTGTACTGTCGGAGCAGGTTTGTATGTTCTTCAGGGTTATCACTGTGGCCCTAAGGATGTGGGTTTGTGTGAACCCTCTTCACCCCTCTCATTCTCATTTTATCTATCTCTCACACTCTTTCTACTTTCTCCTCAGATTGTGTGAAAGTGAATACTAGGTACATTTGATGTGAGGACTCCTCCAGTACACTGTGTCAATTTTCTTAACCAGTTTCAGAACTCCAGCTCAACACAGATTGAGGTCCCGGGCCTCCTCAACTCTCTCTGGTGTTGGGCACCAACAGCCTGCTGAGTGGGGGACATTCGCTCATATGCTCTGCAATACATAATCATTAGCCTCTCGTGGAAGTTTACAAGACTGTAAATACTGCAAAGGTGTTGAAGTTGGTTTTGGTGCTTTCCCCCAACCCCTTATCTTTTTCTGCCTCTTTACAGACATAATTGTCCTCATAGCTTCCATTGCTGTGGTGTCCGCTGGTAGCCAAGGTAACATCTTTGCCACCTCAGCACTGCGTAGCCTTCGCTTCCTGCAGATCCTGCGGATGGTGCGTATGGACCGCAGAGGGGGCACCTGGAAACTACTGGGATCTGTAGTATATGCACACAGCAAGGTACAACCATGTTTGTAGTCCAACAGTCTGGCCTAGATGGTCCTATCTACTCTGACCTTCTTCAAAAATAAGGAGGATGTGCTCCCCTCTAGTGTCTTGCTCCTCTCAAGTTCTTCCTAGTGAATATTTCCTTGTCACTGTCACTTCAACTTGATCTTTAGGGGTTTAAGACCTCGTTGCTATTAGGCCACACAACAAAAACAGTGAGATTTGATGTATTTGTTTAAGCATAATCATTCATTTCCTATAGGAGTTGGTGACAGCCTGGTACATTGGGTTCCTAGTGCTCATCTTCTCTTCGTTCCTGGTCTACCTCGTGGAGAAGGAGTTCAACAAAGACTTTGCCACCTATGCCGATGCTCTGTGGTGGGGCACGGTGAGTCTACACACACACACACACACACACACACACACACACACACACACACACACACACACACACACACACACACATATATTACACATATATACACATATACATATATATACACATATACACAGAACAAGTATTTGATACACTGCCTATTTTGCAGGTTTTCCCACTTACAAAGCATGTAGAAGTCTGTAATTTTTATCATAGGTGAACTGTGAATGACGGAATCTAAAACTAAAATCCAGAAAATCACATTGTATGATTTTTAAGTAATTAATTTGCATTTTATTGCATGACATAAGTATTTGATACATCAGAAAAGCAGAACTTAATATTTGGTACAGAAACCTTTGTTTGCAATTACAGAGATCATACATTTCCTGTAGTTCTTGACCAGGTTTGCACACACTGCAGCAGGGATTTTGGCCCACTCCTCCATACATCCTTCAGGTTTCGGGGCTGTCCCTGGCCAATACGGACTTTCAGCTCCCTCCAAAGATTTTCTATTGGGTTCAGGTCTGGAGACTGGCTAGGCCACTCCAGGACCTTGAGATGCTTCTTACGGAGCCACTCCTTAGTTGCCCTGGCTGTGTGTTTCGGGTCGTTGTCATGCTGGAAGACCCAGCCACGACCCATCTTCAATGCTCTTACTGAGGGAAGGAGGTTGTTGGCCAAGATCTTGCGATACATGGCCCCATCCATCCTCCCCTCAATACGGTGCAGTCGTCCAGTCCCCTTTGCAGAAAAGCATCCCCAAAGAATGATGTTTCCACCTCCATGCTTCACGGTTGGGATGGTGTTCTTGGGGTTGTACTCATCCTTCTTCTTCCTCCAAACACGGCGAGTGGAGTTTAGTCCAAAAAGCTCTATTTTTGTCTCATCAGACCACATGACCTTCTCCCATTCCTCCTCTGGATCATCCAGATGGTCATTGGCAAACTTCAGACGGGCCTGGACATGCGCTGGCTTGAGCAGGGGGACCTTGCGTGCGCTGCAGGATTTTAATCCATGACGGCGTAGTGTGTTACTAATGGTTTTCTTTGAGACTGTGGTCCCAGCTCTCTTCAGGTCATTGACCAGGTCCTGCCGTTTAGTTCTGGGCGGATCCCTTACCTTCCTCATGATCATTGATGCCCCACGAGGTGAGATCTTGCATGGTGCCACAGACCGAGGGAGATTGACCGTCATCTTGAACTTCTTCCATTTTCTAATAATTGCGCCAACAGTTGTTGCCTTCTCACCAAGCTGCTTGCCTATTGTCCTGTAGCCCATCCCAGCCTTGTGCAGGTCTACAATTGTATCCCTGATGTCCTTACACAGCTCTCTGGTCTTGGCCATTGTGGAGAGGTTTGATTGAGTGTGTGGACAGGTGTCTTTTATACAGGTAACGAGTTCAAACAGGTGCAGTTAATACAGGTAATGAGTGGAGAACAGGGGTCTTCTTAAAGAAAAACAGGTCTGTGAGAGCCGGAATTCTTACTGGTTGGTAGGTTATCAAATACTTATGTCATGCAATAAAATGCAAATTAATTATTAAATTTTTTGTTTTAGATTCCGTCTCTCACAGTTGAAGTGTACCTATGATAAAAATTACAGACCTCTACATGCTTTGTAAGTAGGAAAACCTGCAAAATCGGCAGTGTATCAAATTCTTGTTCTCCCCACTGTATATATAATGGCGCCAGAGGGGATGGCTGCCGTTTTATGGGCTCCTAACCAACTGTGCTATCTTGTTTGTTTGTTTCGCATTGTTTGTAACTCATTTTTTACATATTGTTGCTGGTACCATCTCTTATGACCGAAAAGAGCTTCCGGATATCAGAACAGCGATTACTCACCTCGAACTGGACTTTAATGTTTTCTTTAATGAGTCGACGTGAAGGATATACTGCTTTGTCAAGACAAGATAGATAGATAGATAGATAGGTACTTTATTGATCCCCCGGGGGGGAAATTTCATAAAAGATGGCAGCGGTGGGATTCGAACCCACGCCTCCTGAGAGACTGGAGCCTAAATCCAGCGCCTTAGACCGCTCGGCCACACTACCTAGATCTAAGGCGTCAGCATGAAGAAAAGACAGAGGAAAAGGGGGAGGAGGGCGGGGTGACTTGTAAGAATTCACTGAGGAGTAGGTAAACCACCACTACCCTCTGTATTATTGGTGAACGTGCATCACTGAGGAGTAGGTAAACCACCATTACCCTCTGTATTATTGGTCAACGTGCATCACTGAGGAGTAGGTAAACCACCATACCCTCTGTATTTACCCTCTGTATTACTGGTCAACGTTCATCACTGAGGAGTAGGTAAACCACCATACCCTCTGTATTTACCCTCTGTATTACTGGTCAATGTTCATCACTGAGGAGTAGGTAAACCACCATACCCTCTGTATTATTGGTCAACGTGCATCACTGAGGAGTAGGTAAACCACCACTACCCTCTGTATTATTGGCCAATGTGCAATCATTGGAAAACAAACTGGAAGATCTACGATTAAGACTATCCTACCAACAGGACATTAAAAACTATAATTTCTTATGTTTCACCGAGACGTGGCTGAACGACAACACGGATAATATAGAGCTGGCTGGCTTCTCTGTGTATCGGCAGGACAGAGCAGCTACGTAGGGTAAGACGAGGGGCGGGGGTATGTGTCTATTTGTCAATAACTGCTGGTCCTCAATGTCTAATATTAAAGAAGTCTCGAGGTATTGCTCGCCTGAGGTAGAATATCTCATGATATCTGTAGACCAAACTATCTACCAAGTTCTCATCTATATTATTCATAGCCTTCTATTTACCCCCACAAACAGATGCTGGCACTAAGACCGCACTCAACGAGCTGTATAAGGCCATAAGCGAACAAGAAAATTCTCATCTAGAAGCGGCGCTCCTAGTGGCCCCAACAGATCCACAGATGACGCAATCTCAATCGCACTCCACACTGCCCTTTCCCACCTGGACAAAAGGAACACCTATGTGAGAATGCTGTTCATTGACTACAGCTCAGCGTTCAACACCATAGTGCCCACAAAGCTCATCACTAAGCTAAGGACAGTGGCACTCAACACCTCCCTCTGCAACTGGATCCTGGACTTCCTGACGAGCCGCCCCCAGGTGGTAAGGTTAGGCAACAACACATCTGCCACGCTGATCCCCAACACTGGGTGCTCCTCAGGGGTGTGTTCTTAGTCCCCTCCTGTACTCCCTGACGACACAACAGTGTTAGGCCTGATCACCGACAACGATGAGACAGCCTATAGGGAGGAGGTCAGAGACCTGGCAGTGTGGTGCCAGGACAACAACCTCTCCCCCAATGTGAGCAAGACAAAGGAGTTGATCTTGGACTATAGGAAAAGGAGGGCCGAACAGGCCCCCCTTAACATCAACGGGGCTGAGTGGAGCGGGTCGAGAGTTTCAAGTTCCTTGGTGTCCACATCACCAACAAACTATTGTCGTGTCTCTGACTTATCATTAAATTGGAGACCTGTTATATTATCAAATCGATTCTCTAGGCTTAATTATTATGTGATTAAACTAACCATATAAACAATAATGAACTAGGAAGTCGGGGCACCACGGAAGAATGTTTGTTTATAGAGTAAGAACTCCAGAAATGAACTCTCTTCAGATTATTTTATCTCTTATCATAACAGTCGCTTATTAATGAATTTTACATCAATCAGTCTCATTCTTGAAAGTCATAAAATCCTAGTCTGCACGAACCCAGCTTTACTATGAACCATCCATACACAAATTGGCTCAATTATTTATTTACTTGCTAATTAAACAATTACAGAATATACAGTACATACTAACATTATACAGTAAAACCGTCCCTAGTGGACTAAACAAACAGTTTGGTTATAACACGATAGATTCAGAGAGAAAAGGGGGGTGTTGGGCGGAAGACCATGGAACATGGGTCTCTATCGGACATGGGAAGCTATTCTCACATTAATACCTATGCCACTAACGATTGCTCCTTCGCAAAAGTAGTGCATTGTATTAACGTGAAGCTGGCTTCGATAGCTGAGCTGGTGATGTGAGGCTCTGGTTTGCCCAGTCGATGTCACCATTGTCCTTTGTAGGTCTTCCGGGTCGTCGTGGGGTGAGATGTTCATCTCACTGAAGATTCTTCCACGTCGGTCAATGTTCTTGCTAGATTTGCGAACCTTTCCAGCTGCAGTCTGTTAGGCTATAATCTAGGACTCACTTCTTCTTGAGTGATCAATAGTTCAGAGTTGTAGTTGAAATTCGCCATTTTTACGTGGGGAACTAGTGACTTTGGATCACGGGGGCTTTTGTACTGGGTAGAAAAGGGTGGTTGGTTCATCATGTCCAACCAATGTCTGTTTACTTGGGCGTGGCCACTGGCTGGGCCCAAGTTACCATAAAACAAACTATTTTAATTTTAGAAGATTAAATCACATTGTTATCGTTTCAAGAGTATTCTCATACTTAGTCAAACATTTTATACAATATTTCAGATGCAAGCCTCATAATTGAGGGACCTGTAAAGACAAAGTTAGGGTAATGTGGCTGTGCTGTCCTTTATGAGGTCACCACGGTGACAGAGTGGACAGGATCGTAGCTGGCTTTTCCACTGACGGTTTACACATTCTCAAAAAGAGAAATATTGTTTCATTCTACAATAGTTGGAGGTAGTAGAATTGGCGGGAGAGTCTCTTTGTCCTGTTCTGAGATTCTCTCTCCCCCATACTGCATGGCCAGGTGGGAGAGCGTCTCTGCCAGGAATTTATGACATTGTTGTAAAGTCATAAAACTGACCCCCTCCTAACAGGGGAGATTCACTGAAAGGGCTAGCGTCATGACACTATCATTGTCCAAACACACCAAGACAGTTGTGAAGAGGGCATGACAACACCTTTTCCCTCTCAGGAGAAAAGATTTGGCATGGGTCCCCAGATTCTCAAAACGTTCTACAGCTGCACCATCGAGAACATCCTGAACGGTTGCATCACCGCCTGGTATGGCAACTGCTCTGCATCTGACCGTAAGGCGCTACAGAGGGTAGTGCGTACAACCCAGTACATTACTGGTGCCAAGCTTCCTGACATCCAGGACCTATATACTAGGCGTGTTAGAGGAAGGCCCCAAAAATTGTCAAAGACTCCAGTCACCCAAGTCATAGACTGTTCTCTCTGCTACCGCACGGCAAGCGGTACCGGAGCATGAAGTCTAGGACCAAAAGGCTCCTCAACAGCTTCTACCCCCAGGCCATAAGGCTGCTGAGCAATTAATCAAATGGCCACACTGCTGCTACTCGCTGTTTATTATCTATGCATAGTCACTTTGCAAATGACCTCGACTAACCTGTACCCCTGCACATTGACTCAGTACCGGTAACCCCTGTATATAGCCTCTGTATTGTTATGTCATTTTCTTGTGTTACTTTTTGATAATATACAGTTTATTTAGTCAATATTTTCTTAACTCAATTTCTTGAACTGCATTGTTGGTTAAGGGCTTGGTAGTAAACATTTCACGGTAAGGTCTACTGTACACCTGTTGTATTCGGCGCATGTGACAAATAAAATGTGATTTGTTTGACACACACACACACACACACACACACACACACACACACACACACACACACACACACACACACACACACACACACACACACACACACACACACACTAACACAGACACACTCCACACATACACACACTCAATTTAGATTGATCAATATGTTTTAATTCCATACTAATATTCACAGGATTGAAGTTTAATCAAATTAGACTGGGCTATTCGATGTGCAAGGGGAGACAGGGACAGGAAGAGAAAGGGAGTCACTGAAATACACAACACACACATTGTTATTCATTTCTGGTTCTCACGAGCTCTATACAGTGGGTATTTATATTCAAGAAGTACATTTCACTACCTGAATTGACTGAATTGAACATGGAACTGTCCCTAAATACTAAAAACCGGCATTTTGGGACAATTGTTTTGTGACCTCTGAACTCTGTGATGTTGATGTGTGTGAACAGATCACCCTGACAACCATCGGCTATGGAGACAAGACTCCTCAGACATGGACGGGTCGTCTGATCTCAGCTGGCTTTGCTCTGATGGGAATCTCCTTCTTCGCCCTGCCTGCCGTGAGACACACACACACTTCCACATGCACGCACACACACAGACACCACACACGCACACACACACACACACCACACACGCACACACACACACCACACATGCACACACACACACACACACACACACACACACACACACACACACACACACACACACACACCACGCACACACACACACCACACATGCACACACACACACACACACACACACACACACACACACACACACACACGCACACAATTTGACGTTGAGTGATTGAACGTGGTCCATTGTGTGTGTGTGTGTGTGTGTGTGTGTGTGTGTGTGTGTGTGTGTGTGTGTGTGTGTGTGTGTGTGTGTGTGTGCAGGGTATCCTGGGCTCAGGCTTTGCCCTGAAGGTACAGGAACAGCACAGACAAAAACACTTTGAGAAGAGGAGGAACCCAGCAGCCAGCCTCATCCAGGTACACAACACACACTCACACATGTCCATCACTATAACTATAACTGCTGTGTGTGTGTGTGTGTGTGTGTGTGTGTGTGTGTGTGTGTGTGTGCGTGTGTGTGTGTGTGAAAGTGCCTGCGTGTGTTTGTATCAGAGTTTGTGTGTGTGTATATACAGTATGTGTGTGCGTGTGTGTGAAAACATGCATGTGTGTGTTTGTGTCAGAGTGTGTGTGTATGTGAGTGTGTGTTTGTGTGTATGTGAGTGTGTGCGGAAGTGTGTGTATTTGATATCTAACCGTGGCTGAGACTCTTTGTCCTCTCTCAGGTCCAAAGGCAATACAGGTCTGATATTTATGAGCTGTTTCCACTAGTGCTATTCCCAAGGTGGATTTACCTCTACGCCATAGCTCAACCTAACAGACAAGACCTGGACTATTACAATATACCATCAACTTAACATAGACAATGAACTCCGCAAAACAAACACACAGATCTTGTTTTTATAGAGATTTTGCCATCAAGCAGAAAAATAACGATTAGGTTCAACATCCTCCCACTCCATTGCTCTCTCTCACTCTTCTTCTTCTATGGTATATTGGCGATCACGCATTCCGCCACCTACTATACGGGATGGAACAAGGTTTTCCCCTCCTTTGATTCTTATATTTAGCTCCTCTTTTTCCCCTGCTTTAAGGCCTGCAAACAGTCAACAAATGTTGCATTGAACTCTATTTATCCTATCTATACAGTATGGCTGAGTTGATGTGGAACTCCTGACTTCTCCTGACCAGATATTTTTTCTCGACAGACGGATATCTGCAGTATATCTGCAGCTGGCAGGGATGTGTTATCTCTGTTGTTTGTTTATTCTGGTCTTTCGCTATTGTGTCCCCTTTGTATATACACTGAACAAAAATATAAACACATCATGTACATAGTTGGTCCCATGTTACATGAGCTGAAATACATCCCAGAAATGTTCCATACTCACAAAAAGCTTATTTCTATACCATAAGCCGCCGCCAACGTCGTTTGAGACAATTTGGCAGTACATCCAACCGGCCTCACAACCGCAGATCACATTTAACCACGCCAGCCCAGGACCTCCACATCCGTCTTCTTTACCTGCGGGATCGTCTGAGACTCATCTGCATGCTCGTCGTCCTCACAAAGGTTTTGGCCTGACTGCAGCGGGCAAATGCTCACCTTCTATGGCCACTAGCACGCTGGAGAAGTGTGCTCTTCACGGATGAATCCAGGTTTCAACTGTACCGGGCAGATGGCATCATGTGGGCGAGCGGTCTGCTGATGTCAACATTGTGAACAGAGTGCCACATGGTGGCAGGGGGGTTATGGTATGGGCGGGCATAAGCTACGGACAACGAACACAATTGCAATTTATTAATGCCATTTTGAATGCATAGAGATACCGTGACGAGATCCTGAGGCCCATTGTCGTGCCATTCATCCGCCGCCATCACCTCATGTTTCAGCTTGATAATGCACGGCCCCAATTCCTGGAAGCTGAAAATGTCCCAGTTCTTCCATGGCCTGAATACTGACCAGACTTGTCACCCATTGAGCATGTGCGGGATGCACTGGATCAAAGTGTACGACATTGTGTTCCAGTACCCGCCAATATCCAGCAACTTCGCAAAGCCATTGAAGAGGAGTGGGACAACATTCCACAGGCCACAATCAACGTCCTGATCAACTCTATGTGTAGGAGATGTGTTGCGCTGCATGAGGCAAATGATGGTCAACCAGATACTGACTGATCCAAGCCCCTACCTTTTTTAAGGTCTCTGTGACCAAAAGATGCATATCTGTATTCCCAGTCATGTAAAATCCATAGACTAGGGCCTAATTAATGTATTTAAATTGACTGATTTCCTTATGAACCTCTTTGAAATTGTTGAATTTTGTTTTTATACTTTTGTTCAGTGTACTGTATGTGTGTGTCTGTCTGTGTATGTGTTGTGCACCTCTGTGTGTTTATGATTACATGTACCTTATCTTATCACCATGTTGCCATTCCTCCTGTTGATGTGTGTCTGTCTGCGTGTCAACTCGTACCCCAGGCGGCTTGGCGTCTCTACTCCACCGACGGTGCCCGTCCCTACCTCAGTGCCACGTGGCAGCACTACCAGGGTGCCCTCTCCCCCTTCAGGCATGTAACCCCCCCCCGCCCCCCCCCCCCCCGCCCCATGATGCCTTGACACCACCGGTTTTACTAATCACTCTTTTTTGTTTTTCTTTTGCTTTCTGTTGACTCTGCACGTAGTGTGTCTGGCGTAGTTATGCTGCTGATGAGAACTCGGTTTCCATAGCTACCTGGAAGCCTCATTTGAAGGCGTTGCATACCTGCAGTCCTGCAAAGTAGGTAACAACTAAAGTATGGCTGCCGCTCTGCTCTGCTCTCTCCCTTCTAGCTTTTTTCACAATTTCCTTCTCTGCTTTTGTTTTGTGGTCGGTCTCTTTTTGAGTTTAATCAGCTCAGCAACTACTTTTGACATTCCTCTGTATACTTATTTTGTTATTATTGTAATTGGATACTTTTACAGTCATCAAATAGTCCAATATTTCCAGGCACCCACACACAAAGAACCAAACTTAATTCATTTAAACATGGAAAGTAAAACAGAGTGTACAAACAAACATTTTACAACTTTTGTCGTCCAGAAATGACATCCATGTTTTCTCCGAAGACTAGGGTGTGTTTAAGGGCACAGGAGATGAGCCCTAGTAATATTGTCTGGACCACCTGCTTTATCGCCAACTCACTCTCTCTCATCCAAACATACACACACGTACCCTCTGTAGGTCTACACACGGTGTATAGGACACAAACACATCTGCTTATTCAATCACAAATACACACACATACCTTTCTATCTCTGTTTGCCAGGGCTTTCCTAGCCAATGTTCTGCAAACTAGCTGACAACATTTATCTTTCACAAGGCTTTGACTGTGGTGGTTTGTGTTCTTCATGCCTGGCTGTTTGTGTTTATGTTCTGACATCATGTCTCTCATGCGACACACACAGAGAGGATGTTATGAAGCTGGCTGACCTCTGTCTTCATGTCACTGTCCTTGTGGGAGACCCTGTAGACTCTGTCATTAACTCATGGTGTCTCTTCCCTTGTCTCTCTCTCCTCTCAACTCACTAACACGTAAAGGAAAGAACAGGGCGAGACAACTAGCAGGTTTGTAGCTCTCACCTCTACACACATCACGCAATGGTTTATTCAATGACATTCACTCTAATACGAAGTCATATGCTGTTTGTTACAAGTTTTGATACTGAACCCTTGTATTCAAATTGTTTTGAAAGTCACTGTTTGGCCAGAGCTTCCAATCACTGGGGTGTTCCAGGTCAGAATCAGTCCCTGGTTAGAGGGGAAGAATGAAAGTCAGCAGTGCTATGGAAGTCAATGTCCTGGTTTGAGAAAGGGGTCTCTAGTTTATCAGTCTATGTCTCTCAGAGAACCTCTCCAAGCCACCATGAATGCAGTACGGTCATTTCTCTGTGTGTTTGAGAGAGTATCTGAGTGTGTTTCTACGCTTACTGTGTGTGTGTGTGTGTGTGTGTGTGTGTGTGTGTGTGTGTGTGTGTGTGTGTGTGTGTGTGTGTGTGTGTGTGTGTGTGTGTGTGTGTGTGTGTGTGTGTGTGTGTGTGTGTGTGTGTGTGTGTGTGTGTGTGTGTGTGTGAGAGAGAGAGAGTTTGTGTGTAATTCTACACTATATGGGTTTGAGTGTGTGTGTTTCTACGATACGTGTGTGTTATGTGCAAACCGGCGTCTGTACCATGTCTGCACCATGACGCGCTTTTTCCATTCCAAGGGTATTTATATAACTCATCAAACACCAGTCTCAGTCGGCAGGCCGAGAGACAAGGAGAGGAGGAGGGAGAGACAGAGAGATTTGTGACTTTAATTATGATTTTTAGTTATTGTTTTTACAATACAGAGCTCCTTTGGCAACGGTGGATTCCTCATGTCATGCCAGTGCTGCTTTTATAAATGTGGATTTTATGTTGAGAGACATATGCATAGCACACACACACACACACACACACACACACACACACACACACACACACACACACACACACACACACACGCACAACCAAACTGTCATTCTCTGCTAATTCTCCAAGCTGTTAGAAGTCATGGGGTTTTGTATGCTTTCATTGGCTTCTAAAATAACTTCTATTGTGGTTTAGTCAATTAGGCAAGAGCTTTTGAAGTCATAATTATACCCCATATTTTCATGCACTAAACTTTATACTATACAATTAGCTGTATAATTGGATTTTTCCTAAGCATTGATCACATCAAGGGTTGAGCACTTAGATAATGTCATTAGTTGCTTTACAGTAGCAAATTAGTTTTGTAAAACAGACTTATAAACTCAACCAGCTAAACACTGTGTGTGTGTGTGTGTGTGTGTGTGTGTGTGTGTGTGTGTGTGTGTGTGTGTGTGTGTGTGTGTGTGTGTGTGTGTGTGTGTGTGTGTGTGTGTGTGTGTGTGTGTGTGTGACTGCGGGTGCATCTGCTTCTACACTCTTAGAAAAAAGGGTTCTAAAGGGGTTCTTCAGCTGTCCATTCAGCTGTTCCAGGTAGAACCCTTTTTAGTTCCAGGTAGAACAATTTTGGGTTCCATGTAGAATGCTCTGGGGAAAGGGTTCTGCATGTATCCCAATAGGGTTCTATCTTGAACCAAAAGAGTTTTACCTGGAACCAAAAAGGGTTATTGAAAGGGTTTTCCTATGGAGGCAGCAGAAGAACCCTTTTAGGTTCTAAATAGCACATTTTCTTTCTAAGAGTGTAAGGACATAAAAAATATGAAGGTTCATTTATGGTGGTTATGTAAACTCCTAGGCCACAGCTAAATGTATGTGAGCTATACGGCATAATCACCAGTTATATTTATGCTTCAGCACTGACAACATGTGAGGTACATAATCGCCAGTTTATACTTTTGACCGTACAGATGTCTCTCGTCTGTCCTTTTCCTTCTCCATGGTGTGTTAACCCCTTCCTCCTCTATCTGTCTTCTTCCTGTCCCCCTAGTAAGGGTCATAGTAATAGGAGGCGCTTCAGAAGGTATTACACACGGAAATGTAGGAGGTACCCAATACCCAGCATCCTCTCTTCCCTGGTCACATGATCTCTGGGAATGCTGACTAACTAGCAGGTGCATGGAGGATGATGAGAGAACCCCCAAACTGCCACCTACCCCTTCCCCTTCAATGAAACTATTGTATTTGCCATTTGCTTGTCTAATGGGATTGCTGCCTGTTGGTTTTGACCCCCACCTCCCTTATCAGACACAACCCCTAACTAACTGTATCCTGGTCCCCCTGGGTATCGGAAGTAGTTCTGTGTGTAGAAATCTGAACTCTTAATACAGTCCTTAAGCTTTGAAATCTACAGTACATCTCAATCTCCATTGGTCTGCTGCGGTCCCTCAGCTTGGCTGCATGATGCCACTGCATGAATTCATAAAAAATGGTTGCCACCACCATGAGTGACCTTTGACCCCTCTTATCCCTGTTGTCCACACAACCCACACTGCATTGATGCATCTATATTAACCTAGGCTTGGGCAAGGTCCCTGTTATCGTTAATAACTTCGTTATCGTTACTGGAGCAAGATATTCCCTCCTGAAGTTTCCACAAAACCTTTTGTCTGAATCTGGGAGTTGGCTCACTGATCACTGGTGCCTGCAGAATCAAGCCTGAGCATTCGGCCTGCTGTCACGCCATCGGATTGATCCACAGCATTGCAATGATTGTCCGGTTGCCATGGCAAGGGGGGTTTAGGGTGTGTTTCAGGTAGAGACTCTCTGCACCCCCCCCACCCGCCTATAAATCTACAGTACGTCTAAGCACAGGCCCACCATCACAATACAGGCCTAAGGGTCCTAGAGATACTGAGATAGTTTAAGTAGTAGGAACGTGATTCTATTAATCAGTATGAATTGTCTTTCAGTGTTCCTTGGGAATTGTATTTGTTTTTGAACAGTGGTCAGTGTCATACTACTGCAACTGCCCTCTACAACAGTAGTTCACAAGAGTTAGAGTTTCTAGAGAGCTAAAAGGTGTGTACACTCTTATTTAAAAAAGGGTTCTTCATTTGTTCCCATAGGAGGCCCTTTTTTGGTTCCAGGTAGAACCATTTTATTGGTGAAAGGGTTCCACTTGGAAGCAGGGACCATAATGAACACTTTATGGTTCTAGGTAGCAACTTATTTTCCAAGAGTGTAGACTTCTGTTTCCACCCAGTTGATTCAGCTGCTTTAGTGCTGGGCTGGAGCAAAAGCATGCACATCCTATACAGATGTAGGATCTTAATTTGATCACCCTGTTGGAGAACTTTCCTTCAATGCAAGACATTTTAAATGTGTAGTGTATTTTAATTTTAAAAAGGCTTCTGAAGTTCGTAATTTCCATTATTTATAATTCACTACAGGATTAGCTCACATTAAGATTCTATATCTGTAGCTCCTGAGGAGCTGGGTCAGGGACCACTGTCTTAGAGAGCAGATGGGGTACTCTGAGTGTGTTGTGGAAGAGGTAAGCATGTTTGGGTTTGAGGAAAGGACAGTTCACTGCACTACACTGTGAGCACGCTCTGTCTGCACACATTTTTCTCTCTCAGGCATAATAACAGGTTTTTTTCTCTCTCTCTCTCTCTCTCTCTCTCTCTCTCTCTCTCTCTCTCTCCCTTCTCTCTCTCTCTCTCTCTCTCTCTCTCTCTCTCTCTCTCTCTCTCTCTCTCTCTCTCTCTCTCTCTCTCTCTCTCTCTCCTTTCTCTCTCTCTCTCTCTCTCTCTCTCTCTCTCTCCCTTTCTCTCTCTCCCTTTCTCTCTCTCTCTCTCTCTCTCTCTCTCTCTCTCCCTTTCTCTCTCTCTCTCTCTCTCTCTCCCTTTCTCTCTCTCCATCTCTCCAGTACGAAGTTGAGCTTTAAGGAGCGGGTACGGATGGCAAGCCCTCGCGGCCAGAGCATGAAGAACCGCCAGACGTCCATCAACAACGACCGGCGCTGTTCCCCGGGCAACGATGTGGTGGGCGCTGAGATAAGCAGCAGCCCTGCCAAGGTACAGAAGAGCTGGAGCTTCAACGACCGCACCCGCTTTAGACCCTCTCTACGCCTCAAGAGCCAATCACGCACCGCGCCCTCCGAAGGTGGGTGGAGAGGATGTGTGTCTCTGTGTGTGTGCGTCCACAAGAGTCACGACTTACATTCAACAGAAGTTCCAATAACCTCCAACATGACATATGGAGGTCCAGTCCATTACCTTACTATATACTGTGAAGCATGGGGGTGGAAACATCATGCTTTGGGGCTGTTTTTCTGCAAAGGGACCAGGACGACTGATCCGTGTAAAGGAAAGAATGAATGGGGCCATGTATCGTGAGATTTTGAGAGAAAACCTCCTTCCATCAGCAAGGGCATTGAAGATGAAACGTGGCTGGGTCTTTCAACATGACAATGATCCCAAACACACCGCCCGGGCAACGAAGGAGTGGCTTCGTAAGAAGCATTTCAAGGCCCTGGAGTGGCCTAGCCAGTCTCCAGATCTCAACCCCATAGAAAATCTTTGGAGGGAGTTGAAAGTCTGTGTTGCCCAGCGACAGCCCCGAAACATCACTGCTCTAGAGGAGATCTGCATGGAGGAATGGGCCAAAATACCAGCAACAGTGTGTGAAAACCTTGTGAAGACTTACAGAAAACGTTTGACCTCTGTCATTGCCAACAAAGGGTATATAACAAAGTATTGAGATAAACTTTTGTTATTGACCAAATACTTATTTTCCACCATAATTTGCAAATAAATTCATAAAAAATAATTTTCTTTTCTCATTTTGTCTCTCATAGTTGAAGTGTACCTATGATGAAAATTACAGGCCTCTCTCATCTTTTTAAGTGGGAGAACTTGCACAATTGGTGGCTGACTAAATACTTTTTTGCCCCACTGTATGCATCCTTCAATCACTACGCATAAGGGAAACAGCTGAGCTGGCAATTCGTGACTATTCCTAGAGATTTGTAGCACCTTAATTGGGGAGACCGGGCTCGTGGTGATGACAGGAGCAGAATCAGTGGAATGGTATCAAATACATCAAACACATGGTTTCCGTGTGTTTGATGCCATTCCATTCTCTCCGTTCCAGCCATTACTAAGACGTGGTTGTTGATTAAGGTAGCCCCCCCGCACCTCTCTGATTCAGAGGGGTTGGGTTAAATGTGTAAGACACACTTCAGTTGTATGCACCCTTTTACTATTTATTTAACCTTTATTTTACTAGGCAAGTCAGTTAAGAACAAATTCTTATTTTCAATGACAGCCTAGGAACAGTGGGTGAACTGCCTTGTTCAGGGGCAGAACAACAGATTTTTACCTTGTCAGCTCGGGGATTCGATCCAGCAACCTTTCGGTTACAGGCCCAACACTCTAACCACTGGGCTACCTGCACCCTATGATGGGAGGGGGGCATTCAACTCAGCAGCCTCCACTGTTAGAGATCCAATTTTCATTTTGAGAAAAAAATATACATATTTTATTGTTGAGTTTCAGCTTGGAGCGGAAGTAAGGAAGGATTATTTATTTAATTGGTCATCTTTCATTTTGCACCTCAAGTGGGTTGAGAATGCATTCTATTTTGTAATTATGACCTGGGGAAGACTTGCAATGGTGACGGGTTGAAAGAGCCAATTGGAATCTGACTAGTTGGCCATGGCAGTATGAGATAGCAGTTAACTTGACACAACCCCTCTTTCTGTCTCTCAGTGGACACAGGAATGGGGAATGATGACGTATTCGGCGACAGGGTTTGCCACTGTGATGTCACCGCGGAGGACCTATCAGCTCCATTGAAGGCTGTCATCAGAGCCGTCAGGTGAGTGCTTCAGTCAGGTAACTCGTGATACAAGTCAGTATTCGACGTCTATCCATGACTGAGGATGTCGGGAGATAACGTAGAAACCGGCCACTAGGGGCAACAGTGAGCGCTGTTACCTTGAAGTAGGTTTCTGTTTTGGATGGGCATTATCATCTGCCTCTGATTCCAAAGGGATATTTTTGTTTTAAGCCTATCCCAAACCTTAACCCTTACCGTAATCATTAGGAGATAATGCCTAACCTTAAGAATTCAGAGTTAAATTTGTCATTTGGAAGAACTCTGAAATTTGAGAAACATGGATGAACGTCTAATTCTGACTTGAGATTGTGAGAGCTGAGAGGAGTGCTTATCTACAGTGAGCGCCAAAGGTATTGGGACAGTGACAAATGTTTTGTTGTGTTGTCTCTGTACTCCAGTACTTTGTATTTGAAATGATACAATGACTATGAGGTTAAAGTGCAGACTGTCAGCTTTCATTTGATGATATATCCATCCATATCAGGTAAACCGTTTAAAAATTACAGCACTTTTTGTACATAGACCCCCCCCCATTTTAGGGAACTGAATGTATAGGGACAAAAAATGCACTTATATGTGTATTAAAGTAGTCAAAAGTGTAATATTTGGTCCCATATTCCTAACACGCAATGATTACATCAAGCTTGTGACTTTACAAACTTGGATGCATTTTCTGTTTGTCTTGGTTGTGTTTCAGATTATTTTGTTGCCAATAGAAATGAATAATAAATAATGTATTGTGTCATTTTGGAGTCACTTTTATTGTAAATAAGAATATATCATTTTTAAAAACACTTCTACAATAATTTGGATGCTACCATGATTATGGATAGTCCTGAATGAATCGTGGGTAATGATGAGTGATACAGATGCACAAAAATCATATCCCCAAGACATGCTAACCTCTCACCATTACAATACATTTTTTGGGGGGGGGTATGATACTTATGCCTCTGTAACTTTCTCACTCATCAATAATCATTAATCATTATTCAAGATTATTCAGGACTATCTGTAATCATTTTATCATCCACATTAATGTAGAAAAAACATTATATTCTTATTCGCCCTTAAAATGGGGGAACTATGTACATAAAGTGCTGTAATTTCTAAAAAGTTCACATGATATGGATGGATATATCCTCAAATGAAAGCTGACAGTACACTTTAACCTCACAGTCACAGTATCATTTCACACCCATAGAGCTGGAGTACAGAGACAAAACATTTGTCACTGTCCCAATACTTTTCGAGTTCACTGTATATCTCTATATACACTGCCTTCGGAAAATATTCAGACCCCTTGATATTTTCCACATTTTGTTAGGTTAGGATCCTGAGTGGAGCAGCTGTTTAAGGCACTGCATCACAGTGCTAGAAGCGTCACTACAGACCCGGGTTTGATCGAGAGTCCCGTAGGGCGGCAATTGGATTAGGGGAGGGTTTGGCCGGGGTAGGACTTCATTGTAAATAAGAATTTGTTATTAACTGAGGTAAAAAAAAAGAAACAAAAGAAAAAAACATTTTTAATCCTCAGAAATCTACCCACAATACCCCATAATGACAAAGTGAAAGTTTTTTTAGAAATACCTTATTTACATAAGCATTCAGACCCTTTGCTATGAGACTCGAAATTGAGCTCTGTTTCCATTGATTATCCTTGAGATGTTTCTAAAACTTGATTGGAGTCCACCTGTGGTAAATTCAATTGATTGGACATGATTGATTTGGAAAGGCACACACCTGTCTATATAAGGTCCAACAGTTCACAGTGTATGTCAGAGCAAAGCCATGAGGTGAAAGGAATTGTCTGTAGAGCTCCGAGACAGGGTTGTGTTGAGGCACAGATCTGGGGAAGGGTACCAAACATTTCTGCAGCATTGAAGATTACCAAGAACACAGTGGCTTCCATTATTCTTAAATGGAAGAAATTTGGAACCACCAAGACTCTTCCTAGAGCTGGCCGCCTGATCAAACTGAGCAATCGGGGGAGAAGGGCCTTGGTCTGGGGGACAGAGCTCTAGAGTTCCTCTGTGGAGATGGGAGAACCTTCCAGAAGGACAACCATCTCTGCAGCACTCCACCAATCAGGCCTTTATGGTAGAGTGGCCAGACGGAAGCCACTCCTCAGTAAAAAACAACATGACAGCCAGCTTGCACCTAAAGACTCTCAGACCATGAGAAACAAGATTCTCTGGTCTGATGAAACCAAGATTGAACTCTTTGGCCTGAATGCCAAGCGTCACGTCTGGAGGAAACCTGGCATCATCCCTACAGTGAAGTATGGTGGTGGCAGCATCATGCTGTGGGGATGTTTTTCAGCGGCAGGGACTGGGAGACTAGTCAGGATCGAGGCAAAGATGAACGGAGCAAAGTACAGAGAGATCCTTAATGAAAACCTTCTCCAGAGAGCTCAGGACCTCAGACTGAGGCGAAGGTTCACCTTCCAACAGGACAACGACCCTAAGCACACAGCCAAGACAACGCAGTAGCTTTGGGACAAGTCTCTGAATGTCCTTGAGTGGTCTAGCTAGAGCCCGGACTTGAACCAGATCTAACATCTCTTGAGAGCCCTGAAAATAGCTGTGCAGCAACGCTCCCCATCCAACCTGAGAGCTTGAGAGGATATGCAGAGAATAATAGGAAAAACTCCCCAAATACAGGTGTGCCAAGCTTGTAACGTCATTCCCAAGAAGACTCGAGGCTGTAATCGCTGCCAGGTGCTTCAACAAAGTACTGAGTAAAGGGTCTGAATACTTATGTAAATCTGTTATCAGTTTTATATTTTAAAGAACTACATTCTTAAACACCAGACTGGACTACCACTACTAGACCCAATGAAATGTCAAGTCTATCAGGGTTATATCACTGATGTAACCGAAGACAACAATCTTCGGTTAAATTAGCAAACATTTCTAAAAACCTGTTTTTGCTTTGTCATTATGGGGTATTGTGTGTAGATTGATGAGGAAAAAAACTAATGTAATGCATTTTAGAATAAGGCTGTAACGTAACATAATGTGGAAAAAGTAATGGGGTCTGAATACTTTCCGAAGGCGCTGTAAATCTCAATACACTGTAGAATTTTGATTTCTTACGAAATCCTTTGTAAAACGTTAGATTTATTTCGTACAGGACATGACTATTGTAAACTGTGTACATAGCCAACGCATCCGACAACAATCTTCACTTAAACATAGACATATAAGAATATATATCTGTAGGTCTTACAGTGACCTTGAGCCTTCTAGGGCTCTCTCCCCTCGGCTCCTGAGGTTCTTAGATGGGCCTCCTCTATGTTGATCTAGCCCGGTGCTTCAAGGGATTCTGCTAACCCAGTGAAGGGCCGGGGAGAACAGTTTGGGGGCTGTGTTTTTTGTTACATCTGGCCCCTTACTCACTCTGGCACCGGCAACGTGTCTCTGTTTACTCATGTGGCCCCTTACTCACTCAGGCACCGGCAACATGTCTCTGTTTACTCATGTGGCCCCTTACTCACTCAGGCACCGGCAACATGTCTCTGTTTATTCATGTGGCCCCTTACTCACTCTGGCACCGGCAACATGTCTCTGTTTATTCATGTGGCCCCTTACTCACTCAGGCACCGGCAACATGTCTCTGTTTATTCATGTGGCCCCTTACTCACTCTGGCACCGGCAACATGTCTCTGTTTATTCATGTGGCCCCTTACTCACTCAGGCACCGGCAACATGTCTCTGTTTACTCATGTGGCCCCTTACTCACTCAGGCACCGGCAACATGTCTCTGTTTATTCATGTGGCCCCTTACTCACTCAGGCACCGGCAACATGTCTCTGTTTATTCATGTGGCCCCTTACTCACTCAGGCACCGGCAACATGTCTCTGTTTACTCATGTGACCGTCATACATACTCCTCACCCCCTCCCTCTCTTTTTTACTACCTCTTCTCTCCTTCCTTCCCTCCCTCCCTCCCTCCCTCCCTCTCTTTTTTACTACCTCTTCTCTCCCTCCCTCCTTCTCTTTTTTACTACCTCTTCTCTCCTTCCTTCCCTCCCTCCCTCCCTCCCTCCCTCTCTTTTTTACTACCTCTTCTCTCCCTCCCTCCCTCTCTTTTTTACTACCTCTTCTCTCCCTCCCTCCCTCCCTCTCTTTTTTACTACCTCTTCTCTCCCTCCCTCCTTCTCTTTTTTACTACCTCTTCTCTCTCTTCCTCCCTCCCTCCCTCCCTACCTCTTCTCTCCCTCCCTCTCTTTTTTACTACCTCTTCTCTCCCTCCCTCCCTCTCTTTTTTACTCCCTCTTCTCTCCCTCCCTCCCTCCCTCTCTTTTTTACTACCTCTTCTCTCCCTCTCTTTTTTACTACCTCTTCTCTCCCTCCCTCCCTCCCTCCCTCTCTTTTTTACTCCCTCTTCTCTCCCTCCCTCCCTCCCTCCCTCTCTTTTTTACTACCTCTTCTCTCCCTCTCTTTTTTACTACCTCTTCTCTCCCTCCCTCCCTCTCTTTTTTACTCCCTCTTCTCTCCCTCCCTCCCTCCCTCCCTCCCTCTCTTTTTTACTACCTCTTCTCTCCCTCTCTTTTTTACTACCTCTTCTCTCCCTCCCTCCCTCCCTCCCTCCCTCTCTTTTTTACTCCCTCCCTCCCTCCCTCCCTCCCTCCCTCCCTCCCTCCCTCTCTTTTTTACTACCTCTTCTCTCCCTCTCTTTTTTACTACCTCTTCTCTCCCTCCCTCCCTCTCTTTTTTACTACCTCTTCTCTCCCTCCCTCCCTCCCTCCCTCTCTTTTTCCATTTCCTTTTAACTCTCCAATTCAATTGTTTCCAATTTAAGGGCTTTATTGGCATGGGAAACATACAGTATGTTAACATTGCCAAAGCAAGTGGAGTAGGTACAGTAATAAACAAAAGTTAAATAAAGATTATTTTTTTTTTACAGTAAACATCTAACAGGTTCAAAAGATTAAATACATGTCATATTATGTCTATATACAGTGAAAATAAATAAACATAAATATGGGTTGTATCTACAATGGTGTTTGTTCTTCACTGGTTGCCCTTTTCTTGTGGCAACAGGTCACAAATCTTGCTGCTGTGATGGCACACTGTGGTATTTCACCCAATAGATATGGGTGTTTATCAAAATTGGGTTTGTTTTCGAATTCTTTGTGGATCTGTGTAATCTAATATGGTCATACATTTGGCAATAGGTCAGGAAGTGCAGCTCAGTTTTCACCAAATTTTATGGGTAGTGCACCCATAGCCTGTCTTCTCGAGAGCCAGGGTTGCCTACAGCGGCCTTTCTCAATAGCAAGGCTATGCTCACCGAGTCTGTACATAGTCAAAGCTGTCCTTAAGTTTGGGTCAGTCACAGTGGTCAGGTATTATGCCACTGTGTACTCTCTGTTTAGGGCCAAATAGTATTCTAGTTTGCTCAGTTTTTTTGCTAATTATTTCTAATTTGTCAAGTAATTATCTTTTTGTTTTCTCATGATTTGGTTGGGTCTAATTGTGTTGCTGTCCTAGGGCTCTGTGGGGTATGTTTGTGTTTGTGAACAGAGCCCCAGGACCAGCTTGCTTAGGGGACTCTTCTCCAGATTAATCTCTATAGGTGATGGCTTTGTTATGGAAGGTTTGGGAATCGCTTCCTTTTTAGGTGGTTGTAGAATTGAACTTCTCTTTTCTGGATTTTGATCATTATCGGGTACCGGCCTAATCTGCATGCATTATTAGAGTCTCAATTTGGTGTTTGTCCCATTTTGTGAATTTTTAATTGGTGAGCGGACCCCAGACCTCTCCATCTCCCCCACCTCTCTCTGACGGTGTCAAAAGATGTCCTATTGATTGTCTGCCAACACCCCAATTGCCACCCACAGGTTGTTGCTCCAGAGGACCCCCTCTCTCCTCGTCCAGCCTGCTTGCTCAGCAGGCCCCCTCTGTGGGCAGCGGGAGTGGAGACCTGCCCCTGGCTTTCCCAGGGTGTCGGGTTGACACCCTCTCAGTCAGAACTGTTATTACAGCAGCTCATCTGTCATGATGGTTTCCATTTATACCGTGAGGACAATGAGCAACTGGAGCAGTTCTGGAACCATTAGGGGGTCCGAATGAACCAAATGTAGAGAGCCACTTGCATCAATATTATTCACTCAGCAGTAGCTGTACTTGTCCGTTAAGGTAGAGGGATAGTACAATTCTAGTGTGATTTGGTTTCACAATAGCTCAGTCAGGTTTTGTTGACATGACATGTGCTAAGGTTTCATAATGTTCTTGTGAAAGTATCTACGTAATGTGTATTTTACCTATGCTCAGAAAACAAACGGTAAAGGCTAAAGTAACTGTCAGCTTCTTGCCAACATACTGGTTTATGCGTAGTTAAGCTGTTGTTGCCCTCTAGTGGCTGACTAAGAGATGACAGGTAGATCATGGTACAGTGATTCTCACCACTTTTCCACTCAGGATCATGAAGGTTCATGTAGCAAAGAAGAAGTTTAAGGAGACTCTGCGTCCGTACGATGTGAAGGATGTGATAGAACAGTACTCTGCAGGACACCTGGATATGCTCTGCAGAATCAAGAGTCTACAGACTAGGTGAGATGCACGCACAAAACACACACCTACCCACACACACACACACACACACACACACACACACACACAGACACAAACACACACACCTTCATATCTATGTTCACCTTCTCCACTTAATTTACGTCTGTCTGTCTGTCTGTCTGTTTGTGTATATATATCAGACCCTCCTATGTACCTCTTCCTCCCAGGCTAGACACCATAGTGGGTCCTTCTCAGCAGCAGCTGCTGAGCCCCAGAGTCAAGACCTTTTCCTCCCCCTCCCTGCACTTATATTACAACCAGGCCAGGAGGAAGTCCATGCCAGGAACGAAGTCTGTCCCAGGGTTAGGCAACCACCCCCCCCCCCCTCCCACCCTCCACTCTCCTGCCTAACATAGGCTAACTGTAGACTAACTCTATGTGTGATTTTAGAAAGATTGTAGTCTCTTGTATGGTGTTATTTTCAACAATGTCTAACAATAATGTTTCAGGAGTTAGGATTGTTGTCTTCGGTTACATCAGTGATATAACCATGATAGACTTGACATTTCATTGGGTCTAGTAGTGGTAGTCCAGTCTGGTGTTTAAGAATGTAGTTCTCCTGGCACATACAGTACGTGGTGCCTGTATTTGTCCTGGTACATACAGTACGTGGTGCCTGTAGTTGTCCTGGTACATACAGTACATGGTGCCTGTAGTTGTCCTGGTACATACAGTACGTGGTGCCTGTAGTTGTCCTGGTACATACAGTACGTGGTGCCTGTAGTTGTCCTGGTACAAACAGTACGTGGTGCCTGTAGTTGTCCTGGTACATACAGTACGTGGTGCCTGTAGTTGTCCTGGTACATACAGTACATGGTGCCTGTAGTTGCCCTGGTACATACAGTACGTGGTGCCTGTAGTTGTCCTGGTACATACAGTACGTGGTGCCTGTAGTTGTCCTGGTACATACAGTACGTGGTGCCTGTAGTTGTCCTGGTACATACAGTACGTGGTGGCTGTAGTTGTCCTGGTACATACAGTACGTGGTGGCTGTAGTTGTCCTTTTTTGCTACACTTCAAGTGTTTGAATGTGTGTGTATGTGTATGTTGTATCTGACCCCCATGTCTCTCCCATACAGACTGGCCACTGGACTGGGCCCCACCCTGAGCAGCAAACCTGGGAACATGTCCTCCCCCTCCCTGCAATTATATTACAGCCAGGCCAGGAGGAAGTCGGCCCCAGGGATGAAGTCCCCAGGGTTAGATAACCCTCCTCCCACACCAACCCCTAATAAAGTAGACCCCCTAGCAACTACCCACAATTCCACCCTGTCTCCCTTTCCTCACACAGAGGACAGAGTTTGAAAGGAGATGGTGCTATGTCCATGTGCACAAAGCTTGTGTTTGTTTATCAACAGAGGCAGGATAGGTTTAGGTGAGATGGTGATGGTGATGGTGATGGTGATGGTGATGGCACAACCTACAGGCTTCCAATGGGACTACAAGAGTTTCTACCGTATTGCTTACACTATCCGGTCACTTTTAGATTTTTAGATGTAGAGCACCATAGTTTTGTATATATTAACCAGAAAGGACACTGCTTTCACTGAATCAACTCAGTTTTAGAAGCTTTGGACTCCCTGATGACATGAGGGTGTTTGGAAATGCTTCCTAACCAATGGAAGCATTCAACTAGAAGATGTTACTACGTGTAACATCTCCCCAAATGTGTGGTAGAAGTAAAGCTCCCACATGAAAAAAGACTACAGTTTACTATAGAATATAAAAGTACTTACTATAGAATTCTATAGTAAACTGTAGTATACTATACTACACACTGTAGTCTCCCTCGATCATGTGTAGTACTTAGTATAGAATATACTGTAGGGGCGATAGGTTAAGAGCGTTGGGCCAGTAATCGAAAGATCACTGGTTTGAATCCCCAAGCCCACTTGGTGAAAAAACCCTAATTGTTCCTATAAGTCGCTCTGGATAAGAGCGTCTGCTAAAATGTAAAAGTACTACAGTATTTACTGTAAATTAAGCACTGTAGTAAATACTACAGTAATGTCTTCAAAAACACTACAGTCTGCACTATATTTTTTTATTGAACCTTTATTTAACTAGGCAAGTCAGTTCTTCTTATTTACAATGACGGCCTACACCAGCCAAACCCAGACGACGCTGGGCCAATTGTTCGCCGCCCTATGGGACTCCCAATCACGGCCGGTTGTGATACAGTCTGGATTCGAACCAGGGTGTCTGTAGTGACGCCTCTAGCACTCTAGCACTCTAGCTCTGTGCCTTAGACCATTGCACCACTCGGGATCCCAACTATAGAAAATACTACACTATTTAATTTGCAAATACCCTGCCCATTCGCCTCCACTCATAAGTGAGAAACCTACATGCCAAGTATAGACCAAACTATATGTGCTCTCTACAAGTTATAGGGAAGAGCAGAATCGCTGAACTATCCATTCAGACCCCAGTCCTACACTAACATTTTAGCCATTTAGCAGATGCTCTAATTCACAGCAATTTACAGTTAGTGCATTCATCTTAAAATAGCTAGGTAGGACAACCACATATCACAGTCATAGTAAGTACATTTTCCACAATAAAGTAGTTATCAGCAAAGTCAAAGTTATAGTTAAGTCCGAGTGGGGTGGGGTTGCTGTGGTGAGAAGGGGGTGCGAGGAGGGGTGCTGTGGGATTATTTAAAATACTCTTTGATGTGTCAGGGTTTCAGTCCTACCTACTAAGAGGTTATGGAACATTTGCTATTTTAGTATTTCTCCTGTACGTTTCCTGAAGGAGAAAGCCTCCACTTCTATGTCAAAGATAATACAACAAAATATTACAGTAATGTCTGCAAAACATTACAGTAAATACTACAGTATAGTACAGTCCGCAAAAACAATGAATTAATTACTATAGTATATACTAAAGTTTTATTTTACTACAGTATTTATACTATAGTTAACTGTAAATACTACAGTATAGTACAGTATAGTATTCACTGTAGTGTGTTTGTGGACTTAATTAACACTACAGTGAATGGTACAGTAAAGCTGTGCAAAAAAACACTACAGTGAAGTGAATACTATAGTATTTACCATAGTATACTGTAATACGTTTTCATGTGAGCTGCTATGAATGTGAGGTCTGTCTGAAATATCTTGCATGTTGCTGCGCTTAGGGGACAATAGTAAAGACACAGCAGCAGCTGTCAATCTAACAGAATCGATCATTCTTCCTCCAAAGGATTGGCTAATGACTCTCAACATGGAACTATTTTGAACACAGAGAATGGCTGTAGCTACTAGTTTTAGTGCAGATTGTTGTTTTTAACATGCACTGTAGATTGCACTGTAGTTGACTGAAGCTGAAACACTGTATGATCATGGTTTAACTGTAGCCTGTGGTTTGTGTGAACTGTGACTCTGTAGCGTGGGTTGTTGAATCTAATCATAGTATGGTGTGTCTATTCTAACTAACTCTAACACTGACATGCTTCCATTAGAGTTAGGTCTGTTGCCTGCTGTGAAGTGCCCTTGGAAGAGGCTGGGGTGGCTGTCAATGTACCCGTTAGTCCACTTTTTGTGATTAATACGACAAGTGTGTGTGTCGCAGGGTGGATCAGATACTGGGTAAGGGCCAGATCCCTATGGACAAGAAGATCAGGGACAAGCTGCACCCTGACGGGGACACTCTGGAGAACATGAGTATGCTGGGACGTGTGTGCAAGGTGGAAAGACAGGTGACCAATTAAGCCAATTACATTAGTGTGTGTGTGTGTACTCGTAGAGAAGTCAATTACATTAGTGTGTGTGTACTTGTAGAGAAGTCAATTACATTAGTGTGTGTGTACTCGTAGAGAAGTCAATCTTGCACAAACTGTAAAATAAAAATCTAGTTGAATCAATTAATAATAATTAGAATTATTTAGTGACTGGAACACAGCCTTTTTTAGTTTACTAAAGTGTAGTAACACATAAAATGTTAAGTTGGCCCAAACTTAGTTTCAACTTGAGAAAACTTAGGTTAGGGACACCCACACAGTGTTTTTAACATACAATGTTTTCAAGCTTACATACACATACACATATACATATACACACACACACACACACATATACATACACAGTTAAAGTCGGACGTTTACATACACCTTAGCCAAATACATTGTAGAGAATAATAGTAGAGAGAATTATTTATTTCAGCTTTTATCTCTTTCATCACATTCCCAGTGGGTCAGAGGTTTCAAACTCAGTGCCTACCTTCAAACTCAGTGCCTCTTTGCTCGACATCATGGGAAAATGAAAAGAAATCAGCCAAGATTTTAGAAAAAAAATTGTAAAGTCTGGTTCATCCTTGAGAGCAATTTCCAAACGCCTGAAGGTACCACGTTCATCTGTACAAACAATATTGCGCAAGTATAAACACCTTCTGACCCACTGGAATTGTGATATAGTGAATTATAAGTGAAATAATCTGTCTGTAAACAATTATTGGAAGAATTACTTGTGTCATGCACAACGTAGATGTCCTAACAGACTTGCCAAAACTATAGTTTGTTAACATGAAATCTGTGGAGTGGTTGAAAAATGAGTTTTAATGACTTCAACCTAAGTGTATGTAAACTTCCGACTTCAACTGTATATACAGTCATTATTATTCAACATGTCCTTAGCTGGGATTTGAACTCACAACCTCTTGGTTCAAGTCTTTCCGATCGTCCTGCTACACCACCATGTGTGTCAGATATCAGTTAATCTGACTATTCTCTCATCATTGATTTGATGATTTTCTCTTTTAATCTTATTCCTTAATCACTATGATAAATAAAATAGTTTTTGTGTACTTTTACCAGAGCTTTTACTGTGAAGTCCAAAGTGTAGGAATACAGGTGAAATCAGCTATTGACACAGACATGGTGGCATAGCAGAAAGATAGGAATGCTGTCAACAAAGAGGTTGACCTGTTGAATAATAATTGCTGTATAAATGAACATGCACAATCTAATCATGTACAGTATGCCAACATGTAAGTTAAAAACCTATGATTAAAGCACTAGTTGAATGTGTGGGTGTCGCTAACCAAATTTTTGCCTACATTACCTGAACATGTTAAGTTCAGGTAACACTGACCAACAAGTTGTGTAAACTAGAAAAAGGCTGTAAGTGCAGTGAACCCTTGCTGCTTTTAACGGTCATGTCTCTCGCTCTCCCCTTCCCGCCCCCCCGCCCAGGTGACGTCCATAGAGTCAAAGCTGGACTCTCTGCTGGATGTGTACAGGCAGGTGTTACAAAAGGGTTCGTCTGCCCTCACCCTCTCCTCCCTGCCCCTGTTCGAGCTTGAGCACCAGACCTCCGACTACCAGAGCTCCATCCTCAGCAAGGACTTGTCCTCTGGCTCCCTCCAGGGAGGGGAGGGTGGAGGGGGGCATGGAAGTGGTGGGGGGATGTCCCGGTCAACAACAGGCCACCATCTCTCCAGGGGTCTCCAGCTCATCCTGGCCCCCAGCGAGCTCACCCTCAACACCTGCCCCCCCTCCTACCCTGCCTCCACTGCATCCCTCACGCCCTCGCCTCTCCTGCCACCTGACAGCCCCTACCCGCTCCTGACCACGCCGTGTAGATTTCCCAGGCGAGCGCACTTCCCTGATATCCCGCCCCCTCCACCATCCGCTGGTGCTGCCACCCTTCAGCTGCCCCCCACAGGCCCCCAGCAAAGACATCCCCTCAGCCCTACCCCGGATGCTACACAAGGGGGTAGGCTGGAGCAGAGCTCAGGCCTCTCTATGGTGGTGGACTCTGGGGTTGACGTTGGAGAGGAGGGGGACAGAGAGGGTGGACATACCCGGGGCAGGGTGCAGCTGAGGGGGAAGCCCCATTTGAGGGAGGAGGGCCTCTGGAGGAGGCACATGAGCCTGGAGGTGGACCCCATGCTGCTGCTTTCCTCTGGATGTGACGGGGAGCCCTCGGAGCAGGTACAGGGGCTGAGGGAGTCCCTGTCGGCACACAACCTCACCCAGCCATCTGCGGACAACCCTACTAACCTGTCCTCCCCCCTCGACAACAGTAGCAGATCTAATGACGACTCCCATGGCGATCCCGGCGCTAGAAACTGGGGCGAGACAGACCTTTTCATCACCGGCCGTGACCTGGAACCGCAGGAGGACCAGTTTGACTTCCTGACCCAGGAGAGTGACTTCCTGTCCCATCCCACAGCGGACGGTACTGGCTGCTTAGACCTTCTGCGGACTGAAGGTGTTGGGTCCTTAAGCAGTCTGACTGGTCTCCGCACCCCCATAATGGGCAGTGCAGAGTCCCTCAACCAGCCTACCCACGTACGACTAAAATAACTCTTCCATAGGAGTGAATAAGATAATCCCTCCCCCCAACACACATATTACCAATATTACCATCCAGCATAGAGGACTCACTGGACAAACAACAAATAGAATTGCAACTGTTGATTTAAAGGGGGGGGGGGGGTTCTCACTCAATCAAAGATTTCAGGCTCCCTTTATGCTCTCAAACATATCATTGCATGGACTATTTTGTATTTCCTAAAACAGGAACAAGCTGATAAACTAACAGTGGGAGGGGAGATGGGGGAGGAAGATTGAATGAAAGAGAGGATGGCCAGATACGCCACTGCATGTCTAAACCACACTTTGGGGTTGAGAGCATTCAAGCCCCCCGAGCCCCTTGATTAGCCCTGGAAACACAGTCATGATGGCTGAGTCCAATCTCATAAGCCCACATCTCACCTGTTTATCTGCATGTTCCATTAATGTGTCCTCCAAACCCTTGGGAGGCAATTATGAGCAGTCAGCAATTATTACCGAAATATAAAAAAGATTCACAATTTAGTAATAGAAATACAATAACTAATGTGATAATAACGTAACAAGATAACCCTAATGAGTAAAGTAAAGTTGTCAATATTTTATAAAAAAAATTCAATCTTGTTTGTCCATTTCATTTTGATGACAAATCGAAAATGCTGATTGGGCGGTCCAATCTGACAGGGCCAGTAGGATTCCTTTTTTAAACATTTTTTTCATTGAGTGAAAGACAAAACAGCAGCCAAATACGATCAGGTATTACTGTGATACTGTAGATGGTGAAACAAGGCTGTGGTACACTGCAGTTGTCAGTCACAATAAACGCTACAGAATTCAGGGTTCCTTTTCCTACAGCCCATGAGGCCACAGTATTCCCTTCTGTTACTAGCTGATTGACAAAATGGTCAAGACGGGACACTTCAAACTCTGAAAATAAATACAGTAAATACAGTATATCTCCTCAAAGTGGATGACCATTAGTCTATGACAGGTTGGGGACATCTCTACAAATGGTTAGCCAGACTACACTTTGCCAGTAGCTATAATGATCAGAACTTGTTACAGACTTGCCAAGGTAAAGGTGAGTGGTGTGAGAGTAAGTCAGAGAAGTTAGATGATAAATACAGGGAGAGAGGACCTGTTCCACCACGATTTACTCCCCTAGTGGCATGTGAACCTACAAGCCTGGCACTTCCAATAGAGCACACATGATCTTTTGTCTAGAAAATATTTTGGCTAGAGAATAGATAGATAGATAGGTACTTTATTGATCCCCCAACCAATGGCATCACTAATGATGCTGTCCATAGAGATACACAGACAGGAAAGTAATGAATAAGCCATGTTGGAAGTATATGGCAAATATCGTAACAAGTCGGCTGAATGTGATTTTAGTCTTGTTTGCATGTCATATAGCCTTAGAGCAGCACTGCTGACTGCCACTCAGCCTGAACACAGACAACTGCTCTTGAATGAAATGATGCACAAACTGTGTCAGACATCTTTATTTTCTCTGTGTTGCACCTTTTTGTTCTTGAAGGAGAGAGGTACAGCGTTCTTAAATGTATTCTGTCGAGTTAACGGCGATAGCTTCCATTCAACATGTTTGTTTATGTTTTTAGTTAGTTTTTTGATTGGTGCGTACGTGCATTGGCTTAGCTGATTAACAATTATACTGTATAATGTGTATATTTTACGTTCATATGTGTGATGTGACCAGCAAAATCTACATAGCTGTGTGTTAAAATTCGACTTTGTATGAAAATGGCCTCAGTATTTGAGCAGAGTGTGTGCGATAAATGCACAACTGAAAGCACAATTGTTTGGGGACTTTATAACCTGCATATGTGACTGGTGGTTATATTCTCTGTAATCAAACGTTTTTCAGATACATAATAAAAACTAAACGCACTACAGACAGGATGTACTTGTACAGAGGCCAGATATATTGGAGGCAGGACTAAATATTGAATCCACTTGGATAACTATGGAGTATGAACTCTTTCATAATATCATGCTTGGTCTGCAGTCTGAAGTTATATACAATTGATTTCGCTGACGTTAATGGTTCATTTCCCTCAGTTTATTCTGTAAACGTTCATTCCATATGATTTCAATCACTTTTTGACTGCACACTTTTGATTTGAACAAAACCTTCCATAGATATTTGCTCATGATAGAAGTGGTCAGAAAGGGACTTTTTGGAACTCAATGCCAAAACATTCAGGAGATAGACGTGCTCAAAGTTGACCCATTTTGCACCCCACCCTACCATGAGGCATCCATGTCATCATCACTGAAAAGGATAAACGGTTGAGCTTGATATCATTTGAAAACTTAAAAACAGGGTTGTCAAACTGTTATTGAAAGAAATCTTTAAATCTTAAAAAATCACAATTGTCATTTTTTAAGCTTTAACATAAATGATCTAAAAACACCCTACTAGGGGCAACCCTACTCATTCAAGGGTTTTTCTTTATTTTTTACTATTTTCTACATTGTAGAATAATAGTGAAGACATCAAAACTATGATATAACACATATGGAATCATGTAGTAACCAAAAAAGTATTAAACAAATCAAAATATATTTTATATTTGAGATTCTTTAAAGTAGCCACCCTTTGCCTTGATGACAGCTTTGCACAATCTTGGCATTCTCTCAACCAGCTTCACCTGGAATGTTTTCGAAAGGTCTTGAAGGAGTTTCCACATACAGTATGCTGAGCACTTGTTGGCTGCTTTTCCTTCACTCTGCAGTTCAACTCATCCCAAACCATCTCATTTGGGTTGAGGTCGGGTGATTGTGGAGGCCAGGTCATCTGATGCAGCACTCCATCACTCCTTCTTGGTTACACAGCCTGGAGGTGCGCTGGGTCATTTTCCTGTTAAAAAACAAATGATAGTCCCACTAAGCCCAAACCAGATGGGATGGCGTATCACTGCAGAATTAAGTGTGCCTTGAATAAATCACTGAAAGTCTTACCAGCAAAGCAACCCCACACCATCACACCTCCTCCTACATGCTTCACGGTGGGAACTACACCTGCAGAGATCATCCGTTCACCTACTCTGTCTCACAAAGGCGGTTGGAACCAAAAAATCAAAAATTTGGGCTCATCAGACCAAAGGACAAATTTCCACCGGTCTAATGTCCATTGCTCGTGTTTATTGGCCCAAGCAAGTCTCTTATTATTGGTGTCCTTTAGTAGTGGTTTCTTTGCAGCAATTCGACCATGAAGGCCTGATTCACACAGTCTCCTCTGAACCGTTGATGTTGAGATGTGTCTGTTACTTGAACTCTGTAAAGCATTTATTTGGGCTGCAATTTCTGAGGCTGGTAACTCTAATTAACTTATCCTCTGCAGCAGCGGTAACTCTGGGTCTTCCTTTCCTGTGGCGGTCCTTATGAGAGCCAGTTTCATCATAGCGCTTGATGGGTTTTGAGACTGCATTTGAGGAAACTTTCAAAGTTATTGGAATTTTCTGGATTGACTGACCATCATGTCTTAAAGTAATGAATTTGATTTGTCTAACACTTTCTTGGTTGCTACATGATTCCATGTGTTATTTCATTGTTTTGATGTCTTCACTAATATTCTACAATGTAGAAAATATTAAAAAATAAAGAACATACAGTGGGGAGAACAAGTATTTGATACACTGCCGATTTTGCAGGTTTTCCTACTTACAAAGCATGTAGAAGTCTGTAATTGTTATCATAGGTACTCTTCAACTGTGAGTGACGGAATCTAAAACAAAAATCCAGAAAATCACATTGTATGATTTTTAAGTAATTCATTTGCATTTTATTGCATGACATAAGTATTTGATACATCAGAAAAGCAGAACTTAATATTTGGTACAGAAACCTTTGTTTGCAATTACAGAGATCATACGTTTCCTGTAGTTCTTGACCAGGTTTGCACACACTGCAGCAGGGATTTTGGCCCACTCCTCCATACAGACCTTCTCCAGATCCTTCAGGTTTCGGGGCTGTCGCTGGGCAATACGGACTTTCAGCTCCCTCCAAAGATTTTCTATTGGGTTCAGGTCTGGGGACTGGCTAGGCCACTCCAGGACATTGAGATGCTTCTTAGGGAGCCACTCCTTAGTTGCCCTGGCTGTGTGTTTCGGGTCGTTGTCATGCTGGAAGACCCAGCCACGACCCATCTTCAATGCTCTTACTGAGGGAAGGAGGTTGTTGGCCAAGATCTCGCGATACATGGCCCCATCCTTCCTCCCCTCAATACGGTGCAGTCGTCCTGTCCCCTTTGCAGAAAAGCATCCCCAAAGAATGATGTTTCCACCTCCATGCTTCACGGTTGGGATGGTGTTCTTGGGGTTGTACTCATCCTTCTTCTTCCTCCAAACACGGCGAGTGGAGTTTAGACCAAAAAGCTCTATTTTTGTCTCATCAGACCACATGACCTTCTCCCATTCCTCCTCTGGATCATCCAGATGGTCATTGGCAAACTTCAGACGGGCCTGGACATGCGCTGGCTTGAGCAGGGGGACCTTGCGTGCGCTGCATGATTTTAATCCATGACGGCGTAGTGTGTTACTAATGGTTTTCTTTGAGACTGTGGTCCCAGCTCTCTTCAGGTCATTGACCAGGTCCTGCCGTGTAGTTCTGGGCTGATCCCTCACCTTCCTCATGATCATTGATGCCCCACGAGGTGAGATCTTGCATGGTGCCCCAGACCGAGGGAGATTGACCGTCATCTTGAACATCTTCCATTTTCAAATAATTGCGCCAACAGTTGTTGCCTTCTCACCAAGCTGCTTGCCTATTGTCCTATAGCCCATCCCAGACTTGTGCAGGTCTACAATTTTATCCCTAATGTCCTTACACCGCTCTCTGGTCTTGGCCATTGTGGAGAGGTTGGGGTCTGTTTGATTGAGTGTGTGGACAGGTGTCTTTTATACAGGTAACGAGTTCAAACAGGTGCAGTTAATACAGGTAATGAGTGGAGAACAGGAGGGCTTCTTAAAGAAAAACTAACAGGTCTGTGAGAGCCGGAATTCTTACTGGTTGGTAGGTGATCAAATACTTATGTCATGTAATAAAATGCAAATTAATTATTTAAAAATCATACAATGTGATTTTCTGGATTTTTGCTTTAGATTCCGTCTCTCACAGTTGAAGTGTACCTATGATAAAAATTACAGACCTCTACATGCTTTGTAAGTAGGAAAACCTGCAAAATCGGCAGTGTATCAAATACTTGTTCTCCCCACTGTATTTACATAATCGGAGACAACATACTCTTGAATACAGGGTGGATGTCAGGTTTTGACTGATAAATTGTACTGAAGTTTCAACTTTCAAATGGTACCACAAATATGGTTGGAAGTCCACACATCAGAGCATTTTGACTTGAGTGGCAATATCCATTGTTATACATTACGCTGTCAATCTTTCATAGGAAACCTATTGAAATCATAGAAATATAGATAATGGAATATACATTCCCATTCAAGTTGACATTCGACAATGGGTGTACCAGCAGCCATCTTTCTGTTAGTAATTGGAAGTTATATCTGTGATTGAAAAGACACCCACCCTGTATTCAAGAGTATGTTATGTCGCAATCAATGACAGGCACAACAAATACATGATGTAAAATAGGGTCTACAACACTTGCGAAAATGAGAAAAATCTGAGTTAACGTGTTTTGAGATAATAAACATTAAAGCTTGAATTACATAATTGTTTAATTAAAACAATTTTTCAACAAATCATATAATAGTTTGACAACCCTGTTTTGACAACCATTTTTCTTTTTGAGAGATCAAGACATGGACGTCTCATGGTAGGGTGGAGTATGCAAAATGGATCAACTTTGAGCACCTCTGTCTCCTGAATGTTTAGGCAAAAAAAGCTTAACGGTGCCTTTCTAGCATGCTAATATGATTATATCTATTTTTTCTCCACTGTGCTGCATACAGTGGGGAGAACAAGTATTTGATACACTGCCGATTTTGCAGGTTTTCCCACTTACAAAGCATGTAGAAGTCTGTAATTTTTATCATAGGTACTCTTCAACTGTGAGTGACGGAATCTAAAACAAAAATCTAGAAAATCACATTGTATGATTTTTAAGTAATTAATTTGCATTTTATTGCATGACATAAGTATTTGATACATCAGAAAAGCAGAACTTAATATTTGGTAGAGAAACCTTTGTTTGCAATTACAGAGATTATACGTTTCCTGTAGTTCTTGACCAGGTTTGCACACACTGCAGCAGGGATTTTGGCCCACTCCTCCATCCAGATCCTTCAGGTTTCGGGGCTGTCGCTGGGCAATACGGACTTTCAGCTCCCTCCAAAGATTTTCTATTGGGTTCAGGTCTGGAGACTGGCTAGGCCACTCCAGGACCTTGAGATGCTTCTTACGGAGCCACTCCTTAGTTGCCCTGGCTGTGTGTTTCGGGTCGTTGTCATGCCGGAAGACCCAGCCACGACCCATCTTCAATGCTCTTACTGAGGGAAGGAGGTTGTTGGCCAAGATCTCGCGATACATGGCCCCATCCATCCTCCCCTCAATACGGTGCAGTCGTTCTGTCCCCTTTGCAGAAAAGCATCCCCAAAGAATGATGTTTCCACCTCCATGCTTCATGGTTGGGATGGTGTTCTTGGGGTTGTACTCATCCTTCTTCTTCCTCCAAACACGGCGAGTGGAGTTTAGACCAAAAAGCTCTATTTTTGTCTCATCAGACCACATGACCTTCTCCCATTCCTCCTCTGGATCATCCAGATGGTCATTGGCAAACTTCAGACGGGCCTGGACATGCGCTGGCTTGAGCAGGGGGACCTTGCGTGCGCTGCAGGATTTTAATCCATGACGGCATAGTGTGTTACTAATGGTTTTCTTTGAGACTGTGGTCCCAGCTCTCTTCAGGTCATTGACCAGGTCCTGCCGTGTAGTTCTGGGCTGATCCCTCACCTGCCCCACGAGGTGAGATCTTGCATGGTGCCCCAGACCGAGGGAGATTGACCGTCATCTTGAACTTCTTCCATTTTCTAATAATTGCGCCAACAGTTGTTGCCTTCTCACCAAGCTGCTTGCCTATTGTCCTGTAGCCCATCCCAGCCTTGTGCAGGTCTACAATTTTATCCCTGATGTCCTTACACAGCTGTTTGATTGAGTGTGTGGAGTCCGTTTGATTGAGTGTGTGGACAGGTGTCTTTTATACAGGTAACGAGTTCAAACAGGTGCAGTTAATACAGGTAATGAGTGGAGAACAGGAGGGCTTCTTAAAGAAAAACTAACAGGTCTGTGAGAGACGGAATTCTTACTGGTTGGTAGGTGATCAAATACTTATGTCATGCAATAAAATGCAAATTAATTAGTTAAAAATCATACAATGTGATTTTCTGGATTTTTGTTTTAGATTCCGTCTCTCACAGTTGAAGTGTACCTATGATAAAAATTACAGACCTCTACATGCTTTGTAAGTAGGAAAACCTGCAAAATCGGCAGTGTATCAAATACTTGTTCTCCCCACTGTATGTAGCTACAGTGCCTAGCTAGAATAACTCATATCCCAGTTTCTGAAACTGGGATAACACACACATTTACTACAGTACATTTACTACAGTACATTTTCTCTACCACTCGTACAGTGATTTATTACGCAAAGCCTTAAAATACATGCTTGATAATGTTAACATTCTGATTTCTTTCAAATGAAAAATGCACATAACAGAGATGACAAAATCTCTGTGGATGAGAAATGTTAAATGAATTGTATTATCATATGTAAATAAACTGCAAACATGAAACTGTCTTTTTGGTCTGGATGTATTGAATGAAATATGACCACACTAAGTTGCACTATATACAGCCTACAGAAAGCTGTGCAGCCATGTACCTTGGAAAGAGCTGACACTTGAAGTAGATGCTAGCCTAGCAGAGAGGAGATGCGAAGCATGTACCATTCGGTATATACCGCCATGTTTGATACTACAGTCTATGCTGAGACAGAAATACACTATATATATAAAACCTTCAAATTAGTGGATTCAGCTATTTCAGCCACACCCGTGTATAAAATCGAGCACACAGCCATGCAATCTCTATAGACAAACATTGGCAGTATAATGGCCTTACTGAATAGCTCACTGACCGTCATAGGATGCCACCTTTCCAAAAGGTTTTTCAAATTTCTGCTCTGCTAGGAGCAACAACGGCTCAGCCAGAAAGTGGTATTGCCACACACAAGTTTACAGCATGGGACCGGCAAGTTCTGTAGCGCTTAAAAATCGCCTGTCCTCAGTTGAAACACTCACTACCAAGTTTCAAACTCCCTCTGGAAGCAACGTCAGCACAAGAACTGTTCGTCCGGAGCTTCATGAAATGGGCTTTCTTGGCCGAACAGCCGCACACAAACCTATGCAATGCCAAGCGTCGGCTGGAGTTGTGTTAAAGCTTGAGCAATGGAAACGCATTGTCTGGAGTGATGAATCACACTTCACCATCTGGAGAACGCAACCTACCCAAATGCATAGTGCCAACTATAACGTTTGGTGGAGGAGGAATAATGGTCTGGGGCTGTTTTTCATGGTTTGGGTTAGGCCCCTTAGTTCCAGTGTAGGGAAATCTTAACACTACAGCGTACATTTACATTCTAGACAATTCTCTGCTTCCAACTTTGTGGCAACAGTTTGGGGAAGGCCCTTTCCTGTTTCAGCATGACAATGCCCCCGTGCACAAAGCGAGGTCCATACAGAAATGGTTTGTCGAGATCGGTGTGGAAGGACTTGACTGGCCTGCACAGAACCCTGACCTCAACCCCATCGGACACCTTTGGGATGAATTGGAACGCAGACCTAATCGCCCAACATCAGTGCCCGACCCCACTAATGCTCGTGGCTGAATGGAAGAAAGTCCCTGCAGCAATGTTCCAACATCTATTAGAAAACCTTCCCAGAAGAGTGGAGCCTGTTAAAGCAGCAAACGGGGGACGACTCATATTAATATCCATCATTATGGAATGAGATGTTCGACGAGCAGCACTTTTGGTAATGTAGTGTCCAATGCAGCATTATCATTTCCAATAATTTCTTGGTAACAATTAAACCCCCACACCAGTAGAAATCCATTTTCTTTAGCTAAAATATGATGGCCAGAGCCCCACAGCCACCATGGGGCACTCTGTTCACAACGTTGACATCAGCAAACCGCTCACCCACACAACACCATACACGCTGTCTGCCATCTGCCCTGTACAGTTGAAACCGGGATTCATCCATGAAGATCACACTTCTCCAGCATGCCAGTGGCCATCAAAGGTGAGCATTTGCCCAATGAAGTCGGTTACGACGGCAAACTGCAGTCAGGGTCAAGACCCTGGTGAGGACGAGGAGTCTGATTAGCTATTGGTCTTTGTGTGGCCTTGTCTTCCCACCATTGTTTGTGGAGATACACTTGAAAACAAAAAGGTCAGGAATGAATGAGTTGCACATTCTAGCATTGCATTGAGTTGCACAAGTTATCTTGGCTAGTAGGCAGTATTTCTACAATAGGATCATAAGCCTTAAAACAGCAATAAACCTACCACTGCTGTGCTATAACATTGAAATGTGTGTTTTCCAGCAACTGTATTTCTTTAATGTAATTCATACATTACCTCGGCCCAGAAATGATGAGAGAACACACACACGCACCTGGGTCTGGCTTTCCTGCCTAATTAAGCAATTAACATCCTATCATGCTTAGGGTCATTAATAGAAATGCTGGGCAAGCCATTATTTTGGCCATTATTTGTGGATACCATGACTAGGCCCCATAGGATGACAATGCCCCCATCCAGAGGGCACGAGTGGTCACTGAATGGTTTGATGAGCATGAAAACAATGTAAACCATATGCCGTGGCCGTCTCAGTCCCCTGGGGCCTCATTGATAAACATTGCGTGCGTACAAAATACACCACAAAATACACCACAAAACATGCATGCACCAGTTTGCACAATTTTTTACATTGTTGAATAAAAGTGAAGACATCAACACTATGACATAACACATATGGAATCATGTAGTAAGCAAAAAATATATTTTATATTTGAGATTCTTCAAATAGCCACCCTTTGCCTTGATGACAGCTTTGCACACTCTTGGCATTCTCTCAACCAACTTCACCTGTAATGCTTTTACATCAGTCTTGAAGGAGTTCCCACATATGCTGAGCACTTGTTGGCTGCTTTTCCTTCACTGCGATCCGACTCATCCCAAACCATCTAAATTTGGTTGAGGTTGGAACCACAAATCTCAAATTTGGACTCCAGACCAAAGGACATATTCCCACCGGTCTAATGTCCATTGCTCGTGTTTCTTGGCCCAAGCAAGTCACTTCTTCTTATTGGTGTCCTTTAGTAGTGGTTTCTTTGCAGCAATTCGACCATGAAGGCCTGATGTCTTCATAGTTTTTGATGTAATATTCCAAACTTTTGACCAGGGGGTGTATATATACAGTAACAGTCAAAATATTGTTTTGGGACCCCTGAAGTTCTCCCTCCTCTAAAGAAGGATTTCTGCATAGCCAGTCGGGGGGACAATAACTTAAAGGCATGCAAGTTGGGGATGTGGGCTTCATTTTGTCTCAACAATGGGAGGTATATTTCTTGTCCAGCAGAGGATGCTGTTTACCTCTCCTACACCGCTTTCTGAATGAGATTTTCTGCTCAGTAAAATATTTACCAGCTCATAACTCTTCTCTGTAGATTATCTGTGGTTTGGTACCCACCAACATTAAACTAAAGTCACTATATTCCTGACTAATTACACCTTCTCTTCCCGTAGAAAAGCAAATAACAACATCTTTGTGGACGACCTGAATGAGGGAGAAGAAGAGAAGCATCCAATCCCCAACCCCCAGTGTAGCTCAGATGCTAGAGCATAGTGCTTGCAATGCTAGGTTTGTGGCTTCGATTCCCATAGGGGACTAGTATGAAAAAAAATAAAAAAAATATGAACATATATGAACTAACTGTAAGTTGCATCTGTAAAATGTAAATGTAACCCAGGAGCTATGCAAAGCCTTCCTGCACTATCATGGAGAATATTGTCTGACTTCTTCTATCCAGGTGCTTAATCAGAACAACTTTTGAGAGTCTATGAGCAAAGGCTTCAGTGATTTTCACTTTGACCAATACAGTGAGCAATACACTCCAAATGTAACTTTGACCAATACAGTGAGCAATACACTCCAAATGTAACTTTGACCAATACATTGCACTTGTAGTGGGAAAATTAGAGAAGGAAATAATACTAATATAGTATGAGGACTCAATACATTGTTTGAATGGATGGCCGTATATTTGCATCTCACTGGAGAGAGACACACCTTATATGTGGCAATCTCGGGGATGAGACATTTCCACGGATGTCCTGGGGTCACTGATGCCAAGAGAGGTGTTTCATCAGGTGTGACTTGAATTTACCAGATTAATTTTAGTGAATTAAGTTGTCATGTCTGGTTTGTTTCAAGTGTTCATAAAGAGATACAAATTGTTGTTATGATTTAAGTGCTATGGATTTATTGTTACAGGGAAACTGTGTTCTTCTGTTCGTCGGACGGCGGTCAGTTAAAAAAGGTAGCAATACAGGGCTCCTGTCATATAGATAAGAGTTGATTCTATTATAATCTGAGGGTTTTCCTGCCTATTGTTTTCACTAGCAAAGCATTTTATTTGCATTTTTGTTGAGTTACTTTTTGATTGTATGTTTGTATATGGGTGTTGTGTATTTGTATTATTGTCTTACTAAACATCCCCAGAGTTCAACTTGTGTGCGCAGGCACGGGAATTTACATCTCCTCCTCAGACGGGGAGAACGTAAGAGGCCATGTGCTGAACAGAGTGTGTGTACGGTAGTGTAGTAAACAACCATGGTAGCAGCACAACATGGTAGCAGCACAACATGGTAGCAGCACAACATGGTAGCAGCACAAAACTGGGTGCAAACATTATCGGGCACAGACAACAGCACAAGTGGCAAGAAGGTAGACAATACATCACGCAAAGCCACAACTGTCTATGATTGAGTCTTTGAATGAAGAGATTGAGCTAAAGTTCAAATGCCTCTCCTGTGAAGTAGTGACGTAGTGTGACATACGCATGGTTTCCTGAAATGAGTCACAAATGCATTCCTCGTTTTAACAAGTAATAATTTGATTGACTAAACGTTCCTAATTGAGTAGGTCTGGCGAATATTATTTACACTACATATAGTATATGGGTTCCACCTTGGCATCCCTGGTCTACTTGACTCAATACCTTAATGTTAGAACATTGGTCGCCAGGATTAGCTATTTGAATCTAGCCTCTTAATAATTGCGTAACATTACAAGACGGACACATGTTCGTTATAGTCATACTGAGAGGTGATGCAAGGCTCGCTACCTTGACTAAATCCTCCAGAGATGCACAGGGCCTCATGCATTTCTTCACATAATAATGGAGTCAGATTAATTAATGTAGTTTATTATTAGTAAACAATTTTAATTCAACTACATAATGGTGATCGCTCATCCTCAGTTGATGGGAATTTCCATCAAACTACAGACTCACTTCATACCCTTCAAGTTGGAGCAGATGGTTAAGATCGTTGACAACAACATCTAACAGAAACCCTGTAAAAGGATGGAAGACTAACTGAACAGAGTTGCTATGCAACTTTTTATTTTTATCAGTTATTGGGTCAGTTATTTGGTCTTGTCAAATCTTTGGACAAATCTGCATAACTGTAACCTGCAACCTGGGAGCCAAAAGTTAAATTCAAGGGTTTTTCTTAATTTGCAATTATTTGTATTGTAGAATAAAAGTGATGACATCAAAACTATGACATAACACCTGTGGAATCATGTAGTAACCAAAAAAGTGTTAAACAAATCAAAATAAATTTTATATTTGAGATTCTTTAAAGTAGCCACCTTTTGCCTTGATGACAGCTTTACACACTCATGGCATTCTCTCATGACTGTCCACAAGAATCCAAATAGGTCAAATCAGGTTTTAAATTAATAACTTTAAACAGGCTCCCTATCACCCGTAGAGGGGGAAGGAAAGAACTAGGGGGGGTTGACAGCTCACGCCCAGTTGAAAAAAGAATGGCCAATAAAAATAAAAGACTAAGATGGGCAAAAGAACACAGACACTGGACAGAGGAAGATATGGTTTAACCTTTGCAACTCTGCCTAGAAGGCCAGCATCCCAGAGTCGCCTCTTCACTGTTGACGGAGAGACTGGTGTTTTGCGGGTACTATTTAATAAAGCTGCCAGTTGAGGACTTGTGAGGCGTCTGTTTCTCAAACTAGACACTCTAAGGTACTTGTCCTCTTGCTCAGTTGTGCACCGGGACCTCCCATTCCTCTTTCTATTCTGGTTAGAGCCAGTTTGCACTGTTCTGAGAAGGGAGTAGTACACAGCGTTGTACGAGATCTTCAGTTTCTTGGCAATTTCTAGCATGGAATAGCCTACATTTCTCAGAACAAGAATAGACTGACGAGTTCCAGAAGAAAGATATTTATTTTCTAACCAGAGTATGTGACCAATAGCAAGAGAGGGAGTGTGGTGATGTAGTGTCCACTAAAGAATCATTGTGGAATCTGAAAAGAAAGCAAAAGCATGCTACGTGCACATGCTAAAAGAAAGTAACAAGGTGGGCAGATAACTAAGTGTGTCATTGTTGCAAAGTATTTATAAACAAAAAAATGTTTTTGTTCATTTTCGTTCTATTATCTGTACAATAGGCCATAATTGATTTTGGCCCAATAGGTCTGGCATATTCTCACTTTCAAGAAGCTTTCCGTTTTGATTGGGTTATTTTGCCAAAAAACATTTAGGCCTACCTATAGAAAATTTAAAAAAAAACAACTGCATCTCTAGCCAGCCTGGAAAGTGTGGCCAAAAGGGTGTTGATCATCCTCAGTGGCTCTGCAAGTGTGGAGAGGATATTCTCCGCTGCTGGCCGGCTCTCCAGACATGAGCCTGAAGCCACAGACTGGCCAAACTTGTGATTCTAAAAATTAATTCAAAGCACTAATAAGTAAATTTTCAATTGAATTTGTATTTAATTCTAAGTAAGTCACAGCCTATATGTGCTATTTATAGACTATATCTCTCTTCACTTTGCTCCGTTCATCCTCCCCTCAATCCTGACTAGTCTCCTAGTCCCTGCCACTGAAAAACATCTCCACAGCATGATGTTGCCAAACTGAGCAATCGGAGGAGAAAGGCCTTGGTCAGGGAGGTGACCAATTTTTTTATAATACAATTTTTTCCCACCTTTATTTAACCAGGTAGGCCAGTTGAGAACTAGTTCTCATTTACAACTGCGACCTGGCCAAGACAAAGCAAAGCAGTACGACAAAAAAACAACAACACAGAGTTACACATGGGATAAACAAACATACAATCAATAACACAATAGAAAATCCATTTACAGTCTGTGCAAATGTAGTTAGATTAGAGAAATAGGACACTAAATAGGCCATAGTGGTGAAATAGTTACAATTTAGCATTAACACTGGAGTGATAAATGTGCAGATGATGATGTGCAAATATGCCTTTGGTGCGGGCAGAGATATTGGGGTCCAAATGAGCAAAAATAAAGAGATACAATTTACAGACGGGCTATATACAGGTGCAATGATCGGTAAGCAGCTCTGACAACTGATGCTTAAAGTTAATGAGGGAGATAGGAATCTCCAGCTTCAAGGATCTTTGCAATTCGATCCAGTCATTGGCAGCAGAGAAGTGAAAGGAATGGCGGCCAAAGGAGGTGTTGGCTTTGGGGATGACCAGTGAAATATACCTGCTGGAGCGCATGCTACGGGTGGGTGTTGCTTAGGTGACCAGCGAGTTGAGATAAGGCGGGGATTTACCTAGCAAAGACTTATAGATGACCTGGAGACAGTGGGTCTGGCGGCGTAAAGGGTAAAGGGTCTGAATACTTATGTAAATGTAATATTTCAGTATTTTTAATTTTTATAAATTTGCTAAAATGTATAAAAAAACAGTTTTTGCTTTGTCATTATAGGGTATTGTATGTAGATTGATGAGGGGGAAAAAATGTTTAATCAATTTTAGAATAAGGCTGTAACGTAACAAAATGCTGTAAAGTCAAGGGGTCTGAAAGGTTTCCGAATGCACTGTAAATTAATATGGCGATCCACAATACTCAATTAATTAATTATTGAGTGCATGTAATCATACTCTGTAGTTGATGGGGTGGTGGCACTTGACTTCTGTAGCTAAAATAAGAGAAACCAATAATGAGATGTGGACATGTAGCCTAAAATCCTTCTGAAAAAACATATATTGGTATTTTATTAGGATCGCCATTAGCTGTTGCGAAATCAGCAGCTACTCCTCTTGGGATCCACACAAAACATAAAACATTACATAATACAGAACATTAGTAAACAAGAACAGCTCAAGGACAGAACTACATACAGTGGGGAGAACAAGTATTTGATACACTGCCGATTTTGCAGGTTTTCCTACTTACAAAGCATGTAGTAATTTTTATCATAGGTACACTTCAACTGTGAGAGACTGAATCTAAAACAAAAATCCAGAAAATCACATTGTATGATTTTTAAATAATTAATTAGCATTTTATTGCATGACATACGTATTTGATAACCTACCAACCAGTAAGAATTCCGGCTCTCACAGACCTGTTAGTTTTTCTTTAAGAAGCCCTCCTGTTCTCCACTCATTACCTGTATTAACTGCACCTGTTAGAACTCGATACCTGTATAAAAGACACCTGTCCACACACTCAATCAAACAGACTCCAACCTCTCCACAATGGCCAAGACCAGAGAGCTGTGTAAGGACATCAGGGATAAAATTGTAGACCTGCACAAGGCTGGGATGGGCTACAGGACAATAGGCAAGCAGCTTGGTGAGAAGGCAACAGCTGTTGGCGCAATTATTAGAAAGTGGAAGAAGTTCAAGATGACGGTCAATCTCCCTCGGTCTGGGGCACCGTGCAAGATCTCACCTCGTGGGGCATCAATGATCATGAGGAAGGTGAGTGATCAGCCCAGAACTACACGGCAGGACCTGGTCAATGACCTGAAGAGAGCTGGGACCACAGTCTCAAAGAAAACCATTAGTAACACACTACGCCGTCATGGATTAAAATCCTGCAGCGCACGCAAGGTCCCCCTGCTCAAGCCAGCGCATGTCCAGGCCCGTCTGATGTTTGCCAATGACCATCTGGATGATCCAGAGGAGGAATGGGAGAAGATCATGTGGTCTGATGAGACAAAAATAGAGCTTTTTGGTCTAAACTCCACTCGCCGTGTTTGGAGGAAGAAGAAGGATGAGTACAACCCCAAGAACACCATCCCAACCGTGAAGCATGGAGGTGGAAACATCATTCTTTGGGGATGCTTTTCTGCAAAGGGGACAGGACGACTGCACCATATTGAGGGGAGGATGGATGGGGCCATGTATCGCAAGATCTTGGCCAACAATCTCCTTCCCTCAGTAAGAGCATTGAAGATGGGTCTTGGCTGGGTCTTCCAGCATGACAACGACCCGAAACACACAGCCAGGGCAATTAAGGAGTGGCTCCGAAAGAAGCATCTCAAGGTTCTGGAGTGGCCTAGCCAGTCTCCAGACCTGAACCCAATATAAAATCTTTGGAGGGAGCTGAAAGTCCGTATTGCCCAGCGACAGCCCCGAAACCTGAAGGATCTGTATGGAGGAGTGGGCCAAAATCCCTGCTGCAGTGTGTGCAAATCTGGTCAAGAACTACAGGAAACGTTTGATCTCTGTAATTGCAAACAAAGGTTTCTGTACCAAATATTAAGTTCTGCTTTTCTGATGTATCAAATACTTATGTCATGCAATAAAATGCAAATTAATTACTTAAAAATCATACAATATGATTTTCTGGATTTTTGTTTTAGATTCCGTCACTCACAGCTGAAGAGTACCTATGATAAAAATTACAGACTTCTACATGCTTTGTAAGTGGGAAAACCTGCAAAATCGGCAGTGTATCAAATACTTGTTCTCCCCACTGTACATTTAAAAACTAGACTGTATACCCACAGTTCTGTTTAATGACGTTAAAGGCAGTTGTTCGGCAGGCAAGAGTGAAGGACACTGTGCTAGCTTAGCCAGTTAGTCCTAAGGAGGACTCCGGTACACAGCAGGCAGGGGTGACACTGTGTGCTAACTACCAAGCTAGATAGTACACAGTGTCACCCTCGCCTCCCGTCTGCTGTGCTAGATGGAGGCAGTGATGACCGTTAGACAGTGTCCTATCGAATACGGTTTTCTTCTGTACACAGCAGGCGGGAGGCGAGGGCGACAGCAAGCTAGAACATTGTGTCGCTATCTAGCAAGCTAGCTAGTTAGCTAGCACACGGTGTCGCCCTAGACTCCCGTCTGCTGCTGAGCTAGTAGGAGGCGAGGACGACCGGTAGACAGTGTACTTTGCCCCCACCTGTCGGTCACAGTTTTCCTGCAGTTCTGTTAAGGACGGTGAGGGCAGGTGTTTGGCAAGCATGAAGATGTTGTGCTCGAGGGAGGGGGTTCATGCAAGAACCAATGGGGTGCTTGGGGGGGGGCGTTCATGAAGGAACCAATGGGATGCTCGGGGGGGGGGGGCGGGAATTGCGGGCTGCAGTTGCACACTTCTGATCGATTTGGCTACAGTAGCCAAGACCAATGCTAAATGTATTTTTGTAGAGCTGGCTTTTTGTATACTACTTTTGTAAATAAATCACTTTCCCTAAAATAAATAAACTCAGCGAGTGGATTGATGAGCACTTCTTTTTGCTAGTCTGCACTCTGGACAACTCGCGCGTGGCGTTTGAAGCGTGGTGGTGTTTAAATGGATAACCATGAATGAATCATATTGGTTAAATATAGCATTTAGAGTTTTCCATGTGTATGCGGCACCAGGGGTCGGACGATGACGACGAGGTGCTCCTGTTCCCCAAGGGAGGACGACTAGGGGAGTCTGCGACCTCCCACAGCGGAGGACCGGAGGCCACCGGAGGACTTTTTTTTGACCGGCCCCTGGAGGAACAGGGGAGGTGGTGGAGGGCTTGGCTGGAGCTGAGACCTCCCAGCCGGGAGCAGGAACCAGCCCGAGGGAGGATGAAGCAGACTTCAAGGACCACAAGAGGATGTGGTCCGAACGACTGGCGGCTTCTCTTCCCGAGGCTCCTGGGCTAGAGCCCAGCCCGGTACCTCCAGTGCCGGCTCCCCACACCCAACCTCCAGTGTATGTGCCCAGCCCAGTGCCTCCAGTGCCGGCCCCACACACCAGGCCTCCCCAGCCCGGTAAGCCCCGTCCCGGCTCCCCACGCCCGACCTCCAGCGTGTGCGCTCAGCCCGGTGCCTCCAGTGCCGGTTCCTAGCCCGGTAGCTCCAGTTCGTGTCCCCAGCTTGGTACCCCAGCTTCAGAGAGGTCTCTGGAAATCTCTATGTTTGGGATTGGTCCCCAATTAGAGGCAGCTGCGCCGCATTGCCTCTGATTGGGGAGCCTATTTAAGTATTAGCTATTCCCACCTGTGTTTGTGGGTTTTTGTGTGTGTTCCTTTTTTGTTTCACGCCTGTTCATGGTCGCTGTCTCTCCTTTTTTTTGTTTTGGGATTACACTTACCCAATTAAAGGAATGTTTTTGCACCACAGCTCTGCTTCTCGGTTCCTGTCTAACTGCGATCGTGACATGACTAGACAGAATTGATCCACTAAGTCATTACACGACATGAGACACATTTGATAGAAGTACCAAAAGTAACTAAATTGTAGTACCAAACCGTTTAATGTTGGACTATCAAAAAAGTACATAAGTTTACTCTGCATAACTAGGAGAAAGGAGATGTTATTGGGACACACTCTTTGAAGCTCAATGAAGGATATTTCGTAATAAATCTCTCTGCCTGTAATGAGCTGACTCATAGCTTCCTGTTATCTGTGGTTATATCCAGTATGCTGAATGCACTTCCTGCACCTAACATCATGCCGATGTTAGGTGCAGGAAGTGCATTCAGCATACTGGATATAACCACAGATAACAGGAAGCTATGAGTCAGCACCCATTCTGTGATGCCTGGATTGGCATTGAAAAGGTCTTTATTGTGAGATACAAGATTTAGTTTTAACAATAAACCCACTACTATGACGCCATGGTTGGTACTTGGTACCATACACAATAACTCCCATTTTGTCAATGTTATTCCAATGCTGATGACAATTATGTTATGACAGGCCTGGGCCATGTCACTGAAAGGAGATGACCTGATTGCGATTTATACAAAAAATTCAGACCCTTTACTCAGTACTTTGTTAAAGAACCTTTGGTAGTGATTACAGCCTCGAGTCTTCTTGGGTATGATGCTACAAGCTTGGCACACCTGTATTTTGGGAGTTTCTCTATTATTCTCTGCAGATCCTTTCAAGCTCTGTCAAGTTGGATGGGAGCGTTGCTGCACAGCTATTTTCAGGTCTCTCAAGAATCTCCACAGCATTATGCTGCCACCACCATGCTTCACTGTAGGGATGGTGCCAGGTTTCCTCTAAACATGACGCTTGGCATTCAGGCCAAAGAGTTCAATATTGGTTTCATCAGACCAGAGAATATTGTTTCTGATGGTCTGAGAGTCTTTAGGAGCCTTTTGGCAAACTCCAAGTGGGCTGTCATATAGCTTTTACTGAGGAGTGGCTTCCGTCTTGCCACTCAACCATAAAAGCCTGATTGGTGGAGTGCTGCAGAGATGTTTGTCCTTTATGAAGGTTCTGCCATCTCAAAAGAGGAGCTCTACAGGTCTGTCAGTGGCCATCGGGTTCTTATTCACCTCCCTGACCAAGGCCCTTCTCCCCCGATTTCTCAGTTTTGCCAGGCGGCCAGCTCTGGCAAACTTCTTCCATTTAAGAATGATGGAGGCCACTGTGTTCTTGGGGACCTTCAATCCTTCAGAAATGTCTTGTTACCCTTCCCCAGAACTGTGCCCCGACACAATCCTGTCTCTGAGTTCTACGGACAATTCCTTCGACCTCATGGCTTGGTTTTTGAAAATGCAACAAGTTGATAGTCTCAACTGCTGTGCCATGCTGTGGTAGCCATGTCCATTCACTGTCCTTGTCAGTCAGTCTTCTGAGCGGCTCACACACATCAGATAGGCAGGGCATGAATTTTGCAAGATAGTTCACAAACCCTGTAGTGACTGTGTACCCATGTTATGAATGCCTGTTATTTTGTCCGGGTCATGGCGAAGGCCCTCTATGGTGTGAAGATGGCTCATGTATGTCACACTAGGTAGATTTAACCAGAGTATATTTTTCTTCAGATTCAGGTTGACATCTCTTGATCTCTGCATGTATGGTTTCTGTCATGATCTGCCATCGCCTCTTTGTGTGTGTCTCACCACATCCATAGAGTACAATGTCATCACTCCTTTTAGTCCCTGAAGTGCTTCACAATGTCTGCGCTGGATTTTTCAACTGCTGGATTGATTCCAAATGGCATTCTCAGCCATCTATACCTGCCAACAGGTGTCCAAAAAGTTTTTAGATACTTGCCAATATTCATCTTTGGCATTGAGTACTGAGAATACCTTTACATTGGATATCTCTGGTAGAATCTCTCCTATTGTGGGCATCAGGAAGTGCAATCTCAGTAAGGCTTTGTTGAGTGCACTGGGGTCCATGCATATTCGTAGTTTATCAGGTTTTTTAATGACAACTATGTTGCTGATCCACGGTGTAGGCTCTGTGACTTTCGTGATGATGTCAGCATTTACCATTGTAAATGGTATGGAATGAAATGTATGGCCTTTGTGATCCTTTCCTTCAGTGGAATAGGTATCTGTCTTGGTACCTGGTGCACAGGCCGGGGCTGCATTGTCTACTTCTACGTGTGGCTCTCCAGGAAGGCAGCCAAGCCCATCAAACTCGTCATTGACTTAGAAATTATCTCCTCAGTTGTCGTTATGACCTCAGTGGATGTGGTGCTTGTGGTGTCGACGTGATGTAACACATGGCTGTGGTTCACATCAACGATGTCAACAATGTCGCTCTCGCTGCTGGTGACTCTCAGATCCATCTCTACACAGATGACACCTTTCTGTATACCTCTGGCCCCTCTTTGGATACTGTGTTAACTAACCTCCAAACAAGCTTCAATGCCATACAACACTCCTTCCGTGGCCTCCAACTGCTATTAAATGCTAGTAAAACTAAATGCATGCTTTTCAATCGAACGCTGCCCGCACCCGCCCACCGGACTATAATCACTACTCTCGACGGGTCTGGACACCTACAAATACCTAGGTGTCTGGTTAGACTGTAAACTCTCCTTCCAGACTCACATTAAGCATCTCCAATCCAAAATTAAATCTAGAATCGGCTTCCTTTTTCGCAACAAAGCCTCCTTCACTCATGCTGCCAAACATGCCCTTGTAAAACTGACTATCCTACCGATCCTTGACTTCGGCGATGTCATTTACAAAATAACCTCCAACACTCTACTCAGCAAATTGGATGTAGTCACAGTGCCATCCGTTTTGTTACCAAAGCCCAATATACTACCCACCACTGCGACCTGTATGCTCTCGTTGGCTGGCCCTCACTTCATATTCATCGCCAAACCCACTGGCTCCAGGTCATCTATAAGTCTTTGCTAGGTAAATCCCTGCCTTATCTCAGCTCGCTGGTCACCATAGCAACACACACCCAAAGCATGCGCTCCAGCAGGTATATTTCACTGGTCATCCTCAAAGCCAACACCTCGTTTGGCCGCCATTCCTTCCAGTTCTCTGCTGCCAATGACTGGAATGAATTGCAAAAATCACTGAAGCTGGAGACTACCATCATGTCAGAGCAGCTTACCGATCACTGCACTTGTACATAGGCCATCCGTAAATAACCCAACCTACTACCTCATCCCCATATTTATAATTTTTGCACTCCAGTATCTCTATTTGTACATCATCATCTGCACATCTATCACTCCAGTATTAATGCTAATTTGTAATTATTTCGCCACTATGGCCTATTTATTGCCCTACCTTCCTAACCTTACTACATTTGCACACACTGTACATAGATTTTATGTTTATTTATCCCATGTGTAACTCTGTGTTGTTGTTTTTGTCACACTGCTTTGCTTTGTCTTGGCCAGGTCGCAGAACTTTTTCTCAACTGGCCTACCTGGTTAAATAAAGGTGAAAGGTAAAGGTGAAAAAATATATATATATAATAAAACATGTAGTAGGCTGAGTCTTTCACACCTTTCAGCTGACAGCAGAGGAAGCTGGGATGTCTACATGACCTGAAATTTGATTTTTCCAGCATGATCTGCTTTGAGATTGCATCCTGTTGGCTTTTATCAGTGTGCCGTCATATAGCTTGAGTTTAGCTTTGCTGAGTAGGAGAACTGGATTGCCGTCTTGCATGACTTGCCGTAAATCCCCATAGCTTACGACATTCACTGTCGATCCTTTGTCTAGTTGACACTTAATTGATTGGCTGTCAATGGCTCATCACTGAGTTAGCTTAAGGTTAATGATAAAAATGTTGGTCTTGTCTTCTACAGAATGAACCTGTGAGATGTACCACATTACATCTGACTCATTCTTTTCGTCTAATAGATTGAGTTGAGGTATGTGTTGTGCTTGTTTACAAAGTGGTTTTGTTTTCCACATGTTTTACAGGTGACACCGTATGCTAGGCATTTGGCGTTGAAATGTTCTGAACATTTGGCATTCTATGTTTGTTATTATCCCCTGTAAACTCTGTCTGTTTACGACCATATGTTTGGTTTTGATTCTGAACGTTGCTCATGGGAGGTATAATCTACAGTCTCTGGTTCACCTCCAATTTTCCTGATTTGCATTTGTGCTTGTTCACTTGAACGACACATGTCAATGGCTTTGTTCAATGTAAGGTTGGGTTCTCTGAGGATGCACACTCACGCAGCTCTATCTTTAGGGCCCTATAACAAGCCTGTCACGGACTAGTTCCTGACGTAATGCACCAAATTCACGTCTGATAGCATTCTCAGATTTGCATTGAACTGCTCTGTTTCACATTGACTTTGATGGCAAGCATTAAACATGTACACTGGGGGGCCAAAAGTTTGGAATATTACTCATTCAAAGGTTTTTCTTTATTTGCACTATTTTTTACATTGTAGAATAAAAGTGACGATATCAAAACTATGACATAACACATATGGAATCATGTAGTAACCAAAAAATTGTTAAACAAATCAAAATATATATTATATTTGAGATTCTTCAAAGTAGCCACCCTTTGCCTTGATAACAGCTTTGCACACTCTTGGCATTCTCTCAACCAGCCAATAAGAAAGAGTTCCAAACCTCTCTGCCAGTAAGAGCTAGTTTCAGTTTCCCCCTCCACACTCAGACAGTCCTAGCAAAATTCTTGCTTGAAAAATTGCTCTTTGCTAAGATTATACATTTTTTGGGAGCATTTTAATTGAAAACAATAATGCCGGCTTGTATTTTGTAAATAAAAATATTTACAAAAAAATGTAGCACCTTGAGTAAATTTTGATATGAGAAATTTGTACAATGAGCTCAATATGAATTCAATACATCATCAGTACAATAGACTTAGGTATCGGCCATATATTTCACCTATAGTTTACTAGGGTGTACCCAACTCTATTTTAATCTGAGGGTATCTCAGCTTTCATTGTTCAATGTCCAATACAAATACAATAAACTTGAATCCACAGAAAAACACAACCCAATTCACACATACTGACTTATAAACCACTATGAGATGGAATCAAATGTGAGTGACTGTGCACATCAATAAACACTGTAAGGTATTTAAATATAGTATGTGCTTAAGGAGCCTGAGGGCAAAGAAGATAGTGTGAGTGTTGCTCAACATGAGGGCCAGCAAATCATTGAGAGGAAACTATAAAGTTATTCCTTGCCCGATTCAAGAGGCACTTCATGTAAATCTGACCGAATCAGATAGGTATAACACTGGATAGGTGTAAAGGATATACAGTATATGGTAGTAGCTCTACATTTCTGATAGGTTGGTGAATTAATGGCTAAGGGGGGTGAACAACACGATGGGTGAACCAAGGACAAGGAAAGGAAATGAACAAAACTGCAGAGACATCATTTTAGCAGTTCCTGTATCTGAGTCTCGCACTCATTATATGATTCAAGCTAATTTAACTGAACTGCCTACACAGCTGCCCATGCTTCTTTGGTTTGGATTAGACAGTTGTATTTCCCAACATACAGCTACAGGAAAATGAAACTTATCTCTCTGTCCTACCACCACCTTCCCCATTCCATACCAGTACCACTCCCTATGTAGCTGAGACAAAGAGAAATATGAGGATAGACAGAGAGAATATAGTTTTGATTTGTGTTGTGTAATAATGTGCGTAGTTGAGATATGTTTGTCAATGAATAACTATTGATTGGCAATTTAAAATATGGGGTTTTCATCTTAGCAGTCGTACCATATGTCACAGTCAATACAGTAGCACCTTTGGCAGCGATTACAGCCTCAAGTCTTCTTGGGTATGATGCTATAAGCTTGGCACACCTGTATTCGGGGAGTTTCTCCCATTCTTCTCTGACGATCCTCTCAAGCTCTGTCAGGTTGGATGGGGACCGTCGCTGCACAGCTATTTTCAGGTCTCTACAGAGATGTTCGATCGGGTTTTCATCAAGGATCTCTCTGTACTTTACTTTGTTCATCTTTTCCTCAATCCTGACTAGTCTCCCAGTCCCTGCCGCTGAAAAACATCCCCACAGCATGTTGCTGCCACCTCATGCTTCACCGTAGGGATGGTGCCAGGTTTCCTCCAGACACAACACTTGGTATTCAGGCTAAAGAGTTCAATCTCTGTCAGAGTGACCATCGGGTTCTTGGTCACATCCCTGACCAAGGCCCTTCCCCCCCGATTGCTCAATTTGGCCAGGCGGCCAGCTCTAGGAAGAGTCTTGGTGGTTCTTCCATTTAAGAATGATGTAGGCCACTGTGTTCTTGGGGACCTTCAATACTGCAGAAATGTTTTGGTACCCTTCCACAGATCTGTTCCTCGACACAATCCTGTCTCGGAGCTCTATGGACAATTCCTTCGACCTCATAGCTAGGTTTTTGCTGTGCACTGTCAACTGTGGGACCTTATATAGACATGTGCGTGCCTTTCCAAATCATGTCCAAACAATTGAATTTACCACAGGTGTTCACCAATCAAGTTGTAGAAACATCTCAAGGATGATCAATAGAAACAGGATGCACCTGAGCTCAATTTCGAGTCTCGTAGGAAAGGGTCTGAATACTTATGTAAATGTAATATTTCCGTTTTTTATTTGTAATAAATTAGCAAAAATGTCTAAAAAGCTGTTTTCGCTTTGTCATTACTGGGTATTGCGTGTAGATTAACGAGGGGGAAGAAACGATTTAATACATTTTAAACTAAGGCTGTAACGTAACAAAATGTAGAAAAAGTCTGAGAGAAGTCGCCCTGGTAGTAGTTGTAGGTTTGACCATTGAAATAAATTGCTACTGCGTAAATACTGCAATGCTGGTTGAATTGAACTGAGCTCCTAATCTTCATTTTCAAGGTGATGATTGCACTTTCCTTCCCAAAACAATATTGCAATCTTTTTATTTAACCTTTATTTAACTAGGCAAGTCAGTTAAGAACAAATTCTTATTTACAATGACAGCCTACCCCCGCCAAATGTGCACCGCCCTATGGGACTCCCAATCACAGCCGGATTGTGATACAGCCTGGATTCTAACCAGGGTCTGTAGTGACGCCTCTAGCACTGAGATGCCAGTGCCTTAGACCGCTGCGCCACTCCGGAGCCATTTCAAGGTTGCGTTGAGACAATGACTTATCAATGACCCAAGCCCAGGGGCGTTGGCAGTCAAAATATAAGTAACCTAATTGATGTCCCTCTGACTCCCCTGAATGCCTCTGTTCATCCTACAGCTATTGTATGCAGTTAACATGTGCCTATGAACCAGAGTTATTCTGGTTCATACACAGGCACAGGTACAGGTACAGACACACATACACATACAGATGCTAATACACGCCCTCTACACACACGTATTTTGTATTGTAGATTTGTACCTTTATTTAACCAGGCAAATCAGTTAAGAACAAATTCTTATTTTCAATGACAGCCTAGGAACAGTGGGTTAACTGCCTTGTTCAGGGGGAGAACAACAGATGTTTACCTTGTCAACTCTGGGATTCAATCCAGCAACCTTTCGGTTACGGTCTATGTGCCAGGGGGGCTAGGGTCAGTCTGTTATATCTGGTGTAATTCTCCTGTCTTATCTGGTGTCCTGTGTGAATTTAAGTATGCTTCCTCTAATTCTCTCTCTCTCTCCCTTCCCTTCCGGAGAACCTGAACCCTAGGGCCATGCCTCAGGACTGCCTGGCCTGATGACTCCTGGCTGTCCCCAGTCCACCTGGTCGTGCTGCTGCTCCAGTTTCAACTGTTCTGCCTGCGGCTATGGAACCCTGACCTGTTTAACGGACATACTACGTTGTCCCGGACCTGCTGTTTTCTACTCTCTCTCCATCCCTCTCTCTCTCGTTCTCTCTTTCTCTCTACCGCACCTGCTGTTTCAACCTCTGAATGCTCGGCTATAAAAAGCCAATTGACATTTACTCCTGAGGTACTAACCTGTTGCACCCTCTACAACCACTGTGATTATTATTTGACCCTGCTGGTCATCTATGAATGTTTGAACATCTTGGAGAACAATCTGCCCTTAATGGCCATGTATTGTTATAATCTCCACCCGGCACAGCCAGAAGAGGACTGGCCACCCCTCAGAGCCTGGTTCCTCTCTAGGTTTCTTCCTAGGTTCCTGCCTTTCTATGGAGTTTTTCCTAGCCACCGTGCTTCTACATCTGCATTGCTTGCTGTTTGGCGTTACAGGCTGGGTTTCTGTATAAGCACTTTGTGACATCTGCTGATGTAAAAAGGGCTTTATAAATACATTTGATTGATTGATTGACCTGTGTAATGATCATGCTATTTAATCAGCTTCTTGATATGCCACACCTTTAAGGTGGATGGATTATCTTGGCAAAGTAGAAATGCTCACTAACAGAGATGTAAACAAATTTGTGCACAAAATTCGAGAGAAATAAGTTCTTGTGCATATGGAAAATGTATGGGATCTTATATTTCAGCTCATGAAACCCCAGTTGTAACTCACTTGAATCAGCTAAGGTGTGCTTTATATATATATATATAACCTTTATTTAACTAGGCAAGTCAGTTAAGAACAAATTCTTATTTACAATGACGGCCTACACCGGTCAAACTCGGACGATGCTTGGCCAATGGGCTTTTTAACCATTGAAGCACAGAAACTGCAACAAAGTTTCTATTCATAGAGCTAATACGAAAATATGTCAAATGCCTTGAATGTGGGAAAAGTGTAACAATTTGTATTTGCATCAGTAAGTGACTGAAATGCATCAAAAAAGTATTGGAAAGTTCTGGTAAACACCAGAGAAAAGCTAATTAGGTAGCCTGATAATTGTGTGAGTAGAAAAGAAGATCTGCATTGATTTCAATTGCGGTCCCTTCTAAAGCCTTGTTCAGCATCAAACAGATGAACAGAATTCTAACAATTTGCCTAATTTCAGTTTATGTGACATAACAAGCAAGTAAAGCGTAGAGAATCATTGTACCATCTAAACCGCTGTGAAATAGCTTTGCAATAACCGAAAATATTGTATTTTCTGCTGTTTGAAGCTGGTGTTCAAATCCAAAAGTAAAATACGCAAAAACAAAACTTAAGAACAGGAAGCATAGAAATAGCCCATATAGAACAGATCTACCACATAGACGGGTTGGTTGTTTAGCAACAAAACCGTGTGCAACTATGGGGCAAAACAGACTAAGAGTTGGCTTAGATTGTTGACAACATGTAAGCTACATGTTTATTCAAAACATAAATAGATTTACACAATGAGTACATGTTGTCTCTCAAATACATCGTTACAGTTGTTGGTTAGCTAGCTAGCGAATTTCTGCCATATTAGCATTGACATGAAATCAGTCAAAACACTTGAAAACAAGACATGGTATCAAGAACAAGATGAAACGAGCTGAAACGAGCCACACGATTCCCAACATGACAAGTACAGGGTTTAATTACAGATAAATGCACGTATTGCACATTCGATATACTAAATGAAAAATGAAAAAAAAAAAGATAATACTGACAGGATACTAATATGCAGTCCCTAATTTTAGCTAGGCTAAAGGTTAGGGTTAGGGGTTAAGATTAAGGTTAGGATTAACCTTTCGGTTACTGGCCCAACACTAACCACTAGGCTACCTGCCACCCAAAGACTGCTTGTGCCTGTCACAATAATTATACTGATTGGGAAGACAGTGTGCAACACACTGCATCCGCAGGACACTGATCCAATTCTGATCGGAGTAGACTAATTGTTTGATATTGTGAGTTTAGCATGACCCGGGCAAGCAGACAAGCGTTAATGTCGAGTCCTGATAAACATATAGAAGTCAACTTTGAGTCATGCAATGATATGTTGTGTGGTCCTCCCACTACGCAGTTTATTAGGCTACAGATTAAATCAATTATAATGAACTTCACAGGGTGGTGAAAGTGCACTGTGATGAGCTTGATGCTCCTTTGCAATAAATATCGAGTCTTATTCTGGTGACATGATGACCAATACTTGGGCTGCCATTTGACAAATACAATATCCCTCTTCTGCATAATAATCTCATCATGTAGGGAGGGAGAGACAGAGGAGTGTCTAACAGGAAGTTCTAACCCACAAGAGGTACACACACACACACACACACGGCAATTTATTGATATGCAACTGAAAACACCTCTGCCCTCAGGCTTTAAATTCCAATGCATGACTAATAATAAACTGGTGTGAACGAAAGCTGAACAGAAATACAACAATAGGGTAACACAGATAGAACATGCAATGTTCTCTCTCTGTTAGACTGTTGGAGTCAAAGAAAATTACTCTGTGGTCACAAAAATTATAGCTGGGGTTTCCCAGCATGCACCTGGACCAACTGTGAAACAGTCCGTTTCTATCAACTCAACACAGCAAAACATACACCAGGGAAAATCTGTTTCTTCCTCTGACAAGACACACACACACACACAATACTCTGCAAGGAATAGATGGCGTTGACATCCTAAGTAGGTAGATCTGAGTATAAAATGTTTTTTAGACAATTTTTTAAATATGTACATAAAATCCTCACTGAAAGCTCATGTTAGCTCCTAGTGCTAAAACTACTCATCTTTTGTGGTTTAGAGTCCAATATCCCTTTGCCAATTGTCTTAAGAATCTGTCATTTCTTTTGTCAGAAGAAGCAACTTGCAACTTCAATGCTGAAACCTCCAATGTGTGTGTTGCAAATTTTTGTGTTGTTTTTTATTGAATGAACTGTACAATAAAAAACAACACAAAAATGTGCAACACACATGTTGTGTTGTACTGAGTTTGTTTAACCTTTTACTGCAGTGGGCTAAATCAGGGTCACACAGAGTGATTCTTGGTAGTCTTAAACAAATCTACTTTGAAACAAAAGTATACACCTCACACACATGGTTATAAGCTTAAAAAAAACAGAAGACACCTGTACCATGTCAGATATAGAGTTGAAATGTAATAATTTAAATCATCTTTATTAATTATGAAATTATAAAAAAAAATATTAATAATATTCCACCCATGAGGCCAAAGGAGGCGCTTTGTTAAAGTAAGATCTGAATTCAATCAAAATTCGGACTTCTCTGCTCTACCATTCCTCCTGCCTATGCCTTTGCTTTTAGAATAGACAACATTATGGGACCCCCACTGTACTCCACTTATGCCTATTGGGCTTCTGGGTGAGTCCCTAAGGGGAGGTGATCGAGATAGTCCCGACTCACTTGCGGAAGATGGGGAAACCATTGTTGCGTTCCTCCTTGATGCGCTGGGCCAGTAACTGGCAGCTCTTGCGGTCCTGGCCGGAGCCCAGTAGGTTGTGTGTGGGGATGAAGAAGTTGGGGAGCATGCCGTCTTTCAGGTGGCCCTCAAAGTCCCCCAGCAGCTGCTGGAAGCAGGGTACCAACTGGGCCGCCTCCCAGTCGCTGTCCTGGGTCCTGGAGCAGCAGGCATGGAGCAGGGTGGTCTTGGCGTGGTAGGAACAGAACTTGGACAGTCTAGGGTTCTCTGCCTTCAGCAAGCCCAACAGGTGCTTCAGAAGCTTCAGACAGTCCTTTCTGAAACATGAAATTGAAAATGAAGTCTCAGGCACACATGATAATACACAATTTATCAAAGGAAATGGGTTTAATGCTGCGTTCATAAAATCTAGTACATTTGTAAATACAATCATACGACTGGGAAAAATCCACTTGAACGCCCCTTCAACTGATGATTACTAGTGGGAAACTCTATCATCCCTGAGCTTCAACTTCTCCCACATGCTGAACTATGACATAGCCCACTTAAGAAATGACCTCAATAACAACATTATTGGCAGTTAAATGAAACAACAAACCATTATTTAATCCATTTAAATAAACAGAGAGGTGCCAGGATCCGCCTCAAATTAAGCACTACCTGTACTGTAGGCTGACAATATTTGACTCGTTTTTGGCAGGGCATTATGACTACAGTATACATGTTTGCAGTAGGCTTACCTGCAGCAACGAGTCCCGCTGGCCTCGCAGCAGGTCTTCTGGGAGCCATGATTTTTTAGGATATTCTTCTCCACGTGCGAGAATGAGATGCGCCATCCGTCTGTAGGTAACAGGAAAAGAAAAGTACATTTAGGAAACTCAGTGGGTGGCTTTACTCTGCACCTCTCATTCATGAAGAAATCACAACCGAAAGTGACACTTTTATTCAAGATGTGTTAGATTGAATAGTGTTGACCTAATGGTTACTAAAATGGTTACCTCTAGCTAAGACCCCTTCCCGTTCCACCGTGCCCTTTCCCTCGTATTTCGGAACGAGGAAGTACTTATTTTTCTTTTGTTCTTTCTTCACTTTGGTACCGAGCCAGGTGTCTATTTTGTCTATGCCTCCCTCGGTGAAAGTGGGCCAGCTCGAGCGAACCTCGAGCCCCAGAACAATGTCCAGTGAGATTGGGACCGTTTTCGTCCTGTTTATCAGTAAGGTCACCGCAGGGCAACCCTTCTTTTTCTTCTCCAACTCCACGTCTTGATAGAAATATAGAAAGAAGAACAATTCAATTAAGAAATGTTTTGCATACATAGGCTACATTATAGGCATTTGGGAAGAGCGCGCAGCGCAGTACCTACCTTCGAGTATCTTCACACACTTTGTAACCTCTTTTCTGAACTCGGTAAGCATTCCACTGGCAGATATTGTGTAGTTTTCATCTAGAAAGCAATCCAAAGAGTGATTTCCTCGTTTGAATGCCACGCTGTAAAACGCCCCATCATCCCCAAACGGCCGAATGTCCACCCGCTCGACAGGCACAGTCAACATCACGTCAAATTCGTCGGGATTGGAAATCTATATTGATCAAAAGGTCAGAAATCAGTGAGACATGAAAGCGTATTGGTTCACACTGGTGATGTATGATTGATTTTAATTAATGACCCACCTTTAGATTCTCGTAGTAACTTCCAGTGTGCTGAGAATTTACATCTTTGAAGCATTGCGTATTCTTTTTCATGTGGTCCATTATAAGCTTTACCGTGGAATTGACAATACTTGCTGATTCCGATGTATCTTTCTTCTTAATCTTCAATTGTTCAAGGGTTGTAAACAGGATCTTATCCGGATTTGAGTCAAGGCTGTAACATTTTCTGACCATCCTTGATTCGGGTTTAACTTCTACGCACTCCTGTGGCACGGGCGGCATTCCCTTAGTGGTGTGCTTAGGCTGTTTAGGCTCCTTAGTTTCCTTTGGTTTGTTTTCATCAGTGATGTGTTGCGTTTTCTTCTTAGGCTCCTTAGTTTCCTTTGGTTTGTTTTCATCAGTGATATGTTGCGTTTCCTTCTTAGGCTCCTTAGTTTCCTTTGGTTTGTTTTTATCAGTGATCTGTTGCGTTTCCTTCTTAGTGCCTTCAACTGGTTCCTTTGGCGGTTTCCGCGCACTCTGGGCCTGAACCAGATTCGTGGCACACGCTGGTTTGGGACACTTTGGGCGCACGCTTCGTGGTTTCCCTCTCCCGCTCATTGTAGTAAGTATGACTGTGATGTGACACCGCCAGTTAAAGTGTTTTGTATGCCAGCTAAATTATACTCTCCTCACTGGTTTCGTTTGATGAAATGTGAATGTGAACACTCCCCTTTCAACATACAGAATCCGTTCATCGCCCTCTTGTGTCGCAAGTTATTGAGCCAGAGTAACCACAAACACAGCATGGCCACCTCTCACTTGTGTCATGTATGATTGACCTGAAATGTCAGGTAAATCACGTGATAAATGCTAGTCGCTCCAAATCCCCATCTTCCATTGAGTAACTTAATGGATTTATCTTTCAATACCATAGTGATATATATGTTATTTGTACTATTTTACTCTTAAGTTCAGTGGCGATTTTAGCATGTAGGCCTAAATCTTGGTGGGGCAAAAAATAAATAAGTGGGATGCATGCCAGTAAAGCCACTACACAACACAACACTAAACAATACATGAATTGCACTATAACGGTGACAAACGGTTCCCACAAACTTTTAAGGCCTTCATAAGTCCCAACAGCAGTCCCAACACCTTACCACTGCTACACCTGGCTATCAGCAGAGCCTTGTCTGGCAGCGAAACAGTTAATTCAGCCTAATTTACTGCCTTTAAAAAAACATAGCTGATATGGCTGACTTGCTTAAACAAATGTGGTTTCTACTGACAATTGAAATGTACAAACTATGGCATAAGGGGACGACAAGCACATAATATATTACATAGATAAAACCACATACCTGCATCGAAAAGAAAATACAAAACATTTGTAGAGCACAAATATGTTCTGCCAATTGTCGCCTCTTTCTACAACATACTGTAGACACACAATACAAAGGACTGGCAATTTTTCACACATACAATACCTTAGCTACTGTAGCTAGTAACCACATGTTGAATTCAGAATGTTAAAATCATCCTAAAAAGTACAATTACATCCATAATTTCTAATAAGACATTAATGAGCGAGCTAGGACGGACGTAGTCAATATAACTATTTGTTCAGCACTTTTGAAATGTACAGTGACAGAATTCAGAACATGTGCCATTCTTACAGTGTTCTCCCTGTACACCAAGTCAGAACCGTAGGATAAATAAAGGCGGCATATAAGCAGAAAATTAAGCTCTTACAATATTCAATGACAGGTTATAGGCTACATGTGCACCACCGAGTCAGAACAGTAGGCGAAAATAAGAGGTGAAAATAGACCAAATTATTAGGGTGAGGCACATGGGCATACTACACAACATACACATAGTATTACTTTCTTAGTTACAGTATACAAATATCCCTGGAATATTACATCATTTATGTAGCAGCATATAAGACATTTTTGGACTCACCTTGTTGTGATGTGCTCACTTGAACAGGAAGGTGGCGCAGCGGTCTTTCGTGGACAAATTTTGTCATCAAAGAAAGAGAAAGAGGCCGGATTTACAATTCCGAGTTGGATGACCGTTCAAAACTTATTTTCCCAGTCTGAGCTTGTTTATTCCCGACTTCCCAGTCTGCATCCAAAAGAAAATACAAACCATTTGTAGAGAACAAATGTGTTCTGCCAATTGTCGCCTCTTTCTCTCATAGTGCATCAAAATTATTTTTTAGAATACAAAAATGAGTACAGCCTCTCCTTGTATTGTATCAACACATAATATATTACATAGATAAAACCACATACCTGCATCGAAAAGAAAAGACAAAACATTTGTAGAGCACAAATATGTTCTGCCAATTGTCGCCTCTTTCTACAACATACTGTAGACACACAATACAAAGGACTGGGATCAGTCGAGGAACTAGCAATTTTCACACATACAATACCTTAGCTACTGTAGCTAGTAACCACATGTTGAATTCAGAATGTTAAAATCATCCTAAAAAGTACAATTACATCTTAACATTACCATCCACTTATGAGTACACTCTAAATATACAACATTATTCATGAGCAAAACACTGTGTATATGACTTTGTGCTTAAAGGAATCAAACTTTTCTAAAGACGACAGAAAAAGCATGCCTACCTCTTTAACAGACTGTTCACCAGGTTCATATATTAATATATCATGTTGATTTGTTATTATGCATGCCTGCATCCTGGGAATTGATGCACTATGAGAGGTAGGCATGCTTTTTCTGTCGTCTTCAGAAAAGTTTGTTAAATAAGCGTCTGGGATAGAGTCCCGCTCCTTGAAAGCGGCAGCTCTACCCTTTAGCTCAGTGAGGATGTTGCCTGTAATTCATGGCTTCTGGTTGGGGTATGTACGTACGGTCACTGTGGGGACAATGTCATCGATGCACTTATTGATGAAGCCAGTGACTGATGTGGTGTACTCCTCAATGTCATCGGATGAGTCCCGGAACATATTTCTGTCTTTGCAAGTAAAACAGTCCTGTAGCTTAGCATCTGCGTCGTCTGACCACTTCTGTATTGAGCGAGTCACTGGTACTCCCTGCTTTAGTTTAGCTTGTAAGCAGGAATCAGGACACCTCTTCAGTGTCATTCAGTCTATTTTATCATCCCTTGCTGCTGCTCGAAGGGACTTCTTCACTTCCCTCACTTCCTTGACTCAAGAACCTCAAGGGAGGCTTGTTTTGACGTTTGTATACACGGGGCATGATGAGGTTTGCTTCATATGCATGACAAGTTGCGAAAATACCATTCATTTTACTCATAAAACTTACAAAATGTTATCATCATTTGTATGGGGTATGGTGGCCATCGGCTCAACTTACCCCATGGCCATTGGCAAAAATAATTGAATATATTAGCCCACACAGCTACAAGAATTCCCTTTCATGCTGGGTTAAGGACCTCATATTGTAGCTTATAGAGATCCCAACTGATGTATAAAACAAACTTAAAACTTAGGTACAAGCATGAAACCTGTAACACAATAAATTAATTTGACTGTGAAAATCAGTTTTTGGACCCAACTTGTTTACCTTTTCCATGTTGTTTTCATCCTTCAGACACCATGAAATTATGACCTCTTCCTTAATATTTGGTAAACATTAATTTTCATAGAAAAAATGGGTGGCTCAACTTACTTCAATCTCCCCTACTGTCCATTCTGTCCATACACACCATTCACATTATAGTACCAGTCAACATTTTGGACACACCCCTCACTCCATTGTAGAATAATAGTGAAGACATCAAAAGTATGAAATAACACATATGGAATCATGTAGTATCCCAAAAAAGTGTTAAACAAATCCAAATAGATTTTATTTTTGAGATTCTTCGAAGTAGCCACCTTTTGCATTGATGACAGCTTTGCACAGGCTTGGCATTCTCTCAACCAGCTTCATGAGGTAGTCACCTGGAATGCATTTCAATTAACAGGTGTGCCTTGTTAAAAGTTAAATTGTGGAATTCCATTTGAGCCAGTTGTGTTGTAACAAGGTATACAGAAGATTTGTCCATATTATGGCGAGAACAGCTCACATAAGCAAAGAGAAACGACAGTCCATCGTTACTTTAAGACATGATGGTCAGTCAATCCGGAAAACTTTGAAAGTTTCTTCAAGTGCAGTCGCAAAAACCATCAAGCGCTATGATGAAACTGGCTCTCATGAGGACTGCCACAGGAAAGGAAGACCAAGAGTTACCTCTGCTGCAGAGGCTTAGAGTTACCAGCCTCAGAAATTGCAGCCCAAATAAATGCTTCAGAGTTCAAGTAACAGACACATTTCAACATCAACTGTTCAGAGGTGACTGTGTGAATCAGGCCTTCATGGTCGAATTGCTGCAAAGAAACCACAAGTAAAGGAGAACAATAAGAAGAAGAGACTTTATTGGGCCAAGAAACACAAGCAATGGACATTAGACCGGTGGAAATCTGTCCTTCAAAGTTGAGATTTCTGGTTCCCACCGCTGTGTCTTTGTGAGAAGCATAGTATGTGAACAGATGATCTCCATATGTGTGCTTCCCATCGTGAAGCATGGAGGTGTGATGGTGCTTTGCTGGTGACACTTTCAGTGATTTATTTAGAATTCAAGGCACACTTAACTAGCATGGCTACCACAGCATTCTTCAGCGATACGCCATCCCTTACAGGACAACAGGACAATGACCCAACACACCTCCAGGCTGTTTAAGGGTTATTTCATCCACAATCACCCAACCTCAACCCAATTGAGATGGTTTGGGATGAGTTGGACCACTGAGTGAAGGAAAAGCAGCCAACAAGTGCTCAGCATATATGGGAACTCCTTCAAGACTGTTGGAAAATCATTCCAGGTGAAGCTGTTTGAGAGAATGCCAAGAGTGTGCAAAGCTGTCATCAAGGCAAAGGGTGGCTACTTTGAAGAATATAAAATATATTTTGATTTGTTTAACACTTTTTTGGTTACTACATGATTCCATATGTGTTATATCATAGTTTTGATGTCTTCACTATTATTCTACAATGTAGAAAATAGTAAAAAATCTAATAAAAACCCTTGAATGAGTAGGTGTCTAAACTTTTGACAGGTACTGTACATTGAGTATATATTTATATTACGGTTCTGACATTGCTCGATCTGGTGCTCAATCTGTTATGTCTTAATGTATTTTTTGTTATGTGTGTATTGTTATTGTATTGCTAGATATTGCTGCATTGTCGGTGCAAGAAACATAAGCATTTCACTGCACCTGCGATTACATCTCTAAAAACTGTGTGCATGTACATTCTGGTTGGTTGAAACATCTTTAATGTCATGAAGAGGCTTGTGCCATCTTGAACAGAGTAAGGTGCAACAACTTCTGCCAATTAAAACATTTTCCAGTGCAAAGTTAGAAAAACGCCAATTAAAAGTGCTTGGAGAGTCAACGATTGGTCTATTCAGTACTCCTGGAGTAACACAAATGTAAAATGTTTATATATTTTTGTTTACTTTAAAGCTATAATACAACATACATTTAACTTTTCAGAAAATGTTCTACTTAGAAGAGTTTTAAGTTGTATTAGGCTGGTATTTTACAAACAAACACTAAAAGCAAGACAACAGACAGCGTGAAGAGTGACTTATAACCACGCCCATCTATGGTTAAAATATATCACACACAGGGGACATCAGTCATTCACTTATTTAACAGTAAAACTTTAAAAACTAGCAATGTGCTATTACAACGAAAATACATATGAATCTAGCCACTTTGAAATGGGAGTAAGAACAAACACTGTCTTAAGGACTAGGCTTAATTATTTTTTTCTTTCCTTCTGATACTTTTGCGATGCATTGTGGTTATTAACCAGTCCTTGACTATGGAGTTGAAGCAGCCAATAGGGGGGTGGGGTTGGGTGACCACTGTACTGCCATGGGTGACTCTGGAGTCGGCAGTGCAGCACAACATTCATTTGGTCTTCTGGGCCTTCTGGGCGGACTTAGTGACCTTGCCAGTGGAGGGAGCTTTCTTCTCCACACCCTTGATCACCCCGACTGCCACAGTCTGGCGCATGTCACGCACTGCAAAACGACCTAGAGAGAAAGAGAGAGAGAGAGAGAGAGAGAGAGAGAGAGAGGATGTCAGATCAATAGTAACTTCCAAGGGAGAGTGGAATCATTTTCAAATAATTTCAACCAGGCCCAAGAGAACTACTACCCAACAGTACTCACCCAGTGGAGGGTACTCTGAGAAGCTCTCCACACACATGGGCTTCCCCGGGACCATATCCACGATGGCGGCGTCCCCAGACTTCAGGGCCTTGGGGTTGTCCTCCAGCTTCTTGCCTGAGCGTCGGTCAATCTTCTCCTTGAGCTCAGCAAACTTGCAGGCGATGTGGGCGGTGTGGCAGTCCAGCACTGGGGCATAGCCAGCACTGATCTGACCTGGGTGGTTCAGGATGATCACCTAAAGGAGGGAACATCAGACACAGTCAACATGGTTGTTCTGTCAACACCTGTATCAGCACTGATGTGGTAACCATGACATTCAATTTTGGCCCCTTTTCTGACAAAAATATTTCCCCACAGCTCATCACACTGTATATATTTGTGAGAAAGGGGAGAAGAGCAGTGTGAAACTATGGAAATAAAAATATGGGATATTAATAGAAACTACTAAGCTGTATCATCAAAAATAATGTTATCCATGTGATCACTACCTACCGTGTATCATAGTTAAACATAATCATTATTTGTAGTTCTACGACTTTTGGTTCTATGGTTTTTACACCTCTACAGTAGTTGTGTGTGTGTGTGTGTGTGTGTGTGTGTGTGTGTCTGGCCCTGCCCACCTGAGCAGTGAACACGGCTGCCTCCATTGGGGGGTCGTTCTTGCTGTCTCCGGCCACGTTGCCACGGCGAATGTCTTTGACGGACACGTTCTTGACGTTGAAGCCCACGTTGTCTCCGGGCATTGCTTCGGTCAGGGCCTCGTGGTGCATCTCCACAGACTTCACCTCGGTTGTCACGTTAACAGGGGCAAAGGTCACCACCATGCCAGGCTTTATCATGCCTGTCTCCACACGCCCCACGGGCACAGTGCCAATACCTGAGGGAGAGGATAAGAAAGAGAGGGGGACGGATGTATCATCATTATGGATGGACAGCCTCTAGGGTGGGTGCAATGCTCACCTCCAATCTTGTAGACGTCTTGCAAAGGCAGGCGGAGGGGCTTGTCGGTGGGGCGGGACGGGGGCTGGATGGCATCCAGAGCTTCCAGCAGGGTGGTCCCGGACGAACTGCCATCTTTCCTGGTGATCTTCCATCCCTTAAACCAGGTCATCTGTGCACGCAGAAGACAGGAGTGAGCAGTATGCTCAAAGCAAAGTTTTGAAGTGTGCTGTGCTACACATTTTTCATTGACTTACTTTCTTCAAATTAAAGTGGAGAGCAGATTATATTACATATACTCATAGATGGCTCACTGTGGCTGCAACGCTATCCTAGCATAACGACCAGAAATAGTAAAAAATTAACTTTAGTTTGGTGCTTACGTACGTTAGGACTGGCCTCCAGCATGTTGTCTCCGTTCCAGCCAGAGATAGGAACAAAGGCTACCATATCCGGGCTGTAGCCGATCTTCTTGATGTAGGTGCTGACTTCCTTCACAATCTCCTCATAGCGCTTCTGGCTGTAGTTGGGCTCAGTGGAGTCCATCTTGTTGATGCCCACGATCAGCTGCTTGACCCCCAGGGTGTAGGCCAGAAGGGCATGCTCGCGGGTCTGCCCGTTCTTTGAGATGCCCGCCTCGAATTCACCCACGCCGGCCGCCACGATCAGCACGGCACAGTCTGCCTGTAAACACCAGAACATGGGAATAATACATACAATAGGCTTTCAAAACTCATATGCAACTAAGGTGGCACTTTACGACTCCGGAAGTTGTCTGGGGTTATAGTATAGCTATAAGCTAACCAAAGTTGCAAGTTTAATAATAAGACTTCCAGGCACTTGAGTGAAGACCTGGTAGGTGTCTGGGTGTAAGGAAGGACTGTGTCATCGTGGTTCAGACCTGGGAGGTTCCAGTGATCATGTTCTTGATGAAGTCCCTGTGTCCGGGAGCATCGATGATGGTGACGTAATACTTGCTGGTCTCAAACTTCCACAGTGAGATGTCAATGGTGATGCCGCGCTCCCTCTCTGCCTTCAGCTTGTCCAGCACCCAGGCATACTTAAAGGAGCCCTTCCCCATCTGAGAAAACCACACATCACTGGTTATCAATATGTTACTGAGGAGTAACATAGTAGTGAATTCTACTGCCAAGATGAAGGATTGTCGCAGTTTTTGACACATTGTTATATATTGTCTATCTTTAAGTAGCCTAGAAAGATGATTGGATAATACAATATAACAGCAGTCTACAAATCATTTTTATAACACAGAAGAACGGACTATCAAGAGTTGTTTGCAAAGTAGTGTACGAACTCCTACTCACCTCAGCAGCCTCCTTCTCAAACTTCTCGATGGTCCTCTTGTCAATGCCACCGCACTTGTAGATCAGGTGGCCAGTGGTGGTGGACTTGCCAGAGTCCACGTGGCCGATCACCACAATGTTGATGTGAAGCTTCTCCTTGCCCATGGTTAAAGTGACAGTGAGAGAGTCTGCAAACGGAAAACGCAGCACGGTCAATGGATCTTAAGGGATTGCTTGGGCAAAAACACAGCAGGGAATACAGTGAATTACAGGACAAGGACAAGGACACTACAGCTGACTTGCCAATGTGTAACAGCCCCAACAGCTACTGCCTCAGCATAACTTCTAAGGACAAGCACAGTTTAAAACACACAAACAATTTCACATATTTGTCACCATGAAACAAATAAGCAATTACTTAATGTCAGCAAATTGGGCATCACGTCAGTGGGCACAGAATTACGTCAAGCTCAAGACACACTGACAGTTTCTTCCCTCTCCTCACATCCCTCCATACATCTCTCCTCTTCCACTTAGCCAGCCTACTAGTAATAACTCCTTTCCTCTGCCACCACAGCTCAGCACAGCAGTGAGATATTGAGACAATCAGCTCTTATGTCACCTCCGTATTCCGTATCAATTTGTTAACTATAGCCTCACAGATAGTCCTCCATTTTGTCATGATCCTTGCCATTGAAAATGCAGCAGCCATTTCTGAAGCCAGACTACTGCAGTGGATGCATGCACAGGTTAAATGCAGGGGAATAACATCATAACAGGGCAGTCGTGTGGATTCATTTTCACTGATTTACAACATAACACAAGATCAACACTAATTCACCTAATTTTGCAATTGCCACATTAATCAACACCCTAGGTTATTTATTTATGCCATAACATTTCATTAGCTGAGTAACGTATGGAAATAGTTACATTAGACAGTTCTGCAAGCTTATCTAGGTGCACTGGGAGCTGATACCAGATATAACCAGAACTGACAGTTATTTTTAATAGAACATTCTGGTAGCTTTGCAATAGTTTATTTTTCTTTGCAATAGTTTTGTTTTTCCACTGTTCATTTGCCTTTGCTGTCCATGCATTTAAAAATAGGTGACTAGAAAACGGTGACGGGTGTTACAATTAGCCACGCGACCAGATAATTCTGATGAAGTCTAAGGGATTTAGTAGGCTTTGCAAGCTCTCCTCCTGCTTCTGCCGCCATGTTCTCTCGTCCCTCTGTTTACTGGAATAGCCTATCTATGCGCATTAGCGGCCGACTCTGAGCTTCCAGCATCAATGTAATATTCACACGCACACAAACGTTACGCACCACAATATTATAAGGACACATTGAAAATAAAAAAATAAAAGATAATTAAATCATTCGCCATTTACAGCATTGCACTTGAAACACTTTATCACATGCGTACTGGGTATCGGAAACTGTTGCCTACCTGCTCAAGCGACAGTCAAGTTAGGTGCTGAATGAAAGACCGTGTGTGACGAGATGCTGATCCGCTTACGTCGCAGACAGGACGGGGGTTATGCAATTGCGCTCAATTCTCAAACCCCCTCCTAGACCGTCCTGAACCTAGAGCATCAGAACAAGTGAACGAGAAGATGAGGAAGGCTCAACTCCGTTTTCTTATATCGAGGCGGTGTTTAGTTATGATCGCCACATTGAGTCGCCATCAGTACATACAATTCTGAAAACGCTTACCTGTACCTATGTTTGTCCTGTACAACCGCGGTCATTCCGCGTGCTGCTGAAATTCATACGTTTAATACACAGTTATCGAATACAACCGCCGACTTTTTCCCTATTTGTATTGCTCAACTGGCTTTGAATTCGCGTTGAGATGTGCAACACAAACGAGGAAAAAGTCGGTGGTTGTATTCAATAAATGTATGCTAGGGAACGAGCGGTTAGGGACATAATCCGTACAAGTATTTTCTGAGATAAACAATAATTGTGTACAAACTAAATAAGGTCCTATAAATTAAGACCGACCCTATAAAAACACGTATGGACTCCTAAACACGAGGTCCTGCTATGGAAGTAAATTAGAGACATAAGTTGTGTAGGCATGTCAAGTATGATTTACACATGTAAAATACGAGTTGCACCTGTATAATCAGTTTTGTAGTTGCAAAAAATATTTGCAAACATGTAACTTATTTTTAGAATAAAACGCAGCAATAATCACAAGCATGTAACGTGATGTGTGAAAAATAACACAAAATATAACTCAATTTCAGAATAAATGCAACTCATTTACTAAACTTGCGACTGGTGAATCTTATGTTTGTAATAGCTGCTCTGCAAGCAAGTGTAGGACACAGTGTCCCAACTTGCGCCAACGAATAGCTAGCTTTCGCGTAATGCTTCAAACACACCGAGAGTGTAATAGCGTTTTGGTGCAACAGAAGTACATTCATTTTGGTGCTGTCACACCCTGATCTGTTTCACCTGTCTTTGTGATTATCTCCACCCCCCTCCAGGTGTCACCCATGTTCCTTGTGAGCCCCAGTGTATTTATCCCTGTGTTCTATGTTTGGCTGTTGCCAGTTCGTTTTGTTCATCAAGCCTACCAGCGTCTCTGTTTTCTTGGTTTCTCAGTTTCGACCTTTCCTTGCCTGCCCCGACCCGGAGCCTGCCTGCCGTTTTGTACCTTTGCCCCACTACTCTGGATTACCAAACTCTGCCTGCCCGACGTTTTGTACCTTTGCCCCACTACTCTGGATTACCAAACTCTGCCTGCCCCGACCATGAGCCTGCCTGCCGTTTTGTACCTTTGTCCCATTACTCTGGATTACCGAACTCTGCTTGCCCCTGACCAGTCTTTTGCCTGCCCCCTGTTGGTATAATAAACATTTGTTATTCCAAACGTTGTCTGCGTCTGGGTCTCATCTTTACGCTGATACAGACACATCTAAACATCAACTGTTCAGAGGAGACTGTGTGATTCAGGCCTTCATGGTCAAATTGCTACAAAGAAACAACTACTAAAGGACACCAATAAGAAGAAGAGACTTGCTAAGGCCAAGGAACACGAGCAATGGGTTGAGTCAGACCGCAGTGAAGGAAAAGCAGCCAACAAGTGCTCAGCATATGTGGGAACTCATTCAAGACTGATTGAAGTACTGACTGAAGCATTCCAGGTGAAGTTGGTTGAGAGTGACAAGAGTGTGCAAACCTGTCATCAAGGCAAAGGGTGGGTATTTGAACAATGTCAAATATAAAATATATTTTGATTTGTTTAACACTTTTTTGGTTACAACATGATTCCATATGTGTTATGTCATAGTTTTGATGTCTTCACTTTTATTCTACAATGTAAAAGATTTGGCAAAAAAAGAAAAACCTATGAATGAGTAATATTCCAAACTTTTGACTGGGGGTGTAAATAGTAAAGTAAAAGTACAGATACCCCCCAAAATACTTTATAGTATTTTTACTTAAGTACTTTACACCACTTTCGACTCATTTCATTAATTTGAGTCAGTAATGCCCAGAGCACACAGGACTGCCTACCGGCGAACGTTGAACTGAATTGACTCTGTATTTTTGCAAAGGAGGAAACTATTTTCCGAACTCTATTTTGAGAACACAAACTCACGTATCGTTCACAGCAAAGAAAGATTGAGCTATCGAGGGAGAGCGAGAGATGGTAGGGGCACAGCCAGGCATAGGTAGGCATGTTTGCAGTTTTGAAACTGCAGTGACTACAGTCGACTGTGGTATTTTGTATGCAGTATTTGCAGCATACTGCAGTTATACTGCACTCTAACTGCAATCTTTTTTCGTAAGGGATTGCTCGACTGCCATGAGGGTGATAACCACAGTATAGTTTGAACTGCAGCACCCTAAACGACTAGTTCTCGAGTTTGTTGAGCAAAGTGTTACAGAATCCCCCTGCCAAGGGAGCTGTGGGACTAATTTCCAGTATGTGTGTTTATGTTTATGTCTGGCTGGAGCCGTGATGAATGACTCACCCATCCTCATTCCTCACCCATTCTCCCCCTCACGAGAGATCGATATCTCCCCCAGCTCATGGCTTCAGCCAATCGGACAATAGCCATGTGTCTCACGACTGCACGCTTTAACAATGCAGTCTCTTCAGGTCCTGATTGGCTAGCCAGCCTGACCCACACTCTCCAAGGGAGTAAATATTGCCATACCTGAAACTGTTCTTCCAGTCTGTGATTGTGGGTGGACATACAGTATGTGCATGGGATGTGTGAACACGGAGTAAGTTGTTGTTGTTGTTGAGCTTGGATAGATTGTAAATGTTAATTACACATTAACAATCAATTAATTACTTGTTTGTTTCTTTAGGAATCATTATACAAGCATCACAAGGCAAATTCAGTTCATGGTTGAGTGACAGACTTGACCCTTATTCTTATCAGATGCTGAGCGCAACTGAAGATCCAAGTTACTAGGCACCACTGTAAAGGACGTCCCACTGCTTACTTAGCGAGTACTACCAAAGATTATGGATATACTGACAAGATACACGTCTCTTCACCCTAACAATGGGAGTCGTTGTCCACAAAGCGGCATGATGTGCTGTCTAGCACCCACCTATACAGTACCAAATACAGTTTGGACACACCCACTCATTCAAGGGTTTTTCTTTATTTTGACTATTTTCTACATTGTAGAATAATAGTGAAGACATCAAGTTTTCAAAGTAGCCCCCCTTTGCCTTGATGACAGCTTTGCACACTCTTGGCATTCTCTCAACCAGCTTCATGAGGTAGTCACCTGGAATGCATTTCGATTAACAGGTGTGCCTTGTTAAAAGTTAATCTGTGGATTTGTTTTCCATCTTAGTGCGTTTGAGCCAATCAGTTGTGTTGTGACAACGTAGGGGTGGTTTACAGAAGATAGCCTCAGAAATTGCAGGCCAAATAAATGCTTCAGAGTTAGAGGAACAGACACATCTCAACATCAACTATTGTGAATCTGGCATTCATGGTCAAATTGCTACAAAGAAACCACTACTAAAGGACACCAATATGAAGAAGAGACTTGCTTGGTCCAAGAAACACGAACAATGTACATTAGACCGGTGAAAATCTGTCCTTTTGTCTGGGTCCTACCGCCATGTCTTTGAGAGATGCAGAGTATGTCACGCCTGCTCCCGCTCTCCCTCCCAGGCGCTCGAGGGTGACAGTCTGCCCAGCACTACGCACACCTGCTTCCCTCGTCACCCGCATCAGCGATTATTGGACTCACCTGGACTCAATCACTTGTTTATTACCTCTGCTATATCAATCTGGCACACTTAACCAGCATGGCTACCACAGCATTCTGCAGCGATACGCCATCCCATCTGGTTTGCACTTACTAAAATATGAATTTATGGTTCAATTGAAATCGCCGTTATAATCATTGGCCAGTACGGAGAATGAAGTCCAAAGTCCAAATTTTACTTGTGCTTTATGCTTTATGCCAAATCGTGCTCTGATATCTACTTCACTGATTTCTGCTCTCGTAAAAGCCTGGGTTATCTGCACGTTAACACTAGAAGCTTATTACCTAAAATGGATCAATTGAAAGTGTAGGTTCACAGCTCTAATCCAGATGTGTTGGTCATTACTGAGGCGTGGTTAAGAAAGAGTGTTTTGAACACTGATGTTACTTTCTGGTTCTAACCTTTTTCGGCAAGACAGGCTCGATCCTAGGCCCCATGCTCTTCTCAATTTACATCAACATAGCTCAGGCAGTAGAAAGCTCTCTCATCCATTTATATGCAGATGATAGTCTTATACTCAGCTGGCCCCTCCCTGGATTTTGTGTTAAACACTCTACAACAAAGCTTTCTTGGTGTCCAACAAGCTCTCTGCCTTTAACCTTATTCTGAACACCTCCAAAACAAAGGTCATGTGGTTTGGCAAGAAGAATGCCCCTCTCCACATGTGTGATTACTACATCTGAGGGTTTAGAGCTTGAGGTAGTCACCTCATACAAGTACTTGGGAGTATGGCTGGACGGTACACTGTCCTTCTCTCAGCACATATCAAAGCTGCAGGTTAAAGTTAAATCTAGACTTGGTTTCCTCTATCGTAATCACTCCTCTTTCACCCCAGCTACCAAACTAACCGTGATTCAGACGACCATCCTACCCATGCCAGATTACGGAGATGTAATTTATAGATCGGCAGGTAAGGGTGTTCTCGAGCGGCTAGATGTTCTTTACCATTCTGCCATCGAATTTGCCACCAATGCTCCTTATAGGACACATCACTGCACTCTATACTCCTCTGTAAACTGGTAATTCTGTATGCCCCTCTCAAGACCCACTGGTTGAAGCTCGTTTATAAAACCCTCTTAGGCCTCACTCCCCCCTATCTGAGATACCTACTGCAGCCCTCATCCTCCACATAAAACACCCGTTCTGTCAGTCACATTCTGTTAAAGGTCACCAAAGCACACACATCCCTGGGTCGCTCCTCTTTTCAGTTCTCGGCAGCTAGCGACTGGAACGAGCTGCAAAGATCACTCAAACTGGACAGTTTTATCTCCATCTCTCCATTCAAAGACTCAATCATGGACACTCGTACTGACAGTTGTGGCTGCTTCGCGTGATGTATTGTTGTCTCTACCTTCTTGCCCTTTGTGCTCTTGTCTGTGCCCAATAATGTTTGTACCATGTTTTGTGCTGCTACCATGTTATGTATTTTGGGATCTCCAGGACTTTGCCGCTTAAACGTTGCAAGGCATACTAAATGAAGATGTTCCCTCCTCTCAGGCTCCTGAGCCTGTGTAGTGATGTGAGTAGACATTTGAAATCTGACTGAAGGAGTACATTTCCTTGTTTGCTTTTGGAACATTTGGAGTATGTTTTTTTTCCACCCTTCCTCTATTATTTCTGCGTTAAAGTTTCTCAGTTTTCACCCCATCTAGTAGGTGGCGCCATGCACCTCTAACGTTTGTTTGCAGACCGCAATAATACCAAAGAAGAAGAAGAGGCGGCGAGGGCAACACACAGAACAGTAGACTGTTCTTCGCCTCCACCTGTCGGACACTGTTTCCCGCTGTTCCGTTAACGATGGCGAGGGCAGGCGTTCGGCAGGCGGGAGCGAAGGACACTATGTGCTAGCTAGCCCTAAGGAGGACACCGGTACATAGCAGCCGGGAACGACACCGTCTGCTAGCAAGCTAACTAGAAAGATAGCTAGCGCAGGGCATTGCGAACTAGAAAGTTAGTTAACTAACACGAGGTGTATGTAAAGCTGTCTAACTAGCCAACTTTACATACTATAGCCAAGTGAAATATCATCAGGTAGCTAACTTCATATTATTAGTTTTATCTTGATATAGGCCTATTTATAATCGTAAATTAAAAACGCATGCTCCAAATGCATCTGTAGATAACAGCAATGGAAGAGAGTGAAATAATTTGCTGCAGGTTGCGGGATGACATTCTGAAAATATTCTCCAGTTCTAGTCCTTAGAGAGGAAATCTATGAAGACAAAGAGATAGAATAGTCAGGGTTGTCTAATTGTAATATAATGAAGCCTGTTTCTTTGTGATGTTGTCTGTCCACAGATATGGAGAGCTGCGAAAGCCTGTCTGCACATGAAGAGGTCCCAGTGAATGTCCCAAGAGACATCCTTGTATGCCATGGGTTGGATGTGTACTTATTTTAGCAAATGTTGTTTACGACAACAGTTAAAAGTCACACACAATGTAGGCTACAAAACGTATTACAACTGGAGCAGGTCAATCCTGCTCCTGGAGGTATGCTGGGTGTGCAGGCTTCTGTTCCAGCCAAACACTAACACATCTGATTCAATAACATGCATTATTGCTAGGCTGGAATAGGTCTGCTCACCCAGTAGATCAGGGAGTGGAGCGAGGTTGGCCACCTCTGGTATTGACCATTTTTTGTTCACCCGAAATTATACTTTAGTAATAATAGCCAACTTACTAAGATGTCTAACATTTACAAATGTCAATAAAAAAAATTACATGCAGGCCTATGTATTTTACAGGAAGTGAGCTATAATCAATGTCATGACACAGGTATAATGAAAGCGCCATAAGCTATAATATACTGTATGAGAATCATGATGTTAAGATACCATAATTCAATTGGTAGCATATTACATGGTTTAATGTGTGTTACATCATTTGGTGGGCAAATCGTGGCTTTGAGCAGTTTTGAGTTTTAGATTGTGGTTCATAGCTAGCTAACAGCACAAGCAAACATTGTTGTGCAAATCTCTCTTCACCCACCATCAACACCTACAATCCTCCTCCATGCCATTGACCTTCTGATTTTGTCTCTGTATTCTAGCAAAGCGACATCATATAGAATTGGAAAAACCAGACACAGCAATGATTGGCTTTCCTCCATCTTTTTTGGTTTCGATTAGTGGTGAAAACGATATGTTGTCAAGTACCACTTCCTCAGGATACAGCCAATGCCTGGAGCGAACTCAGGACATACCCTGGTTGGCTTTAGAATGAGCCCAAATGAGTTAGTGCATCTGTGTAATTAAGGGCTAAATGAAGAGTCGAGACACAATGCTTATTCAATAGGATTTTATTAATATAAACGTTTACATTGGTCATTGACTGAAATAAATTTAAAATATGTGCTGTTCTTCATTTTGCCTTTTCTTTCTAAAAGTTCAAGCATCAAATTCACATTTAAAATTAATTTCCCATATGGATTAATTTGAGGTGTACTAAAGCTTATTCAGAAACAGACCATTTGAGGTCCCTCAGAAAATGTAAAAAGTACAGTTACTTTAGGTGGGGGAAACAAAGCCTGTGCAATAAATATCGCACATAAAGCAACCAAATTGGCCATAATAGTAATATCATGATTAACATAGTATGTAGTGTATATAAAGAATGGTGGTGTGCAGAATTTATCTGATGAAAAAATTTAAACATCTTTTAAAAAACTAGTTCATTGTAGTTGGACCAGCAAGTAAACATAAAATAATTTATCAGTAACACATTTTTTTATGACATTTGGATGGTAGACAGATTCACACAGGGAATACTGCTGTTTGTATCCGTTTTCTGGCACATGTATCGATTAGATGAGATGTACTGGGTTGATGATGGTCATAGTCCTATATACTGTAGCCCAGTGGTTCCCAAACGTTTCTTGAACGTTGCGCACAACAACAAAATTATCCTAATAATGTATTTAGTGCTAATGACATCTCATCTAATCCATACTGTAAAATCATCAACTTTCTCTGACAAATATTTGTCATAGATTAAATAAGGTTTATTTAAACTATTTCCATTATGGTTAATGTGTGTAAATCCTTCAAGAGCATCCCACAAATCTCTTACTTTTGAACAAAAAGGTCTAGAGACAAGTGGTTTTCTGCATTGTAAAATGTCCAACCACAGACACAAAGCCACTCAATTTGTTTTTCTATGCAGAGGCTGTGGTACAGCTAAGCCTAATCAGACTTGCCTGTGCTACTTCTCACAGGCTAAGTAAAATTATACAAATGCGTGAATTTGCCCCTCAAATTATAAATGTAACAGATCAGTCGCACCAGACTTGAAACAACAATACAGATGTAACCATCGGTGCCATTAAATGTATTATCCAATGGATTTTCTTTGTAACGGCACTGGTGCTCAAGTCAAAATCCCATGTTCATTCCACAGGTCACGTTTAAAAATTTTTATCACTGGTTGAAAACCACTGCTGTAGCCAGAACTATAAGGCACAAGTGGAAGGCCAAAAAATTTGAAATTAGTTTCTCACAAGTAAAGAAACCCACCAGTGTGTGAACTGCACTCAGATTGGTGGCTTCATGTTTTTTTTTCTCCTGTGCATCTAGCAGAAGAAGCAACAAATGACAAAGTGGAAATTATACTTGTCTGATGTAAGTCCATGTAAGACTAAGTGATTTTAGGTACAAGAGTCCACAAAAATCAAGCGCAAACCCCTACCTGTAAACAAAGTAAAAAGCGAAAGGGGTTATCATATCACACGAAAAGGCCCTACATAAAGAGTAATATCAATATGATAAAAAAAAATGTTTTAATTACTTATCATACCCATTATATTGGGTCCACTTACCAAAAATTAAAATCTTAAAACGTTTTCTTTACAAGGCTGTTTTCCCAACAGCGTTGTATGTAGAGCAGCTTGGTTTAGACTGACACAGAGTCCATCTTGGTCAACAGGGGGGGGGTCACCCTTTGTACCCCTCAGTTGCCTTGGGAATGGGGATAGTGGACGCCCAGGGTTGAACATCGCCTCGGCCAAACGCAGTGTAGAAAGCTGCTCCAAACAGGTTGATCCCAGCTGAGATGTAGAACACCGACTGCCATTCCTCTATAGTGTTCTACAATAGGATGCAGAGGCATCTGTGAGCCCAGGTTGAAGTTGCCCCTACCTAAACAAGGTCAGTGTTTACTAGTTAAGGATAGGATTTGATGAGGGTATCTGATCCTAGATATGGGATAACTAGAAACTTCAACCTGGTCTCAGAGAATTCCAAATTATTCTGTATGTAAATCTGAGACACTCCATTTAAGATGACATTTTTACGTTTCATATTGTAATTTGTGGATGTCCATCACACATTTCTTTTGATATGTTACAAATTACAATTCGTCATATGTTAGCAGGACATAAAAATGTACTTTTTGGTCCACCAGCCACTGTGGCAGATTTTTACCAGCCCAAATGTTTTCCCCCGCTAAGGTTACACCAACAAAACACAACAACTGTTTCTAAAACAATACATGTATTACTAGGAAGAAGTAATGTGGTACATTATATTGTTTAATAAACATTTTTGTGACCCGAGTTTTTTAACCAAAATATCACAGATGAGACATTTTCACCTGCCCTTTTAAGGGCGTGAGTTTACCGTGGTAGCGCGATTTGAGTAATGTTTGTGCCTGTGAGATTAATTCTAGTAATTCTAATTATATTAATTCTAGATTAATTCTATTCTATTAATTCTAGTAGAAGCGTCGTCTGCTCAGCAATTACAGCCTTGCAGACCTTTGGCATTCTAGTTGTCAATTTGTTGAGGTAATCTGAAGAGATTTCACCACATGCTTCCAGAAGCACATCCCACAAGTTGGATTGTCATGATGGGCACTTCTTACGTACCATACGGTCAAGCTTCTCACCACAACAGCTCAATAGGGTTGAGATTCGGTGACTGTGCTGGCCACTCCATTATAGACAGAATACAAGCTGACTGCTTCCCTAAATACAGTTGAAGTCGGAAGTTTACATACACTTACACTTAGGTTGAAGTCATTAAAATTCATTTTTCATTTCATGTTAACAAACTATAGTTTTGGCAAGTCAGTTACTTTGTGCATGACACAAGTAATTCTTCCAACAATTTTTTACAGACAGATTATTTCACTATATCACAATTCCAGTGGGTCAGAAGTTTACATACACTAAGTTGACTGTGCCTTTAAACAGCTTGGAAAATTCCTGAAAATGTCATGGCTATAGAAGCTTCTCATAGGCTAATTGACATAATTTGAGTCAATTGGATGTGTACCTGTGGATGTATTTCAAGGCCTACCTTCAAACTCAGTGCCTCTTTGCTTGACATCATGGTAAAATAAAAAGAAATCAGCAAAGACCTCAGAAAAGAAATTGTAGACCTCCACAAGTCTGGTTTATCCTTGGGAGCAATTTCCAAACGCCTGAAGGTACCACGTTCTTCTGTACAAACAATAGTACGCAAGTTTAAACACCATGGGACCACGCAGTCATCATACCGGAAGGAGACGTGTTCTGTCTCCTAGAGATGAACGTACTTTTGTGCAAAAAGTGCAAATCAATCCCAGAACAACAGTAAAGGACCTTGTGAAGATGCTGGAGGAAACAGGTACAAAAGTATCTATATCCACAGTAAAACGAGTCCTATATCGACATAACCTAAAAGGCCGCTCGGCATGGAAGAAGTCACTGCTCCAAAACCGCCATAAAAAATCCAGACTACGGTTTGCAACTGCACATGGGGACAAAGATCATACTTTTTGGAGAAATGTTCTCTGGTCTGATGAAAAAAAAAATTAGAACTGTTTGGCCATAATGACCATTGTTATGTTTGGAGGAAAAAGGGGGAGGCTTGCAAGCCGAAGAACACCATCCCAACCGTGAAGCACGGGGGTGGCACCATCATGTTGTGGGGGTGCTTTGCTGCAGGAGGGACTGGTGCACTTCAAAATAGATGGCATCATGAAAAAGGAAAATTATGTGGATATATTGAAGCAACATCTCAAGACATCAGTCAGGAAGTTAAAGCTTGGTCGCAAATGGGTCTTCCAAATGGACAATGACCCCAAGCATACTTCCAAAGTTGTGGCAAAATGGCTTAAGGACAACAAAGTCAAGGTATTGGAGTGGCCATCACAAAGCCCTGACCACAATCCTATAGAAAATTTGAGGGCAGAACTGAAAAAAGCTCCTTGCGAGCAAGGAGGCCTAGAAACCTGACTCAGTTACACCAGTTCTGTCACGAGGAATGGGCAAAAATTTCCCCAACTTATTGTGGGAAGCTTGTGGAAGGCTACCTGAAACGTTTGACCCAACTTAGACAATTTAAAGGCAATGCTACCAAATACTAATTGAGAGTATGTAAACTTCTGATCCACTGGGAATGTGATGAAAGAAATAAAAGCTGAAATAAATAATTCTCTCTATTATTATTCTGACATTTCACATTCTTTATATAAAGTGGTGATCCTAACTGACCTAAGACAGGGAATTTTTACTAGGATGAAATGTCAGTAATTTTGAAAAACTCAGTTTAATGTATTTGGCTAAGTAAACTTCCGACTGTAGTTCTTGCATAGTTTGGAGTTGTGCTTTGGATCATTTTCCTGTTGTAGGAGGAAATTGGCTCCAATTAAGTGCTGTCCACAGGGTATGGCATGGCGTTGCAAAATGGAGTGATAGCCTTCCTTGTTCAAGATCCCTTTAACCCTGTACAAATCTCCCACTTTACCACCACCAAAGCACCCCCAGACCATCACATTACCTCCACCATGCTTGACAGATGGCGTCAAGCACTCCTCCAGCATCTTTTCAGTTGGTCTGCGTCTCACGAATGTTCTTCTTTATGATCCGAACACTTCAGACTTAGATTCGTCTGTCCATAACACTTTTTTCCAATCTTCCTCTGTCCAGTGTTTGTGTTCTTTTGACCATCTTAATCTTTTCTTTTTATTGGCCAGTCTGAGATATGGCTTTTTCTTTGCAACTCTGCCTAGAAGGCCAGCATCGCGGAGTTGCCTCTTCACTGTTGACGTTGAGACTGGTATTCTGCGGGTACTATTTAATGAAGCTGACAGTTGAGGACTTGAGGCATCTGTTTCTCAAACTAGACACTCTAATGTACTTATCCTCTTGCTCAGTTGTGCACCGGGGGCCTCCCCACTCCTCTTTCTATTCTGGTTAGAGACTGTTTGCGCTGTTCTGTGAAGGGAGTAGTACACAGCGTTGTACGAGATCTTCAGTTTCTTGGCAATTTCTCGCTTGGAATAGCCTTAATTTCTCAGAACAAGAATAGACGGAAAGTTCTTTGTTTCTGGCCATTTCGAACCCACAAATGTTGATGCTCCAGATACTCAACTAGTCTAAAGAAGGCCAGTTTTATTGCTTCTTTAATCAGCACAACAGTTTTCAGCTGTGCTAACATAATTGCAAAAGGGTTTTCTAATAATCAATTAGCCTTTTAAATGGACAAACCTGGATGCCATGAGTGTGCAATGCTGTCATCAAGACAAAGGGTGGCTACTATATTTAGATTTGTTTGACACTTTTTTGGTTACTACATGATTCCATATGTGTTATGTCATTGTTTTGATGTCTTCACTGTTATTCTACAGTGCAAAAAATAAAAAACCCTTGAATGAGTAATATTCCGAACTTTTGGCCCCCGATGTACAACAATCATGAGTTTTTTAAGTGTTTTATGAGACTGTACTTTCATTATCTGAAAGGTGCGATAAAAACAAATTCTTACATTTTTGGTCAGGGCTCTTGCTATGACTGGTCCCACCATACCAGGTATCGTGGCAAAGGAGTTGGTGATTCCCAACAAAATTCCAGCATAACTAAAAGGGAAAAGGAACATTAACACACATTTTTTGACAATTACATCACACAACAAGACAATAATTCAATAGTTATTACTGTGTTATAACCATTGTACTATTCTACTTTTAAGTACATTCCTGGTCATTCCTCTCTCTAAAAATTAAGTGCTGCCATAGTAAAAGTATCAATAGTGATGACTGTATCTTACGGGGGGGCAATGTCAAGGTGATTGATGTTGAAGCCGGAGGATACGAATCCTCCCAGGGAGGAAGAGATTGAGAGGAAGGCTACTGCCAGGATGTAGTTACAGCCTGTATACCCAGCAGCCACGATGAACACCGCCGGCCCAATCATACCTTCCGAATATGGTAAACATAGAATACATTGATGACAAAAAAATGTCAAGTGAGATACAGCTAGAATATAGAGACAGTGTGGGTGTTTGAATTTGTGGATTGTGTCTTGTGTGAGCATTAACGTATGTCTCTCTCTGTCCCCTTACAATGCTGCTCCTCACCTATGAGACTGAAAGCCTTCCTGACGACCACAGTGCGGTAGAAGAAGTTCTCCCTCAGGTAGTCAGCCAGCTGGCCCCCCAGCAAAGCCAGCAGCCCACAGCCGATGTAGGGCAGAGCTGACAGGGCACCATTCTAACAGGGGACCACATACAACACGGTGTTAATGACAGAGACTGTGTGGGACGGGTGTGTGACCAGAACAAGCATATAAACTCACCTCTTTGATACTGAAGCCCAATACATCATTCATGTATGTGGGCAGCAGGGTGAGTAGTGTGTAGAAGGTCCAGTTGTAGGAGAAGTGAGCCACCACTATGGCCCACAGTGGCATGGACTTAAAGATGGACCCCCAGGGGATGTGGTCCCCCGTCAGAGAGATCTGAACAAGAGAACGTCAAAAGACGGCCATCTTAAAATACCACTAGACTTGCACATGTGAAATATTACTTTCATGGTAGGCTTATTTGAGGAAAGCGCTTTGTGGATGTTTTGCTAGAAACACTCAATGTCTGCCAAGTGTTGTATAACAAATGTAAAAATATAATAAAAGTTATGTGACCGCAGTAAAAGGGTTGCATATAACAGTGTTCATAAAAAGGCAGTTTCTCCTCGTTGCACCAAATAGTGTGCCATTTACACTGCTACGCTACGGAGGACAAAAAAATAAAATAAATTGCTGTACATAACTTCACTGCGTATATGACCACTGCATTCTACAGTTATGCACTTAATGTTCATGAGTCTGACAGAACCATAGTCTGACACTACAATTCCCACCTCCTTATTCAGGGTAGAAGTAATGTAGAGTCTCTCCTGTTCTGAGATCCGCGGGTGTGTGCTGGGAGTGTTACTGACAAGGAGCGCCCACAGGATGAACCACACAATCCCCACAATACCTAAACACACACACAGTCAAATAACGCATCAAATTTCCGGTTCTCTGGATAAGAGCGTCTGCTAAATAACTAAAATGTGAAAAACAGACAAGCTTTGCTTGTGACGTGCACTTAAATTCCCCCCAACCATATTTCCCTTTCTTTTCCCCTTTATGTTCCCTAAAAAGGAATGCATAAAGGAAACAGTGTCTGTATTTCATTGCATGTGTAAGCATGTACAAAGACAAAACTGTCTCTCCGGACAAAACTGCATAAAGCTGACACTACGGAAAACCTGTGTAAAATGCTGAAACGTCCAGTTTCACATCTTTGTTTCAAACCCTCTGCCAGCCTTACCAAAGATATAGAAGACCCAGGTCCAGCCGAGGTAGAAGCAGATCTGACCAGACAGGGGAAGGGCGACCACTGTACCCAGCTGAGCACCTGGAGAGAGGAGTTTTTTTTTTAAATATTAAGTTGCCTTGTGAAGAAAATCACCTCAACTGAAAAGGTGCAATATGCAGGAATTGCTCCACAATTTCCTGGTTGCTAAAATTCTAATAGTTAGACTAATTTCAGTTTATTTGACAAAACAAGCAGTGTAGAGAATCATTGTACCATCTAAACCGCTGTGAAATATATTTTCAGTAACCAAAAATATAGTATTTTCAGTTGGTGTACAAACCTTAAAGTAAAAGACGCAAAAACTAAACTTAATAACGGGAAGCATAGAAACAGCACATAGAACAGATCTACGGCTTCTTAAGACTTGCTTTCAATGAGAATGACAGAGCTAAAACTCACTTCTCTATGCGAATTTGGTCAGGTCGCCCAAAAAGTTACATATTGTAGCTTTAAGAAAAATAATATGCTACACATGCAAACACGAGCCCCCAGAACAAGAAATGTTGTGCGTGCAGGGTAGGGTAGGTGTGCAATACCAGTGTACGTGATGGTAAGCAATCGGCTCCTCTCCATTGGTGGGGCCCAACATGCCCACATGGCGTGCATGGCTGGAAATGTCACTCCCTGTTGACAAACACAAAAATATCCCTGCGTTACGACTGAGCACAGAATCAGGACACACTGAGGTAATCTGATTAACATTGCAAAGGAACCACACTTTTTTTTTTTTTATACGTAATTAGAGGTCATACAGATGCTATAGTGTGAGTTATCATGAGTACTTAGAGCTTATAGCAGTTTTGCGTGTACACAAACAAAAAATACCTCTCCGATGCCCTCCAGCACTCTGACAGCGATGAGGTAGCCTGCGCCCAGGTTGGCAGCCATGGGGGTGAGGAGGGTGAAGACTATAGTTCCCAGGATTCCTAGACCCAGCAGCCATTTGGCCCCATACTTGCGTGCCAGGTAGCCCCCTGGGATCTGAGTCAGGATGTAGCCGTAGAAGAAGGAGCCCAGGATCCAGCCCTGGGTCTCAGAGTCCCAGTTGTACACGCTGGCCTGACAGACACACACAAACACACAGATAACCCTTACAGTCTATCTGGCCAGAGCAAACAGGAGTCACAGTTATGGCAGCTTATCATGTGGTGTTGTGAGGTTGTGTAATGTGTGCAGTCAGTGGTCCCATTATTACATCATTACTCACAGTGTGGTTGTGTTTGGGGCGAGCAGGGCTGGGGTGGTGGTACTCACAGTGTGGTTGTGTTTGGGGCGAGCAGGGCTGGGGTGGTGGTACTCACAGTGTGGTTGTGTTTGGGGCGAGCAGGGCTGGTGGTACTCACAGTGTGGTTGTGTTTGGGGCGAGCAGGGCTGGGGTGTGCAGGACACACTGAGGTGCTGGTGTTGCCGCGGACGTCTGTGTTGTTAAGCATGTCAACCATGGCAACGCTGAGGTTGACTCTAAGGGCATAGGCCACAAAGAAACCATAACAGGAGAGCAGGGACAGACCGTACCTCGACGAGCAGCACGCAGGGGCTGAGGGAGAGGAGAGATAGAAGGAGAGAGTGGAGGGAGTCCACAGAAACGTACCAGGCCCAGTAAAATATCATCTTTTGCATTGTCACATACACCTAATGTTGATCTGAGGACAGCCACGATGTTAGTATATTTTTTCCTTCACAATATTCTACAGCATATCTCAGTTTTTAGTACCATTAACTGCTGCTGAGAGCTGTTAACGAGACTGAAGGTTGTTATTGTTGAATCATGGCATCCTTCTATAACCCAGAGCATTCCTTCTAAAACAGAACCTCATGTAATACAACCTGACAACTATTCCTCCCATGACCACCATTCAGAATGGATATGGCTGTGGGAATTAAATAGTGTCGTGTGTCTGTTTACTCTCTACCATGGGTGATCTAAACCAGGAACCTGAGGGTAAGATAAGACCTGCATCTCAGAGTGAAGGGGATGGCTCCCTGTTCATTTAAATGGTTAGGGCTATAGGCTAATTCTCACAGTCAGCTGAGGGCCACGTCTAAATATTTTACATCTGATTATGGTAATATTGGTAAATAATGCAATGCACAGGCTAATAAATGCGTGGTAAACCAGTTAAAATGTGTGGGTTTAAAATAGACATGCAAGAGTTGAAAATGGCTCTTCTACAACCTGTGGCACTAACAATAAACTGCTGTCAAGAAGAGAATGCAAACCATGAGACAGTGGAGAAATATTTAACAGTGATAGTGCCACTGTTAGTAGGCCTACCCACTGACTACACCACAATTATATCAAGACGACATCATTATAAACAACGGGGCGAATATCCAGACATTGACATACTAGGCCTAACATGATGACTATGACAAGTCAGATATCCATTTCCGCAACACACTTGAGTTTATCTCCATACGTAATTTAGCCTAGTTCTTGAACTCAATATGCCTAAACTTTGTTACAGATTGAAAAATTGGATGTGTAAAGCGTGGTAAGCTAATCAACCTTATTTTGTATACATAAGTCGATTTCTGGGAGATAATGGGAGGCTAATGATTACTCTGGGGAGTAATCATTAGTCCAAACATTTGCGAAACGAAAACAAGAGTTTTCTATTGGACAAATTAATCTAGGTCCCGCCCCGTTTCATTTAGTTTGCTTCTGTTTTATGAAACGTTTTGCAACAGAATTGGCGTAATTAATACACCCCTCCTCTCTCTGGCGGTGTTTACACAAGCATTCCAATTCTAATCTTTTTCCACTAAATTGTCTTTCGACCTGTAATTGGGCAAAATATTAGAATTGGACTGCCTGCTCAAAGTCCTTCAGAAATGTTCCTCTACTAATCTAGGCTTATACACATATGGATTAGTCCTAGGCTACAACCTACTGATGCTGGAGTTCATAGGATAAGTACCATTTTAAAAAAAGGTGCTAATCTTTCTCATTTATTTGGGATTGAGATGCACCGCTGAAATAAAAGAAGGCGTGGGATGTAATGTGAGTCATTCAGCAAGCAATGACACCCACAATCTCAGATTGTTTTGAAATCATTTCTGTAGTTAGAAATAGATTAGATAAGCATTATTTTGTTGAAATATAATTTCCCCCCTGTTCAGAGAAATGTGTTATTGTTGAGTTTATGTCCCATCCTGATATTACCAGGTTCTGACCACTAGATGGTGCTGTTCCTGCAATTAGGTGATTATTTTTCAAAGAGTCCCACCCACACCGCCCCCCCCCCCCCCCCCCCCCATTGCTAAAGGGATATTTCACCCAAATTACATATTGGTTGTCTTACCCTGTAAGTGGCCAGGTAAATAAATCAAAGCATGGGTTGCTGTCATACCTGGTCCATAGACTGCTTACAATTTGCATTTTGGGTGAGTTCTCTTTAAAAAAGAATCACCTAATAGTAGAAACAGCACCACCTAGTGGTCAGAACCTGGTAATATCAGGATGGGACAAACTGAACAGAAGAAAAAATATATAGTGTCAAACAGAACTAATACTATATACTGGCGTAAGGTGTGGGGGCGTCTGTGGGTGGCTTTTGACAATTTCTTTGGGTTCCTCATGTCTAACTCATATTGTTAGAAAAAAAGTTTGGTCCAAATCATATGTTAGGTACTATATTTATTGAATAGTATATTAATCCTATAAATAAAAATATATGTATTTTAACAAAACAGTGTTCCAGGAATGCTAATCTTATCTGTTTCTAACGACAGAAACAATTCCAGCACAATCCGAGATGGCGGGTGTCGAAATAGTCTTTCTTGTGCTTTTTGAGGTGGAACGAACCATGAACTAATCTTGGCGTAAGACCAAGGTCTGAAAACATCTGACAAACTATGATTTTGAAGTGAACTTTGACTTTAAAGTTTCTTAACTAGCCTTAGCTGATAGTGATGGATTTGAGTTCCACAACCCGTGACACAATGAATCAATAAACTGCTGGTAATGGTCGTGCAAAACATAAGACCTCTTGTAATGGAGCAAGGTTCAGCAGTCAATCTTTTTCTAGATGGCATGACAATTCCAAAAGCAGTTGGGAAGAGAGCAGAAAACAGGCTGGCACCCAGGTAGGCGCTTTTAGCAATGCGGGTGTATTTACAAACACTAGCATTGCTTTTGATTGTATTGGGTTCAAAATATCTAAAATGTTTTGTATTATTAAACAGACTTTCCAAATGTGGGTCTGTTGTAGACTTAATTATGCTGTTTACCGCATGTCAAAATAAAAGTCCACCACAAGTTATTCCTTTTTTGTCCACATATGGCACACGTGCAGGACTTACATTTTGACATGAGGTAAGTAGAGAAGAAGTGAGTCTACAGCAGGCTCACATTTGGAAAGTCTGTTTAATAATACGATCCTTTAGATATTTTGTCTCAAATTCCCCCCGTCATAATGACCAACCGTCCTGCCCAAAGGCACAGTAAGTTGTAATGGAATTCTATTTTACTTCTAGCTTCCCACGGCCAGTTTTTGTACAACCCAATGCAATTGAAAGCAACACTAGTATATGTAAATACACACTAGGGATGCACATTTTGGGAATATTCAGAGGTGGAAACTTTCTGTGGGAATTAACGGGAATATATGGGAATTAATATTAATACCATTTAAAATGTAGATGTTTTTTGCATTGGATATCTTTACCATATTATATGGAGACAGAAACATAAACCTTTTACCTTATCATAAGTAGACATAATTGCAGATGATTAAATAGAAAAATAGAAGAAAAAAAAACTTTAGTTACAAATTGAACTTTAATTAAATGGGATGATTTCACTGAACAACAAAAGAAAGGGAATATTGAATGATCCCCAATGATCCATTGCATCTCCCAAAAACCTTTTCAACATACATCTGTAAAATTATTGTCTAGAAACATGTGCTTAGGGTCATTGTCCTGTTGGAAGGTAAACCTTTGCCCCAGTCTGAGGTCCTGAGCACTCTGGAGCAGGTTCTCATCACAGATCTCTCTGTACTTTGCTCCATTCATCTTTCCCTTCATCCTGACTAGTCTCCCAGTGCCTGCCGCTGAAAAACATCCTCACAGCATGATGCTGCCACCACCATGCATCACCAAAAGGATGGTACCAGGTTTCCTCCAGACGTGACACTTGGCCTTAAGTCCAAAGAGTTCAATCTTGGTTTCATCAGACCAGAGAATCTTGTTTCTCATTGTCAGAGTCATTTAGGTGCATTTCGGCAAACTCTAAGCAGGCTGTCATGTGCCTTTAACTGAGGAGTGGCTTCTGTATGGCCACTACCATAAAGTGCTGCAGAGATAGTTGTCCTTCTGGAAGGTTTTCCCATCTCTACAGAGGAACTCCGGAGCTCTGTCAGAGTGACCATTGGTCACCTCCCTGACCAAGGCCCTTCCCCCCCCATATTACTCAGTTTGGCTGGGCGGACAGCTGTAGGAAGTCTTGGTGGTTCCAAACTTCTTCCATTTAAGAATGATGGAAGCCACGGTGTTCTTGGGCACCTTCCATCCTGTCTCAGAGCTCTACTTGACCGTATGGCTTGTTCTTTGCTCTGACATGCACTGTCAACTGTGGGACCAGGTGTGTGCCTTTCTGAATCATGTCCAATCAATTGAATTTACCAAATGTGGACTACAATCAAGATGTAGAAACATCTTAAGGATGATGAATGGAAACAGGATGCACCTGAGCTCAATTTTGAGTCTCATAGCAAAGGGTCTGAATACTTATGTAAATAAAGTATCTGTTTTTTATTTTTAATACATTTGCAAAACGTTCTAAAAACCTGTTTTTGCTTGGTCATTATGGGGTATTGTGTGTAGGTAGATCAATTTTAGAATAAGGCTGTAACGTAACAAAATGTGGAAAAGGTCTGAATACTTTACGAATAAATGCACTGTATCTTTTATTTTTGTTAATTTGTCTATATTTTGTTATTATTCAAGTGGAATGTATGTTTAGGATTCTAGATGATTAACTCGTTTGATCAGCCCATGTCCATTAGCTGTTATTGAAATATCCTGGGGTAAGGAATGTTTTTAGGATTTTCAAGTCCCTCAGTTGAGCACCAGCATGGCGTGTATTCACTAGGAACCAAACGGAACCAAACGGGGAGGGACCTACCTGAAATTGTAAAATAGAAACTGTCGTTTTTGTTGCAAATCACAACTGTTTGGACTAATGAATACATCCCTGGGGTGCAATCGTTAGTCCAAACCGTAGCAAATAGAAAACGTTTTGTATCAAAAACATGAGTTTCTATTGGACAAATTCAGGTAGGTCCCTCCCCATTTCGTTCCGTTTGCTTCCAAGTTACTATACCCCCTAGGGTGCGTACAGCTGGACACGCCAGTTTGGAATGTTCCAATAAAAACATGTTATGTAGCACATACATGCCTCTTCAACAAATAATTTTGGCTCTATTAATGGCATTTATCTGCAATGCTCGACAACTGAACGTGGCACAGATTTCTTTTTTTTGTTTAAGATGGCCTGAAGCGTATTTGGGTATGCTTTCTTTCCATCAGCTGATTTTTGTCAACAAAGGGTTAGACAGTTTGCCAGCAACAGAGGCAATAGTTAGCTATCATTACACACAGATAATTTAGCCGAGTAAATGTTTTAAAATTAGCTAGAAGCATAGCAGTGGTAAGTAATCTGCCTGCTACATCGGTCCACTAATAGAGGAATAGTAAATAGACACTCCAATACCTTGACTTTGTTGTCCTTAAGCCATTTTGCCACAACTTTGGAAGTATGCTTGGGGTCACTGTCCATTTGGAAGACCCATTTGCAACCAAGCTTTAACTTCCTGACTGATGTCTTGAGATGTCGCTTCAATATATCCACATAATTTTCCTTCCTCATGATGCCATCTATTTTTTTTAAGCGCACCAGTCCCTCCTGCAGCAAAGCATCCCCACAACATGATGCTGCCACCCCCGTGCTTCACGGTTGGGATGGTGTTCTTCGGCTTGCAAGTCTACCCCTTCTTGGCTGATTTCTTTTGATTTTCCCATGATGTCGAGCAAAGAGGCACTGAGTTTGAAGGTAGGCCTTGAAATACATCCACAGGTACACCTCCAATTGACTCAAATTATGTCAATTAGCCTATCAGAAGCTTCTAAAGCCACGCCATCATTTTCTGGAATTTTCCAAGCTGTATAAAGGCACAGTCAACTTAGTGTATGTAAACTTCTGACCCACTGGAATTGTGATATAGTGAATTGTATAAGTGAAATAATCTGTCTGTAAACAGTTGTTGGAAGAATTACTTGTGTCCTAACCGACTTGCCAAAACTACAGTTTGTTAACATGAAATCTGTGGAGTGGTTGAAAAATTAGTTATGACGACATCAACTTAAGTGTATGTAAACTTCCGACTTCGACTGTACGTGGGAACTCCTTCAAGACTGATGGAAAAGCATCCAGGTGAAGCTGGTTGAGAGAATGCCAAGAGTGTGCAAAGCAGTCAAGGCAAAGGGTGGCTATTTGAAGAATCTCAAATATATTTAGATTTGTTTAACACTTTTTTTGTTGCTACATGATATGTCATATTTTTGATGTCTTCATTTTTTGCAAATAAAGAAAAACCATTCAATGACTAATATTCCAAACTTTTGGCCCCCGGTGTGTGTGTGTGTGTGTATATATATATATATATATATATATATGACAGTTTCAGGGCTCAGCACCCCTACATCCCGGGGCTATGTACACAAGGCTCGTTCACTCCAGAGCAGTGATCGCGACGACTTTTCGGGGTTAGCCCCAGAAACATTGTGCCAACATAGCCAGTGTGAAACTGGGTCAAGAACAACGCCTACAGTAGTGGTCAAAGGTTTAGAGAATGACTAGTATTGGTCTCCACAAAGTTTGCTGCCTCAGTGTTGATGATGGCAATTTGCATATACTCCAGAATGTCATGAAGAGTGATCAGATGAATTGCAATTAATTGCAAAGTCCCTCTTTGCCATGAAAATGAACTTAATCTCCAAAAATCATTTCCACTGCATTTCAGCCCTGCCACAAAAGGACTATCTGCCATCATGTCACTGATTGTCTCATTAACACAGGTGAGTGTTGACGAGGACAAGGCTGGAGATCACTCGGTCATGCTGATTGAGTCAGAATAACAGACTGGCAGCTTTAAAAGGAGGGTGGTGCTTGAAATCATTGTTCTTCCTCTGTCAACCATGGTTACCTGCAAGGAAACGCGTGCCGTCATCATTGCTTTGCACAAAAAGGGCTTCAAGAAAGCCCTTTTTCAGGGCGCCCAAGAAAATCCAGCAAGTGCCAGGACCGTCTCCCAAAGTTGATTCAGCTGCGGGATCGGGGCACCACCAGTGCAGAACTTGCTCAGGAATGGCAGCAGGCAGGTGTGAGTGGCAAATACTTTTGGAGGATGGCCTGGTGTCAAGAAGGGCAGCAAAGAAGCCACTTCTCTCTGGGAAAAACATCAGGGACAGACTGATATTCTGCAAAAGGTACAGGGATTGGACTGCTGAGGACTGGGGTAGAGTCATTTTCTCTGATGAATCCCCTTTCCGATTGTTTGGGTCATCCGGAAAACACCTTGTCCGGAGAAGACAAGGTGAGCGCTACCATCAGTCCTGTGTCATGTCAACAGTAAAGCATCCTCAGACCATTCACGTGTGGGGTTGCTTCTCAGCCAAGGGAGTGGGCTCACTCACAATTTTGCCTAAGAACACAGCCATGAATAAAGAATGGTACGAACACATCCTCTGAGAGAAACTTCTCCCAACCATCCAAGAACAGTTTGGTGACGACCAATGCCTTTTCCAGCATGATGGAGCACCTTGCCATAAGGCAAAAGTGATAAGTAAGTGGCTCGGGGAACAAAACATCGACATTTTTGGGTCCATGGCCAGAAAACTCCCCAGACCTTAATCCCATTGAGAACTTGTGGTCAATCCTCAAGAGGCGGGTGGACAAACAAAAACCCACAACTTCTGACAAACTCCAAGCATTGATTATGCAAGAATGGCCTGGCATCAGTCAGGATGTGGCCCAGAAGTTAATTGACAGCATGCCAGGGCGGATTGCAGAGGTCTTGAAAAAGAAGGGTCAACACTGCAAATATTGACTCTTTGCATAAACTGAATGTAATTGTCAATGAAAGCCTTTGACACTTGGAATACTTGTAATTATACTTCAGTGTACCATAGTAACTACTGACATAAAGATATAAGAACACTGAAGCAGCAAACTTTGTGGAGACCAATACTTGTGTCATTCTCAAAACCTTTGACCACGACTGTAGAATGCTCACAGACCAATCACAAAAGCTGCACTGTCACTTAATTTACATATGCTCGTGATGACTAATGCGTTCTGCACATTTTTTTTTTTTTATAAGTATACTATTTCCATCATTTTATTTCCAAATAAAACTAAATACTTTCATCAGTGCTAAAGCATTGGTTGCTATGAATAACAAAAGTGGTTGCTATGCAGGATGGCGAACGTCTTCTCACTTAGTCAAGTAGTAAAGCTACAAACAGCTGGAAGGGCAACAAACGCGCCATTCTCTATGTTTTCATATTGACATTTAATTGGATATAACCATTATACTAATATTGTTTCATGACTTCGCCTGGATCAGAAAAGTGCATGTCTCGTCCGTGAACATAATTCGGACAGGGGCGAGGTCCAATTTCAAAATGTGAACCATTGTTTACGAGTTCAGACAGGCAGTCAGCAAGGTTTATACAAACCATCACTGTTGGAAATCCAATTATAGGGCAAGAGATAAATGTGTTAATAAATGTCTTCTTGCTTTGCTTTTGACATCGGTTGCTTGTCAGAGATATAATGTTGGTCGGATGTGTTTGTCCGTTAGCCCATGGCTTTAGAATAAAAGCGTGTATTTGCCCAGTGCTAAACCTTTGCCCAGGGGTAACAAATGGTTGTTAACACAGGCAAAGCTATTTCAGGGCCAGTCTAGCCTGGGGCTAAGATTAAAAATGCAGTGTGAAAAGGCCTGTAGATGGCTATTTAGAGAGTACAAAGTCAGATTGATTCAAGCATCCGTTTCAGCTCGCACTCACCTCTTTTAATTTGAGCATCTTGTCGACTGAGCAACAGTGTTCGTTCTTGGTCATCGGTCTCCGACGCATATCGGTCCATTGCACATCAGAGTTCAATGTTTGTTGTACGAATAGACGGCGAAAGTTGAGGGGAACCCGCTGAGGTATGAATACTTGGCAAAATTTCTGCCTTGTTCATGTGCTAGTCGGAACTAAACTGACATGTCCGATTTGCCAACTGGTTGTAGTTATACACGTGCTGCGTTCAACCAGTTAGCAAGTCGGAAATGTCGGAGTTTCCTAGTTCTGACTAGCAGGTGAACGTGCTAGTCGTAGGAAGGTGGTGACAAATTGTATGAATATTTATGAGTCTCGACGTAGAACCCGTCAGGTCATTAATTGAGCCGCCTTGGGGTCGTGACGTCGCTGAGTTACCAAAACATGGCGGACAATTTCTGAAACCAGTACAGTAGTAACCACCAACTTCAATGACAGTTAACATAACATTTAAATACAAATCAGAAATTCCAGAGCCCCAATAACATTGTCACAGAGGAGGGCTTGCTAGCTCAACTGCAGCCCACAATTCAGGGCGTTCCTGCATGTGGACATCCCCCCCACATGCTCAAACATGTAACTGAGGAGTTGTGTGAACATAAAAAATAAAAATACATTTTGTAGTTTTTTTTCACATTTGCAAACTTGTAAGTTAATACTTGTGAGCAATAATTGCATCTGTACACCTACAGAGTTTGGACAGTATTTTAGCACCCTACCATGACATAAAGATGTGTAGATGTTCAAACCAGTGGCGGTCGGTGCCGAGGTCATTGTTTAAGAAATTAATTCCACCTTGCACACTCTTTCCTATATCTAGCTAATCTAGGTTGTAATCATTAGTCCAACAGTTGAAAACAAGAGTTTCTACTGGACAAATTCAGGTATGTTTATCCCAGCTGCGTTGTTTGCTTCAGTTTTACGCAAACACAGAACTAGCTGCCCGATAACTTGTCATTGTATGTGTGTGTGTGTATATATATATATATATATATATATATATATATATATATATAATTCCTTTTCGCATCTACGCTCTCTCCTCCTCTCACCTTTTCCCTTTGCTTGTGGACTTCAGTGCACAATGCAACAGGCAAAAATATTTAAAAAATACTTTCCAAGTCATAACATAACAGCTAACTGCTACACACAGCCAACATAGTTTCACCATATTATTAACATCATAGTCAACATAGCTACTAGAACTTCTGCGATAGTAAACCCGTTACAATCATGCAGCAGTGTACAGCAAGCAGTTTAGCAGTTACACTGGCAGACTCTGGTGGCAATAAATTAATAAAAACAAAATCTTACCTTGACTTGGAAGAGTTCCAGTGTTGGATAGCCATAGCCAACTAGCTAACATAGTATCCCTCTCCGAACTGGGTGTTTGAGTAGGCTAAACTAGCTAGCTCCATTTACTTCAGTAAATATCTATATATACACATACATACGTTACATACATACATACATACATACATACAAAATATATCCTTAATTTTGGAAGAAATGTATTTATTCAAAACTGTTCAACTATTTTCTTTCTCTCGGAGTCAACTACTCACCACATTATATGCACTGCAGTGCTAGCTGAAGCTTATGCTTTCAGTACTAGATTCATTGTTTGATCGGGTGGACATCATGTCAGCTCATGCTACAAGAGCACTGATAGGTTAGAGGACGTCCTTTGGAAGTTATACTTTTTTATTTATTTAAGTCAGTTAAGAACAAATGTTTATTTACAATGACGGCCTAGGAACAGTGGGTTAACTGCCTTGTTCAGGGGCAGAACGACAGATTTTTAACTTGTCAGCTCTGGGATTCGATTCTGCAACCTTTCAGTTACGGGCCCAACACTCTAACCACTAGGCTACCTGCCGCCCCAATTACTGTGTAAGTCTATGGAAGGGGGTGAGAACCAAGAGCTTCTAGGTTTTGTATTGTACCCAGAGGAGGACAGAAGCTAGCTACACCATGGTGCTACCCTACAGGGTGCTGCTGTGGCTACAGTAGACCTTCATTGCAAAACTGTTTTAAATCAATTATTTGGTGACATTTGAATATATTTTGCAGTTTTATCTAAAAAAGGATGTTTAATATTTCATTTTTCTGAAATTCACTGAGGATGGTCCTCCCCTTCCTCTGAGGAGGAGCCTCCACTGGTGCAAACAGCGATTTGCAAGCGAGGAGACCGAGAGAGAGCAGGAGGGTAGTCACTAGTTACCACAACCACAAAGTCAAACCTCGCCTATTTTAAGTCGTACTGGCGCGAGATGGCGCCGGCGAGCAAGACGAAACATCATTGCACTAGAAAACACTTGAGTGGCAAGAGAACAGATGTGGCGGAGCGAGCACAGGACGGGTCCCGCAAGCGCAGCCCAGCGTGGTGCGCGCAAATTAAACTCAAGCTTGCGAGTGACTTTGAGCGACAAAACTGCATTGCTGGCACGCAGTTCCCCTGAAGACATACTTAGTACATGTCAAGACTCAGAAATTACTGCACTCTCATAAATACACCACGTACCCACACGGATGTCCTCTCGCTCTCAAGCCAATTTTCCAGTTTGCTCTTCAAAATTAATTTAGCTCTCGCAACTGTTTTACTGCCACCTGGAATGTTTGTTCATTAGTATAATTCATTGGCGGATCCTTCCTGCTGACCTGGATGGAATTATGTGACCGTTCCTTAACCTATATATATATATGAAGTCCCACCCAGTTAACTACTTCAAAATGGTGAAAGTCCTCAACGGCACTGCGTTACTTAAAGGTTGCCACGACAACACCGGAGCTAGAGATGAGTGAGATGCAACACTTTGCTCTCACACATCGACACAGTTTCTGTGCATGGTTTGCTTCAAGCTGTTCACAGCATGGTAGCCAGGCACCAACATAGCGGAGAAGTTGAGCCTTGCGCGTCAACGCTCTCAGTTGTTGCGGAAATTGACCCACTATGCTGTTTACTTTATGCATCTACATCATATCACAGTCTCCCTTTAAATTACATGTTTCTAATTTTAATAGTTTGAAATGGAATGGATCAGAGCCTATTGGCTCGAAACTGACACTGACCCTAAAGGACACAGCCAGCATTATAACTACACCTTTTTGCTGAATCCATCCTACTGAGAACTTGTAGGAATAGAAATTACAGTTCACACACACACAACAGACTATAGCTCCACTGCGTAAAGGGTATACTGTTTACACACACACACACACACACACACACACACACACACACACACAACCGACTGTATGGCTCCACTGTGTAAGGGTATACTGTTTACACACACAACCGACTGTATGGCTCCACTGCATACGGGTATACTGTTTCCACACAAACAGACACACACACACACACACACACACACACACACACAACCGACTGTATGGCTCCACTGCGTAAGGGTATACTGTTTACACACACATAACAGACCGCTGGTAATAGTCAAGACCAAAATGTATAGAGTACAAAATAATTAAAATGAGGCACAGACAGCATAGGAACATGTCTTGTTGATCTGGGACAACAGACATGGATATGACAGACATCTGTGAAAAACCCCAGCACAGATAAATAAATACTAACTTGCATCATTTAAAATATCTTGATAGAGTAGCAATTTTATTACAAATCTATGAAAAAACAAATAGTTTAATATATTTCAATATGTTTTAGCTAACATTATAAGCTACATAGTGTTTCTAACAATAATGCTACTGCCTAAACCATGCCCTGGCTACTCACAACCGTTTCGCTCAATCACATTTCCAATTTTCTGTAATCTCTCTACAGCACCAGCAATGCCCAAGTTAACATTTCATAATGTAAACATTAAAGTACTGATAAAATAGATAACAATTTGTTAACATTATTTGTGTTAAAGAACATTATAGCCTGTGTATTTTATTAAATGATTCAGTTCTACTTCTCTTCTCATTCTCATCTTTTCAATCTGCGTCGTCACAAATCTCCACCCTCTCATACCCAACGCTTAAAATCTTACCAGTCAAGAGCCAAAATACAAATGTTTGTGAGTGTTTGCAGAACCTCAGACCAGCTTGAGAACCGACACACCAGATTTTAAGTTAGACCTACTTTTAATATGTCAGTAGTACAATATTTCATGACCTTGTCGGAGATTTGACGCTGGTACCGTAGACCAAGCCAGTCAATCATATATCTTATGATCACGGCAGTGATGACCTCGATTAACTAAGTATTAGCTATGAGGGAAGTACAGTATCATATATCTCCTGGATAATCATTAAAACATTAAGTTCAGAATTTCATCACTGGCAGACATGCCTGCTCCTAACATTATACTTTAACAAAGAAAAGCAATTATAAAACATAATTACATAAAAACATGCAGTTTACCAGCAACTGCAACAAGTAATAATAGAAGTATCACCCAGATAAAATAATTGCTGTATATTTGCTGTAAAGACTTGTAAGGTATTTTCTGCCCGAAGAGGAACATTTTCAGCCAGAAGAAAAAGTTAAAGCGACTGAGCGAGTACATCACTAGACAGGAACCAAAGCAGACAAAAGTTAACCCTATCTACAGATCTGAGATCAGCTTTCCCTTTACTTATCCTATGCTTCAACACTAGGAGTGACAAACCAAAAACAGACCCTGAATCTGCACTAAGACACTTTTGGAATATGACCACTGTCTGTCTGTAACAAGACTATCTAAAAACCAATCTTTTATGCAAGTTGCATTTACCCTCACGTGTGCCATGTCCCAAGTTCACAAATAGAGCTGCAAAATAACACCATCTGTCACATTTCCTTCCTCTCCTTTCCTACTGTACTCGGACAAGTCTTTACACTTAGAGGATTCCCTGCAAGACTCACCAAACAGCTTAACCCAGTTAGGCCCAGTTCAGCCCAGTTCAGTCTAGTTCAGACCAGTTAAACACAGTTCAGCCCAGTTTTGTTGGGGTACAGTAAAAATGATGGTAGTCCAGATAGGGGGTTTCAACTCTCCAGCCCTGTAGTCTCAGATAGATATGGAGTTGCCATTGTGCTGGTTGGGGAGTAGACTGAGGCTGAGACTGGGACTGAGACCCAGGTGGAGGTTGGGCTGGGGGTCAGAAGGGGTCAAGGCCACACCATTAATGTTGGGCTCAGATTCTGTGGTAAGTGTGACGTCATTGAGGTTGGACTGGGGGTCAAACGAGGTCACGGCCAGGTCATTGAGGTTAGCCACACGACAGAAGACGAAGTAAAAAGGTGCGGCCTTGGGTCGACTGTGGAGCTCAGCTTTGATCTTCTGGGGGTGTGTGTCGGGGGCTAGCTGCTGGCACGAGCCCTCAGTGAGCAGGATTAAAGCGTAATTCTCAGGGTCGGGAACTTTAAACTTGTAGGCGCAGACCTGGCAGATTTCCTCAGTGGTGGCATAGGGCTGCACCTGCAGGGTTTTGGCCGTGCAGCCGCTGCCCATCTCCTGGAGTGCTACCCGCAGGTAGTTCTGAGGGAAATGGAAAAAGATAGGTTTGTTTAGCAGATGCATTTATTCAGGAACTTAAGAGTTAAGCATCCAGTGTGTGTGTGTGTGTGTGTGTGTGTGTGTGTTACCTGGAAGTCATCGACGGAGGGCGCAGTGCGTTGAGTGGTGCGGCGACGGTGCCACTGGTGGAGTGTGTTGCGTGTTTCAGAGCTGAGTACACGAGCTGCTTGCTCCTCCTGGAAGTTCCTGATGAGGGACATGGCTCCGTATGCACTGGTCAGATAGTACCCACCTGGAACAAGACAGGAGAGAGAGAGAGGATGGTCAAAACTCTCTGCAGCCTGACACTGCTACAACAGCAGACATTGACAATCAAGATTTAGTTTAGTTTATTTGAACATTACAATAAAAATGGAAGGGAAAGTTTAGTTGGGAAGGAAATACATGCAAAGCAGATAGATGTGTGCTGTACCTTCTCCATGGAGCAGAGAGGGGTCCAACAGCTCCATCATGTAGAGGATCTCGTTGTCTAGTTGAGGCATGTCACACTGGGCCAACACATAGGTTAGCATGGGCAGGAAGTCATCCGCCCCATACAGATGACCTGAGACACACAGCATTGATATTAGCTATAATAAAGGCAGCGAGGTCTTACAAGTGAATCAAAGCTGGCACCGAGAGACAGAAAACAGCTTCTATCTCAAGGCCATCAGACTTAAATTGCCATCACTAGCCGGCCTCCATCCAGTACCCTGCCCTGAACTTATTCACTGTTGCTCCCGAGTGGCGCAGCGGTCTAAGGCACTGCATCTCAGTGCAAGAGGCGTCACTAAAGCCCCTGGTTTGAATCCAGGCTGTATCCCATCCGGCCGTGATTGGGAGTCCCATAGGGCTATACATATACACGATTCTCTCCTACGTATTTTACAGATATACTAAATATTCTATCCTCATCCTGTCCATAATGTCTATACATACCAACACACGGACTCCGGAGTCCGGATGTTCGTCCTAATGTTTCAATATTTCTTAATTCCATTCTTTAACTTTTTAGATGTGTGTGTATTGTTGTGTATTGTTAGATATTACTGCACTGTTGGAGCTAGGAACACAAGCATTTAACTACACCTGCAATAACATCTTCTAAATGTGTGTATGCGACCAATAACGTTTGAGTCGTGCATGTACACAGAGTGTACAAAACATTACGAACACCTTCCTAATATTGAGTTGCACCTTCCCTTTTGGCATTAGAACAGCCTCAATTAGTCAGGGCATGGAATCTACAAGGTGTCGAAAGCGGTCCACAGGGATGCTGCCCCATGTTGACTCCAAAGTTGGCTGGATGTCCTTTGGGTGGTGGACCATTCTTGATACATATGGGAAACTGTTGAGCTGAGAAAAACCCAGCAGCGTTACAGTTGTTGACACATTCAAACCGGTGCACCTGCCACGTCTCAAGGCTTAAAAATCCATCTAACTTGTGTCCTCCCCTTCATCTACACGGACTAAAGTAGATTGAACAAGTTACATCAATAAGGGATCATAGCTTCCACCTGGTCAGACTGTCATGGAAAGAGCAGGTGTTCCTAATGTTTTGTACCCTCAGTGTATACACATGTGATTGGTCTTGTTTCTGCATACATGTGTTACTGTGTACCTGATTTGTCCTCCATGATGGTATAGATGAGTTTACACACGCGCAGCAGCATGGCCACCTTCTTCTCAGGTGAATAGAGTTTACACATGGTGTGGAACTTGTGCCGGATTTTCTCGATGGCAACTGGATCTGGAGGGAAGACGCTGGCCACGCCCATTTCCTGGGGCTGCCGGGCCTTGGCCAATGAGAGGTTCTCCTTGAGCTCCTGCCACGCCCCGCTGTGGACCTGGAACTCCTGGAGGGCTGACCCCACCACACCTTTCAGGGGCTTCAGGACTATCTTATGCATGGCCTTCTCTAGGACATAGTCTGTATAGAGGAGAGCGGGATAAAAATACTATTATATTGACAGCAAATACTGAAAAGGCACCATCCATCTGTATGATGAATGAATTGCAGAAGTCTTGCTTGATTCCTGGTAGCAGTAGGAGTGGGATTCAAACCATAACATGTCATCAAGACATTATGTAGACCTCAGCTTTTACAAGCTTACTTAAGAGACTGGCTAATAGGAGCCATGATATCATAATACACACAGGATGAATGCATTGAGGGAGTCAAAACAACAGAGCTGAATAAGCCCCACAGAGATAGTACTGACTGTGCAGTTGAACGGGGCAAACTCAGCAGGATTATACTGACGACATCTGCAGACTGAGCCACAGCTTCCTCAAACACTGAATTTTCCACCCGTTCCCTCATTCTCTCCCTTCTCCTGTGCCAGATTGTCGGAAGTGAGTCTCTAGTTCCAAGCATTGGTATATAAACTTCTCAAAGTTACGACTCATTCTCAGAATGTGCATATCAACAAATCTTTCTTCCTCGTTCCGTAAGTCAAGATCAGACAACACATTTCCTTGTAGGTGTTACATCACTGTATCATTATCTAAAGTACGTTTTAAAAATGAGACGTTTGGCATTTTCCAGTAAGCAGTACAACTAACCAACAGGTTAAACCAGACTTGACACGTCACTGGCAATCAGATTTCAAAGCACACGTCAACTTGGATATCAACCTGTAATCTTTTCTGAAGTCAGCCTCTCTCCATCTCTATCCCTTCCCTGTCTTTTCCATGCAGAGGTAGAGCAATCCTGGCACCCTATAGTTCTGTTAAAGTGGTTAAAAGCCCTGGAATGCAGTGCCAGCATTTCAGGACCTCAGGCCTGCAGTTGGGTTCAACGCATGTGTTTCGCAGAGGGAGCACATATGTACACACGCCCGTGGCCTTAGTTTTTGCATGCACGTTTTTCCATTTTCGCTGGACTTAGTCTTTAAGCACTGTGCCTCCAGCTACTGTACTTCCAAACATACTGGTACTGCTCATAACCATGGAGTGTTAGCATGTAATCCTGTAGTCTAGCCTTACGAATACAGTTGTTAAATCAGCCTTACGGTATGTCTTATAGGCTATAGCACAGGCTAGATATGTAATTCCTATTAGAGTGTCTAGTCTTTACTAGGGCTTGGAATTGCCAGGGACATCACGATACTTTGTTGCCGATACGATATGTATTACGATTCGATACTGTGATTTCGAATATTCGAAACATATGTCTGCTGCAGAGGGACAAGAGAGAGACATGAGTTTTGATCAGTCATGGGAAGAAAAAAGAAATGCTGAAAATGAATCGGCTCCCTATTTAAAAGGAAGATGGAGAACAAGGTATGAAGGAAAAATAGTTTTGGTACAGCCAACTAGCGTAAAAATATTGTCAAAACTACACGATATGTGGTCAAAAATAATATCCCAATATATAACTGCATAGAGTTTTCCAATGGAAGTTCAGCCCTGGAATTTGGGGAATTTTGCTTAAATTCATCAAAAAAAAGTTAGCTTACAACAGTGAACCTTTTTTGTGGGGTACACAAGGCAATTCTAGGTCTTGTGGCATATTCCCAATTCAATGGAATTGCAACCCTCTGCATGCACAGTGCACTCTTCCATCACATGTACAGCTGATTCTCAAGATCTTGCACACTAATGAGATGCTATTGAGCCCACACTACTACACTGTCTGAGCCAAGGACTACATGCTTTCTGGTAAATTGTGATTACAATACTGGGTGGGGTGAATATATTTTATATGACATACATGATTTTTTGTTAACTAGTAAATAGTAGCCTACAGCAAAGTGTGTTTAAATCATTTCTAACTTGTTTACAATTTCTGCTAGTTAGTTTTTGCTACCATGTGGGTTTTAGCTTGCTTGAACCTGCTAAGTGTGAATTCACCTGTTTCCATACATGTTTCATTTTAAAAAATGTATCTTACAAAAGGAGTTGTTTAATCTAACTGCTTAACTATTTACTGTATTTACTTCTAACTGCTTAACTCTTCACTAAAAAAAGGTCCTCAGACTTTTGAATTGCCCTAGAGGCACCAAATTCATCTAATTTTAGAGTACCTTGGAGATTATTCCATAAGTAAGGTGCAAATAAACTAAAAGCAGATTTACGTAACTTAGTGGAGATGGAAGGGATCTTCAGAGTTAGCCATCCCCTAAACCGGGTCTGGTATCTCGTAAGTCTGTAAACAACAATGATGTAAGGTACGGCGGAAGTTCATGCAGAAGGGCTTTATAAACAAAAAAGATTGCAATGCATCGATCTACGAGACTTCAAAAGAGGGCCAGCCTACTTTCTGATACAGAACGCAGTGATGTGTACTGAACCAATTACCTGCCTAGGGGAGGGGCTTAAATATAGGCCAAGGTATTCATGTGTGGGCATTATTGAGGTTGGAAACTGGCCCAAATTGTAAACAGTGAAAACAAAGCTTGTTTGCGCTAAAGGATAATTCTGTGAACTAGCTAACATGAACTAACCTGTTCCCAATGTTTTTGTTTTCAGTTTAGCTGATTGAATTGTCTCTCCAGATGTGCTTCAGTGGCTGTTCCCGTGTGACCATTACTTCCCTTCTCTCTCCTCTTTCTATCCCTCTCTCCCACTCCTTCAATCACAGATAAAACCTTTATTGCGAGCCCCTAAATCCCTCTCCCTCTTTTTCTCTCCCTCTCTTTTTGTGTTGACAACACTCGCATGGGTCTCTGGGTGTGTGAGGAAAGAGCATGGAGAGGGGAGAATGCGGACCCTTGTCGCTTTTAACCACATAGCAGTTTTTTTCCTATCTATTGCCTTCATTTCTAGGCTCAGTGCCAAGTTGAGCAATATAATGTTTTCACGGTCTGTTTGTGAGGATTTTGCGGAAGGGAGTCCATGGAATGTTTGCGTTGTGTGTGTGCACCTGTGTTTGCCACTCTGTGACGGACATTGAGGCTTTGTTACTATGTGGTGGCACGATCAGTGTGGGATGAGTAAATGGATTGGACTTCTCCAGTTCTGTCTGGCTACATGTTTGTTTGCTTGCCTGTACATAACTAGGGTTGCACATTTTGGGGAATATTAAGAGGTGGAAACTTTCCGTGGGAATTAACAAGAATATATGGACATTAACAGAAATATATGCAAATTAATATTAATAGCATTTAAATGTAGATATCATATGGAGACAGAAACATCAACCTTTTACCTTATCATAAGTAGACATAATTGCAAATGATACAATAGAAATAAAAAAAATGATTTAGTTACAAATTAAATTAAATGAGTTGACTCATTCATGGGATGATTTCACTGAACAACAAAAGAAAGGGAATATTGAATGATCCCCAATGATCCATTGCATCTCCCAAAAACGTTTTTCAACATACATCTGTAAAATGATAGTCCAGAAACTAAAGCTTTGGTTGTCTTCCTCTCAGTCTTCCATGTCTTCTCCCTGGACCTCCTCAATGTCCAGCTCTTGAACATCAGACTGAGGCCTCATCTTCACTGTCATTTTCCAACCTTGTTGAGGATGGCTCGTTGTCAGGCTCAAAAAGCCTCATATTTGCCCGGATGGCCACCAATTTTTCAACCCTTGTATTGGTCAGCATGTTGCATGCTTTGGTGTGTGTGTGTGTGTGTGTGTGTGTGTTCCCAAACAAGGACCAGTTGCGCTCTGAGGCGGCTGATGTTGGTGGGATTTGGAGGATGGAGGCAACAGGGGAAAGAGCCTCAGATCCACAAAGTCCCTTCCACCAGGTGGCTGATGAGATATGTTGGCACGACTGCCATATTGCATCTCCATCCCAAAGCCCTTGCTTGGAAGTGTACTTTTCCAGACTGCCAAGAACCTCGCCCTCATCAAGGCCAAGTTAGCGAGACACAGTAGTGATGACACCATAGGCCTTGTTGATCTCTGCACCAGACAAGATGCTCTTGCCAGCATATTTTGGGTCATATTATGGGCTTCAGGCAGAAGTCTTCACGCTTTTTGATGTTTTTCAGAACTGCAGTTTCCTCTGTTTGGAGCAACAGTGAAGTGGGCAGGGCAGTACGGATTTCTTCTCTTACATCTGCAAGCCTGAACATCAGACAGGATAGCATTGTCTCCCTCAATCCATGCAATGGCTACTGCTATAGGTTTCAGGAGCTTCAGGCTGCTTACCACTCTCTCCCAAAATACATCATCCAGGAGGATCCTCTTGATGGGGCTGTCCATATCAGCAGACTGTGATATGACCATTTCCCTCCAGGAGACTGTAAAGCATGATGACAACACCACCCCAACGGGTGTTGCTGGGCAGCTTTAATGTGCTGATCTTATTCTTCTCACTTTGCTTGGTGAGGTAGATTGCTACTATAACTTGATGACCCTTCACATACCTAACCATTTCCTTGGATCTCTTGTAGAGTGTATCCATTGTTTTCAGTGCCATGATGTCCTTGTGGAGCAGATTCAATGCATGAGCAGCACAGCCGATGGGTGTGACGTGAGGGTAGAAATCCAGCCTTCATGTTTGCAGCATTGTCTGTCACCAGTGCAAATACCTTCTGTGGTCCAAGGTCATTGACTGCCTTCAGCTCATCTGCAATGTAGAGACCGGTTTGTCTGTTGTCCCTTGTGTCTGTGCTCTTGTAGAATACTGGTTGAGGGGTGGACCTTCACTTGAACTCTGTTGAACTCTGCATCCAACAAATTAGTAGATAAAGCATGTCTGGTAGGAGGTGAACCAGTTACATACACAGCTCGAGCAAGACATCAGCATTTCTGCCTACGTTGCTCCATTGAGTCGAAAAACTCCAGGAGGACCATGAGCTGTTGCTATCGATAAGGTGTCTGATTCATAATTTTCACCTCGAATAGAAGTAGAAGAATGTGTTTGTTTTCTATGATTGTGTTTTGCTTTTCATGTATATATTGATTTATTTGATACAAGGCTCATCATCGGGCTCCCAAGTCGCGCAGTGGTCTAAGACACTGCATCTCAGTGCTAGAGGCGTCACTACAGACAACCTGCTTCGAATCACAACCGGCCGTGATTGGGAGTCCCATAATTGGCCCAGCATCTTCAGAGTTTGACCGGTGTAGGCCGTCATTGTGAAAAATAATTTGTTCTTAACTGACTTGCCTAGTTAAATAAAGGTTAGAAAAAAATAGGAATATAGTCTTGTCCAGTTTTGTATAGTTTCAGATCTGATAGTTTATTAATATTTTCTTAAGCTGTTTTTTTGTCTCAATGCCAACTAATTAACCATTTCGAAGATGACAATGCAACAACTTCAAGATACATTTTTACTGTGACGTCTAGCAAATTAGCATTGGTTAATCAACATCCAATATACAACATTTTTGCAGTAAAATCTCACATATTTGCACACACACCCTTCCCACTCACCGATTTGGTCCTCTGGGATGAGTGACTCGATGGGGGGCTCCAGCTCAGAGCTCTGCCGCAGATAGCTCTTCATCTGGGTGATGAACTGGCGTAGCGTCTGCAGCAGCTCCAGCCCTGAGGCGTGGCACTGCCAGGCCTGGCTGCCAACACCCTCCTGCAGGAAGCTCAGGTAGTCCTGTACTAGGCAGCCAAAGTACGAGCCCTTATCCCTGGACAGCTCCAGGACTCTCCGTATGGCCCGTTTCTCAGGGGTTAGGAGTGAGAACACCCCACTCATCTTACGGAAGTGGCCCCTGAAGGCCCGCTGGATGACCATTGCCCCGGCACTGGCTCGCCGTTTGGTGCGCAGCCCAGGAGGGGTGATGGCCAGGTCCTGGTTGTTCTCCAGGCTCACGCCAAAGTCTGCTTCGTCTTCGTAATCATCATCTTCCTCCATGCTGCTGTAGGGGTGGGTGAGGGGCAACACCAGGTTATTGGTGGTGGGTGGGCTGGGTTCAGGGAGTGGGGGGAAGAAGTCTACTGAGTCGGCGGAGGAGTCGGTGGAAAGGCTCATGTCGCTAAGGCGCTGGACGCAGTCCCCTTCTCTTCCGCCTCTTCCTCCTTCCTCTTGGCGGGAGGGGGCTTGGTGTTGAGTGGACTGACTGTTTCCCTCTGTGTTGTCATCGGGCGTGGTTGCGTTTCTCAGTGTCCGCTTAGCCAGACTGAGAGATATGGCGTTCTCAATAGTCTGATCATCGAGAGCAAGATGACAGTCGCTTGGGGAGGAGAGGGACAAAGGCAAGGAGTAGATGGGGGCACTGATGCTGAGCTTCTTGGGAGGGGAGGATGAGAGGAAAGAAGAGGATGGGCTGATTCTCAGAGGGGAACCCAGGCGGGAGAGAAGGCTACTGCCTTTCTCCCTCTCTCCTCCTTTCTCCCCCACCCTCTCCTTCTCTTTGGGAGGGTTGATCCAGGATATCTTCTCCGGCATGCTGCGCTGGCGTTGAGCGCAGGCAGGGCGACGGGGGGCACAGCAGGGAGGTGGGGGGCGAGGAGGTGGCGGGAGGGAAACTCTGTTAGCCCGGCTCACACTGCCACAGCTGTTATGATGCTGGGGGCTGTTGCCAGGGCTATCACTCTGAGGGCTGTCGCTATGGGGTTGAGGGCTTTCGTTAAGTTGCTCTGGGTTGCTGGTACAGTGCTGTTGTTTTACTTGTACCGTTGTAGCTGTACTGTTGTTGTTTAGGTGCTGGGGGTTGTTGTTGTGGCTGGTGGAGGGAGGGGTGTGGTTGCCTCCCTCTGGGGGGTGAACCTTTAGGAAGAGGGGGTTGATGAAGCAGAGAGCCCCGTTGGACTGGGAACTCTCCAGCTGGGATGGGGTGCGGGTGACCAGTGGGGTGGAAACGAATCTCTGCCTCAGCCTAGGTGATTGGTCGTGGGTGTTTGTCCTGGACAACCAGGAGACAGAACTCCTCCTGCGGCAATGCTCAGAGTCCCAGAAACCTGCAGGAGAGAGAGGATCAGACACCACAATAGCAACATTAATGTAACCTAACACTAACATCATGCCAACATTAATATTTCAATGTTGCCCTAACTCACAATAACATTACTGGTCAAACGCTGCTGGAGTCCGCCTGATATTACATAACAGCGAAACATAAGGGTAACATGATACTGTAATATAATAATCAACACAAAGTAACTGTTCTACATTAAAGGGATAGTTCAGGATTTTGGCAATAAGGACCTTTTTATAAAAAATGTTTTACCCCTTTGTCATGATATCATGGACTCGTGAAAGGCGAAGGTCGAGAGCCAATGCATCCTCCGAACCACGACCCTACCAAGCCGCACTGCTTCTTGACACACTGTTCGCTTAACCCAGAAGCCAGGCGCACCAATGTGTCGGAGGAAACAATGTACAACTGGCTACCGAAGTCAGCGTGCATGTACCGGGCCCGCCACAAGTATTCGCTAGAACGCAAATGGGACAAGGACATCCCGGCCGGCCAAACCCTCCACCTTACCCGGACGACGCTGGGCCAATTGTGCGGCGCCTCATGGGTCTCCAGGTTGAACCCGGGTCTGTAGTGATGCCTCAAGCACTGCGATGCAGTGTCTTAGACCGCTGCGCCACTCGGGAGGCCGGCGCATTTATATACTTCCCCAGTATCAGATGAATTTGTGGATACCATTTTCTGTCTCTGCGTTCAGTTTGAAGGAAGTTGCTAACATGGTTTAGCGCAATGACTGGAAGTCTACAGGAACAGCTAGCATTGGCTTGCAAAACTACCTGTAACTTCCTTCATACTGGAGCAGATCAGTGCCAACACATCATTCAGGGCAGGTGGGGCAGAGCTAGGTAAGTTAATAAAGCCGCATACAAACATGGTCTCTTTTTTGCTTTCTTGAGTAAGGCAGCTCCAAGATGCAGGTGTTTCAGCCTAGCTCAGTGCTTTCTGTGGTGGTGGGACAGCCTGCGGAAAATACGGAGCGGCAATATTCTCTAGTTGCGACGTGATTGGCTCAGTATTCTGTCACTCGGGGACACTACGTCACCTCAAAATCTCCGGGGATAGCTCAAATTCAAGCCCCTTGGGTGCTGCCAGAGTTACATTAGAAGTGCCCATCCAAGAAGGCTCAAGGTCATTGGCAATAGATACAATTACGTCAAATCACGTTATATCTACCGTAGCTTTGATTGGACTGATCATGTCAACATCATACTTTCAAAGTCTTAGCTAGCAGTCATCATCAACATAAATCAAGTCGACAATCTACTGGCAAATCCTTTTCAATCAAGTTTGAAATCGCAAATTCAACAGATGAATGGTTTGGAATGAATCAGTGGCTAACTGAAAGCATTGAAAAGCAATCACTAGCCTGCTATTCAGTGGAGTGGGTGTGTGGTCCAAGTCTGGGTTTAAGGGTCTCTTTTCCAAGCTTAAAAGGATAAAACATTCAACATTGGCCATGCTTTCAATCCAGCATGACTTCTGGCACGTTCAAAACAACTGGAAACTCAGAACTAGGAAATCTCAGACTTGTGTGAGTTCAAAAAACAACTGGGAACTCTGAAATAAACTAGCTCCAGCTGGGAAAATACTTTTTGAACGGTCATTCAACTCGGAATTGCAAGTCAGGAACTCGGCCTCTTCCCAGAGCTCTGACCTGAAGACCACTGACGTCATGATTCAACATTGTTTTTTAAAGTTCCCAGTTGTCATGAAAGCACCATAAATCCAGAGAATAAAACTTTAATGACAAGGTTTGATGACAAAATTTGCCCACAAAGGACCGCCGTACCACCTTCCTGTTCAAGTGAGCACAGCACAAGGCATGTCCAAAAATGTCTTGTATGCTACTGCATAAATTATGTAATATGCCATGGAGATATGTATACTGTAGCTAAGAAAGGAACAGTAAGTGTATGTTGTGTAGTAAGCTGTTAGTAGCCCATGTGCCTCACCCTAATAATTGTGTTCCTTTTCTCCTCATAACTTAGCCTACTGTTCTGACTTGGTGGTGCACATGTAGCCTATAGCCTGTTTTAGAGAAATGTCATCATCGAATATTGTAAGAGCTTTCACTGTCTGCTTATATGCCCCCTTTAGTTATCCTACAGTTCTGAGAACACTAAGAACGGCCCATGTTATGAATTCTGTCGCTGTACATTTAAAAAGTACTGAACAAATACTTATATTGACTACGTCAGTCCTAGCTCGCTCATTAAATGTCTAAATTGAAATTACGGATTACTTCTTATCCGCTCCACCAAGATTTTCATGCTAAAATCTCCACTGGAGCAGATGCATACAAATGGAAACGAGGAGTTCATCTGACTCTGGGGAAGTAGATAAATCCTGAACTATCCCTTTTAAACAGAGGCTACAACAGCCTGATAATAACACTGATGCAGCTACTGAGGAAAAAGTAGGCAACAACAATGCCAATGCACATCAACATTACACCATGAGTAAATTAAGCTACTGTTATCATACCACGTTGCCAATGCCTATTACCTACATCACATAATATTATACAAGAGAATTGTTGCAAATAAATACAACCATACCTGCATAATGCACACAGTAACTTTCCAATGAGTAACCATAAAGGACTTACGAAGAACAGTGCTAGACACTACTGTACACAGCCACCAACCAAAGCCATATACCAAAAAATTATACTCTATGCAATAACTAAACCTGCTATATGAGACACGTCCACTGAAGAGCTCATACAACAGATCTGTACTAGACAGAGAACTCAGACAGATTCTATAGCACAATAAAAGACAAAGCTGTACCAGACACAGCCACGTCACAATGTAAGAGCAGAGAAACATTGACTTACTGTACTCGCATCAACTTACAGCAGACAAAGCTCGGATTTTAGTTTACCGTAGTTTTACTAGTGTGAGAACTTTAGAGCACACTGCTGCCTCTGTCCAGCCTTGCTGTCATGTCTCACACACACGGATTGTGTTATGACTCACACATGCAAATGGAGTGCATGGGGCGGACTGTCAACACAGTATTCTCTCCTCCCCCAGTCACCCCCTCACTCTAGCGCCAGTCTGTCAGTTTTTCTAACCCACTCCTCCAGACTTATTTTTCTTCGCTGATTTGCATAATTATTTCATTTAGCAGCTCTTCAGTTTTCTGAATCAGTTACCTTTACAGTCCATTATTGTTCCTTGTCAACAATAGCACAGTAGTACTTAATCTTTGATATTTCTTGTTGATAATTATTGATAAAAGTTTAAGTAGTGTCAGCAGCATACCACCCTGCATCCCACTTCTGGCTTGCCTTTGAAGTTAAGCAGGGTCGTTCCTGGTCAGTCCTTGGATGAGAGACCAGATGCTCTGGTCTTAAGGACAACTGCCCCTTAGGCCGTTTAAAACCAGAGAAATCGGTTCTGTGTGGCATCGATATGAGTCAGAAACATAAATGAGTGTCAAAATTGACTAAAAAGTGTAAATAAGATAATATGGGTCATAAAGTCTTGTCCGAAATGGAGTTTGGCAAGTGAATGCGTCATGACTTAAGGGGTTTGTTTTAGATTACAATTATATAAACAATTCATGCCACCTTTTGCCTAATAATATGTAGTGGACCACGTTTTCTGGGAAAAGACTGGGCGAGTTTGCTTTGCATGGCCCAGTGCCCCGGGCAGGTAGAGACCTCTCCTTAGGAAGACCAATTGAATGGTTTTAAAGGAGAAAACCCGCCCATGCAAAACTAATTCACCAGACAACAGTGCATCTTTGGCAGTAGCTTAATGTGCAATGCACATATTGATCGGGAAATAGTTACTAGTGAAAATGGGTTTCTGTTAAGTTGTTCAACAATCAGATGGACAGAACCTGGATTATATCCAACTCTAGATACAAGTTCAAAGGTGGAGACTGTGCCTGGTGTTTTTGATGACAGCGAGTTGGCTAGCTAGCTACATTATTTGATAATGCTAACGAGTAGCAATGTGTTGTAGAACGAGTGTCTCATAACACACATTCCAGACACTGGTTCTTGCCATAACTGAAATCTAACAGAGATATATATCCACTAGCTAACATTAGATAGGCTATCCTGCTGCAGATAGCTATCCCCCAAGCCGTGCTAACTAGCTGCTATTAGCATGACTAAACACAAGGTCAGCGCCTCTTCCGCTCTACTTTAGTCCACAGATAGAACTGAATTAGCCCTTGTCTGTTGTGATTGAATGGCAAATACACAACCCCCCCAAAAAACAACAACATGAAACCACACCCCGAAGACAACTCTTGTTTGCGTTCATTAATGGCCAGTAGCATTTTTTAAATTAGAATTGATGAAAAATGAGGACAAATCAGAAAGTGCAGTTCTCCGTTAAGATTACCCTGTTTCTAAACATAAAATAATATGTAGCAAATCACTTGTCTTGGACAAAAATCACACATTCAGTGTTATTATTATTATTATTAACTGTTGAGTCTGAGGGTTGAACTGGTTGCATCTGAAATCCTGTCTCACAGGTAACACACCTCAGGCACTGGGAGGGTGTGGCCTAATGGTAAAATCTAAAACTGTCATCTGGGAAAATCTAGGGTGAGCTGAAGACTGGAGGTGAGGGAAACCGGAATTACAGGCAGATGACAGAGTGAATAAATTCTGCCAAAGTTCAGCCTCTTGGTAAAGAAAGAGAAATGTCTGCTAATGGTTCGCTGATTGAAAAACGTTTTAATCAAGCATCTGCTAGTATGTCAAGCTACTGTGCACCACCTGGTCGTGCTGCTGCATCAGTTTAAACTATTCTGCCTGCGGCTATGGAACCCTGACCTGTTCACCGGACCTGCCACCTTGTCCCAGACCTGCTGTTTTCAACTCTCAATCTCTACCGGACCTGCTATTTCAACATCTAAATGCCTGTCTATGAAAAGCCAAGTGACATTTAATCCTGATGTATTTACCTGTTGCAACCTCTACAACCACTGTGATTATTATTTGACCCTGCTGGTCATCTATTGTTATAATCTCAACCCGGCACATCCAGAAGGGGACCCCTCAAAGCCTGGTTCCTCTAGGTTTCTTCCTAGGTTTTCGCCTTTCTAGGGAGTTTTTCCTAGCCACCGTGCTTCTACATCTGCATTGCTTGCCGTTTGGGGTTTTAGGCTGGGTTTCTTTATAGCACTTTGTGACATTGGCCAATGTAAAAAGGGCTTTATAAATACATTTTATTGATTGACTGACTTTCAAATCAAGCTCATCTTCTGCTGGTCTGTTAACCAGACAAACAGTTAAATAGACAGACAGAATGAAATAGTCTACTTTCTCTGAAGCATATATGGACACAGCCCCACTGTATTGAATCAGAACCACGTCACAGGTATGTTACCAAGCCAGACGTCAGAACTGAGCACTGGTGTCCTTTGTTTTGTCCAAAGCCATATTTCAGTGACGCAACATTGCCTACCTACACACACAGCTCATCGAGCATGGCCACCTATATGAACATCATTAAAATCCATGTGAACCTTCACTGACGCGCATCTACCTCTACACACACACAAACCCAAGCATTGTTTAAGTCTCAATCACATTCAGGGGGGAAAGCTACACAGTGGGCCAGTTGTGTGTGAAGATCACTCGAAACCACACCAAAGGAAGTATGTTATCAAATCAGTGTGTCACCGAGGCTAGTATAAGCCATACATTGGCTCTTTCAGAAGCATCTAGGCAGAGTGACATTATGGCTTTGGCACAGAGAGCACATTGCAGTGACTGAGTTAGAGTTTTAAGACCCCAGTGAGGCCTACTCGGGGTTCCAGGGCCCCCGTGATCCCCTGATCCTGTGCCCAACCGAGCAGCACTGATTTGGGGTTCAGAGGCACTGTTCCTATTGGTGACTCATGGAGCCATGTCATTTTGGGCTTTTACTAATTTAACTCGGAGATTTACGATTACAGCCTAAGGAAGAACATTTGCTTGTTTTAAACAGAACCAATGTGGGATTAGACCTAAAGTACTTAAGACTTTTCTAAAGCGACTACAGTCAACTAGCAGGTAGTCAATGACCATCCAGCTACAGAGTGAAGCTATACTTTTAATCGTCATGCTTCAGATGTGCATTATCAATACAAATGTACAGTATCAGTCTAGTGGACACTCACCTGCTCCTAGCTTGGCCAACTCCTCCAAGTCTGTTGGTGTCATGGCTGCAGAGATGGCTTCAGGAAGCTTTAGAGTGAATGGCAAGACATCCCTAAGAGAGGCAGACAAAGTCAATATGTGAGATGAATGAGCTAGAAAGAGAAAGGGAATTAATCCCTGTCCCTGCTGTGAGTCATTTCATTAGGGTGACCAAACAGCCCTTCCATAACTAGTGTTTGTCCCATGTGTGGTAGGTAGATATCTAAATAAATACAAATAAAGCGCCTTATTAAGGTCAAGCACAGGCCAAGAGGCTCAGCACCCCACCCTGTTTCTTCCTGTGTCTCAAATAACTTTAACAAGTCTGAAGTGCACATTTCTTTAGGTCTAATTGACTAAGACAAACAATCATGGCAAAGAATTGTACAAACATCGTTCAGAAATCAGAATCAGGCTGCTATTCACAACAGCTTTTAGACCTTTTAGCCATGCACACGTTTGGCTCGGAATCAGTCAAAAATACTGTACACTCGAAGTTCATCATAATCTTCGTCCCCTTATGTTTTGTTTGCGGTTTTGTTCCTGTCTCCATACGTAAACACAAGCTACAGTACAAGGCCTGTTTTCTTCATCGTACACAATTCCTGCTGGTTCCCCCCCCATGTTGATTTATGGCCTTGACATGTTGCCATTCACCACCACCAGAGAGGGATATATTTTAAATCAAGCACAACCTCAAAGTTTTATCTAAGATTAGCATAGTTTGAATAGCCTCGAGTTTCAAAAAGAACAGGCCTTTCGTGATACCTTGTTTACAAACCAAAGTTAAAAAAAATAAAGAAATCTAGTGCTGAGCGATAAGTGCTTTTTGAGGTTGGTTCGGTTAAAATTGTCACGTTTTTCCTCGATTTATTTTACACATTTAATGTATTAATGACAGTTAATTTAGAGCTTTTTAATGGAAATTCCAAAGCCAAAAATAGTGAACATTCAATTGCCTTAACATTGAAAATATTCCATTGTCTCTGTCAGGTCCACATAGCAAAATATGAAATTAAATATTTCAGTTGTGTACGTTAGTTTTATTTTTCAATCCTTAAAGTCATCTCATCTCTGCTCAGACAGTAGCAGCCAACCAGCCCAGCCTGGTCTCAGACTAGATGTAACATAGGAAACGTAAATCCGAACATGTTTGGTATGTTTACATAAGACAGATGGTTACTTAGTAGGGGTGTTGGTCGGCGTGGATGGGTGGGCGTCTAGCAACTTTAACTACTTGTACATTTTTAGCTACTTAGCAACTACTTAGCATGCTAGCTATCCTTCCCCTAACCTTAACCATTTAACCCAACTCGTAAATTTAACCCTAACCCCTAGCCTAGATAACATTAACCACCTAGCTAGAATTCGTAACATAATTGTAAATTATGCAAATTCATAAAATATAATACAAATTGTAATTAGTAACACATCATACAAAATGGTTGATGGACATCCACTAATTAATACATACCATACTAAATGAAATGTTTTACGTACAGAATAATATGAAATGCTCTGAGACCAGGTTGGCCAGCCAGACAACCATCTAACATAATCTCTGTACTGTACTGTGTCTTTAGGCATCCTAGGCTAGCCTTCCTCAGTATGCTGGAGAGCTGAATTACAATATTTTTTCACTTGTTTTTCAAAGTAGATAAGGCATACTTTCACATACTCTTGTTTTGTGTACATTCCTCTCACACTCGGCGGCGTATGTGGTCTGTGTGTGTATCTAACAACGAAGCAGGCGTAAAAGTGTACCCATCTCTGTCCGAGCCAGACAAGAGCAGGCGCAATGGATGATGGTCATTGTAGTTCATTCAGTAGCGGTGTGTGAGTAAAATCACTGGGGGAAAAAAAAAGGGCTGAATATACAGTATCACACCACAGGTTGTAATAACTTTTTTTTTTTTTTATCCTGGCTTGGCTTCCCCAGTGATTTTACCCACACACCGCTACTGAATGAACTACAATGACCATCATCCATTGCGCCTGCTCTTGTATGGCTCGGACAGAGATGGGTACCCTTTATGCCTGCTTAGCCACTGGAGGACAACAACAAGATGCCACAATTCAACTTGTTTCTGTCAATTACGTTTACTCTCGATGTGATTTGATAAGACTGACAACAAATACAAACTGCCTTCCCTTCACACTTTTTTGCCGCCCCAGAACCATTGAGCTCGCTCAGTTCAGCGCAACGCTGATTGGCTATTGTTTTAGCTTTTTTTTTTTTTTTTTTTTTATCAAGAGAGGGGAAATGCTCGCTGGCTTCCCTTGCATTCAATGCTATAGGCGACAACAATGTCATACTATTTTGGACCAGACAGCATCAGATAGATGGCCTACACACACAGAGACGCGTTGTTTTGCTCGCTCGGATGCTTTCTCCGGTGAGATACTGTACATTCAGCCTCTTGCGAATGTAAGGAAAATTATGAAACAAAAGATGCATGTTTCTTTTCCTTGGTAATTTTTTTGGGGGAAGCCTGGCTTCACTTAGCATCCATGAATACACACCCCTGAATTAATAACATGTTACGGCGCAGAAATAGCTTAAATATTCCCTTCAGCACAGCGTCCCATATAGTTATACTTCATTGCTCTCATGAATGATTTCATTGGGCTCACAAAAAAACCAAAACTAAATGTAATTCAAGTAATTGAACCAAACTAGAAAAACACAAGTTGGGTTAATTGCTCAACATTAGTAAAGAAAACAGTGCAATAGTCTCATCACATGAAATGATGAGGTGGCCAGTAAAAAGCCATTCTCTGAACTTTCACTGATTCATGGTCTACAAAGATGGGGCCTACGGAGATGGCAGCATCACGACTAGCGCTTAGGAAACGTTGTATTGTTAGATATTACTGCACTGTCAGAGTAAGACGCACAAGCATTTCCCTAAACACGTGTATATGACCAATACCGGTCTTCAAAAGGAATAGGTGATTTATAGATTGGATGGTACAGTTTTTGGGGTGTGTTTTACCTGCTGATGCAGCAGAAAGCCACAAGACGGAACAGGTCTGCAAAGCTGAGGCCCGATCCCTCCAAGGAGAACGCTGTGGAGACATATATATTTAAGGAACCGTGAGACATTTCCATAGGCTATTCCCATAATCAAAACAACAGCGGGGCAACATTCCTAGATGAGAGAAGGAGTGATGTTTTCACTTGGGAACTACAGTGACATACTATACACAAATACACATAGCGTTATCGCGGGTAGTTAACTTATCACTGTTTCCTAATGTTTTTCATTCCATTATGGTCTACTGAGAGACAACTTTGTAGAAAAACTGTTGCTCACACTTTTGGGTCACTAAGACAACGGAGTACACATCTGGTGCCTTGCTGGTTCATTTGCCAAGGCATGAAAAGCCAGACAAAGTCAACTGTATACAAGTCTTTAATAACCTATAAAAGGAGGGATGGACGGAGAGAGAGGGAGAAATAAATTGACATTTTAATTGAGATTGGGGTAATGCAGGAAGTGATAGAGAGATGGAGGGAAAGGGAGAGATAATGTGTATTTAATATACAGTACTCTACATTTGCACATTCTAGCCTGGATACTTGACTGTTGTTGCATCAGTACTCCAGTTAGCGTAAAAAACTAAACTGACCTAGGATCAGCATCTATACTGAACAAAAATACGAACGCAACATGGAACAATTTCTAAGGATTTTGCGTTACAGTCCATATAAGTAAATCAGTCAATTTAAATAAATAAATTAGGACCATATCTAGAGATTTTACATGACTGGGCAGGGGTGCAGCCATGGATGGGTCTTGGAGGGCATAGGCCCACACACTGGTGAGCCAGGCCCAGCCAATCAGAATGATTGTTCCATGGCCAAACAATGCCCAGTTAGCTGCCTAGCTCAGTGAGGCTTTTTGCAGGAGAGACGCGAGTGCTTTTCTGACAGGCTGGCATGGCTGAGTGTGCCTACGCCTAGTAAAACCATTTACAGAGAATTTGAGAGCAAGCTGCAACAGGCCATAACACGTACCAGGCTACATAACATTAAGACAGAAAACCATACCAAATACCGGGTCAGCAATAGTTGTAGCTTAAATCAGATTGTTCTATTCAACCCAAGAACATCAAAAGAGAGGCAGCTATATTAATCCTGGTTTAAAGAAGTGAATCTTTGTGTGACTTAACAGCAAGACACATAACTACGTTCACTAGACAAGTATTGGGAAATAGGCTTGTGGAAACTCCCAGTGCATTCTGCATCGACCTCAGAGTAGAGAGAAGATAATAATGTTGAGGCCCAGGTAACGAAACGCCACCTACTGTACTGTGACAGAAGCACATCAACACTGGTGTTGATTTTTAAAACCAAAGGATATAATAGATAAAAATGGAATATTCAAATGATTAGAGGAAAACATGTTTGTTTGTTGAGAAGCTTATAATAACACAGTTCTATGGGGGAATAAAGATCCATAATAGATGGGAATTAACAGGCCATGTGCTTACTGTATTGACACTCCTTCACAGGGAATTCTTTGATGGGTGTCTCAGAGTCCTGGTGCATCCGCAGAGAGATCACCTTCATCTGCAGGGTAGTCGACTTTCTCACCAGAAACGTCTGCAGCCAGGGGGGAAAAAGCCCATTGAGAAACACAGACATCAATAAAAACTTTGAAAATGGAGAATCAGACACTTCTGAAGTACTTGTCTCATTTAGTCCTCCATTGTGTGAGATTGTAAGGGCGTCGGAGTATCGTGAGCTTGTTGCATGAATAGGAGTGTCATTTTTATTTCACCTTTACTTAACCAGGAAAATATACCCTTGAGTTTAGAAACCTTTTTTGTGAGGGGGACCTGGCAAGAGGCCAGCAGGAAGTAGTCAGTGTGTACATACAACACAAGAGCACAATACATTAAAAAACGAACAACATTTTCCTCTATCAGAGCTTTAAAGTCAGTAAACGATTCCCTCTCTTCCAGTTTTAAAGTATTTTGCAGCTAGTTCCAAGACCAAGGAGCATTATAGGAACATTTCATTTTCCCCCATTTCCATCCTGGCCTTAGGTACTGTGAAAGATGGTAGCAGCTGAGAACGGAGATTAAGTTTGTGATGACCTTGTATGTTTGTGATGACCTTGTAAGTGAGGATCACAAATAAGTATCAAATACTGCAAGCACTGCTTTGTACACAAAGATGTACCAGTACATCAGCCTTCTCGCAGGAAGAGAGGGCCACTTCACCATGTCATATGGTGTAGAAAACACCTTCCTAATATTGAGTTGCACCCCCTTTTTCTCTCAATTCGTCAGGGCGTGGACCCATGTTGACTCCAATGCTTCCCACAAGTTGGCTGGATGTCCTTTGGGTGGTGGACCACTCTTGATACACATGGGAAACTGTTGCACGTGAAAACCCCAGAAACGTTGCGGTTCTTGAAACACTCAAACCGGTGCGCATGGCACCTACTACCATACCCCGTTCACCCTCTGAATGGCTCACACACACACAATCCATGTCTCTTTTGTCTCAAGGCTTAAAAATCCATATTTAACCTGTCTCCTTTTCTTCATCTACACTGATTGAAATGGATTTAACAGGTGACATCAATAAGAGATCATAGCTTTCGCCTTGATAATCTATGTCATGGAAAGAGCTGTTGTAAAGGCCACATCCAATATTTTTATGATGCCCAAATCAAATGGCTAAATTTATTTTATTTCACCTTTATTTAACTAAACAAGTCAGTTAAGAACAAATTCTTATTTACAATGACAGCCTACCAAAAGGCAAAAGACCTCCTGCAGGGACGGGGGCTGGGATTAAAAATATAAATAAATAAAATATAAATATAGGACCAAACACACATCACGACAAGAGAGACAAAACAACACTACCTAGAGATACCTAAGACAACAACATAGCAAGGCAGCAACACATGACAACACAGCATGGTAGCAACACAATATGACAACATGGTAGCAATGTAATTGATTGAATTGGGTCCTGTGAATTGAATTGAGTCCTGTGACTGGGCAACTGGTCTCACCCCAGTGGGCTGTTGTTGCAGGTTGCGTGTGGCTTCTGCATGGCTCCATCCCAGCTGCAGCCACACAGCGTGCGTTTGCACCAGCCTGTCCAGCACACTCATCCTTCTACGCAAAGAGTCGCCCGAATCCCTTACTCCAGCAAGCCCCGCCCTCACACCACAGGAAGGAGCCTGTAGGAACAGACCTCCCACCTCCCCATCCAGCCTGAGAGAGGGAGAAAGGTGAAGAAATTAGAAATATACCATTTAAATCCCCTATTTGTTTACTGATAGTGACACACACACACAAACACAAACACACACACACGAAAGTAATAAATCAGACTGACTTTTTATTATTGAGTTGAATTTATGAATGGATTTCAATACAGAAACGAACAACTTCTAATAATGAAATGACTCAAAGCAAGCATGCCTACCGAAGGCCCTTGCCCGTCACCACTCATACTTCTGCAGAAATGGGTGCGTCTTCAATTCCACAGAAATTGCATCGACATCCTATCAGGGCGGACCAGACTGCTAGCGCCATTGATTTTGACAAATCACTATTGGTGTGAATATTTAGCAATCTTCATATGACATGGGTATGTTATTATAATAATAATACTAATAATACTAATAATAATAATAATACACTGAGTGTACAAAACATTAGGAATTACAGACTGACCAGGTGGATCCAGGTGAAAGCTATGATCACTTATTGATGTCACTTGTTAAATTCCCTTCAAAATCCATATATCTCAGGGGTGTCAAACTAAATAAGCCCCGCTATATTGGAAAAAAAGACATAGCCCATTATGTTAACAACTACGAGCCAAACTGGCCATTGTTTTATTTGAAAAAAAAAATGTCCCTTTATAAAATGTCCATAGGATGCTATATATAGCATTTTAATGAAAGACATGGAGACCTGCACACTGTCAAAAAAGAGGAATACATCTACAGTTGAAGTCTGAAGTTTACATACACTTGAAGTCATTAATTTCATGTTAACAAATTATAGTTTTGGCAAGTTGGTTAGGAAATCTACTTTGTGCATGACAAGTAATTCTTCCAACAATTGTTTACATACAGATTATTTCACTTATATTTCACTATATCACAATTCCAGCGGGTCAGAAGTATACATACACTAAGTTGACTGTGCCTTTAAACAGCTTGGCTTTAGAAGCTTCTGATAGGCTAATTGACATAATTTGAGTCAATTGTAGGTGTACCTGTGGATGTATTTGAAGGCCTACCTTCAAACTGAGTGCCTCTTTGCGCGACATCATGGGAAAATCAAAAGAAATCAGCAAATAAAATTGTAGACCTCCACAAGTCTGGTTCATCCTTGGGAGCAATGAAGGAGACACGTTCTGTCTCCTAGAGATGAACGTACTTTGGTACGAAAAGTGCAAATCATTCTCAGAACAATAGCAAAGGAGGAAACGGGTACAAAAGTATCTATATCCACAGTAAAACGAGTCCTATAATCAACATAACCTGAAAGGCCGCTCAGCAAGGAAGAAGCCACTGCTCCAAAACCGCCACAAAAAATGTTTGGAGGAAAAAGGGGTAGGCTTGCAAGCCGAAGAACACCATCCCAACCGCGAAGCACGGGGTGGCAGCATCATGTTGTGGGGGTGCTTTGCTGCAGGAGGGACTGGTACACTTCACAAAATAGATGGCATCATGAGGAAGGAAAATTATGTGGATATATTTAAGCAACATCAAGACATCAGTCAGGAAGTTAAAGCTTGGTCGCAAATGGGTCTTCCAAATGGACAATGACCCCAAGCATACTTCCAAAGTTGTGGACAACAAAGTCAAGGTATTGGAGTGGCCATCACAAAGCCCTGACCTTAATCCTATAGAAAATGTGTGGGCAGAACTGAAAAGGCGTGTGCGAGCAAAGAGGCCTACAAACCTGACTCAGTTACACCAGTTCTGACAGGAGGAATGGGCCAAAATTCACCCAACTTATTGTGGGAAGCTTGTGGAAGGCTACCCGAAACGTTTGACCCAAGTTAAACAATTTAAAGACAATGCTACCAAATACTAATAGAGTGTATGTAAACTTATGACCCAATGGGAATGTGATGAAAGAAATAAAAGCTTAAATAAAATCACTATTATTATGACATTTCACATTCTTAAAATAAAGTGGTGATCCTAACTGACCTAAGACAGGGATTTTTTACTAGGATTAAATGTCAGGAATTGTGAAAAACTGAGTTTAAATGTATTTGTAAACCTCAACTGTATATGGCATTAACATATTAAAACAAAATAAGAAGCACTCAATTTGTTTTAGTCGAGTTGCCAAGACTTCTGCTCAGATGTTGCTGTGATAGGCCGACAGGTTTCTCATTTGCATGGTGTTTTTGTTGCAGTTTATTCATTGTCAAGCTTTTAAAAACAGAAACCTGCAACATTTTAGTAGCCTAGCTAGGACTGTGGCATGTGTCGGTACACTTTCCTTCCGCTGCGAGCTGTAAAACCGGAAAACACGAAAGCAGCGCAACAGGCTGTCAATTCACCGATGCGAGCGCAACAGGCTGTCAATTCATAACGTAGAGGGACTCAACTGTTGACTCACTTGTGTGTCTTATTGTCCTTTAGTAGTAATTTAAACTAAATTAACTATTAATATATTATTAATTTAACTTAAATTAATTTAGTTTAAAGATATATTACAGTGCACTGGATAGCTCATGTGTGAGAGTGTGTGTGTGGCAATGCACTGCCATTTGGCGTGCAGCACGTTGGCAGTGCTTGCTGTGACAGCGCATTACGGGTGGTATGGAAGGGACAAAATTAATTGAAATGTGTCATGGGATGGATTCGGCCTGTGGGCCTTGTGTTTGACACGTGGTGTAGATGGAGGGGAGGAGACAGGTTAAAGAAGGATTTTTAAGCCTTGAGACATGGACTGTGTATGTGAGCCATTCAGAGGGTGAATGGACAAGACAAAACATTTAAGTGCCATTAAACAGTGTATGGTAGTAGGTGTCAGGTGCACTGGTTTGAATGTGTCAAGACCTGCAACGCTGCTGGGTTTTTCCATGCTCAACAGTTTCCTGTGTGTATCAAGAATGGTCCACCACCCAAAGGACATCCAGCCAACTTGACAACTGTGGGAAGCATTGGAGTCAACATCCCTGTGGAACAGTTTCCACACCATGTAGAGTCCATGCCCCAACAAATTGAGACTGTTCTGAGGGCAAAGGGGGGTGCAACTCCATAGTAGAAAGGTGCTCCTAATGTGTTGTACACCCAGTGTAATCTACATGTCTTTATGTAACTGATGTCAGGTAACCTGTAACCCATAATCTGATTTACACAAATATGCTTGGGAAATCCCTGAAAAGCTTTCTCGTAAACACAATGACATCATGAAACTCAGCTACCCGAATGACCAGAGCACACTATCCCCACTTGCTGGTGGACACCGGGAACTACAGACCTCCAATCAACGTTACTCAAACTGGCACACTCATCATCCTCCTCCTCCTCCTCCTCCTCCTCCTCCTCCTCCTCCTCATTAATCATTCTTATCAAACATCCAGTAACAATCAATTCAACCTCTGTTGTTATTACACTTGAAAACACAGAAAGTGGTCTGAAAGGGAATTCTAGTTGTTCCTCAAGGAAACAATCACTGTTTAAATGTCCTCCTCCTTTTCTCTCCCTCTAACATTCCCAGCCAACGTTAGTTTTCCATCAGCCCATGAAAAGGCTGGAGCAAGTCTGCTCATCGTACCACTACTAGAGTAAACAGATGGACGGACAGTCTGCTCATCGTACCTCTACTAGAGTAAACAGATGGACGGACAGTCTGCTCATCGTACCTCTACTAGAGTAAACAGATGGACGGACAGTCTGCTCATCGTACCACTACTAGAGTAAACAGATGGACGGACAGTCTGCTCATCGTACCACTACTAGAGTAAACAGATGGACGGACAGTCTGCTCATCGTACCACTACTAGAGTAAACAGATGGACAGACAGTCTGCTCATCGTACCACTACTAGAGTAAACAGATGGACAGACAGAACAACTTTGTTAGTCAGTTTGTTTTAAACACACTTACCCCTGTAGTATTACAGGCTCTGGGTCTCCCTCTGCTAGCGCAGCCTTCTGCACCATCTCCTTCTGCACCATCTCCTTCTGCACCATCTCCTTCTGCACCATCTCCTTCTGCACCATCTCCTTCTTCAGAGATCCGATCTCAGAGGCAAACGAGTCGATCAGCTATTGCACAGAAAGACGGAAGAAGAGTCGATTAGTGACGAGGGATAGAGAGAGGGAGTAAGAGGCAAACAAGTTGAGTTGCATTTTCGTGTGAGAGAACTTTTCCCTCATTCCTGGTCACCTCCAGGGCTGTCCCGACAAAAATAAAAAAAAAACTGTTGATCGAGTCGTCTGTTCTTTCGACTAATTGTTTGGTTACCATTTTTTTTTTTATGTGTATTTTTTCATATATATGTGTTTTAATAAAATCAACTATATGCACTGAGATTTAAGTGCACTGTTTGATAAAATAATGAAGACACAAATAACTTTGAGTGTAAACTTTTACTGCGATACAACGTACAGAACATTGTGTACAGTGAAATATACAGTGGGGAGAACAAGTATTTGATACACTGCCGATTTTGCAGGTTTTCCCACTTACAAAGCATGTAGAAGTCTGTAATTTTTATCATAGGTACTCTTCAACTGTGAGTGACGGAATCTAAAACAAAAATCCAGAAAATCATATTGTATGATTTTTAAGTAATTAATTTGCATTTTATTGCATGACATAAGTATTTGATACATCAGAAAAGCAGAACTTAATATTTGGTAGAGAAACCTTTGTTTGCAATTACAGAGATCATACGTTTCCTGTAGTTCTTGACCAGGTTTGCACACACTGCAGCAGGGATTTTGGCCCACTCCTCCATCCAGATCCTTCAGGTTTCGGGGCTGTCGCTGGGCAATACGGACTTTCAGCTCCCTCCAAAGATTTTCTATTGGGTTCAGGTCTGGAGACTGGCTAGGCCACTCCAGGACCTTGAGATGCTTCTTACGGAGCCACTCCTTAGTTGCCCTGGCTGTGTGTTTTGGGTCGTTGTCATGCTGGAAGACCCAGCCACGACCCATCTTCAATGCTCTTACTGAGGGAAGGAGGTTGTTGGCCAAGATCTCGCGATACATGGCCCCATCCATTCTCCCCTCAATACGGTGCAGTCGTCCTGTCCCCTTTGCAGAAAAGCATCCCCAAAGAATGATGTTTCCACCTCCATGCTTCACGGTTGGGATGGTGTTCTTGGGGTTGTACTCATCCTTCTTCTTCCTCCAAACACGGCGAGTGGAGTTTAGACCAAAAAGCTCTATTTTTGTCTCATCAGACCACATGACCTTCTCCCATTCCTCCTCTGGATCATCCAGATGGTCATTGGCAAACTTCAGACGGGCCTGGACATGCGCTGGCTTGAGCAGGGGGACCTTGCGTGCGCTGCAGGATTTTAATCCATGACGGCGCAGTGTGTTACTAATGGTTTTCTTTGAGACTGTGGTCCCAGCTCTCTTCAGGTCATTGACCAGGTCCTGCCGTGTAGTTCTGGGCTGATCCCTCACCTTCCTCATGATCATTGATGCCCCACGAGGTGAGATCTTGCATGGTGCCCCAGACCAAGGGAGATTGACCGTCACCTTGAACTTCTTCCATTTTCTAATAATTGCGCCAACAGTTGTTGCCTTCTCACCAAGCTGCTTGCCTATTGTCCTGTAGCCCATCCCAGCCTTGTGCAGGTCTTCAATTTTATCCCTGATGTCCTTACACAGCTGTTTGATTGAGTGTGTGGACAGGTGTCTTTTATACAGGTAACGAGTTCAAACAGGTGCAGTTAATACAGGTAATGAGTGGAGGGCTTCTTAAAGAAAAACTAACAGGTCTGTGAGAGCCGGAATTCTTACTGGTTGGTAGGTGATCAAATACTTATGTCATGCAATAAAATGCAAATTAATTATTTAAAAATCATACAATGTGATTTTCTGGATTTTTGTTTTAGATTCCGTCAATCACAGTTGAAGAGTACCTATGATAAAAATTACAGACCTCTACATGCTTTGTAAGTAGGAAAACCTGCAAAACCGGCAGTGTATCAAATACTTGTTCTCCCCACTGTATATATTCAATATGAACGAAACGATTGGATTTAAGCCGATTGGCCACACTTTAAGAGCTGAAAAATTTGCAGTGACGCTCCTCTGGGTATAAACTGTGGATTTGGAAACTAGAAGTGCTCCTGAGTAGAATGCCCCCCCCCCCCCACCCCCTTTACTGCAACACAATCATACAAGTCTCCACAAGGGGGCTAAGTCTCCACAAGGGGGCTAAGTCTCCACAAGGGGGCTAAGTCTCCACAAGGGGGCTAAGTCTCCACAAGGGGGCTAAGTCTCCACAAGGGGGCTAAGTCTCCACAAGGGGGCTAAGTCTCCACAAGGGGGCTAAATCCCCTCAGTTAAAACTTCAGCTCCCTCAGTTTAGTTTTATATCCCCATATAAAAGTGGCAGGTTGGCGCAATTAAAAAAAAAAAAATCTATGTCCGCTGCACTGTTAGCACAATGGACAGAGCGCGCCACAGTGTGTGTAGGGGGCTATGGAAAGCCACTGGGCGGTTAGGTATGACTCCTTTGGGTTTCCATAAAAAGCGGTAGGTTAAGTGAATAACATGATACTCCTCCGCCTGTAATATTTTACCGTTGAAGCTGCTTAATGTCCCCACCACTACAGAGTTTAATAACAAAATCTGAAATTGGCTTGGCCAAAGTACCCAAACAAAGGAGGAGAGCCATGAGCGTCAGCATCAAACCAGAGGGCCGCCGCCAAGCCCAGCAGAGATGATCCTGCCGAGCTCCAGCCATTTCCACGTGCAGAGCCTACCCACTCTTCCACAGGCGCCGCAGGATAATGGCTCCACAGCCACCTCCACCTCCCACTGTTCCTGGTGATCTTGGAGCAGAGGAGCCTGCCCAGATTAGCCTAGAATCCTACCCCAGGCGCAGGTTCTCTGTCCAATAACATACTATGAACCAGTTGTTGCTATTAAATGTAAGAGAGTGGCTGGACTACTCGGTTGCTGCAGATGCAGCATTTAGTTTCCCCATGTCGAAATGATGTGTTGGTTCCAATGCCAATGCAGATAAGGCATTCACCCATGCTGGGTATTCTAACTGGAAGAATGCTATTGATTGTACCAAAGGATTTGCTACGCATGCATCAAGCAAAGAGCATTTTAAATGCACGGCACTGTTGTTCGAAGTGCTATAGGGACATCGGTGTCAATAATAACGGGCAGCTGGCAAGAAATTGCATGTATTTGTCAGTGATTGTGGACATTATAGAGTTCCTTATTTCAAACTATGATGAAATATAGTCTCCGAAAAGACAAGGAACTTGCCAATGTGTTTAGCACCATAGCCAGCAATGCCACATACACATCACACAATATTAAAAATGAAATCATAGGGCTCATTTTCTTTTGTTCACCTTTATTTAACCAGGTAGGCCAGTAGAGTACAAGTTCTCATTTACAACTGTGACCTGGCCAAAGCAAAGCGACAAAAACAACAGACGTACAGTCAATAACAAAGAAAATCTATGTACAGTGTGTGCAAATGTAGTAAGATTAGGAAGGTAATAGGAAGGAAATAATTACAAATTAGCATTAACACTGGACTGATAGATATATGGGGATGAGGTACTAGAGTGGGCTATTTACAGATGGGCTGTGTACAGGTGCAGTGATTAGCAGCAGAGAACTGGAAGGAATGGCGGCCAAAGGAGGTGTTTGCTTTGGGGATGACCAGTGAAATATACCTACTGGAGCGCATGCTACCGGTGGGTGTTGCTATGGTGACCAGCAAGCTGAGATAAGGCAGGGATTTACCTAGCAAAGACTTATAGAGGACCTGGAGCCAGTGGGTTTACATGTCTTAAGCTAAAGTGTACAATACCCGTTGAATATGGCCGGTGTCAGTAAATGTCGGCAAAAAAGCATAATGAAACTGTTGCCAGCAGAGCTGGTTAGGCTGTTTTCATGTTATCCAGAGGTAAACAAATCGTCAAGTGTGCACTATGAACGGTCTGAGAGCGAAACGAGATGGGTGGGGCTAAATCTTAAGAGGGTGTGAACGATGCTGAATGGGAGTAGACAAAGAAGAGCTCTTTACTAGATACCGAAACACTAATATAGAATTCTCAAAAGTGATTTTACAAGTTTATCAACTTTCAAAGCAGAATTACGTTCCCCATTGTTTCTCAAAGGCAGTGTATGATGTAGCTCTTCGAATTAGATAGATAGATACTTTATTGATCCCCGAGGGGAAATTTCTTTGTCAAGCAGCTACGAAACAAACACAGGGCAGGTGCAAAATGCCAGAACGAAAATACACAAAAGACAGATACACGATACATAGAGCGGCAGTATGAAAATACAAGAAGTCTGGGTGCAAAAAAGCTATAAAAAGACATTGCATAGTATGGGTGGATGGCTGAATATGTACACTATACATTGGTGAACGGTTCATGGTTAACTATACTACATAAGACCGAATCCAGGTGGTGAGTTACATAGAAAACTGTGTATATACACACCAAAAAGGTTGACCATTTAGGCTTGAAAAAAATTATCACAATCTCCTATAGAAATACTTTAAATTATTCTTTGTATAACTACTATAAAATATATGACGCAGTCTTATAGCCTTTTTATATCATTATATTCTCTCAATAGGTTTTTGCATCACATTATATTCACTTGAGTACGAATGGGTCGCTTATTCTCAAATAGCTCTGTGTACGAGTCCAGATAATTAACAATGGACTGAGTCAGGCTGCAAGAATGTATACTCCCTAGTCTCAAAGAGTCTCCTGACTGATAAGTAGACTATGAGATGTGTGGCGGAGTATCAAAGGTTCTGTACTTGGGCTGGGACGATAACACCACCTGCCTAGCCACAGAGATGCATTGTACGTCCTAGACTCTGGAAGGGGGAGGTCTTCTCTGGGAAGAGGGTACAAACAAACAAAAAAAGAGGATATAAATACACACTACCGTTCAAAAGTTTGGGATCACTTAGAAATGTCCTCGTTTCTGAAAGAAAAGCACTTGTCCATTAAAATAACATCAAATTGATCAGAAATACAGTGTAGACATTGTTAATGTTGTAAATGACTATTGTAGTTGGAAAAGGCCGATTTTTTTATGGAATATATACATAGGCGTACAGAGGCCCATTATCAGCAACCATCACTCCTGTGTTCCAATGGCACATTGTGTTAGCTAATCAAGTTTATCATTTTAAAAGGCTAATTGATCATTAGAAAACCCTTTTGCAATTATGTTAGCACAGCTGAAAACTGTTGTGCTGATTAAAGAAGCAATAAAACTGGCCTTCTTTAGACTAGTTGAGTATCTGTAGCATCAGCATTTGTGGGTTCAATAACAGGATCAAAATGGCCAGAAACAAAGAACTTTCTTCTGAAACTCCTCAGTCTATTCTTGTTCCGAGAAATGAATGCTATTCCAAGCGAGAAATTGCCAAGAAACTGAAGATCTCGTACAACGCTGAGTACTACTCCCTTCACAGAACAGCGCAAACTGTCTCTAACCAGAATAGAAAGAGGAGTGGGAGGCCCCGGTGCACAACTGAGCAAGAGGACAAGTACATCAGACAGTGTCTAGTTTGAGAAACAGATGCCTCACAAGTCCTCAACTGGCAGCTTCATTCAATAGTACCCGCAAAACACCAGTCTCAACGTCAACAGTGAAGAGGCAACGATGGAGAGGAAATGCTGGCCTTCTAGGCAGAGTTGCAAAGAAAAAGGCCCATCTTCCTCTGTCCAGTGTCTGTGTTATTTTGCCCATCTTAATCTTTTATTTTTATTGGCCAGTTTGAGATATGGCTTTTTCATTTGTTATAAAATAATGTGATTTTTATTAGTCTTACACCGTTGTTGTTCTATAATGTAACCATATACAATTTCAGTAGCACCTCTGAGTGATGACTGTGCAATCCCAAGGCCTACACAATGGATTATCCACTGAGACAAGCGCAAAACAGACAGGTCTTGTGCACCATGAAAATAAAACAAAAACAATTTGCGATTGTTCGACAAATTAAACCTCAGTCGACCAACAGCCTATCGAACAAACAATCCACCAGTCGACTATGGGGTCAGCTCTAGTCACCTCCCAGTGTGTGTGTGTGTGTGTGTCAGAGGCTGGTGGGAGGAGCTATATGAGGACAGCCTCGTTGGAATGGCTGGAATGGAATGAATGGAAAATATGGAAACCATGTTTGACGGTTCCATTTATACCAGCAATTGACCCTTTTCTGTCACTCTGTAGCAGAAATATCCAATCAGGGCGTTAAGACACAACCAGCACTTGAATTTAGGTTATTGACATATTTTGACCATAAAATGAGTCACTAAATCTCAGAAGAGCCACTTCCCCTTTACTGACTGACCAAGACTACAAGGAAAGAGAAAAGAAAAGCCAGACAAAATTAAATAGACAACAAACCAGAAGAGACACCAGACTCTCATAACATCCTAATGCTGATAGTGACGTTTACTAGGAGAAAAAAAAAACTGCCATGCAAAACAAAGTCCAAAACAGTCATCTCCAGTACAGGTCGCTGTTTCAAAACACAATGAACTGAGCGGATTTCACACCACTGAAATCTGACTGGATTCCAAAAAAAACGCACCCCAGAGCCCATACTAGCACCACTGAGTCTGTGCTTCTACAGCCTTTCCTTGCTCCTACAGTGGCTTTTCATTTTCACAACTACTCTACGGGTTGTTATAGTCTAACCCTAACTGAACCCCAGTCAGCAAACCACACGCAAGCACTCACGAACACACGCAATGAAAAAACACACACACACACACACACACACACACACACACACACACACACACACACAGCAGTGGGTCTGCCTGTCCCACTCAAGCTCACTGCCAAGACAGCCAGAGAAGACCAAACTGACGGCGTAACTTTAACACATTCTTAACCCTAGAATCCAAAGGATTAAGACAATATAATGGTTTCTAAATAACCACACAGTCTCCATGCATAAGCTACTGTACATCAGCTATTGTAGTGAATTACTTACAATAGCAATAGCTCACTATATCTGTGTAGTGTAAATCTCTGCTTACCTTGAAAGCGTAAAATAATAATAGGTAAAATAAGCAAAGGTCTAACATCATTAGCAAAGAAACAAGACCCCAGTTTGCCAGCAGTCACCTCTGGTTGTTTTCATTTCATATGAGGCGATAAATGTCTTCCTGAAAATCAAAACTGATGTGATTGCTCAATTACATATACACGGATGTGCATGCGCACACACACACACACACACACACACACACACGAGTGTCACTTGTTCCATTTCTCAATACTATGACAAAAAAAGACCGCTTTTTAATATAGAATAAATGTTGTGCAACTTGGTTCAGCTGCTATAGTGCAGGGTCGAGGGAATCAAAGTCTTAAGAACATATTTTAAACCACAATTCTAAGAGTTTCCCAGAGCACAGCAAATTCCTTTCCTCCTGCACTAGGCAGCAGTTATACAGGAAGAATGACACATTTACCAGTAGCCTCCACGTAGGCAACAAATTGCCCCGTAAGATATCAGTAGAACTTGAATCCACACATCGAATGAGGTGTTTGAGATTTTTTTAAAAAGGACAGTGAACTTACACTCTCCTTGTTATCCCAATGACAGATACTGTGTGAAATGAAAGAAGGGCACAACGGCCACTGGCCCCCTAACGGCACGGATTTATTTAGGGTTCATTACAGCTGCACAAAGGGGATCATTAGTCACGTCATTCCGCCTTACAATATATAAAAAATCCAAACATATTGTCCAACAATAGTAGATCAACAGTAGGTACATTAATAACTCTAAATTAAGCATATAGGGAAACCTATTTCTTTGTTAACAATCAAAACATTTGAAGAAAATATCCTTTCTATTTTATTCAGCTTAAATTGTATTCAGAATATAAAATGCCACAGAATTCTAAGCAAACCTTGTCTACTAAATTTAGCCCACAGCTAAAGCATACCCAGATCAGGACAACTCCGAGTATGCTACTCTGTTCTTCTGAAAGACTACATTTTCTTCTTTAGACCAGTCTAAAATAAATCATGGATTTATTGTGAAGGTGTAGGCTATTACATGGATTTTTTAGACTTATTAAAATGTAGATGTTCCAAAGGTCTGCGTCAGTGGCTTGTAGGCTGTGTGTGGAAGCCAGGAGATGCCAAATGTGTTAACGTTAATTAATGGTCAATTACCGTTAATTACAGTTATTTGCTCGACAATCACCGGCTGGCGACATTTCGTGACCGCCACAGCACTAGACGTGACGCTTGGCATTTAGGCCAAAGAGTTCAATCTTGGTTTCATCACACCAGAGTCTTGTTTCTCATGGGGTCCTTTAAGTGCCTTTTGGCAAACTCCAAGCGGGCTGTCATGTGCCTTTTACTGAGTGTGCCTCTCCCCTCGTTCGATCTTCACCTCGTGAAGCAGACCAATTTCACACTAGGTCTGGTTCGGCTTTGCAACCCTTTCCTGGGTCCTGTGGTTTTGTCATCTCAGAGAGACTCATGACCGCTGCACTGTGTGTATGATCTTGGTGAATGCGAAGGCTGGCCTCGTTCAGCCCAGCTGAACAGTAAGTGTACACTTGACAAGCGGATGCCGATACAGGAGTATGTTCTACAGGGCTTTAGCCTTTGAGCCATTCACCCCCTTAATTTGTATCACACATACATTGCACAGACCAGAGCCATCTGCTTGCATGATCAGCTTTTTGTCTGTTTTGCCAATCTGGCCCCATGTAGAGAGCTTTCTAAACACCATCTCTCCCACTGGATTGTGAAAGCTATTTCCTTGCCGCATAACAGCATGGGGCGGGGGTTACCTAGCGGGGTACCACACTTATTCCACCAGGGGAATGGCAGCATCATAGGCATTGTTTTAAGGACTTATCTGTTAATGATATCTGTGGAGCAGCTAGTTGGGCATCTCACTGCTTTGTGAGGCTCTATAGCTTGTGGATCAGTGTGCTTACTACAGGGACAGAAGGGGGGGGGCACTATACCCAGGCTTCCGCATCTTATACAGGTCGGAGTGTTGGGTGGTCGGTCGTAGGACGTTGTCATTTGCTATTGCTGTGGTCGTCTTGGGGCATGATTGTAAGGGTGCAATTCCACGCTAACAGAATGACGTTGAGACTAAAAAAAAAAGTATGCCAAACAAAAACCATTGACTGCAAAGTTAAACAAAGTCGCCCAAGTCCCCATTACTGTTGTACCGAGTAAACTGACTGAATGTTATGACTAGGGCTGTGGTGGTCATTCAATTTTGTCAACTGGTTATCGTCAAGCAAAAGACTTAAAACACATTTAGTATCTCCAGGCCTCCACGCATACAACCCGCTGATGCACACCTTTGGAACATCTACATTTAAATTTTGTTTTAAAATTTTATATAATATACACCATCACAATAAATCCATTATTTTAGACAGGTCTAAAGAAACATTATGATATGAAGAAAATGTATTGGCCAACTTATTTGGCTACGCTCCATGTCATTGGCTGTAGGTTTGTTCATTTAGCTGACAAGATATGCTTATAGGTACCGTGCCATTATGTTATACTATATCATTTTATAGTAAGGAGAATATAATTGAACTTAATAGAAGGGATATTTTTCCCATTCCAGAGCCAGAGTGTATATGAAGTGGCTGTGTTGAATATATATATATATATATATATATATATATATATATATATATATATATATCCTATATGTTAGATTTAGAGTTATTTGGGACCTTTAGTTGTGAATGATACAAACCATAGTGTCTTAAAAATCAAAACATATGGGCTGCATGATACCACTATAGGCTATTGATTATTTGAGAAAGTAAAAAATAATAATAGCTTGCGCTCTGTTCCTTGCCTCAGGCTGCACAGCGGTTCTCATCAAGTGATCATATTTTCACCCATCAGACTATTCTCAATTTAAAATAAAGCCATTACAAATATGTAAAAATGTGTTTTTGATTTAGAATGGCCCATTATCAGGGGCAAAAAGACATCTGTATGCACTAACAGCAAATGGAGGCCACGCGCTTTCCGGCAGGTCCGTTTTTCCAAAGATGCCTGGTAGGCTACTTCGGTTTTTATAGGGGAGCTGTGCTTAATATGAGCAGCTGAGAAATAAATATAAAAAGAACACTTGTTTCACTCTGTGCATCAACCATGGTGCATGCTCTGTCTGCGTGACAGGTGATATTCCGACCAAACTATGTTCGCCATGGGCTCGCCAACTCTTACTGCAGCTACCCAGTGCTTAACTTGGAAAACCAAGTGAAATCTGTTTGGGAATATCAATAACATGTTTTTGCAACTAAAACTTATTTCACTTAACTGTTGACAGCACCTCTGCACGCTCGAGAAAGGAGAGAGAGGAGATGGAAACGGATGGTGGTGAGATTTTGTATAGCTAATGTGGGTAAGGTAATGTGCCATCCAATTAATGATGAGATATATATATATATATATATTTTTTTTTTTCTTTTAATCCCTATTACTAAGCTATATAGCAAAATAAAATACAAATTCACTATAAAATGGTAGGTTAACTAAGCCGCCCTGCACAATCAATGAACCAACAGCATCGCCTAGGGCTATACGTTCTCTCCCAGACTCATGGATAGACATTTTAGAGCGTAGCATAAAGGTAACCAGTCCATCCAGTATGTTTAATTTGTCTGAATTCAGTACAGCTGACCTGCCAACTTCTGTCTGCAGCGTACACACTAATATAACCCATCTGTGTAAAGGTGAGACTCTCACAAACATGTCGGTTTTGCTCTAGGACGCCCACAGGCCTCTAGACTCGTCTGAAGGTCCCACGGTACCAGTTGAAAATGTTTTATGGAACTACATGACCAAAAGTATGTGGACACCTGCTCGTCGAACATATCATTCCAAAATCATGAGCATTAATATGGAGTTGGTCCCCCCCCCTTTGCTGCTATAACAGCCTCCACTCTTCTGGGAAGGACTTCCACTAGACAACGGAAAATTACTGAAGGGATCTGCTTCCATTCAACCACAAGAGCATTAGTGAGGTCGGGGACTGATGTTGGGTGACTCGGCCTGGCTCGCAGTCAGCGTTCCAATTCATCCCAAAGGGTGTTCAATGGAGTTGAGGTCAGGCTCTGTGCAGGCCAGTCAAGTTCTTCCACACCGATCTACAAACGATTTCTTTATGGACCTTGTGCACGGGTGCATTGTCATGCTGAAACAGGAAAGGAACTTCCCCCAAACTGTTGCCACAAAGTTAGAAGTACATAATGCCCTGTATTTGGACTAAAACAACTGATTGTTGAGCCAACCCAGGTGTGTATTGACAGTCAAATCAGCTTTGGATGCGATTATTGTATCAGACCAAGAGAACATCTGTCAGTCAGGAGTTTTAAATATTGGGTATAGTGATCATATGGTAACCTACTGTACCCGTAAGAAATCCAAAATGCCACTTGAGCCAAGTAATAACTACACGAAAGGTACGGTCTATGAAACAATACTCAAAGGAACATTTTTGTTGATCAAGCTTGGCATCTTTTTAAAGATCTGTTTCCGTCTGCACTCGACTCTGGCTCCGATGAAACAAATTTGAATCAAAGCAGCGGTCAGGGAAATGGATCACTCCCGAGATCTTAAGGAAGAGGGATCGCTACCTGGCCAAGATCGGAAGGACAAATCTACAACAATATTATGATGGTTATATTAACTGTAGAAACCAGGCAAGATACAAAATGGATAAGGCCAAATCCCAACATTACATAGATGCTGTTAATGACAACTTACATCAGCCTCTTAAACTGTGGAACATTTAAAAAAAGGACATTGACGTTTTATGCTATGACCAGGCAAAGGTTGTAAATTATTGTAAAAAATGTTTTACCACTATAGCCTGATCTCTGGTTTAGAAGTTACCAACTTGCTATGGACACCATTTAACCAGTCTGTATATTAAGTAAACTATTATTACCCTCAATAATATCATACGCACATTTAGCTATTTAAGTATTTCTCTGCCATCGACCTGTATAGTATAGTTAACCATGCACCATCCACAAATGTATAGTGTACATATTCAGCCATCCACCCACACTATGAAAATGTCTTTTTATAGATTTTTTGCACTCCAGACTTCTTGTATTTTTATACTGCCGCTCTGTATCAGTCTTTTGTGTATTTTCGTTCTGGCATTTTGCACCTGCCCTGTGTTTTTTTCGTAGCTGCTTGACAAAGAAATTTCCCCTCAGGGATCAATAAATCTATGACCAGTCTTCCATTCACTTTTACCATAGGAAAGGTATCACAAATTATTTGTTTGAGCTGTGCATGGTAACAAAGGACAAAGTTTCCAATCTACCATGCTTAATGAGCACAAAACGAAGAAACTGGGCTGGATAACCTTACTGCAAGATTCATAGAGGATAGTGCTTGTTAAACTTTCTATTAGTAGTGGTACATTTCCCAATGATCTCAAAACAGTCTGGGGTGGATCCGCTCCACAAGAAGAGCAGTAAAACAAAAGCAGGAAACTACAGGCCTGTGTCGATCATCAGCACCTTATCCAAAGTTGCTGAGAGATAAGTTTTTAATCAACTTGAGGGATACGTTCTCGGGCACAAGCTTCTTTATTAACTCCAATCTGGCTTTAGAGCAGCTCATTCCACTGTTAATTGCCTTATCCACCTTTTTGACCACATCAAGCAGGAACACGAGAAGAGGAACTATTACAGGTATGGTCAAGACTTGCAGAGAGCTTTTAACACTGTGGACCATGATATTCTCCTGATGAAACTGAAATCCAAATGATGTAGCAGTGAATTAGTGTAGGTCTTATCTGACCAACAGAACACAAGTATGAATATATATTTGTCTAGAATGACATTGTCTGCTGTAGAGGGAAGATTTCCCTTCACCGGAAATAAGGGGCCTAGCCCAAACCATGAAAAACATCCCCAGACCATTATTCCTCCTCCACCAAACTTTAGTTGGCATTATTCATTGGGTCAGGTAGCGTTCTCCTAGCATCCGCCAAACCCAGATTCGTCCGTCGGACTGCCAGATGGTGAAGTGTGATTCATCACTCCAGAGTCCAATGGTGGGGAGCTTTACACTACTCCAGCCGAGGATTGGCATTGCGCATTGTGTGGACTTGCTCGGCCGTGGAAACTCATTTCATGAAGCTCCCGACAAACAGTTATTGTGCTGACGTTGCTTCCAGAGGAACTGGGAAGTGAGTGTTGAAACCTAGAACAAACAATTTTTACACATTACGCGCCTCAGCCGTCCCGTTCTGTGAGCTTGTGGCCTACCACTTCGCGGCTGAGCCGTTGTTGCTCCTAGACGTTGCCACTTCACAATAACAGTTCTCTCCCCCCCACCCGGCTTAGACTCTCATGGGTTAAAAGCACAACACTGTTTAAAATGATAAATGTTATGAGACTTTTGATTGCATTTGCATTGATGTCAGAGTGGTTAGAGGGACAACAGAGTCCCGAGTACCAGGCCATTAGGACCTGATGGTAGTTAGCAAGTTGGGTACTACCAAAGCATATCCAGAGTACATAAAAAGGAGATTACCCTGACTCAACAGTCAAGTGGAATTTTACTGCGGTCATGATTCATGACTCCAGGTGTGGCTGTAATACGGTCACTGCAACAGCCCTAGTTATGACTATAACTACTGTTCCCTGAAGGAAGGGAACGAGGTATAACTTTACGTTATTATTGATGTCAGCACCATATGTATTTGGACATATCTGTACTCCAGTATTTTGGATTTGAGAACAAATTTTCAATGACATGATAGTACAGAATGCCAGCTTTTATGCAAATTCACAATTGACCTTAAATCCAACATGCAGGAGTATAGAGCTAAATTATCGGTTTTAGCTTCACTGTCCAAATACATATGGTAAGGACTGTATATAGCCTTTCATCTTGCTCTTGGTCTGTGAAGCCAAATGAACAGGAACTGATTTATGACTGGACTGAAGTCAGACAGATTCCTGGAATTTCAGTCTGAAGTGGACCTAGTGATCCTACGTCCTCATTCTCATCCCCTCTTTCTTCTTGTTGACCTCATCCCCCTTTCTCTTCCTCCCTCCTATCAAACACCAACCTTACTGTAACTCCTATTGAATGCACAACCCCATCAGAGCCTTTGATTTACTAACTGACATGAATGGCTGCAAAGTGTGAGAAAATGACTGGCCACAAAATAGAGGGTGTGTTCTATGGATGCAGTTCATTAGAGAGTAACCCATTACCCTCCCATTCAGAGTGAGGATATATAAAGCATTGATTTCGAAATCAATAGATATTCGACCCCTCTTCACAAACACTGAGGAGTGGTTTTGGTGGTAGTTTGGAGGGTGCAGGTCTATTATTACTCCCCCCACCGTGAAGCATTTTTAGGCTAAAGAAGCTCACTAGCTAAGTAGGTCCCAACACATAACCAACCACCAGATCTATTGAAAAGAGGAGCTTCACTGAGTTCACAGCTTAAATGTGGTTGATGTCGTTATTACAGAGAGATAGAGGCAGACAGCCCAGAGACTAATTATGGTAAGCAGTGCTCAGCCACAACTTTATGGAGTGTATTTATCATAAATCTAAAATGGACATTGAGATGTGAAAACGGAAGAAAAAATTTCAAAAACATAACTAACCCCAACTTCCTCTCAAATAAGTATCAGTTGATTAACTTAACAGACAAAACTAGAACAGGTCGTTATAGACACAGATGGACAGATGAACAAAAACAGACACCACAAGGACAGTTTCAAGAAGGCTCCTCCCTCTTCTGTGCCCCCATAATTAATCTTCTCCCTCGTTTACTCCCCCCCTCCCTCCCTCCCTCCCTCCTTTCATACCTTGAAGAAGTTCCCTTTCTTCTCCTTGCTGGGTTCGATGAGTGCGCTGGTGGACATGCTATCCTCCTGTCCGTCGTGCCTGTGTGTGTGTCTCTGTGGGGGAGAAAAAGGCATATCATCATCTGTCCTGCAGGCTACACTCCAGTACAGCGCAGTACTGTCTAGTTAGTATAACCCAGTTCAACACAATATAACCCAGAACTATTTTTTTTTTTTTTATCTAAAGATATACATTTTTGCTCTTCTCACCAATAGCAAATGATTGTATCTTGTTATTATACAGTATTTAGCTAGGCATATCTGTTATTTTGTAATGAACAAGTTATCTGAATGGACAACAGTCCCTCTGTCTATATTGATGTACTGTATTGTAACTAGGGTTGCAAATGGTCGGAAACTTTCTGGTAAATTTCTGGAATTTTCCCAGGGAATTTTGCATAAATTCATAAAGAAAATTTGCTTATAACAGTGAACCTTTTTTGTGGGATACACATGAGCCAATTCTAAGTCTTGTGGCATATTTTGGTTAAACTATCCCCAATTCAATGGAATTGCAACCATCTGCATGCACAGTGCACTCTTCCATCACACGTACAGCTGATTCTCAAGATCTTGCACACTAATGAGATGCTATTGAGCCCACACTACTACACTGTCTGGGCCAAGGACTACATGCATTCTGGTAAGTTTTGATTACAATACTGGGTGGCAGTGAATATATTTTATATGACATGATTTTTTGTTAACTAGTAAATAGTAGCCTAGAGTAAAAGTGTGTTTAAATCATTTCTAACTTGTTAACAAATTCTGCTAGTTAGTAGTTGCTACCTTGTGGGTTTTAGCTTGCTTGTTAATTCACCTGTTTCCATACATGTTTCATTTTAGAACATTTATCTTACAAAGGAGTTGTTTAATCTAACTGCTTAACTATTTATCTGTACATGGAATTATATGTTGTTGTTGTTTTTTTTAAACTCTTTACAGGAAAATGACACGGGCACTAGCTGATGTGTGGAGACATTTCACTACAGCTAATGTAGAAGGAAAAGCTGTGTACATTTGCAAATACTGTGCCAAATCATGTGAAGAATGCAACAAAGATGCAGAATCATCTGGCCAAGTGCAAAAAGTTCCCTCAGCGCTCACAACAAGCAACCTCTGACAAAAGTCCCTCCACTTCTATTTGAGGTGAAAATGGTGAATCAAACACCTTATCGATAGCAACAGCTCATGGTCCTCCTGGAATCAGAAGTTATTTTGACTCAATGGAGGAACGTAGTCAGAGAAATGCTGATGAATGTTTGCTCGAGCTGTGTATGCAATTGGTTCACCTCTGATGCTGACAGGCAACTCAACTAAACAGAATTAAGTAAAAAACAAAAACAGTCCTAGAATTTCTCAGTGTCAGGAAAAAACAACCCAAGTTATAGCAAAACACAATTCACTGCCAGGGTTGGTTTCAATTCCAATTAAATTCTGTCAATTCAGAAGTGAATCAAATAATGGAAAATAAATGGCACTTATTATTGATGTCATCAAAAGGTAGGAACCTACACTGAGTATACCAAACATTAGGTACACCTTCCTAATATTGAGCTGCACCACCTTTTGCCCTCAGAACAGCCTCAATTTGTCATGGCATGGACTCCAAAGTGTCGAAAGTGTTCCACAGGGATGCTGGCCCATGTTGACTCCAATGCTTCCCACAGTTGTGTCAATTTGGCTGGATGTCCTTTGCGTGGTGGACCATTCTTGATGCACACGGGAAACTGTTGAGCGTGGAACAACCCAGCATCATTTTTAGTAATGGTGCAGGAGAGGATGGCTGCCGTTTTACGGGGTTCTAACCAATTGCTATTCTGTGTGTTTTTTGCATTGTTTGTAACTTTTTTTGGTGGTCTGTGTATTTACCAACAGCTGGGGCGCGATCTCTAATATTGAGGAAGTCTCAAGGTTTTGCGCACCTGAGGTAGAGTACCTCATAATAAGCTGTAGACCACACAATTTAACAGGAGTTTATCTATATTTTCCATAGCTGTCTATTTACCACCACATACCGATGCAGGCACTCAACAAGCTGTATAAGGCAATAAGCCTAACAAGACAATATTCACCCAGAAGTAGCGCTCCTAGTGGCCGGGGATGCAGGCAAACTTAAATCAGTTTTACCTAAATTCTACCAGCATGTCACATCCAGAGAAAAAAATATATAAAACTACTCTAGACCACCTTTACTCCACACATAGACACGTACAAAGCTCTCCCCCGCCCTCCATTTGGCAAATCTGACCATAATGCTATCCTCTTGATTCCTGCTTACAAGCAAAAACTAAAGCAGGAAGTACCAGTGACTCGCTCAATACGGAAGTGGTCTGATGTGGATGCTAAGCTACAGGACTGTTTTGCTAGCACAGACTGGAATACAGAAGTTTACAAACACCTTAGCCAAATACATTTAAACTCAGTTTTTCACAATTCCTGATATTTAATCCTAGTAAAAAATCCCTGTCTTAGGTCAGTTAGGATCACCACTTTATTTTAAGAATGAAATGTCAGAATAATAGTAGAGAATTATTTATTTCAGCTTTTATTTCTTTCATCACATTCCCATTGGGTCAGAAGTTTACATACACTCAATGAGTATTTGGTAGCATTGCCTTTAAATTGTTTAACATGGGTCAAACATTTCGTGTAGCCTTCCACAAGCTTCCCACAAGAAGTTGGGTGAATTTTGGCCCATTCCTCCTGACAGAACTGGTGTAACTGAGTCAGGTTTGTATGCCTCCTTGCTCGCACACGCTTTTTCAGTTCTGCCCACAAATGTTCTATAGGATTGAGGTCAGGGCTTTGTGATGGCCACTCCAATACCTTAACTTTGTTGTCCTTAAGCCATTTTGCCACAACTTTGGAAGTATGCTTGGGGTCATTGTCCATTTGGAAGACCCATTTGCGACCAAGCTTTAACTTCCAGACTGATGTCTTGAGATGTTGCTTCAATATATCCACATAACTTGCCTTCCTCATGATGCCATCTATTTTGTGAAGTGCACCGGTCTCTCCTGCAGCAAAGCTTTCCCACAACATGATGCTGCCACCCCCGTGCTTCACGGTTGGGATGGTTTTTACACTGCTGCTGCTACTCTCTGTTTATTAACTATGAATAGTCACTTTACACCTACCTACATATTACCTCAACTAACCTGTACATTGACTCTGTACCCCCTGTATATAGCATCGTTATTTGATTGTGTTACTTTTCTTAGCAGTCTTTTTTTGTTCTTTTTTTTTTTTACTGCATTGTTGGTTAAGGGCTTCTAAGTTAGCATTTCACGGTAAGGTCCACACCTGTTGTATACTGTGCATGAGACAAATAAAAGTTGCAGTTCTTGACACAAACCGGTGCGCCTGTCACCATACCCTGTTCAAAGGCAGTTACAGTTTGGATTCACCTGGTCAGTCTATGTCATGGAAAGAGTATGTCATGGAAAACATGTTCTTCATGTTTTGTATACTCAGTGTATATGAACTGCCAAATTACTACACACCCACTAGACTGGCCTCTAACGCATGAAAGGATACATCTGTGTAAGGACCTGTAAGACTCTCACTAGTTCCCAAGCAACCACCTTCCCCTCCACCTCTCTCACACAAACATTTGAACTTTCCAGGACAAAGTCCCTCTGTGCCAAAGTCCCCACAGCCAATCCCTCTCCTCTCTCCGAGCGCTTACACAGGTGGAACCACCCGGGGACTGATTGCTGAAAGAGATGGATATAGTGAGGTCAACACAGTGAGGCAAGGTCACAGGCTGATTTACAGACAATCACTAAGAGTCCTTTACATTATATTTGAGAAAATACATGCATGTACACACGTGCGCTCATACACAGTTCATGTGGTAGTGTACAGTAGAGAGAACTGAGTAGCAATCTTGAGTTACGGAGTTCACACAGTTCAAGTGGAGGAAGGCGGGGCTTACACAAACACGCTCTCTGAAACACACACGGAGTTTCGGCTCAGTGATCTACATAAGTCATGTCAAGGAAAGAACTGTTTCAGAAGTGTGATAGGAGAAGTCCACATTTAGCGAGGGAGAGGAAGAGGGGCCTCATTTGTATGCATTTTTATAAGTAATTGAACAGGTTTAATATTTCATGTAAAATGTTTAGGAATAATAAGACAGTGGGATGATGAACATGTTAGAGATGTGTGATGTGATAATGTGTATTGGTGCGGTTGGTCTTTTCTTTATCATTGAGATGTATTTTCCCCCACCGTTTTAATTGAGTTCAGTCTCTGAATTCGACAACATTAAATCTACAGGTAACTGCCCAAATAAAATACAATATCAAAATAGAGGTCTTAATAGGGCGTTGGGCCATCACGAGCCAGAACAGCTGCAAATGCACCTTGGCATGGATTCCACAAGTGTCTGGAACTCTATTGGAGAGTTTTGTTGATGGTGGTAGAAACCGCTGTCTCAGGCGCTGCTCCAGAATCTTCCATAAGTGTTAAATTGGTTTCAGATCTGGTGACAGAGACGGCCATTGCATATGGTTTACATCATTTTCATGCTCATCAAACCTTTCAGTGACCAGCCCTGTGGATAGGGGCATCATCACCATCATCATCATCATCATATGAGGGCATTGCCATGATATCCAAAAGAATGGCCTTAACAGCATTTTTATACATGACCCTAAGCATGGGATGTTAATTGCTTAATTAACTCAGGAACCACACCTGTGGAAGCACCTGCTTTCAATATACTTTGTATCCCTCATTTACTCAAGTTAAAAAAAAAAATATATATATATATATATATATATATATATATATATATATATATATATATATATATATATTTTAACCTTTAACTAGGCAAGTCATTTAAGAACAAATTCTTATTTACAATTACAGCCAAATTAGGGTTAAGTGCCTTGCTCAAGGACACAGACAAGTTTTTTCACCTTGTCGGGTCGGGTATTCGAACCAGCGACCTTTCGATTACTGTCCCAACGCTCTAAGCGCTCTAGGCTACCTGCCGCCCCATTATTTTGGCAGTTACCTGAATATGATGTCCACTATAAATTAAAAACAGAAATAAAACAATGGGTGAATTCTGGATAATTATGGTGTGTAAACGCTTGGAGCCAAATGTGTCTCCCTCAAAAAGTCACATTCAGCCTGTTTCCACATGGATTAGGTGTGTGTCCCTGCTTGCATAGGAGGTCACAACCACTAAGACTCACAGGAATCACACACAAACCCACATTGACAAGAGGGAGTTATCCTAAGACAGTGGTTGCTTTTCTAAAGTTCTAACGACACTACCAGCTATTAAGGCATCCCACATTTATTCAGTTAAAAACTCAGTCTTATTTGCCAATTGTGCGCCGCCTTAAGGGACTCCCAATCATGGCCGGTTGTGATACAGTCTGGATTCCAACCAGGTTGTCTGTAGTGACGCCTCTAGCACTGAGATGCAGTGTCTTAGACCACTGCACCACTTGGGAGCACAACACCCTACAATCTCAACTTCACACCCAACTCCCTGCACCTCTCTCCATACCGCAAACTGCTGAGCTCTGCATCTCAAGCTGTATTTCAGTAGGGTTGGATAAAATAACACTGAAGGGGTCTAAGAGCAGGTTTTAACTCAAAAGCTGTTCGTCTGTCCCCACGAAAATGTGAACTAGTTTTCTTGCTCTGACAGCAAGAGATTTCCTGCACTGGCACATCTACAGTAGTATTTAGCTGGGGCTAGCAGACAGATGGGTGAGGTAAATGACTGAAGGTTTATTGGCTGTACTGATGTCATGGCTTGTTATGGTAGGCTTTATACCAAACTCCTTATGACAGCATTTAAGGCTACTATTGTCCGAGGTCAAAGCGTTTCTTTGTAGTAGTACATCTCCTAGGCTTTCTGTGGTTGGAGTCATGACAAACATTTTTCTATTGGTGATCTGCACACAACTCCAGCAGACTTCTGGGGGAAGAAACTGACAGGCAAAAGAAAGAAAACTACCACCAGTTATAATATGATAATGGGGTAAAATTAAGGTTTCCCTTAATAACTGATCTAGGGGCAGATATTTGTCAGAATGTTATAGGGCAAAAGTTATTGTAACAATGGTAGAAAACAGCTAGCTACTATATGCTGTTATAGACATGCATATTAAATAAGGTGTGCATTATTTTCTAGTTAGTTTACCAATGGCACAAGCAATATTTCCTGTGATATGATATATTTAATTATAATTTAATTGATTCAATTACTAAGGACAAACAGCCTAACTACATTTACAGGCCAATTAGCTATTCCACCCTGAATTTCTTCTAAGCTTTCATTCCAATACTTGAAACGTTGTGGTTAGTTAACTTGCCTTTGGCCAACTGAGTACACCCCAAGAGCACACACCCTGGCTCCAACTGCTCCAATACACACAATCCACTCTTAAACTACACTGTAACCTTGACAACACGTGACTTAGAACAAATCTCCCATGCAGGAAGATTTGAACACAGGGAACCTGCTAGTCTATTAAAGAAAGAGGGGAAAAGAAACTATTGGCTAAGTAATGAACTGTCAGTCTTGGCACAGTTCTTCAAATTCTAACCTGTGACAGGAGTTCTACGTAACACCAGTCTGTTTTCCCCCCAAAGCTATTCTTAAGCATATTAACAGATTTCAGAGCAGACTGGAAAACTGGTACCTTAGTACGTAATTAACAAAAAAAAGGTAACCTTTGTTGAATAAGTGACAGGTTTGAAATGATTGTGGTAAAATAACGATAACAGGCTCTGAATCAGGTTTGGAAATCTACAGGGTGACAGCTACTAACTCGAGATCATTTTTAAATCAGAAACTGGAATGATTGAATACTAGAGCAGAGGTAATGCAGAAATGTAACCACTGTTTGATCAAACACTCAACTGAAGGCTTATCAGTGAGTCCATCTTATAACTCACCCTGCTGAACAGAAAACAAACCTCCCAGGACTGGGTCACAATGAGCTTTCACCTGTATAACGCCTTTGTATTCTCCATAGTTACTCTGGATTCACATGGTGAAATAAAACACAGCTGCTCACTTAGAGGTGATGAGAGGGTAAATTGGGATAAGTACACACAAATTATATATATATATATATATATATATATTATGATAAGTAAAAGTTGGTTAGAGAGTTCTTCATACCTCATCATAAAGGCCCACTACAGTAGTCCTATTTCAATATTCCAAATGTACAGTAGGCTATAAGGCTACTTGTTTTCTTGTAAGGATCCTGCTCCATTCTCCAAAGCAGGCTAAGTATAATTGTTTGAACCTGTTAGCTGTGTTGGTTTCTGTCTGTCCCAGTCAGTTAGCTACCTAGTCGGTGTGAACTGGCAATTTGCTTAAGGAGGAAGGTTAGGGATTGCTACCCATTCAGAGTGGGTGCAGGCCCATCCACTTGTTTTGTTCTGTGCAGATTACAACTGAATAAGAGGGGATACACCTACGCTATGCAATTAGCTTAGTAATATTAGCACAGCCTCCTTGTTCAGCGGCAGCTGTCTGCGGCAGCTGTTCCCAAAACAAAGACTGTCCCTGAAACAAAGACTGTCCCTGAAACAAAGACTGTCCCTGAAACAAAGACAGTTCTGCCGAGTTGTTCTGCGGGAGTTAGTCGAGGAAGGTAAGTGAGGGAGGCCCCGCTCTCTCGCTTGCTGATATGTTAATTGTATTCCGATCTCTTTTGCATTGTTGTGGCCTTTTCTGTAGCCTGTCAACTATGTGTCTGTCGATCCCTGTTCTCTCCTCTCTGTACAGGCCATACAAACACTTCACACCACGTGGCTGAAACCACTCTAACCTGCTGGTTCCAGCGCGCACGACCCACGTGGAGTACCAGGTCTCCGGCAGCCTCTGGAACTGCCGTTCTGTGGACAACAAGGCAGAGTTCATCTCAGCCTATGCTGCCCTCCAGTCCCTCGACTTCTTGGCGCTGACGGAAACATGGATTAACACAGAAAACACTGCTACTCCTACTGTTCTTTCCTCATCTGATCATGTGTTCTCGCATATCCCAAGAGCCTCTGGTCAGTGTGGCGGTGGCACAGGAATTCTAATCTCTCCCAAGTGGACATTCTCTCTTTCCCCCTGACCCATCTGTCTATCTCCTCATTTGAATTCCATGCTGTCACAGTCACTAGGCCATTCAAACTTAACATCCTTGTCATTTATCGCCCTCTCCAGGATCCCTTGGAGAGTTCATCAATGAGCTTGACGAGTTCATTTTGTGATGATGGCTCTCCCCTCACAGTTCTGGGTGACTTTAACCTCCCGACATCTGCCTTTGACTCACTTCTCTCTGCCTCCTTTCCACTCCTTTCCTCTTTTGACCTCACCCTCTCACCGTCCCCCCCTACTCACAAGGAAGGCAATACGCTTGACCTCATCTTTACTAGATGCTGTTCTTCTACTAATCTCACTGCAACTCCCCTCCAAGTCTCCGACCACTACTTCGTATCCTTCTCTCTCGTGCTCTCCTCCAACACTACTCACTCTGCCCCTACTCAGATGGTAATGCGCCGTCGCAACCTTCGCTCTCTCTCCCCCACTATTCTCTCCTCTTCCATCTTATCATCTCTTCCCTCTGCTAAATCCTTCTCCCTTCGGTCTCCTGATTCTGCCTCCTCGACCCTCCTGCTCTGCATCTTTTGACTCTCTATGTCCCCTATTCTCCCGTCCGGCTCGGTCCTCCCCTCCTACTCGGTGGCTAGACGACTCATTGCGAGCTCACCGAAGAGGGGAAAAGAAGGAAAACTGAACTCCCTGTGGACCCGTCATCTTTTCACTCTCTCCTCTAAATTTTATTCCTCTGTTTCTGCTGCTAAAGCCACTTTCTAACACCAAATTTCAAGCCTTTGCCACCTTCTCCTCCCTACTGAATCCTCCTCCCTCTCTGTCTGTCTGTGGATGACATCAACCGATCCTCATTTACTAAGCCTATTGACACTGCTGGTCCTGCTAACACTGCCCTACCCTATGCTTTGACTTCTTTCTCCCCTCTCTCTCCAGATGAAATCTTGCGACGGCCGGCCACCCAACAACCTGCCCGCTTGACCCTATTCCCTCCTCTCTTCTCCAGAACATTTCCGGAGACCTTCTCTATTACCTCACCTTGCTCATCAACTCATCCTTGTCCCTTCCGTCTTCAAGAGGGCGAGAGTTGCACCCCTCTCCTGCTAGCTCTCTCAGAATGATCTTCTTGATCCTAATCAGTCTGGTTTCAAGACTGGTCATTCAACTGAGACTGCTCTTCTCTGTGTCATGGAGGCTCTCCGCACTGCCAAAGCTCCCTCTCCTCCGCTCTTATCCTTCTAGACCCATCTGCTGCCTTTGATACTGTGAACCATCAGATCCTTCTCTCCACCCTCTCTGAGTTGGGCATCTCCGGCGCTGCACACTCTTGGATTGCGTCTTACCTACCTGACAGGTCACTCCTATCAGGTAGCGTGGCGAGAATCTGTCTCTGCACCGCTTGCTCTCACCACTGGTGTCCCCCAGGGCTCAGTTCTAGGCCCTCTCCTATTCTCTCTATACACCAAGTCACTTGGCTCCGTCATATCCTCACATGGTCTCTCCTATCATTGCTTTGCAGATGACACACAATTAATTTCTCCTTTCCCCCTTCTGATAACCAGGTGGCGAATGGCATCTCTGCATGTCTGGCAGACATATCAGTTTGGATGTCCGATCACCATCTCAAGCTGAACCTCGGCAAGACTGAGCTGCTCTTCCTCCCGGGGAAGGACTGCCCGCTCCATTATCTCGCCATCACGGTTGACAACTCCATTGTGTCCTTCTCACAGTGTGCAAAGAACCTTGGTGTGTTCCTGGACAACACCCTGTCATTCTCTGCTCTTCGCAGAGTACGACCCTACTTTACACAGAAAGCGGCACAGTTCCTAATCCAGGCACTTGTCATCTCCCGTCTGGATTACTGCAACTCTGTTGGCTGGGCTCCCTGCCTGCACCATTAAACCCCTTCAACTTCTCCAGAACGCTACAGCCCTTCTAGTATTCAACCTTCACAAGTTATCTCATGTCACCCCGCTCCTCCGCACACTCCACTGGCTTCCAGTTGAAGCTCGCATCTACTACAAAACCATGGTCCTTGCCTACGGAGCTGTGAGGGGAATGGCACCTCCTTACCTTCAGGCTCTGATCAGACCATACACCCAAACGAGGGCACTACGTTCATCCACATCTGGCCTGCTAGCCCCCCTACCTCCACGGAAGCACATTCCTTATATTAAAGCAAGCCAGGCGGCCCCATCTTGTTTTTTAAATATACAGATAGCTAGGGGCACATTCCAACACTCAGACATAATTTACAAATGAAGCATTGTGTTTAGCGATTCTGCCAGATCAGGTAGTATGGATAACCAGGGATGTTCTCTTGATACGTTTGTGAATTTGACAATTTTCCAGTCCTGTTGAGCATTCAAAATGTAACGAGTACTTTTGGGTGTCAGTGAAACTGTATGGAGTAAAAAGTACATTACTTTCTTTAGGAATGTAGTGAAGTAAAAGTTGTCAAAAATATAAAAAGTAAAGTGCAGATACCAAAAAATAAATAAAACTAAAGTAGTACTTGACAGTATTTTTACACCACTACATTTCGGATGGTATGTATTCATTTGTGGATGTCCATCACCTGATGTTACGAATTACCAAAAATTTGATATGTTATGAATTATAAACTGGGTGGTTCGAGCCATGAATGCTGATTGGCTGACAGCTGTGGTATATCAGACTGTATACCACAGGTACAACAAAACATTTATTTTTAGATTGGTAACCTGTTTATAATAGCAATAAGGGGGGTTTGTGGTATATGGCCAATATACCACGGCTAGGAGCTGTATCCAGGCACACCACATTGTGTTGTGCATAAGAACAGCCATGTGGCTAGTATTAGCTAGCTGGCTAATGTTAGCTAGGCTAGGGTTTAGCTTTAGGGATTAGTGTTAAGGTTAGGAGTTAGGTTAAAGGGTTAAGGGATAGCAAATATGCTAAGTATTTGCAAAGTAGCTAAAAAGTAGCAAGTAGTTGAAAAGTTGCTAATTAGCTAAGATTCGAACTCGCAACCTTTGGGTTGCTAGACGCTCGCATTACACGCCCGAACAACAAACCTGGTTTTGTTTTTGCCTTAAGTAACCATACCAAACGTAACACATCATACTAATTAGACTGTATCGGATTTACATTTACTATGTAACGTCTAATCTAGGAGACCAGGCTGCACTTTATGATTACCAAAACTAAGTAATAATGATTGGATTACTTTCCCTTCATGACGCATTAGATGAAGACGAAAATGATCCATTAAATGCATTTGGTGTGTCATCATATGAGTCTGACTTGTGGTCAGACTCGTTCAGGTGGAACAAATTTAAATGCGCGTCTTCTTTCAATGCTGAATTGAATGTCATTAAGAAGAACTGAAAGGCTTCAATGTATTGAATAGTATATTTGTTTTAATTTCAAAGTAATCCATGAAGTAATTATGTAGTTTTTACACACCGTGTCTTTGTAATCAGATTACATGTAACTGAATGTAATCTGTTACTCCCCAGACCGTTTCTGAGATATTCAGTTTCCATGCAAACAGAAGGACAAGTGGGAAGTATTTTCAGGGACAATACTTCTGTAGGCTAAAAGAACTGGCAACCATAAATACATAGTACCTATTAGCCTACTTTCAAAATATGCCGTTTAAGATTTACGGACAGGCTTGGTGTCATGGAAATTGAGAAATAAATTGAGAAAAATCCTATCGACAATGCTGCAAACTGTCAACACAAGGAAAACGTACCTCTTTCAGGTGTACCCGGTCGGCAGAATTGAGCTCCTAAACCGACAACCCTGATGTTGATGTATGTTTATAATTGCCTGCCATTGTTAAGTAAAATAAGTAATGTATGTGTCATTCAAATGATGGAAAGTTGGGCTCCGCTCGCTCCTTCCCGAGTCGGCGGCGTCCATGCGCACTAGCTCCCGTCTTTCTTTCCTCCACAGTGCAATGATTCGATAACTCAGGCAACAGCTGGAGAACTCAAGTAAAATCAGTGCTGGTTTTCATGTCACGTGTCTTCGCCTGGGATTAGTTGGGCAGGGCTGCATCCCAGTTTTGTTGGTATGGATTTGCGGTTTTCTAGCAAATATTTAAACGTGTTTTCTCTATTTATTTATGTGTGCGCAGGCGCGTAATTTGCGGAGGACCGGGGGGCATGACCCCTCCAATATTAGAGACAGGTCAATTTTACCCCCTCAATAATATACCAAAATAAAATAAATCCCACTGTAAACCACGAGTCCGCTACTAGTTTTCAGTGTCTTCTTAAACCACACAGTGCTACTAAATTCATCGTTTTATGATGGGATCGGTCCCGCTGCCAATTATGCTTTTGGTTTGGTCCAGTTTTCAGAGGCCATGATTAGTGAAGGGAAAAAAGTTCAGCATGGCTAAGGATGGAGAAACTAACAATATCTGCTCTCTTCTTAACAAACCCTCTAATCTGTGAGCTAACATGGAACAAATAAAACAGTACAGTAAAATTTAACATGGTATATTCATAGGCACAAATAAGAATTGTTTAGAAAATAATATTTTTTTAAATGGAGAAAGTTTATATTGCAAAGTGAAGAAATTTGCATATTGTGTGTGAATGCTATTTCTCAAATCGAGTGATGATTGATTACGGTTATATTTGGCTCAATTTGGAGAGTTCAAAGACAACTTTGAAGTATTATAAACCTTAAAATGTATAGTAGGCTACAGAATTAGAGAAGGGGTGTTTCTATTAACCTCAGGCAGTAGACTCAAGCAACCCCTTTTTCTCTCCCCAGTCAGAGGCAGTGGCTTGTCTCCCCAACCTGGACTCAGGTAGACTTAACATAGTAAAAGTAAATTATTACTTTTCCAATTATTATGATACATTACATTGTTTATGGTATGTATTAAGTTGTTACTGTCCATCATCCTTTTCAGATGAAATGTTACAAATTTCAATTCCTACAATATGTTATGAATTTGTCAAATGTATGATTTGTTACAAATTTCAATTTGCTGTGAGCTAAAGTTAGCTAGCTAGGTGACTAACGTTAGCTAGGCTAGGGGTTAGGGTTAGCTAAAATGCTCACCTGACAGGTGTGGCATATCAATACATTGATTAAACAGCATAATCATTACACAGGTGCACCTTGTGCTGGGGACAATAAATGGCCACTCTAAAATGTGTCGTTTTGTCAAACACAATGCATGCAATTGGCATGCTGTCTGCAGGAATGTCCACCATAAGCCTCTTCCAACGCTGTTTTAGACAATTTGGCAGTACGTCCAACCGGCCTCACAACTGCTTGCCACATGTAACCACGCCAGTCCAGGATCTCCACATCCGGCTTCTTCGCCTGCGGGATCGTCTGAGACCAACCACCCGGACAGCTGATGAAACTGTGGGTTTGCACAACCAAAGACTTTCTGCACAAACTGTCAGAAACCGTCTTAGGGAAGCTCATCTGCATGCTCGTCGTCCTCACCAGGGTCTTGACCTGACTGCAGTTTGGCATCGTAACTGACAACTACTCACCTTCGATGGCCACTGGCACGCTGGAGAAGTGTGCTCTTCACTAATTAAATTAATCTCGGTTTCAACTATACCGGGCAGATGGCAGCCAGCGTAGGTCGTCGTGTGGGCGAGCGGTTTGCTGATGTCAATGTTATGAACAGAGTGCCCCATGGTGGCGATGGGGTTATGGTATGGGCAGACATAACAAACACAATAGCATTTTATCGATGGCAATTTGAATGCACAGGGATACTATGATGAGATCCTTTATCCCCATTGTCGTGCCATTCATCCACCGTCATCACCTCATGTGTCAGCATAACGCACAGCCCCATGTCGAAAGGATCTGTACACAATTCCTGGAAGGGGAAGATATCTCAGTTCTTCCATGGCCTTTATACTCACCAGACATGTCACCCAGATACTGACTGGTTTTCTGGTCCATGCTCCTACCTTTTTTTAAGGTCTGTGACCGATAGATGCATATCTGTATTCCCAGTCATGTGAAATGCATAGATTATGGCCTAATGAGTTTATTTCAATTGATGAATTTCTTTATATGAACTGTAACTCAGTAAAATATTTGAAATTGTTGCATTTATATTTTCATTCAGTGTAGCTAAAATGCTTAAGTTGTTTGTGATGAGATTCACAGGATGTTCCCCCATGATGAAAGGGTGTCATAACTGAAAAAGATTGGGAAGCACTGATCTAGCTAATGATTAGCACAAATACAGATAGGCAACCCCATGATTCAGCCTATTTAGTTATAGCCACCATGCTGCATCAGTTGGCTACAGGTGATAATGCTTATTGCTAAATAACACACCAGCCTGATAATATGGACCAATATGTTGTTAGGCTCATTTCTGGAGGGTAAAATTATATTTTAGATAGTCAGCATAATTTTACTTTCATTCATTTTGGAGTAGAAAAGTCACCAGAACTGATTTTCTCAGTCGTTCTACAAAAAAAGTACATGTCAAGCATAATGAAGGTTATACAAATAACAATAATGGGTTATATATCAACAGGTTTTGCAGCAGTATATGGTTTGAATTAATTACACAGGTATCACTCAGGGGTAACAAAAACCCCACCACAGATCTGTGATGGTGAGGATGTCTCTATCGGAGACTATGCATTGTGGGTAGAATTTTGAGAACTGTGTATACATTTTAAAGTTACATCAGGGGTGTCAAACTCATTCCATAGAGTGCTTAGTGTCTTTTTTGTTTTTCTTTTCAATTAAGACCTAGAAAACCAAGTCACTGGAGCTATTTACCAATTAGTGACCATAATTCATCAATCAAGTACAAGGGAGGAGCGAAAAACCTGCAGGCACTCTGCCCTCTGTGGAATGAGTTTGGCATGTGATTTACATCATTGCATGATTTATGCAGGGGTCCAAGTTACTCGAGCAGATCACAGGTTCGTCCCTGTATGAAGTAACATGGGCCAAACCGCATGTATTCACATTCAAATAGCATTCCTTCTTCACAATGTAACAAACGTAGAAGAAAATACTGAAATGTTAAACACTGGAATACATTTAAATAAGATGATTGTGAGTTACTGTGGATGTGTAGGCTGATGTGTAGGCAGACCTACACATTCCTTTGGACACAGGAACTCAACAGGTGGTTTGTAATGCCGTCGACCACTCCCTCCCTGTCTGAACGGGGCGAACCGCAGCCATTTCTTCACCACGTCAGCAAACTGGTGATGTGTGGCCTCTTTGCCCACCGGGGTTCTTTTCAGAGCAGCTATAGTGATAGAGAAGTAGTGAGGTCAGTGCTGCATCCCAATTCACTTCAGTGGTTTACTTTCCAAATGTCTATGGAGACCGAGTCCTTCGCATGATTCATCCATCTAGCCATGCATCCCTCTCTCCATCCCTCCCAGTATGTGTAAGGTATGGTACCGGTACTTACAGAAGATAACCCCTTGGAGGCGGGTGTTTCTAAAGCTCCTTTTCTGGCCACGGCCCACCCAGTTGAGCTCAGAGCCCACAGAGAAAGATAGCACTGCCTGCATGAGCTTTCGCACCGCATCATCAAACGTGGCCCCACCCATTCGCGACAAGTGAGACACCTGTCATAGATAGACACATACACCATTAATAACACAATCACTTACCATTATGTAGCAGTATTATACTACGACTTTGCAGGTCACTCGGGCCACCTACCATTCTCTTCTGTGCTCCTGCATCCTCCAGGTGCCTCTCTGTGTCATCTAGCTGCTCCATGGTCCTCAGAGGGATGTTGATGTCTAGAGCCTCCACCTCTTCGTCTACCTCCAGAAAGCTCTGGCCCTGAACCCTGGCCTGCATCTCCTTCAAAACACCCCACTGTCTTTGCTGCTCCTCCTTAATCTCCACCAGCAGGGAGATAATTTTACGCTGGGCAGCCGTCTCTGAGGAACAGTGGGGAGAAACTGATTTGGGATGACACAGGATCAAGGTAGGGTCCAATTCCATACATTGAAAGGAGATTACAGGATAGGGACTATTAATTGACATTTCAGCTGGAGACTATAAAACATGTTTTTTTTCTATTAAGATTTCTTATTTTCAAGGAAGTTATATTTTCCTGAGAATTGGAGAGAGAAAAAAAGATTTGGAATTTCAAGAATTTACTGACTTGACATGTCAGTTCATTGATTTGTCATATTTTGTGTCACATTTTAGAACAGTGACAGGCCTAAGTGTAGTCATTTTGCCCATCAATCTAAAACAGCTAGTGAGTGTCATTGGCTATTGTAACTCTTCAGCCAATTAGAAATGTAGCCCGGGGTGCGTTATTACTCCTGCGAATCTGATTGGTCACACAGCTGAATCATTCATGGAATTCTTTGTTCCCCAACTCCCCCCTGATACTTCCATGAAAACACAAAACAAAGTGGAAAATTCACTTTAATAACATAACTATAGTTAATCAGCCAATGGTAAAACGTTACCTGCTGATGATGAGGTGCCTGGCATCGAAAACTTTCCCCCAACACCACCCGTGCTAAACGTTGCACTCAGCGAGTCTACGTCAAAGTTTACATCTGTGCGTCTTGTAATATCATATTTGGGAACTTCCTCCGAGCGTCTCGAGACATGTTCCGCAAGATTGTTCATTTCATCGGACACAGCTGATAGTCTCTGCTGGAGTGTTTCTAGTGCAATGTCTGCCATGTGTTTGTTGACCAAACCTTCCATTCGTCGCTGCATCGACCAGCTAGAAGTATCTCCATTATTATGCTCCATAAATTTCTCAACTTGTCGAGCTCCTAAACGGAAGTTTTAACCAACAAAAACCTTTCTACAATGTATTTACTATCTTTCTAGTTAAATGCAAATGAGGACCTGTGAGGGGAAAAAGCGGAAGTGGTTATCAAACAGTCTAAAGCCAGCGCACGATATCACGTTGCAACAGCGTCACAGTAATGTTGCGAAAACATTGGGAAGGCCAGAAGAACTACATTTCCCATCCGCAACAATCAACAAATTCCTTTCCCACGGGTTGTCTGCAGATTTAACTATAAAGTTTTTAGTTCATGGAAAGATGCCAATTGTCTTTTCATGTACGCTGAATGCAGCCATAACAGTAACATTGTAGCCCGCTGATAGAAGTTGTTACATTGTAGGCTACATTTGATGTAACCTTGATGTAGTGATAATCAAGGGTCAACAATTTCATGTAGCAATTTTTGTGCCAGTTGTGAGTGATTGAGCACGTTCAAGGGAATGGTCACCGCCTTTCAAAGTGTGTTGCACTATGCTGTTAAACATTGACTGACTTGCTCCTACATGACAACTGCAGTGGCGCAGCGGTCTAAGGCACTGCATCTCAGTGCAAGAGGCATCACTACAGTCCCTGGTTCGAATCAAGGTTGTATCACATCCAGCCGTGATTTGGAGTCCCATATGGCTTCGCACAATTGGCCCAGCGTCGTCCGGGGTAGGCTGTCATTGTAAATAAGAATTTGTTCTTAACTGACTTGCCTAGTTAAATAAAACAAAATAAAAAAAACTGATTAGATAAATAGATGGGGATCAATAAAGTACCTGAGGGGAAACTCTTTGTCAAGCAGCTACAACAAAAACACAGGGCAGGTGCAAAATGCCAGAACGAAAGTACACAAGACAGATACATGATACATAGAGCGGCAGTATGAAAAGTAGAAGTACAAGAAGTCTGGAGTGCAAAAAAGCTATAAAAAGACATTGCATAGTGTGGGTGGATGGCTGAATATGTACACTAAACATTGGTGGATGGTGCATGGTTAACTATACTATACAGGTCGATGGCAGAGAAATACTTTAATAGCTAAAAGTGCATATGATATGAGTGAGTGTAATAATAGTTTACTTAATATACAGACTGGTTAAATGAACAGGTAAGTGAATATTTTGCATGGTTAAATTAACTGTACAGGTAAATAACAGGAAGAGATACTTAAATAGTTAAATGTGTGTATGATATAATTTAGGGTAATAATAGTAATTCCCTTAAAATACAGTCCTTAGTGCGCAGGGATTAATTACAGATAAATGCACGTATTGCACATTCAATATACTAAAAGCAATTAAAAAAGATACAACTGACAGGATACTAATATGCATTCCTGAGTGAATGACTACGTAAGTCCAAGAATTACTTGCAATATTACACGTGTACATGAATATGTATATACAGACCTGAATGAATAAATAAGTCCTGAGTGAATGAGTGATTACAGACCAGAGTTACTCACGGATGGATGCATAAATGTTGAACTAGGAACTATCAATATATCTTCGCCTGTAATTACCCCCCAAAACGAAATGCTACTTTTTTAATTACTAGAATGTGTTGAATTACCATCTGCCTTTGTAGCGAACTAGCTAACCTTAGGTCTTTCCCTCAATCAGAAGCAAGGATGGTTCTGTTCTATGTACCGGATTGTAACCACTACTCCGATAAGCACACATGCATTTTATAGTTTTCTAAGCTCTCTTAGTGAGAGGCGTTGCTGGAGCTGTGTGATAAGGTAAGCCCTAGCTGCTAACAAGCAATTTCGGTTAGGTCAAATATCTGTGGTTAGGTAGGGGCTTATGAAAATTTGCTAGATAACCACGACTGTAGTTATGTGTACAACACACGTTACCTTCATAGGCTAGCATAACTGACTGTTGTGACTTTTTTATTGACACGTCTTTTTTGAGCTAGCCAGCTACTTTTTCACGTGGTCACATGCTAGCTAGCGTTAGCACACCAGGGAAGGGATATTTAGCTAGCTAGTTAACGTTAACTCACTGTTCGTGTAGTCAGACCTGGTAGCTAGCGTTAATCCGGCACCATGGCAAGGATAGTTGCTTATCTAGCATGTCACCATTTTGAAAAGTCTTGACTGCACGAACGGTGACCTAATGTTAGCTAGCAAGCTAAATATTGCCTGGTGGGTACCTTGGTTGGCTACTTCGCTACATTAGCTAAAGTTGGCTAGCTAGCTCACAAAGGACTTGTGGGCTCAATGTTTTCCCCATACACATCACCAGAAACGCTTGTTCCACGAGTGCATCTGTTGTACATGACTAATTAAAAGACCTGTGAAGTCAGTTAGAAATGTCAGCAGAGATGAAAATTAAGCTAGCCTGAGTCAAGTTCTTTTCAGACTGGGCTATAGACAATGTGCCAAACTATCCTGACACAGCAGTGAAATTGTGCCTTTACAAACATCGCATGCCATAGATTTAGGACCTGAATGTAGAAATCGTGGTCTGCTGGCCATTACCCAAAATCCTTATGTTACATCCCTGCATGTCAGTCCCTTTCAGACGATCCCCACATTGGTCCTCCTCAGTGACCTTACGGCTGAGGTTTTTAACTTTCCTCTTGAGAATTAGAATCAGAAGTACAGTCATCGCAATACTTTACCTCTTCGGGAAAACAGTACCCTAGACTGTCCAGATCATCTAGTTGAGCATTCCAGATCATTCCTACGTCTCAGCAGAAATGCCCCATCCACACAGTAGGATTTTAGATGTGCAGATAGACCAAAGACCAGTCTATTTTACCGTTACTATAGTCAAGTCTGGGTTATGGTATTTTAATATGTACAGTGCATTCGGAAAGTATTCAGACCTTGATTTTTTTCCACATTTTGTTGTGTTACAGCCTTATTCTAAAATGGATTAAATTGTTAGTTTTTTCTTATCAATCTACACACAATACCCCATAATAAGAAAGCATAATGACAATTTACATAAGTATTCAGACCCTTTACTCAGTACTTTGTTGAAGCACCTTTAGTGGCGATTACAGCCTTGAGTCTTCTTTGGTATGATGCTACAAGCTTGGCACACCTATTTGGGGAGTTTCTCCCATTCTTCCTGGGGAGCGTCGCTGCACAGCTATTTCAGGTCTCTCTAGAGATGTTAGTTCGGGTGCAAGTCCGGGCTCTGGCTGGTCCACTCAAGGACATTCAGAAACTTGTCCCGAAGCCACTCCTGTCTTGGCTGTGCTTTGGGTCGTTGTCCTGTTGGAAGGTGAACCTTCTCCGCAGTCTGAGGTCCCGAGCGCTCTGGAGCAGGTTATCATCAAGGACCTCTCTGTACTTTACTCCGCTCATCTTTCACTTGATCCTGACTAGTCTCCCAGTCCCTGCCGCTGAAAAACATCCCCACAGCATGATGCTGCCACCACCATGTTTCACAGTAGGGATAGTGCCAGGTTTCCTCCAGATGTGACACTTGGCATTCAGGCCAAAGAGTTCAATCTTGGTTTCATCAGACCAGAGAATCTTGTTTCTCATGGTCTGTGAGTCCTTTAGGTGCCTTTTGGAAAACTCCAAGCTGGCCGCCATGTGCCTTTTTACTGAGGAGTGGCTTCCATCTGGCCATTCTACCATAAAGGCCTGATTGGTGGAGTGCTGCAGAGATGGTTGTTCTTCTGGAAGGTTCTCCCTTCTCCACAGAGGAACTCTGGATCTCTGTCAGTGACAATCGGGTTCTTGGTCACCTCCCTGACCAAGGCCCTTCTCCCCCGATTGCTCAGTTTGGCCGGGCGGCCTGCTTTGGGAAGAGTCTTGGTGGTTCCAAACTTCTTCAATTTAAGGCCACTGTGTTCTTGGGGACCTTCAATGAAGAAATGTTTTGGTACCCTTCCCCAGGACTGTGCCTTGACACAATCCTGTCTCGGAGCTCTATGGACAATTCCTTCAACCTCATGGCTTGGTTTTTGATCTGACATGCCCTGTCAACTGTGGGAACTTATATAGGACAGGTGTGTGCCTTTCCTAATCATGTCCATTCAATTGAATTTACCACAGGTGGACTCCAATCAAGTTGTAGAAACATCTCATGGATGACAAATGGAAACAGGATGAACCTGAGCTCAATTCTGAGTCTCATAGCAAAGGGTCAGAATTCTTATGTAAATAATGTATTTCTTCCTCCAGTCGCATTCCACATCCGTATGGCTGATATTGTGGACTGCTAAAATAGGCTGCATGGTTACACTTATGAGCTCCAAGGAGGCATTCGCATGTGGTAGAAAGAATATATAGAGACCTGCCTAGAGGAAGGATGTAGCTAAACACAATAATACCGTAGACAATATCAGCATGTAACGTAGCTAGTTAGCTGTAAAATCACCTAAACAAACTGCACCATCAATTTAGGAGTCTACAATCTTACCATGTTCAATCTGCAGACTTTTGAGGTAATGGGGAAAGTTGCCCATGCTACTTCATTGGACCGCGCGGTGCATTCTGGACGCTTCTGGGACAAGGATTGAATGGGAGTCTATTTGGCGATAGCTCAAAAACCCAATATTAGCACGAATTTTGTCAACAAGAAGTACAACATTACAAATATTTTCCAAGATGTGAGATAATTAACTTGCTATCTGTAGTATTTCATTGTATATCTTTGGAATCGTAACATTATGTACTTTTGAGGAAAATAGGCACGTTTCTCGACATATACATTGACTTCGGGAAGGAATTGCATTATGATTAGCTTGGCAACCGCGTGACACAGCATGAAAATGTGAACGCGATTGGTCGACAGTTTGCTGGGTGGGGCGTTATATCTATATAGCTATCTCCTTTCTACAACTGCACCATGCAACGCACCCTGGATTAAACAGGCAGACAAATAGGACAAATGTGCTAGACCCTCCGTTAAAAGACTTCTTCCCTAGTTATGACATCGGCCAGCATTGAAATATGACATGTATGATAGACATTTTCGCGATCAAAAGCCATATTCCTATTAACTTCCAAGTGTCATGAGAGCGACTTTATCACGGTACTACGTCATACCGGATGGATTTCTGTCTGCTTGAACGCCAATAATGATCCAGGGAATCGATAAAACGTCACTCAGAGATGCACAAAAACTATATAATATTCAAAATGGGTGAACGTTTCCTTTTAAGTGCCAATGCATGAATTAGAACATCTTGAAATGCATTAGTTTTAAGAAATGTGCTATATAAATAAAGTTTGATTTGACTGATGACGTTACAGTGTATAATATTTAATAAACTGTAATTTTCATGAGGACAAGTGCAGCTTTTCCATAAATGTTTAATTGATAACTTCTGATTTTATCACTTGACACATCAATCATATAGTGGGAAGAAGCCTATAAATCAAGATTATGAATGAATGTACCACTCCAAATAAATAAATACTGTGCCTTTTGAAGATTTGTATATTGTCATGAAACTACTAAACAAAAAAAAAAAATATTGCCCTCTCGGGATCAATAAAGCATCTATCTATCTATCTATCTATCTATCTATCTATCTATCTATCTATCTATCTATCTATCTATCTATCTATCTATCTATCTATCTATCTATCTATCTATCTATCTATCTATCTATCTATCTACAATACAGGCTGGATGTCTAAACAAATTCAATTCTGAATGTCAATAGATTTTTTTTATTCCTTCTCATCAATGACAACATTCTAGAACTGAGTTATCACTCATCGAAGTATGGTAATTAACACTTACACAATAAAGGGGCAGTATGTGTTGTGAAATTAGACATCAGATAATTGACTCATGAAAATACAGGTTTAGTGAGTATCTCTCTCACTTTCTCTGTCTCTTTCCCCTCTCTTTTTCCTTTCACATCTAAAGTTCCGTTATAGACTTTGTTAAGATAAAAGCTTTTCTGGAGGTAGTGTGGAAAAAGCAACATACATTACCTTTACCTGAAGCAAATATACTTTATTTATGCGGAAGTAGCGAAAGTATTCTAAATGACATCTGAAACATCGGCACACAAAGCAGACCCGGAGTGGGACTAATGTTCAGCCCGGGAGTTTCATGCCTCAGACCAGCCCACTTTAGTTCACAACATATTATACTGGAGATAAATATAATTATAGCTTTACTATTTAAGTCTGCTATAGAGCACTATTCTCTACAACGTTGTTATTCCCAGTGTATTTTTCTTGAACATCATTTCCAATTTAGTGCAAATAAGTTAATTTTTGTTCATCCCACGACTGTTTGTCTGCCTGTCTGCCTGTCTGTGCATCGCACACCATGAGCTATCGTGAGGCCAAGTGCCCGAGCTAGCGAACCTTGCATTGCACACCATGAGCTATCGTGAGGCCAAGTGCCCGAGCTAGCGAACCTTGCATTGCACACCATGAGCTATCGTGAGGCCAAGTGCCCGAGCTAGCGAACCTTGCATTGCACACCATGAGCTATCGCGATGCCAAGTGCCCGAGCTAGCGAACCTTGCATTGCACACCATGAGCTATCGTGAGGCCAGGCCCGAGCTTCCATACTCCCCCCGGAACCCATGAGACTCATCTGTACCTGCTTTGCTTTTTATTGTAATTTAATCTTTAAGGCTTTAGCTAATTTAGCTAGTTTAACATGGAAACATGTTTTTACTGATACAATGTAGACTTCCTTTCCATGCCAAAACATGCAGTCATATTTATTTTCATCCTATTCCCTTTCAATTGTGGTATTTGTATGTTTACTATTATTATTCTACTATTAATGATAAAAAGCATAATAGGTCATTAGTAATATGTGGGTATAAATAGTGGTGATATTGAACTAATATATCTGGTCATGTTAGATTGTTCACACAATGTGGTACAACAGCTCTACCTGTGCCTTCCACGGCAGGGATCTTCTGGGCACATTACTGGGTCCTAGCACTGCCTCAGACACTAAATCCCTACAAAACAAAAGTGTTCTGATCATCTTTAACATTGAGCAATCCTACCTGCCCCCTCTGGCATTATGGGCTCATGGCCAGCAGCACACTGGTCTACTGGTACTGGCTGCTGCTTAGAGACTACAATAGACAACAAAGTGTCTCACACTTAGGTGGCGTCGCGACATAACATTTTGCATTTAACAAAGCACTTATTAGTATCGTATATGTTATATGCTGGCTGTCACAAGGCCACACAATTCCTTGACACTAAACTTGAATTGTGATTTATAGGCCGTTGTAACACGTTTATATTTTGTTTTGCACGCCTGACATCTTGGCAGTTGGTACTGTACTGTAGCCTACAGTACTGTAAGTTAGCATACCTGTCTCATCGTCACCATCAATTTCTCTCTTAAGCTGCAAGCTTTTTTTAATAAACATGATGCTGAATTTGGCACATTTGGCCGCCTCATCTTGTAAAGCTTTTATTTATTATTGTGGGTTTTTTCAGCTCCCCCTTTTCACTTTCTATTATCCATATTATTGTCTTTTTCAGCTCGCTATTTCGGGCGGTTAGTACCAGAGCCGCGTAGTCGCAGCTCACGCTTGTGAATCGCATCATCTACCAAGTGTATCAGTAGCAGGGTGTGCGAGCGTGCGACGCAGAGCATCCCACGCTTCAGTTGATTTTACTTGCTTCTAAAAACCAATGAGGAGATGTGAGAGGCAGGACTTGTAGCGGGATCTGGCTTCACAAATAGAACCAACTTCTATTTTAGCGCCTGGCAACGCAGACGCTCATTGGCACGAGTGAGCAGCGGGTGCAATAATTGAATAACGTGTGTGTGTGTACATTTATTTTTCAACGCTTGCGGACGCAACGCGAGCGGTATGGGCAGTGTGTAACGTACATGTAGCCCCCATTTCTGCAAGAGTAGCCTACAATAATCTATTGAAAAACATATTGTGTTTACCGACCCTGTCACCGGCCCTTTCGTCCCAACAACCAGCCCGGCCCACCGGGAATGTTCCCAGATCTCCTAATTAGCCACACCGGGCCTGTCACAAAGTAAACCATTCTGTTTTGATCTCCCTGTTCCGGAAGCATACTTCAGGTAATTTGATTTAACATTACATCAAACTCAGCAATCCTATCAGAAACAACAAGCATTCATCTAGGAGGTCCAGTTCAACAACCAAGTTCAGTGCCATCTTTAATATATAATTCTGATTGAAATGACATTAGAATTACCATAAATAATGTATTATATTAAAATATATCCATGCGAGTTAACAAAGGACAAGGTGATATCAAAATCTCAAACACAACAAAACAAAGGACTAAGGAGGTTACCAAGGGGACCTAACATCATATCTATGAAAATATATTCAACAAATATACAGATTAAGACAAAAATATACAAATACATTTACATGTATGTATATCTATGTACATCAGCAATATATCACAATGTGAACTTCACAAATTATTCAAATATTCCCTTCTTCAAGATCGCTCACCTGCAGATATTAATCTTGGCGATAGTTTTTGGTGAATTTCAAGCAGTGGAGGCTGCTGAGGGGAGGACGGCACATGGAAACCATGTGTTTGATGCCATTGCATTTGCTCAGATCCAGCCATTATTTTGAGCCGTACCATTCTTCCAATTCCACTCCAGCCATTACTACGAGCCCGTCCTCCCCAATTAAGGTGCCACTGAAGATATATTTTCAACCTAAACGTATTGAATGCTGCATGTGGATATTTGTATGATATTGGCCAGTATTTGACTTATAGGATGTGTATATATATAGATAACAGTAACTTTTCATAACAAGCACTTAGCTTTACTCTGCCCTACAAGATACATTTTCCTCTTTTTACAGAGGGATGTGCGACTGTGTAAATACCATCTAGAAATCTGCCAAATGTGCCTTCAATCAAACAAAAAGAAACAACATATTTACATTGTAAAGCTCATCATTATTGCATTATAAATTATTTGACATTTTAAAAACCCTGTTTCTTTTGACATTACAGAGTCGTGCTCCGCCTCTACTCGTCTCCCAAGACAAATAAACAAATATTATATCAACAAAAACAAACATTCTTTAAAAATAAATGCAACCCTAATACTTTGTACATTCTGAGACATTTTCCATCATAACTTATGCATTTGAGATAGTGTTATTGGTCCATAAAATGTGTCTTCACAAGATAATTAATTCAGAGCAGTTTTTTTCTCCAATGTGTCTTATTTGCATTTATGCATTTATTTTTACATAGTGTTTAAATCTGTAACGATCCCGCAACAGAAATGTAAAGGTAATTTCCGATTGAGCCGACATATGCCGCGTTCACCGTTAACGCAAACTCTGCTAAAGCGGGAACATTGCCTTTTAAATTTCAATCCCGCTGTAAAACTGAATTTCCACATTGCCGATTGAATAGAGCCCTTAGTCTGCTGTGTGTTTACAGTTGTGTGATAAATATAATATTTTTTGGAAGGGCCAATAAATTATGCTGCGATGGTGTTACTAACATGGCAAATGTTAAAACTAAACGCACGCCTGGTTGGCTGGCTTGCCTTAAGCAACAGTGTCCTAGAATCCCATGCATGTCTACACATGATGTCTGATATAATCCCTAAAACTAAAGGCATATATAGCACAACCTACCACCTGGACAAATATAAACATTGTGCATTACAAAATACAAATTAACACAGCTCAACCAACATCAGGTCAGCCAAAGTTCAGATGCTTTATTTAAAGTGCATCTCTGCCTCTATAAATCATAACACTGGGAGTACTTATTAGTACAGGAATGCCTCATTTCCTCTGTGCGCCGGTGGAACAGGAAGTCCATCCTTTAAACAGGAAGCCCAACTAGGCAATGTACATTTGGTCAAAGTTACTTGGAACAAGAAAAAGTCTGTAGCAATCCAATATTGTGCTGTAGTTCATGGTTGTGCCCCTAGGTGGCAGCACATTCTCTTGAGCTCCGTGAGTTGAAAAATTGAGTTTACTGTTGTTTCACAAAGCTTGCTTCATTTTTCCAGCTTGCCCTAATAATCAGCATGTAGGGACACTCATGGTCATTGAAAAAGAGACCGTCTCCCACCTTGGACAGACACCACATATAATATACTTCAGTGCAGTCTCACTGAAGAGGTTTGACTTTGCTAAGGACACATTTTCTTCCATACCTTAAGTAGAGATTCATCTTTTGCAAGAGTCAAAAGAATGTTGAAAGGAAGTTTCCCCTAAAACTGGAGTCTCATAACATGCCAAGGGGTATTGGTGTCACTAAGCTCTGCAGACTGTATATCCAAAATTAGCTAATCTTTTGAGACCAATGTGGGTTGGTTTGGATTGAAAATAAATAACGTTCAATAAATTAATAAATAGAATATATGCCTGCGTGTATTTACAAAGCGGAAAACATTTAATTTAATATTGTTCAAAGAACACTATTCCAGTAGACAGTATCAATTCTTATCACACCGGCTTTCATCAAAGTCAGTTAGCAGCTAATAAACATATTACATAATAAATTATCATCAAGATCACACGGTAGAATATAATGCCGTTTCAGTCATCTTTACAAAAATCAAAAAAAAAAAAAACAATCTTCACATCAAAGCAGGCAGTAGTCGACAAAAATAGCTTTGTTCATGTGTCCTGTGTGAGAGCTTTTTACAAGTCAATTTGTGCTCCTGCATGTGTGCCCAATTATCTCCTCTCCTGTTTAAACCACACACACACACACACACGCTACTACATATGCACTGACCATAAAGAAAAGAACAACATTCAAAAACTGATGCTTTGAATAATAATACAAATGTCTGAGGTGCAGACAGATCCCTCCCACGCCGGACCATCTCCTAGAGAGAGGGGGCAGGAGAAAGTGAAGGGAGAGTGAGAACTGGGTCTCAGCGGTCTCTGCAGGTGGGCAGGTTGACGAAGGTGAAGATGTTGTACTCAATGAGGACGGAGAAGCAGAGAAAGATGGAATACATGAGCAGACACACCAGGCCCAAACGACGGTCCAGTTTCCACCCATTCAGATGTACCCCCAGGACCTAAGAGAGAGGTGGGGATAAATTATATTTATGGTTGATCTACTCAAACGTAATTGTGCATAGACTGTGTCAAATAAAAAACAAGTATATTTTATTATTTAGAATCTAAGACATATACATGATGGAGTCACTCACTGTGAGGAACACAGACCCCAACAGAAGTCCCACAGAGAAGATTAGCCCTTTGCTGTTCAGTTTAATCTGAGAGAAGAAAGGGTTGAACAGGAGAAGAAGTTAAACCATGGGATTGGGAACTGATTTACAACACCTTTTGCATCAGTATAAAGTGTACACCTGATATATAGTGTCAGTGATTTATTACAGTCTTTAACCTTTATTTAACTAGGCAAGTCAGTCAAGAACAAATTCTTATTTACAATGACGGCCTACCAAAAGGCAAAAGACCTCCTGTGGGGACGGGGGCTTCTTTATTTGGGCCCTTTTGATGTATACAGTATCCATAAGCTGTTCTCTGTGTATCTCACTCCTACATTAGACCCTCAATTCCCTAACACACACAGTCAAAGCCTTCATTGAGAATAATCATGTAACTCGCCACACTCCAAAAGCAGCAAGGCAGCAAAGCTAGTCTGTCTGCTCCTGGGAACGGATTGATGTAGGCATTCCTTCACAGCCACAGCACCCTCACATGTGTTTGATCTAGTGGGGTTATGGTACACTGGGCTACAGTTGCACTCAGCGCTGTATTTATCTTGGACTGCTGACAGCTACTTTTCTCCTATCTCTTTCAGCTGTTAGGACCCAGTCTCTCATGTCAAACTGGAAGATATATGTTTATCTTCAGCGATCACAAATAACAGATGCTCAAATGGCTACGTAAACATGGCATGACACTGACTAATACTGTACATAAACATACATAACATTGGTGCCATTTGACAGGAGCAGAGGGCTCTGGATAGAAGATCAATTGTGTCATCTCTCACATTAAAAAGCAACATCAATATTACCTTCACAGAATAGGCCTATCACGTATACAGTCAGTGCTTTTCTGATAAAGGTTTACTAAAGACATCACACAGCCAGGGTTAGGAGAAACAGTGTTTGTTACTTACGTAGGAGCCGTAGTTGATGGCCAGAGTCTGCAGGGCCCAGGGTAGGCCCAGTCCAATAAGGATGTCAAACACATTACTGCCTATAGAGTTAGATACAGCCATGTCCCCAAAACCTGAGAGACACAGAGAGAGAGCGAGAGACAGAGAGAAAGGGATGGAGACAGGAAGAAAAAAAAGAGGAGGCAAAGAAAGAAAGAAAAAGAGAGAGAGAGAGAGAGAGAAATCAATAGAAAGAGAAGTTGGTCAACATCGGTAACATCAATAAAGAATTCTGACTTGCTGAGGTAATTAGGTCGCCACAAACAACAAACACAACAACTGTCATGGAATGTGTTTTCCATTTCCCTCTCTCAGACAAACTCTGATGAAGGGGAGCGAAAATTAACACAAGAAAATCAAGGATGGAGGAAGGAACGCTGGGTTCTCTTCAGTCCACCCGTCCCCGTCACTCCCACACGACTCGGTCACAGAGAAAGATGACAAGCTCTCCCCTCTTCCTCACCCCTTCTCTCTAGCCCTCTTCTCTCTGTTGACCAAGTGTGGAGCTCTTTGATTCCTGGGTGTCTGTTCATCAGGCAGGGGAGCAGCAGGGCAGTACTGGTAGAGAAAGTCCTCTGTGTGTGTCCTCACCTTGCCGTGCCACTATAAGACTGGCCATGCAGTCAGGGACACTGGTGCCAGCTGCCAGGAAGGTGATGCCCATGATGACGTCGGGGATACCCAGAGTAAACCCTATCACTGTCACCTGAAGGGGAAAGACACACACATCAGTGAGTGTCTGTGTGTGTCTGTGTGTGTGTGTGTGTGTGTGTGTGTGTCCTCACCATCCAGACCATGACATAGGAAAAGCCAGCAATCCAGAGGGTGGAGGTGACAAAGGAGACCATGAACCATCTCTCCCAGCGAGGGTTGGCACAGTTAGGCACCGTGAAGAACAACAGTAGGCACAGAGGCCAGGCCAACAGCCACTTGATCTTATTACAGCACCCAGCTAGAGAGAGAGAGAGAGAGAGAGAGAGGAAGAGATGGGGAAAGAGAGAGAGGGAAAGAAGAAGAGATGCAGTTTACATTTGTGTTACATTAAGTGATGCTTTTATTGAGGAAATCTAAAAATACCTTTAGGTGAGTGTTGACTAACACAATAAAGAGGAGGGAGAGACAGCTCAGAGAGAGACAGAGAGAGAGACAGCTCAGAGAGAGACAGAGAGAGAGACAGCTCAGAGAGAGACAGAGAGAGAGACAGCTCTGCTTAGAGACACAGCTCATGTGAGCTCTCACATTTTATTTTACATGTTTTTTACAATAAGATTATTTTTTTTATTTTTCACCTTTATTTAACCAGGTAGGTCAGTTGAGAACAAGTTCTCATTTACAACTGCGACCTGGCCAAGACAAAGCAAAGCAGTGCGACAAAAATCAACACAGAGTTACACATCAGAATAAACAAATGTACAGTCAATAACACAATAGAGAATCTATATACAGAGTGCAAATGTAGTGCAAAATGCAGTGAGGTTAGGAAGGTAGGACAATAAATAGACCATAGTGGTGAAATAAATTACAGATTAGCATTAACACTGGAATGATAGATGTGCAAATGATGATGTGCAAATAGAGATACCGGAGTGCAAGATTAGCTAAAATAATAAAATGGTGATGAGGTAGTTGGGTGGGCTATTTACAGAAGGGCTATACACAGGGGCAGTGATCGATAATCAGCTCTGACAGCTGATGCTTAAAGTTAGTGAGGGAGAGTGGAGCCTCTAGCTTCAAGGATTTTTGCAATTCGTTCCAGTCATTGGCAACAGAGAACTGGAAGTAATGGCGGCCAAAGGAGGTGTTGGCTTTGGGGGTGACCAGTGAAATATACCTGCTGGAGCGCATGCTACGGATATTCAGTGGGTGCTCTGGCAATCAAAATCCTGAGATCCTGGAATCAGATACAACTTCAACTAGCACAGAGGTGTGAAGAGAGGTGTCGAATCCTTTGAAGCTGTTCAGAGGCCATCCACTGCCATTTTCTTCAAGCAAGTACCCCCAACCACACTTCCCACTTGTGAAGCGTGAGATCCAGAGGCTTTGAAGCCCCCTCCTGCTGTACAGAGCCCATTCACTGGCATATTTCCTCCACCACACAGGCACTGTTACAATGTCTAGCCCCAAGCCGTTATATATTTATTTTTTTTTTTCTATTTTGGCATTTGCCTGATGTCTCATACATGCTTTGTTGACTACGAACTTTATTTACCCAACCGTGGGACAGACTATGTCTGTTCCCACACTCGGGACTCTGACTCTCTATTGGTTACATAGACTTTTGGCCTACCATCCCATTCTAACCACCTCCCGCCGGCTTTGTATTCATGTTATCTGATGAAATTGCTGTATAATATGATCTTGTAGCCATCTGATGCACATTCAGATGTCATACATCAGCACTGCAGAACTCTTCCTGTCCTATGCCGTGCCTTGATTGGCCCATCTACTGTTGCTAGCCCCAATTCTGACTTGTGCTCTGATATCTGCTTCACTGATTTCTGTGTTTTCTGCACATTAACACTAGAAGCTTATTACCTAAAATGGATCAATTGAAAGTGTGGGTTCACAGCTCCAATCCAGATGTGTTGGTCATTACTGAGACGTGGTTAAGAGTGTTTTGAATACTGATGTTAACCTTTCTGGTTATAACCTTTTTCGGCAAGACAGATCTTCCAAAGGTGGGGGAGTGGCAATTTTTTACCAAGGATCACCTTCAGTGCTCGGTTGTCTGACAAGAAGCACATGGCTGAGCTCTTTAATCAACACGTCATTAAGTCAGGATTCCTATTTGACTCAGCCATGCCTCCTTGCCCATCCAACATTTCCTCATCTGCCACCCCTTCTAATGCAACAATCCCCAATGCTTCTCCCTCTTTTTCCCTTGCCCCGCTACAAAGTTTTCCCCTGGAGGCAGTTACTGAGTCCGAGGTACTAAAGGAGCTCCTGCAACTTGACGCCAAAAAACCATCTGGGTCAGATGGTTTAGACCCTTTCTTCTTTAAGGTTTCTGCCCCTATCATTGCCAAGCCTATCTCCAACGTTTTTAACATGTCTGTCCATTCTGGGGAGGTTCCCATTGCTTGGAAGGCAGCCACGATTAGTCCTTTATTTAAAGGGGGAGATCAAGCTGGTCCTAACTGTTATAGGCCAATTTCTATTTTGCCCTGTTTATCAAAAGTGTTGGAAAAACTTGATTCTAAGCAATGTGGGGTGCTATTTTTATTGACTTGGCCAAAGCTTTTGATACGGTAGACCATTCCATTCTTGTGGGCCGGCTAAGGAGTATTGGTGTCTCTGAGGGGTCTTTGGTCTGGTTTGCTAATTACCTCTCTCAAAGACTGCAGTGTATAATGTCAGAAAATCTGCTGTCTCAGCCACTGCCTGTCACCAAGGGAGTACCCCAAGGCTCAATCCTAGGCCCCACGCTCTTCTCAATGTACATCAACAACATAGCTCAGGCAGCAGGAAGCTCTCTCATCCATTTATATGCAGATGATAGTCTTATACTCAGCTGTCCCCTCCCCGGATTTTGTGTTAAATGCTCTACAACAAGCTTTCTCTACCCTTAACCTTGTTCTGAACACCTCCAAAACAAAGGTCATGTGATTTGATAAGAAGAATGCCTCTCTCCCCCCAGGTGTGATTACTACCTCTGAGGGTTTAGAGCTTGAGGTAGTCACCTCATACAAGTACTTTGGAGTATGGCTAGACGGTACACTGTCCTTCTCTCAGCAAATATCAAAGCTGCAGGCAAAAGTTAAATCTAGACTTGGTTTCCTCTATCGTAATCACTCCTCTTTCACCCCAGCTGCCAAACTAACCCTGATTCAGATGACCATCCTACCCATGCTAGATTACGGAGACGTAAATTATAGATCGGCAGGTAAGGGTGTTCTCAAGCGGCTAGATGTTCTTTACCATTCTGCCATCAGATTTCTCACCAATGCTCCTTATAGGACACATCCTGCACTCTATACTCCTCTGTAAACTGGTCATCTCTGTATACCTGTCGCAAGACCCACTGGTTGATGCTTATTTATAAAACCCTCTTAGGCCTCACTCCCCCCTATCTGAGAGATCTACTGCAGCCCTCATCCTCCACATACAACAACCTTTCTGCCAATCACATTCTGTTAAAGATCCCCAAAGCACACACATCCATGGGTCACTCGTCTTTTCAGTTCGCTGCAGCTAGCGACTGGAACGAGCTGCAACAAACACTCAAACTGGACAGTTTTGTATCATCTCTTCATTAAAAGACTCAATCATGGACACTCTTACTGACAGTTGTGGCTGTTACGTGAGATGTATTGTCATCTCTACCTTCTTGCCCTTTGCGCTGTTGTCTGTGCCCAATAATGTTTGTACCATGTTTTGTGCTGCTACCATGTTGTGTTGCTACCATGTTGTTATCATGTTATGTTGCTACCATGCTGTGTTGTCATGTGTTGCTGCCTTGCTATGTTGTTGTCTTAGGTATCTCTTTTGGTAGTGTTGTTTTGTCTCTCTTGTCGTGATGTGTGTTTGGTCCTATATTTATATATATGTATATATATTTTTTTTTAAATGTGCCTTTTGGTAGGCCGTTATTGTAAATAAGAATTAGTTCTTAACTGACTTGCCTAGTTCAATAAAGGTTAAATAAATACAAATAAAATAATATATTTATTTTTACCTGGGGCGTGAAAGGGCACGAAAGGTCCCTCCCCTTCTTCCTCCTCCTCCTCTTCATCGTTCTCATTATTCTCATTGTCTTCATTCTCGTTTTGCGTCTCGTTGCCAGCCTCCACCCCTCCCCTATCCTCCTCTCCATTGTGACCATGACGACCTTTGACTCCCCTCTCGGGCCCGCCCAGTCCGTTCTCCAGGCCCCGCCTACTGCCGACCTTCACCGTGACCTCTGAGTCTCCGTTAGTGATTGGCCGGGTGCCAATCAGACGCTGTCTCTTCACAAATACAAGCACACGCACATGTAATATGCTGTACAAACATTTTCAAAATAAATATACAATTTCTTCACACCTACACAGCAAACAGAAACACGGTTAGGTGTCTGTGTGGTCATACCTCAGTGATGAGCATGCGTGAGGCCATGGAGAGGCGTGTGCGAGGGGAGAAGTGGCTGGTGATCATGATCCTCATGCCGGCTTCAGAGAAGGACAGTTGGTGGGGGTAGGCTGACAACAACTCATCTACCATCAACACTGACTGCTTTCTGTGGAAGTTAGCTACAGGAGACACACACACACACACACACACACACACACACACACACACACACACACACAGACAGAGAGAAAGAGAGAAAGATAGAACCAATTGCCCTTTATGGTTGTAAGGTCCAACCAAGAATTCACAAAATGGGACAAACACCTAAAAGGAAGCGTTTCCCAAACCTTCCATAACAAAGTCATCACCTACAGAGAGATGAACCTGGAGAAGAGTCCCCTAAGCAAGCTGGTCCTGGGGCTCTGTTCACAAACAAACCCCACAGAGCCCCAGGACAGCAACACAATTAGACCCAACCAAATCATGAGAAAACAAAAAGAGAAATACTTGAAACATTGGAAAGAATTAACAAAACAACTGAGCAAACTAGAATGCTATTTGGCCCTAAACAGAGAGTACACAGTGGCAGAATAACTGACCACTGTGACTGACCCAAACTTAAGGACAGCTTTGACTATGTACAGACTCAGTGAGCACAGCCTTGTTATTGAGAAAGGTTGCAAAAATGAGGTGGAAACTGAGCTGCACTTTCTAACCTGCCAAATTAGAGACACATATTTCCCTCAGATTACACAGACCCACAAAGAATTAAAAAACAAATCCAATTTTTATAAATGAAATACCATATTGTGCCATCACAGCAGCAATATTTGTGACTTGTTGCCACAAGAAAAGGGCAAAACACCATTGTAAATACAATCCATATTTATTTATTTTCCCTTTTGTACTTGAACTATTTTCACATAATGCCATTTGAAACATCTCTTTTATTTTGTAATATTGATTGTTTATTTCACTTTTGTTTATCCATTTCACTTGCTTTGGCAAAGTAAATATATGTTTCCCATGCCAATAAATCCCCTTGAATTGAATTGAGAGAGAGAGAGAGAGAGATGAGACAAACACACACAGACACATGTACGGCAGAACATTCAGACCGTACTTTTCTTCAGCAGGACAGAGGTGGCGTCACAGTTGTCGTCCAGGTCAGCGTTACTGGCTGTGCCGTTCCCCAGGCTGGACGAGTTCTTCTTTCGCCTCTCCAGGAAATGCACAATGTTCGAGTTAAACCTAGACAAAGGATACAAGAAATTGTTTTGAAGTGTCTGTATGTGTTTGTGTGTGTGTGGCATTGATGGTTTCAGACACAGACTTACTTCATTATCAAAATGTAGCCGAAATACATCAGAACCAGTGTCAGAGACTCCCACCTGGAACACACATCAAGAGGGATTCAATTGAAGCTGATTTCTAACAGCTATACAATACAACAAATAACATATACAGTGGGGTAAAAACGTATTTAGTCAGCCACCAATTGTGCAAGTTCTCCCACTTAAAAAGATGAGAGAGGCCTGTAATTTTCATCATAGGTACACTTCAACTATGAGAGACAAAATGAGAAAAAAAAATCCAGACAATCACATTGTAGGATATTTTATGAATTTATTTGCAAATTATGGTGGAAAATAAGTATTTGGTCAATAACAAAAGTTTATCTCAATACTTTGTTATATACCCTTTGTTGGCAATGACAGAGGTCAAACATTTTCTGTAAGTCTTCACAAGGTTTTCACACACTGTTGCTGGTATTTTGGCCCATTCCTCCATGCAGATCTCCTCTAGAGCAGTGATGTTTCGGGGCTGTCGCTGGGCAACACAGACTTTCAACTCCCTCCAAAGATTTTCTATGGGGTTGAGATCTGGAGACTGGCTAGGCCACTCCAGGACCTTGAAATGCTTCTTACGAAGCCACTCCTTCGTTGCCCGAGCGGTGTGTTTGGGATCATTGTCATGCTGAAAGACCCAGCCACGTTTCATCTCCAATGCCCTTGCTGATGGAAGGAGGTTTTCACTCAAAATCTCACGATACATGGCCCCATTCATTCTTTCCTTTACACGGATCAGTCGTCCTGGTCCCTTTGCAGAAAAACAGCCCCAAAGCATGATGTTTCCACCCCCATGCTTCACAGTAGGTATGGTGTTCTTTGGATGCAACTCAGCATTCTTTCTCCTCCAAACACGACGAGTTGAGTTTTTCCAAAAAGTTCTATTTTGGTTTCATCTGACCATATGACATTCTCCCAATCCTCTTCTGGATCATCCAAATGCTCTCTAGCAAACTTCAGACGGGCCTGGACATGTACTGGCTTAAGCAGGGGGACACGTCTGGCACTGCAGGATTTGAGTCCCTGGCGGCGTAGTGTGTTACTGATGGTAGCCTTTGTTACTTTGGTCCCAGCTCTCTGCAGGTCATTCACTAGGTCCCCCCGTGTGGTTCTGGGAATTTTGTGATCATTTTGACCCCACGGGGTGAGATCTTGCGTGGAGCCCCAGATCGAGGGAGATTATCAGTGGTCTTATATGTCTTCCTTTTCCTAATAATTGCTTCCACAGTTGATTTCTTCACACCAAGCTGCTTACCTATTGCAGATTTAGTCTTCCCAGCCTGGTGCTGGTCTACAATTTTGTTTCTGGTGTCCTTTGACAGCTCTTTGGTCTTGGCCATAGTGGAGTTTGGAGTGTGACTGTTTGAGGTTGTGGACAGGTGTCTTTTATACTGATAACAAGTTCAAACAGGTGCCATTAATACAGGTAACGAGTGGAGGACAGAGGAGCCTCTTAAAGAAGAAGTTACATGTCTGTGAGAGCCAGAAATCTTGCTTGTTTGTAGGTGACCAAATACTTATTTTCCACCATAATTTGCAAATAAATTCATTAAAAATCCTACAATGTGATTTTCTGGAATTTTTTTTCTAACTTTGTCTCTCATAGTTGAAGTGTACCTATGATGAAAATTACAGGCCTCTCTCATATTTTTAAGTGGGAGAACTTGCACAATTGGTGGCTGACTAAATACTTTTTTGCCCCACTGTAGCTGTATGTACTATATACATAAGAAAGTGAACGCCATACTTACCATGAAACCTTTTCATCATATATGAACTGTTAGGAGACAAATAAGAATGATACTGATTGATGATTGGAAGGACAGTATTATCTTTTGTGGTTCACTTTTCTTTTATCTAAACATTAGCATATGAATTCACTCTGTAGATACACCATCTGATCAGCACGAGGCAACACACTGAGGCCCACTTCACTGGTTTGCAATGGTCAGGCTCCACTCACCACTATGAGAGCAGTGATGGACAGGGTGTAGTACACAGAGTCTCTCATAAGAGACCAACGAGACAGATGCACTGCCTGAGAGAGAGAGAGAGAGAGAGAGAGAGAGAGAGAGAGAGAGAGAGAGAGAGAGAGAGAGGAATGGTCTGTAAGAGTGGAAGGGCCAACATTTCACCCCCAGGTAATCATCCCTTCCTATGTGTGTGCGCGTGTGCAAGTGGGTGTGTGTGTGTGTGTGTGTCTGTGCAAGCCAAGGTACAGAAGCCTACCTGGCCAGCAAATATTCCACACACTCCAATAATGCAGAGGATATTGAAGACAGCTGAGCCCACGATCGTGCCCACCCCCACATCCCCTTTAGTGATGAACACACCTGCACAGACACAGAGAAAAGACAGAACATCCATGGGTTATACAATGGTTATGAGTGGAGGGTTACACGCTAACAAATACAACTTCACTAGGCTACCTGCCGCCCTGTATTCAGTTCTATTGTATATAACTGTTACTCATAAAAAATGTAATAAAAAGTGTTATTGTCACATACACCGGAGAGGTGCAGTTTTAAAGGGTCAGCCATAGTAGTACAGAGCCCCTGGAGAAAATTAGAGTTACGTGCCTTGCTAAAGAGCATGTCAACAGATTTTCGCCTTGTCGGCTTGGGTATTTGAACCGGGTACTGGCCCAACGTTCTAACCACTAGGCTACCTGCCGCCCTGAGACATAAAACATAGTGGGCCTGCTGATAAAGTGATGAAAAAGGTATCCCACTTCACCCACTCATAAAGACAGCCAGAAGTTTGTTGAATTACCAATGTTTTATCACAATGCTTTCAACCATCTAAAAGCAAAGCAAAGTTAAAAATGGGAATGCAATATCAGATATTTTGTATTTACAGTATACCACATCATTGTTCCTTACTCGTTTCTGATTAGTTAAAAGGGCATTCTAGAATGGATATTAAAACCAGATAATGGGACAGTTGAAATAGATAACGGGACTCCTTACACATGTAGACCCTATTTACTACAAAGTTACAGAAAGCTAAACCAACAACCACACAAACCAAAATGTTATACATTGTAAACGCAGGTCCAATGAGGAAAAACTTAACGAACAGCTATTGATTTGTTTTTGTAGAGACTTATATTTTTGTAGCATCTGATGAATTAACGTGGTGAGTGAGGAACATGAATTTCTCCAGGTCCCTATGTTGCAGTCATGACACAAGTGGCACTATGCTGTCAAATCCTCCCACATGTTTCTAGTTTTACCAAATGTTTTCAGCAACTGGTATTTTTTAATTTGGTTGTCATATTGGCAGGTTTTCTAGCAACACACTATTTAGCTAGCTTCTAGCCTAGTGTTTGATATGCAATGCGATCTCCTTGCAATGAAGGGTCGAGTGTCCAGACGAGAAGGCAAACTTTTCTAGCAATGCCAGGCAAAATCGGGCTTCATAAGCTCATTGTTATGGATGTATCCAAATGAATGTCAATAGAAAACAGCTTAAACAAACGCAAATGCTGGGACATTGTTGTTATTCTGACTACAGAGGTCGTGACTGTGTTCGCTATAGCTAGTTGGCTAGCTGGCAAGGAAGGGTAAAGAAGGCAACGGAACACATTCGGAAAGTATTCAGACCCCTTGACTTTTTCTACGTTTTGTTACGTTACAGCCTTATTCTAAAATTGATTAAATGTATCAATCTACACACTATACCCCATAATGACAAAGCAAAAACTGTTTTTAAGAAATGTATATTAAAACAAAGTATTCAGACCCTTTACTCAGTAATGGTACAGGTCTCTCCAGAGATGTTAGTTCAGTTTCATGTCCGGGCTCTGGCTGGAGCAGGTTTTCATCAAGGATCTCTCTGTACTTTGCTCCATTCATCTTTCCTCGATTCTGACTAGTCTCCCAGTCCCTGCCACTGAAAAACATCACCACAGCATGACGCTGCCACCACCATGCTTCACCGTAGGGATGGTGCCAGGTTTCCTCCGGACGTGGCGCTTGGCATTCAGGCCAAATAGTTAAATCTTGGTTTCATCAGACCAGAGAATCTTGTTTCTCATGGTCTGAGAGTCCTTTAGGTACCTTTTGGCAAAACTGAAAATAGCTGTGCAGTGACGCTCCCCATCCAACCTGACAGAGCTTGAGAGGATCTGCAGAGAAGAATGGGAGAAACTCCCCAAATACAGGTGTGACAAGCTCGAGAGCATCCTGACCAGTTGCATCACCGCCTGGTATGGCAACTGCTCGGCATCACTACATCACTGGGGCCAAGCTTCCTGCCATTCAGGACTTATATACTAGGCGGTGTCAGAGGAAAGCCCAAAATCTTTTTATAGATTCCAGTTACCCAACTCATAGACTGTTCACAGCAAGCGGTACCGGAGCACCGAGTCTAGGACCAAAAGGCTTCTTAACAGCTTCTACCCCCAGGCCATAAGGCTGCTGAACAATTAATCAAAGGCCACCCGAACTATTTACATTGAACCCCCCCATTTATTTTTACACTGCTGCTACCTGCTGTCTATTATCTATGCATGGTCACTTTACCCCTACCTACATGTAAAAATGACCTTGACTAACCTGTACCCGCGCACATTGCAGTAAGGTCTACACCGGTTGTATTCGGCGCATGTGACAAATAAAGTTTGATTTGATTTGAAGTGTAGCGTCATACCCAAGAAGACTCGAGGCTATAATCCCTGCCAAAGATGCTTCAACAAAGTACTGAGTAAAGGGTCTGTGATATGTTTTTTTTAATACATTTGCTAAAACGTTTTTGCTTCATCATTATGGGGTATTGTGTGTAGATTGATGAGGAAAACATTTTAAAAAATCCATTTTAGAATAAGTCTAACATAACAAAAGGTGGAAAAAGTAAAGGGGTCTGAATACTTTCGACGCATTATAGACAGGTGTGTGCTTTTCCAAATCATGTCCAAAGAAATTGAATTTACCACAGGTGGACTCCAATCAAATTGTAGAAACATTTCAAGGATGATCAATGGAAATAAGATGCACCTGAGCTCAATTCCGAGTCTCAAATCAAAGGGTCTGAATACTTAAGTAAATAAGATATTCCTTTTTAAAATTTGTAATAAACTTGCTACAATTTCTAAAAACCTGTTTTTGCTCTGTCTTTATGGGGTATTGTGTGTAGATTGATGAGGAAAATAATTAATTTAATCAATTTTAGAATATGGCTGTAACGTAACAAAGTGTGGAAAAAGTCAAGGGGTCTGAATACTTTCCGAATGCACTGTAGAACGAACAACTGGGTCTCGTCCATAAAAATGTAACTTATCGAAAACAAACAACTGGGTCTCTTATAAAAATATCCCCCACATTTTCAGGGGGAGTAAATGTGTGGTTTAGTATTGTTTTTTTTGTTGCAACTTTGGTATTAGCCGGGATAAACACCTCCATTCTGTACATTACCTTGGAAAAATGAACTCCGCAAAGGGGCTCGGCTCGGCTCCACCTCGTCCATTACATCCAAGGTAATGTACAGAATGGAGGTGTTTATCCCTTACTTATACAACACTTTAATGTGTTGTCACTGTACTCCATCTAACAGCACAACCTCAAAATATATCCCCCCCCCAAAAAATGCCACATACGTACACCCCAGCTACAGTGAAATCTGTTGTTTTACAGGGTCAGCCATAGTAGTATGGCATTCATGGAGCAAATTAGAGCTTAGTGCCTTGCTCAAGGGCACATTGGCATCCCTGGAGCAAATTAGAGCTTAGTGCCTTTCTCAAGGGCACATCGGCAGATTTGTCTCCTTGTCAGTTCAGGTATTCAAACCAGTGACCTTTCGGTTACTGGCCCAACACTCTAACCACTAGGCTACCTTTCACGCTACATGACCCTACATCCTGAATGACATGGATTGCAGTTGAGATTACATTAAAAGTAATCAATGCTGTTCCGAGATTCTGCACAGATTATTGTAGCAATTGTGAAGATCTCCACAGACCTGAAACCTTTACTTGAACATGCACACTTTCTATAAATACATAAGACATTTATAGTAGGCTAACCTCAAAATGTGGTCATGAATGTGTTAGTCATTTTAAGATTGAATAAATACGGTTACATTAGTTTGTAATTCTAGGCTAATACTGTATTACAAAAGTCATATTGAAGGATGCTTGGATAGTTTTAGCCACTGGCTTAATCCTACTCTTTAACTTGTGTTTTTGGTTTTGTTGGAGACGTGAATCCAACATATTATTTCTTAACATGTCGACAAGTTAATAGGCTATTTTACTGTATTGCAAATGTTATATTGAATTGTGTTTAGTTGTCAACGCAACCAAATATCAACATTTGAAGTAGATGTATCTTTTGTGCCACTGACTTAGTCTGACTTTAATTCCAGATGGTATACAAATTAATAATTGATACAGTGTGTTGAATTTATGTCTCCATCTCAACCAAGAATATGACTGAATCAAATCAAAGTTTATTTAAAGTTTGATTAGATTAGATTTCGTCCTATTGTTTAACTTTGTTAATATGGAGATGTAAATCCAGCATATCAATTATTAATTTGTAGACAAACTGGAATTAAAGCCAGATTAAGTCAGTGGCACAGATGGAATCATCCAGGTAGAAGATACATCTCCTTTAAACAATTCAATATCCAGTTTGTCTACTAATTAATAATTAGTCCTAATGTTGGATTCACGTCTCCATACCAAAAATTGTAGTTAAAGAATAGGACTAATTCTAATCTAATCAAACTTCAAATCCACTTTAAATAAAGTTTGATTTGATTTAGTGCTTTTCTTTAACTTAGAATGTTTGGTTGAGATGGAGACCCAAGATGGAGATCCAACATATTAATGATTAACTTGAAGATTACATTTGAAATCAACCAAAGCCTGAAACCCAAGGCCTTCAGTATATGTATTGTCTATTTTCAGTTTCTGATAGTGGATATAACGTTGAAGATCTGACATTGTTTCAAATGTACAAATTCAACATATTTTATACAAGGTTTGTTGAAAATTGGTTACAATGATGACATAATCCTGTGGTTGAAATTTCACCCTCAAACCAACAGATCACTTTTTTCCAAACCAACGTATTTTCCACGTAGATTCCACGTCACAATACAGTGACAAATGACGAAGAAAAAACATTGTTTCAACCAGTTTGTGCCCAGTGGAACGTTTCTAAGAAATGACAAAGATGTGTCCATCTGTGTGTCTGTACATGTCTCACCGATAACAGAGGTGAAGAGTTCAGGAGCTGAACTGCCGGCTGCCATGAAGGTTGCACCTGCCACATCCTCACTAAGATGGAGACGCTGAAAGAGAGAGAAAGAAAGAGAAAGAGAGAGAAAGAGAAAGATAGAGGGAAAGAGAATGAGAAACGAAGAGAAAGAGAGAGACAGAGAGTAGAAAGCACATCTTGAAAAGAAGAATTGTGTCCTTGAAATTCATTCCAATTGACTTGACCCCGACCCTGTTACAGAATAGTGTATAACATTCTTACCTCGCATATCTTCTCCAGAGAGGGAACAAAGTAGTCGTCACACACCAGAGCCAGCGCATAGAACATGTACATGGCCTACAGAGGAATAGCACAAAACAAACCAGAACACACATACCCATGCATGAACAAACTTGGTGATCTCTGCAGTGTTCTGGAACCTTGAGTTTCTCCATGTAATGCACAGATAGTGTCCCTTAGTTCAATGCGTCTGTCCTTTCTGCGAAAGTATCCTAAGCCAAGTGCCAGTGGCCTCGTATACCAGCTAAGCCTCTGTCCAACATCTAGCACCCCAGCCAGTCAGAGATGAAAACAATCCTGCTTTTCAATGTATGGTCAGTGCATCACACAGTCAGTGGCAGGTAGCGTGGCAAAAGTTCATGTATATTAGAGGGTGTGTACAGGTGTGTACAGGTGTGTGTAGAGTAGATAGTGTGTAGAGGTGTGTGTTGGTGTGAGTGTTGGGGGGTGGACACTCACAAACAGGACGTGTAGGGCCACCGCACCCTCTGTGCGCTCCTGGTTGGTGAACAGGTCTGTGGGAAACTCATGTAACGCTGGAGAGAAAACACACACACAGAAAACACACACAAACACACACACACACATACAAAAATGAAAAACAGGGTGAAACACGGTCTCATTTAGTGGAGCAGAGACACGTGCACCAGCACAATCAAAAACAGTCTGTTTGAGTGACAGGACCTAAAAATAGCCTTGGCATGAATGTGTGTTTGTTTGTGTGTATTTGTGAGTGGAACAGTGTGTGTGTGTGTGTGTGTGTGTCTGTGTGCATGCGTGTTGATGGCGGTACAATGTGCAGTGACATTCTCCCTCTGAACACCCAAGAGGTTGTGTGAGTCAGTCAGCTTCAGTCTGCCCTCAGTGCCTAAACACAACACAGCCATCTCAACTTATAGGAATTGACAAGGCCCCACAGAGAGAGATAGTGAGAGACAGAGGGCGGATAAGAAGAGAGATGTATATGTAGAGAGACAGAGAGACACAGAGACAGAGAAAGAGAGACACAGAGAAAGAGAAAGAGACACACAGAGAAAGAGAAAGAGACAGAGGGGGCATGATAAGAGAGAGAGAGAGAGATAGAGAGGGGGGGTTAGGATGAGAAGAGAGAGAGACAGAGAAAGGGAGAGAGAGAGAGAGAGAGAGAGGGGGGGGGAGAAAAGAGAGAGAGATGAGAAGAGAGAGAGAGAGAGAGAGAGAGAGAGAGAGAGAGAGAGAGAGAGAGACAGAGACAGGGGGGGTGAGGATGAGAAGAGAGAGAGACAGAGAAAGGGAGAGAGAGAGAGAGAGAGAGAGAGAGGGGGGGGGGGGAGAAAAGAGAGAGAGATGAGAAGAGAGAGAGAGAGAGAGAGAGAGAGAGTGAGAAGAGAGAGAGAGAGGGAGAGAGAGACAGAAAGAGGGAGAGAGAGAGAGAGAGTGAGAGAGAGTGAGAGAGAGTGAGAGAGACAGAAAGAGGGAGAGAGAGAGGGGGGGTGAGAAGAGAGAGAGAGAGAGAGAGAGAGAGAGCGAGAGAGAGAGCGAGAGACAGAGAGCGAGAGACAGAGAGACACACAGAGAGCGAGAGAGAGAGAGAGAGAGAGAGAGAGAGAGAGGGGGGGGTGAGAAGAGAGAGAGACACACAGAGAGACAGAGAGAGAGAGACAGAGAGAGAGAGGGGGGGGAGAGAAGAGAGAGAGAGATGAGAAGAGAGAGAGAGAGGAGGGGGGGTGGAGAAAAGAGAGAGAGATGAGAAGAGAGAGAGAGAGATGAGAGAGACAGAGACAGGGGGGGTGAGGATGAGAAGAGAGAGAGAGAGGGGGGGTGAGAAGAGAGAGAGAGAGAGAGTGAGAGAGAGAGAGACAGAAAGAGGGAGAGAGAGGGGGGGGGTGAGAAGAGAGAGAGAGAGAGAGTAAGAGAGAGAGAGAGAGAGAGACAGGGAGAGAGAGAGAGAGTAAGAGAGAGAGAGAGAGAGAGAGAGAGAGAGAGGGGGGGTGAGAAGAGAGAGACACACACAGAGAGACAGAGAGAGAGAGAGAGGGGGGGATGAGAAGAGAGAGAGAGAGGGACACACAGAGAGACAGAGAGAGAGAGACAGAGAGACAGACAGAGAGAGAGAGAGAGAGAGAGAGAGTGAGATGAGGAGAGAGAGAGGATTCGAAATGGTCGGTGATCTGTTTGTTAACTTGGCTTTCGACGACTTTAGAAAGGCAGGGCAGGATGGATATAGGTCTGTAACAGTTTGGGTCTAGAGTGTCTCCCCCTTTCAAGAGGGGGATGACCGCGGCAGCTTTCCAATCTCTAGGGATCTTAGACGATATGAAAGAGAGGTTGAACAGGCTAGTAATTTGGGTTGCAACAATTGCTGCGGATAATTTTAGAAAGAAAGGGTCCAGATTGTCTAGCCCAGCAGATTTGTAGGGGTCCAGATTTTGCAGCTCTTTCAGAACATCAGCTATCTGGATTTGGGTGAAGGAGAAGCGGGTGGGGGGGGGGACTAGCCAGGTGGAAAGCATGGCCAGCCGTAGCAAAATGTTTATTGAAATTCTAGATTATCGTAGATTTATCAGTGATGGCAGTGTTTCCTAGCCTCAGTGCAGTGGGCAGCTTGGAGGAGGTGCTCTTATTCTTTTTGGAAGTAGTGCTACAGGATGCAAATTTCTGTTTGAAAAAGCTAGCCTTTGCTTTTCTAACTGACTGTGTATATTGGTTCCTGACTTCCCTGAAAAGTTTAATATCGCAGGGGCTATTCGATGCTAATTTTTTATTTATTTTTTATTTCACCTTTATTTAACCAGGTAGGTCAGTTGAGAACAAGTTCTCATTTGCAACTGCGACCTGGCCAAGACAAAGCAAAGCAGTGTGACAAATAACAACACAGAGTTACACATTAAACAAACAGTCAAAAACACAATATAAACATCTATATACAGAGTGCAAAATGTAGTGCAAAAATGCAGTAAGGTTAAGAGGTAGAACAATAAATAGACTATAGTGGTGAAATAAATTACAGAATTATCATCATTAACACAGGAATGAAGGATGTGCAAATTATGATGTGCAAATAGAGGTACTGGTGTGCAAGATTAGTGAAAATAAACAAAAAATAAATATGGGGATGAGGTAGTAGTGTGGGCTATTTACAGAAGGGCTATATACAGGTGCAGTGATCGATAAGCAGCTTTGATAACTGATGCTTAAAGTTATTGAGGGAGATAGGAACCTCTAGCTTCAATGATTTTTGCAATTCGTTCCAGTCATTGGCAGCAGCGAACTGGAAGGAATGGCGGCCAAAGGAGGTGTTGGCTTTGGGGGTGACCAGTGAGATATACCTGCTGGAGCGCATGCTATGGGTGGGTGTTGCTATAGTGACCAGTGAGCTGAGATAGGGCGGGGATTTACCTAATAAAGACTTATAGATGACCTGGAGCCAGTGGGTTTGGCGACGAATATATAATGAAGGCCAGCCAACGAGAGCATACAGGTCGCAGTGGTGGGTAGTGTATGGGGCTTTGGTGACAAAACGGATGGCACTGTGATAGACTACATCCAATTTGCTAAGTAGAGTGTTGGAGGCTAGTTTGTAAATGACATCACCAAAATCAAGGATCGGTAGGATAGTCAGTTTTACAAGGGCATGTTTGGCAGCATGAGTGAAGGAGGCTTTGTTGCGGAATAGAAAGCCAATTCTGGATTTAATTTTGGATTGGAGATGGTTGATGTGAGTCTGGAAGTTGAGTTTATAGTCTAACCAGATGCCTAGGTATTTGTAGGTGTCCACGTATTCTAATTCGGACCCGTCGAGAGTAGTGATGATAGTCCGGTGGGCGGGTGCTGGCAGCGTACGATAGAAAAGCATGCACTTAGTTTTACTAGCGTTTAAGAGCAGTTGGAGGCCACGGAAGGAGTGTTGTATGGCATTGAAGCTTGATTGAAGGTTAGTAAACACAGTATCCAAAGAGGGGCCAGATGTATACAGAATGGTGTCGTCTGCGTAGAGATGGATCAGAGAGTCACCAGCAGCGAGAGCGACATCGTTGATGTATATAGAGAAAAGGGTTGGCCCAAGAATTGAACCCTGTGGCACCCCCATAGAGACTGCCAGAGGATCGGACAATAGTCCCTCCGATTTGACACACTGAACTCTGTCTGCAAAGTAGTTAGAGAACCAGGCAAGGCAGTCACTTGAGAAACCAAGGCTGTTGAGTCTGCCAATAAGAATGCGGTGATTGACAGAGTCGAAAGCCTTGGCCAGGTCGATGAAAACGGCTGCACAGTACTGTCTTTTATCGATGGCGGTTATGATATCGTTCAGTACCTTGAGCGTAGCTGAGGTGCACCCATGACCAGCTCGGAAACCAGATTGCATAACAGAGAAGGTACGGTGGGATTCGAAGTGGTCAGTTATCTGTTTGTTAACTTGGCTTTCGAAAACTTTAGAAAGGCAGGGCAGGATGGATATTGGTCTATAACAGTTTGGGTCTAGAGTGTCTCCTCCTTTGAAGAGGGGGATGACCGCGGCAGCTTTCCAATCTCTAGGGATCTCAGACGATACGAAAGAGAGGTTGAACAGGCTAGTGATAGGTGTTGCAACAATTTTGGCTGATAATCTGGATCCTCTCTTTTTGAAATTATCTAGCCCAGCAGATTTGTAGGGGTCCAGACTTAGCAGCTCTTTCAGAACATCAGCCTTCTGGATTTGGGTGAAGGAGAAGCGGGGGGGGCTTGGGCAAGTAGCTTCCGGGGGTGCAGAGCTGTTGGCCGGGGTAGGGGTAGCCAGGTGGAAAGCATGGCCAGCCGTAGCAAAATGCTTATTGAAATTTTCGATAATCAAGGATTTATCGGAGGTAACAGTGTTTCCAAGCCTCAATGCAGTGGGCAACTGGGAGGAGGTGCTCTTATTCTCCATGGACTTTACAGTGTCCCAGAACTTTTTGGAGTTAGTACTACAGGAAGCAAATTTCTGTTTGAAAAAGCTGGCCTTTGCTTTTCTAACTGACTGTGTGTACTTGTTCCTGACTTCCCTGAATAGCTGCATATCGCGGGGGCTATTCGATGCTAATGCAGTGCGCCACAGGATGTTTTTGTGTTGGTCTAGTGCAGACAAGTCTGGGGTGAACCAAGGGCTATATCTATTCTTAGTTCTACGTTTTTTGAAAGGGGCATGCTTATTTAGGATGGTGAGGAAAGCACTTTTAAAGAACAACCAAGCGTCCTCTACTGACGGGATGAGGTCAATATCCTTCCAGGATACCTGGGCCAGATCGAATAGAAAGGCCTGCTCGCAAAAGTGTTTTAGGGAGCGTTTGACAGTGATAAGGGGTGGTCGTTTGACCGCTGACCCATTGCGAACACAGGCGATGAGGCAGTGATCGCTGAGATCCTGGTTGAAAACAGAGGAGGTGTATTTGGAGGGCAAGTTAGTCAGGATGATATCTATGAGGGTGCCCATGTTTACGGATTTAGGGTTGTACCTGGTAGGTTCCTTGCGTGAGATTGAGGGCATCTAGCTTAGATTGTAGGACGGCCGGGGTGTTAAGCATATCCCAGTTTAGGTCACCTAACAGTACGATCTCTGAAGATAGATGGGGGGCAATCAATTCACATATGGTGTCCAGAGTACAGCTGGGGCTGAGGGGGGTCTGTAACAAGCAGCAACAGTGAGAGACTTATTTCTGGAGAGGTGGATTTTTTAAAGTAGAAGCTCAAACTGTTTGGGCACAGACCTGGATAGTATGACAGAACTCTGCAGGCTATCTCAGCAGTAGATTGCAACTCCGCCTCCTTTGGCAGTTCTATCTTGATGGGAAATGTTGTAGTTGGGGATGGAAATTTCAGAATTTTTGGTGGCCTAAAGCCAGGATTCAGACATGGCTAGCACATCAGGGTTGGCAGAGTGTGCTAAAGCAGTGAACAAATCAAACTTAGGGAGGAGGCTTCTGATGTTAACATGCATGAAACAAAGGCTTTTACGGTTACAGAAGTCAACAAATGAGAGCGCCTGGGGAATAGGTGTAGTACTGTGGCCTACAGGGCCTGGGTTTACCTCTACATCACCAGAGGAACAGAGGAGGAGTAGGATAAGGGTACAGCTAAAGGCTTTAAGAACTGTTCGTCTAGTGCGTTGGGTACAGAGAATAAAAGGAGCAGATTTCTGGGCGTGGTAGAATAGATTGAGGGCATAATGTACAGACAAGGATATGGTAGGATGTGAATTCAGTGGAGATAAACCTAGGCGTTGGGTAATGATGAGAGAGGTTGCATCTCTGGAGGACCAGTTAAGCCAGGTGAGGTCTCCGTGTGTGTGGGGGGTGGGACAAAGGAGCTATCTGAGGCATGTTGAGCGGGTAATTGCGATGAATGGACAGATAGGGTCAGTTAGAGAAATTGTTGTGCTACACACAGGACCTGAGTTCGAGGCTGAGGCTTAACAGATAAACAGAATGAGGTACTGTGTAAGGGAACAGTCCAGCAGGCATCAGCTGTGTAGCCGAGTGATCATAAGGTCCAATGAGCAGAAAGAGGTGAGCCAGGGAGCAGTTCGGTGGCCGCTACTGCACTAGGCGAGCGGGAGGCACGGCGTTCAGAATGCTAGAGGGCTGGGGCTAGCAGATGGGTCTTCGGCGACATCGCAACGGAAAAGCCTGTTGAAACCACGTCGGACGATTACGTCGGCAGACCAGTCGTGATGGATCGGCGGGGCTCCGTGTCGACAATAGAAGGTCCAGGCCGGTTGACAAAGAGGTACTGTAGCCCGGGAATTAGCTAGTACATGCCTCTCTCTCTCTCTCTCTCTCTCTCTGAAAACCCTGCTTCAAAATGCCCCCTCCCTCCCCCACTCCTTTCAACTCAGGAATCTGAAACTATTTGGCATGGGCCCTCAGATCCTCAAAAAGTTCTACAGCTGCACCACATTTTACTCTTATTATTATCATCATCATCATCTGTCCTGATGCCTAGTCACCTACCTACAGATGCAAAAATTAAAGGAGGAAATTTGAATTATGTGGATTATATTTAAATTACACGTTTGTGAAATTCTCAGCAACAAAAGAGTGAACAGATTAAGATCCTACCTCTGTATGTATATATCTACCTCAAATACCCCGTACCCCTGAACAGTGACACAGTACTTGTACTCCCTGTATACAGTATACACTGAACAAAAATTAAAACAATGCAACATGCAACAATTTTAAAGATTTTACTGAGTTACAGTTCATATAAGGAAGTCAGTCAATTGAAATAAATTCATTAGGCCCTAATCTATGGATTTCACATGACTTGGAATACAGATATGCATCTGTTGGTCACAGATACCTTAAAAAAAAAGGTAGGGGTGTGGATCAGAAAACCAGTCAGTATCTGGTGTGACCACCATTTGCCTCATGCAGCGCAACACATCTCCTTCGCAGAGAGTTGATCAGGCTGTTGATTGTGGCCTGTGGAATGTTGTCCCACTCCTCTTCAATGGCTGTGCGAAGTTGCTGGATATTGGCGAGAACTGGAACACGCTGTCGTACACGTTGATCCAGAGCATCAAAAACATGCTCAGTGGGTGACATGTCTGGGAATATGCAGGCCATGGAAGAACTGGGACATTTTCAGCTTCCAGGAATTGTGCACAGATCCTTGCGACATGGGGCCGTGCATTATCATGCTGAAACATGAGATGATGGTGGCGGATGAATGCCATGACAATAGGCCTCAGGATCTCGTCACGCTATCTCTGTGCATTCAAATTGCCATCGATAAAATGTAATTGTGTTCGTTGTCCGTAGCTTATGCCTGCACATACCATAACCCCACCGCCATCATGGGGAACTCTGTTCACAACTTTGACATCAGCAAACCGCTGTCTGCTATCTGCCCGTTACAGTTGAAACCGGGATTCATCTGTGAAGAGCACACTTCTCCAGCATGCCAGTGGCCATCGAAGGTGAGAATTTGCTCACTGAAGTCAGTTACGACGGCGAACTGCATTCAGGTCAAGACCCTGGTGAGGACGACAAGCGCACAGATGAGCTTCCCTGAGACAGTTTCATCAACCATCATGGGGCACTGGTCTCAGACGATCCCTCAGGTGAAGAAGCTGGATGTGGATGTCCTGGGCTGGCGTAGTTACACTTGGCATGCGGTTGTGATGCCAGTTGGGTGTACTGCCAAATTCTCTAAAAGGACGTTGGAGGCGGCATATGGTAGGGAAATTAACATAAAATTATCTGGCAGCAGCTCTGGTGGACATCCATGCAGTCAGCAGGCCAATTGCACGCTCCCTCAAAACATGAGACATCTGTGGCATTGTGTTTGTATGACAAAACTGCACATTTTAGAGTGGCCTTTTATTGTCCCCAGCACAAGGTGCACCTGTGCAGTTTAATCAGCTATAATCAGGTGGATGGATTATAATGGCAAAGGAGAAATGCTCACTAACAGGGATGTGCACATCATTTGAGAGAATTAAGCTTTTTGTGGATATGGAAGATTTCTGGGATATTTTATTTCAGCTCATAAAACATGGGACCAACACATGTTCCGTTTATATTTTTGTTCTGTATAGCTTAATTATTGTGTATTTTATTCTTCTTGTGTTACTATTTTATTTGTATTGTTTTTCTAACTCTGTATTTTTGGGAAGACCTCATAAGTAAGCTTTTCACGGGAAACTCTGTACCTGTTGTATTCTGAGCATGTGACAAATAAAATTAGGTTGATCCCTCCTTTCCTACCACTATCCCTTCAGTGCAGTACAGACACATTCTCCCAGTAGGCACCACCGTACCATTCAGTTGGCAGGTCAGCAGCACACCGGAATGCATTTTACACAATGGCTCTGCAGCCAAAGCAGGCAGGCCCAGGGCTATTGCCCACTCTGTACCCAGTGCTGCCTACTCTTATACAGAGGAATCACTCAGGGAGCCACTCACCCAACCAACCCTGCTGCCAACAGCTCAACTAACAAGTATGGCTTCACAACTCAGAGCACCACACACAAACACACAGACATATACAAAGGCACACACACGGTGTAAGTAATTACAAATACCTCAACTACACGCCAACCAAGAAAAACCAACAACAAATAACTACATCAACAACAACAAACCTCAAAACAAGAGCTGGCTAGATGATTAGATAAACAAGATAGCTCCCTGCACCAATTCAGAGAGGGCTTTTGTGTTGGAGTTCAACTTAGTTCAGTTCAGTGATTCTTGGTAGTGGCAAGGGTTTGGGTCAATTTTGTTCATGAATCAACTGAATAAAGAACTCATTGTGTCATGTTTTGGGGCAGCTTTTACCATGTTTTTCTCCCTAGTGTTACCACATAACAGAGGATCAAGCTCTTTCCAGTATGGCCCTTTGGACTTTGTTTTTAATCAGTATGATTGCATACAGTGCATTCGGAAAGTATTCAGACCCCTTCTCTTTTTCAACATTTTGTTACGTTACAGCCTTATTCCAAAATGAAAAAAATAAATACAAATAAATCCTCAATCTAAACACAACACCCCATAATCATAAAGTGAAAACAGGTTTTTAGAAATATTGCAAATGCCTTAAAAAACAAAACAGAAATACCTTATTTACGTAAGAATTCAGACCCTTTTCTATGAGACTCAAAATTGAGCTCAGGTGCATCCTGTTTCCATGGATCATCCTTGAGATCTTTCTACAACTTGATTGGAGTCATTTGGAAAGCCAGACATCTGTTTATATAAAGTCCCACAGTTGACAGTGCATGTCAGAGCAAAAACCAAGCCATGAGGCCGAAGAAATTGTCCGTAGAGCTCCGAGACGGGATTGTGTCGAGGCACAGAACTTGGGAAGGGTACCATAAACATTCTGCAGCATTGGCCTCCAACATTCTTAAATGGAAGAAGTTTGGAACCATCAAGACTCTTCCGAGAGCTGCCCGCCCGGCCAAACTGAGAAATCGGGGGAGAAGGGCCTTGGTCAGGGAGGTGACCAAGAACCCAATGTTCACCCTGACAGATCTCCAGAGTTCCTCTGTGGAGATAGGAGAACCAGAAGGACAACCATCTCTGCAGCACTCCACCAATCAGGCCTTTATGGGAGATTGGCCAGACAGAAGGCTCTCCACAGTAAAAGGCACATGACAGCCCGCTTGGAGTTTGTCAAAAGATTCTCTGGTCTGATGAAACCAAGATTGAACTCTTTGGCCTGAATGCCAAGTGTCACATCTGGATGAATCCTGGCACCATCCCTACTATGAAGCATGTTGGTGGCAGCATCATGCTGTGAGGATGTTTTTCAGAGAGACTGGGAGAGTAGTCAGGATCGAGGGAAAGATGAAGGGAGCAAAGCACAGAGAGATCCTTGATGAAAACCTGCTCCAGAGTGCTCAGGACCTCAGGACAACGACCCTAAGCACACAGCCAAGACATCTCAGGAGTGACTTCGGGACAAGTCTCTAAATGTCCTTGAGTGGCCCAGCCAGAGCTCGGACTTGAACCCAATCGAACATCTCTGGAGAGACCTCAAAATAGCTGTGCAGCAATGCTCCCCATCCAACCTGAGAGCTTGAGAGGATCTGCAGAGATGAATGGGAGAAACTCCCCAAATACAGGTGTGCCGAGCTTCTAGCGTCATACCCAAAAAGAATTGAAGCTGTAATCGCTGCCAAAGCACTGAGTAAATGGTCTGAATACTTATGTAAATGTCTTATTTCACTTTTTTTTTATTTTACCCCTTGACGTATTCCACATTTTGTTGTGTTACAGCCTGAATTCAAAATGTATTAAATATATATTTTTCTCATCCATCTACTCACATCTACTCACAATACCCCATAATAATAAACATGTTTTTAGAGATTATCCAAATGTATTGAGAATGAAATAAGGAAAACATTTACATAAGTACTCACAACCCTGAGTCAATACTTTGTAGACGTACCTATGGCGGGGATTACAGCTTTGAGTCGTCCTGGGTATGTCTGTATCAGCTTTGCACATCTGGATTTGGTGATTTTCTTCCATTCTTCCTTGCAGATTTTCTCAAGCTCTGTTTAGTTAGATGGGGAGTGGTGGCGAACAGCAATCTTCAAGTCTTTCCAAATATTTTCAATGGGATTCAAGTCTGGGCTTTGGCTGGGCCACTCAAGGACTATCACATTCTAGTTCTGAAGCCATTCCAACATCGCTTTGGCTGTATGCTTGGGGTCATTGTCCTGTTGGAGTGTAAATCTTCGCGCCAGTCTAAGGTTGCTTGCACTCTGAAGCAGGTTCTCATCAAGGATTTGCCTGTATTTGGATGGTGCCAGGATTCAGGAGTGGCTTTCATCTGGCCATTATCCCATAAAGCTCAGATTGGTGAAGTATTGTAGAGACAGTTGTCCTTCTGGCAGATTCTCCCATCTCAGCCAAGGAGTGGTCATTGGGTTTTTGGTCCCCTCCCTGACCAAGGTCCTGCTTGCCCGGTTGATCAGTTTGGTCAGACGTCTGGGTAGCTCCATATTTTTTCAATTTCCCAATGATGGAGACCACTGTGCTCTTGGAAACACTCTAGAAATTGTTTTATACCCTTCCCCAGATAAATACCTCATCCAGTTCCTTGGACTTTATGGTATAGTTTCTGCTCTGACATGCATTTTCTACCATGGGACCTTATATAGACAGGTGTGTTTCTTTCTAAATGATGGCCAAACAATTTAATTGGCCACAGGTGGACTCCATTCAAGTTGTTGTGACATCTCAAGGATGATCAAAGGAAATTGAATGCAACTGAGCTCAGTTTGGTGTCATAGAAAAGGGGTGTGAATGTAAATTAGATATTTCTGTATTTCATTTTCAATACTTTTGCAAACATTTCTAAAAACATTCTGGGGTATTGTGTATAGATGGGTGAGTTTTAGGTGTATGTTTCCGCCGGCCCATTAGGGCTTTAGGGGTGGTACCCCACTTGTGATTGGTCAACAAATGTTTTTTAGTTTTTTTAAATAAAATATTTTACATTCATTATGTTTTAAATGCTCATAAAAGTGTGGTAAATGTGTACATGTCCCCTCAGTGACTCTGCCAGCAGCAGCAGCTCTGCTGTCGCATAGGCCTGCAAACATTGCTTGGATTGTTTTGCCAGCTATTTGCTACAGTATAAGGGGGAAGTGCCCCAATGAAATTGCGGGATTCCATAGCATAAATTATAACAGCACAAAGTATATGGACCGCCCTTGGGTGCTCAAATGTGCTCTAGTCTCTCTCCCAATGAGTCTCTCGCGCTATACGGCTTACTTCCACACATGAGACTAGATCTGCTATATCAGGTATAGATGGCACTAAAGCAAAATTAACTTGTAAATAAATAATTATAACAGTCATGGGAGCCTGGGACGTGATAAACCGGACATCTACCTCCAACAAGAGTTGAAGGACAGATGGATACACTATACACCTTCTCATTGCGTTTCTGGTAGGACAAAAAAGCATGACTGTGGCTGGCCAATTGTATTGTTTCCCCCTATGGTGTCCATCAGGTTCTACTGTAGGTGACAGGGTGACGTGTGACTTAAACAACATAAAACCGGGTGTACAGTATACTTAAGCATCATCAAATTATTTAGCCAGCTACAATAATTCAGAAAAACACTGAGAAATAGTTTGGTAAAATTAATCAGTTATCTACCTTTGATAAGCAGCTAGTTAGCTATAGCTAGTGGTTGGCTTGCTAGCTAGTTAATTCCCATGACAATTTCAACTCTTTCTAAACGAATATCTGACTAACTCGGAAATGTGAAGTTATTTCAGAATGAAAGTGAACTGGCTCTCATCATGCTTTGTGACACTATGTTAGCTAGCTGTCTCCAGTTAGATAATGTGTCTTCACTTATTGCATCTGCATGCTTGTTGCGTACTCCCTGGTGAACTCATTCGTTCAGAAATGAGAAAGAAAAAGACATATCTCAGACTGGCCAATGTTAAGGTCGCGTCAATTCAAATCTGGTATTGGAACAAAATGATTACTACGCCGTTTAAATCATGTATGTATTTTATTCTAGCAAACCCTTAAATGGTAAATATGAAGTTTGTATATACAGGCTCACTGTGACACCACGCAGGGCAAACAGCAAGCAGGGCCAGAGAAGAGAGAGAGAGAGAGAGAAAGAGAGAGAGAGCGCGCAAGAGCGCGAGAGTGAGAGTGAGTGAGCAAACAGTCAGCAGCGCTAGAGAAGAGAAGCGCCCCTATCCTTTGTTCTTCCTTAAATACTCCGACAGAATCGTTTCCGCTCCTTGCTGACCTGTCGGAGTAGAGGCTGAGTGTGGTTTAAACTTACTCAGCCTATCGTTGGCGTGCAGGCTGGTCCCAGCCTCGTGACGCAATCCAGTTGACGGAAGCAGTTCCCTCTCAGCAGATCTCATGTTTACCACAAGACACAGTTCTATTGGGAAACCCTTAAGCTAGCACATTCTTTCCACATGGCTCCCCCACACACAAGCCTACAGCAGTTCTACAGTTCTATGATCACACAATACATTCAGTTAATAACTCTTGTTGTAGATTAACATATTAATTAGCTAAACATATATCAGCCCTTACACCAATAAAAATAAAATATTAAGATGGGCAAAAGAACACAGCCACTGGACAGAGGAAGTTTCTTGGCAATTTCTCGCATGGAATAGCCTTCAATTCTCGGAAAAAGAATAGACAGACGAGTTTCAGAAGAAAAGTCTTTGTTTCTGGCCATTTTGAGCCTGTAATCGAACCCACAAATGCTGGTGCTCCAGATACTCAACTAGTCTAAAGAAGGACAGTTTTATTGCTTCTTTAATCAGCACAACAGTTTTCAGCTGTGCTAACATAATTGCAAAAAAAGGGTTTTCTAATGACCAATTAGCCTTTTTAAATGATAAACTTGGATTAGCTAACACAACGTGCCATTGGAACACAGGAGTGATGGTTGCTGATAATGGGCCTCTGTACACCTACGTAGATATTCCATAAAAAATCTGTAATTTTCAGGTACAATAGTCATTTACAACATTAACAATGTTTACACTGTATTTCTGATCAATCTGATGTTATTTTAATGGACAAAAAATGTGCTAAGTGTAAGTTAATTCTTGTGAAATGTGGTCAGCTTCCTTATTTACTTCTGGGTGCAAACGTGTTAACAACTGAGAGTTCGGAATATGTGTGTGTGTGTGTGTGTGTGTGGTGCTAACTTTGTTCCATGTGACACTGACAGTATGTGACCGTAAGATAACTTGTCACCTCTGTGTATAACACCAAAGTGTGACCTAAGTGGATCGTGTGTTACACGAGACCCTCACACTCGTTGTCATGACTTTGGTGGACGGTCATATCTCAGATGTACTTTATAGATAACTCAGATACGCAAACAACAAACAGGATGCTCTTCATTGTTTTTCTATTCAGTCTTAAGCCAAACCTGACACACACATAAGCAAGCAACCATGCTTGTGCGTATGCACGCACACACCTAAAATCCCTGACTTTTAAATCTGGACTGGATCAGGCAGGATTGACCTGACCTGGGAGCTCTGGGAGCTACGGCGGCTTGCTAGGGGGAGAGGGCTGCTGAGGAACAACAGAGACTTGACTACTCTCTCTCTGCTTACGTAAGCTTCACAATCATTACATAAGACTGTGTGTTGGAGAGAGAGAGAGAGAGAGTAGGACGAGACCTCCAAATCCTCTACATCATTGAAGAGATGTCAGGAGAGGCATCCTTTTGAGAGCAGTAGAAAAAAAACACGCTAAGTGCAGACAGACATGACACAACAGATGGTTTTCACCTGGCAGTGTAGTTTGTTTTCCTTTGTGCTTGGAATATTTGTGTATGTTGTTAGAGAGACAGCACTGAGCTAGCTGTCGACATCACAGAAGGCACATACGCACACTGTTCACCTATTCATAGTTTAGCACCTTCGTGTGAAGCACATCGGATTGCACTCGCTTTGTTTGAAATGTGCTATATGAGTACAGGTTAACTTGATTAAGGCTTGCAGTTACGCACGCACGCACATATCACAGTGGCATTGTAGTGCCAGTCTTTGGTCACACAGCTGTTGATGCTGTTAGTGGGTTAGCTTGGGAATGTAGTCTTCAACATCTATAAACACGACTTTCTAATGCAGTGGTCACAAACCTTTTCTGAGTCAAGATCACTTTCTGAGTCAAAATGCAAGTTCAGATCTACCGCTCAGATTTCTTTTAAAATCATAACTTAAAAAACGTAAGCCTATGCATCATTATCCAATTAAAACAGTTCTGTAGCAATGAGGTTTGTGCAGTCGAATACATTATCACTGCATATTGGCTATGCTTGAATTGCCCTGCCAATGTTGCCCTGCCAATTCTATTTCAAAATTCTAGCTATATGATCACACTGGTAATTTATAATTTATTGTATTACTTGTGAAGCAAAGCTGAGTGAGCATAATAATTAGTAATTCATTATTTTTTTTCATTTGTGGGGGATTTTCAAGTCCATTTGGTGTAGAAATGGGGGAAGATATTGTGGGGGGATATGATGCAGGAAATATTACTATGATAGGGGATTTATCAATAAATGGGGGGCAAAATGGTGGTCTGAGCTGGCAACCCTGAGGTACCATAGTTACAATCTGATGCAGCGTTCAAAACAACTGGGAACTCTGAAAAAAACAAGCTCCGACTGTGAAAAACTGTTTAGAACGGTCTTCCAACTCGGAATTCCAACTCGGGAACTTATTTTTCAGAGTTCCCAGTTGTCTTGAAAGCACCATAAGTCAGTCGAGTGAACTATCCTTTGTTATAACACTGACAGACACTTACGTGACAACCAGAATGCATTGTATGATGTCAACAAACATGGCGCCAATTATAGCTGGAAAATAGCTTAGCATTATTAGCTCATCATAATCAGTAAAACTTTCCAAATGTATTTTACACACATCATATGTATCCATTACAACCTATGCAGGAATCGGAATGCACTTAAAAACATGTGAATAAAACAGTAAATACATTATGATTCATATATACATACGCTATGCTACAGTAGAAATTACAGCACGATATACAGAAAATGAGGCACTTACTTTGATAGGAACGCAACATGTCCAAAGTCCAACTTGTAAGGAAAACAACAATGAAGGCAATGTGGGCGCCAGCCGGAAAAAGTGCCGGAGAAAAGGTTTGTGCAAGGCCTATTCTGACTAGAGATGCGCAATGTCTGCATACTTGATCTGGGGAAGCACTGGGGAAGTGCCTGGGCTCTCGTTGAAGAGAGAAGTTTGTCCGGCTCAGGAAAGCCTTAAACAAAAATTGTCCGCAAAAGTGAAATGGGCTACTTCTTATGTGAATTAATGAGGCAGAACACACCTCAATTCAAACTACTTGCTGTATTTGTTGTCTCTCTCTAGTCATGGTTTTAAATGTTTTGAAATCTTGCTGTGCGTTCGAGGCTTCTATTTACAGTCTATGGCACTAGGAAACTGTGCAGACACAGTGATCTTAGCTATCTAATTGACCAGTGTTATGCTTATAAGTGCACTTGATTTGCTCTCTGGGCCTTCTGATTGACTACATTTTGTACCTAAAAGCAATGTCCACTTGGTGTGACACAATTCTGTGATGAAACACCAAGCCAGCATTTGGGCACTATTGCGCTAGGGAGCGTTCTCTTGCAATGAGGAAGTACAGAAGATATGGCTGGAGCACATTGTCTGAAAAGATTGTAAGCTGTATCAGGAACATTTATAAAAATATTGCACTTCTCTGCCATTCCCATAAAAAGTTTCTTAGTCCATTTGTGTGATGCTTTTTGAATGTATATATGAAAATAGTAATTATTTTGTTGACAATTTAAGTGTAAAAAGCATGTGACATGTGGTGAAATCATGTGGAAGCAGCTTGTATCACTTGCCCTCTCTCGTGAAACAACGTTAAGATGGGGTTGCTCGACCTGGACAGCAGATCCTCATTGAAGTCGCCACAGACGTTGATCGCCTCACTACCTTTAAACCATAACTATGGAAGGAGTGTGTGTGTGGTTGTGTGTGTGTGTGTACTGGTTTCAATGCGTTTGTGACTTCTTACCTGTAAAAAACAATAACTGTGGCACTTCAAACAGACTGAGGTAGCAGGGCTATTAATGCACATTAGAGGTCTTCCCGGATCCACCTGTACCCCCTAATACCTGAGACCCGATCCGGGACCCGAGAGAGTCTGGATCCAGAATTCTAAATAATGTCAAGGGTCTGGGTATGTGTATTTTTAACTGACTTGTCCAGAAAGGCCTATACATATCAGATCACGACTACTGCAGTAGAAAGAGAGAGAGAAACATTTTATAATTTATGTTGCTGCTCTTGCTTTTCACAAGAGTGGAGTATGGAGCGTGTAGCTTGTTGTTGTTGGCCAATCATAAGTCCTCAAAGCGGCAATAACTTCAAATTCCTCAGTGTACACATCTCGGAGAAGCTGAAATGGTCTAACCACATGGACACCATGGTGAAGAAGGCACAACAGCGACTCTTCAACCTCAGGATGCTGAAGTTTTTTGGCCTGTCCCTGAGGGCCCTCACACTGTTCTACAGGAGCACCATCGAGAGCATACTGTTGGGCTGCACCAATGCCTGGTATGGCAACTCCACCGCCGCATGACGGCGCTTCAGAGGGTGATACGTGCAGCCGAATGCACCACTGTCTGCCCTACAGGACACAGGTTTTGCTGGAAGGCCAAGAAGATCATCAGGGACCCCATCCACCCAAGCCATGCATTGTTCTCCCCACTTCAATCATTCAGACGACGGCAGTACAGGAGCATGATGGCAAAAACTGGAAGACTGGCCAATAGTTTCTATTCTCAGACCATCAGGTCATGGTGATAAAGCCCCACGTCCATTTCAAAACGGGTCCAACCTTTTGGACCTGTGAAGACCTCTAATGCACAGTGAGACCAAATGTTGCTATTGTAACCAGTGTGTCACCAACGAAGTTACATGACAGTGGGAAGTTAGCTTAAAGGTTGAGTAAGTAAGAATGCTGTCCACAAATGTACCGACATTCCTATTACATGTAAATAGTTTATGATTAGTGAATTCCATAATGTAGTTATTTTGTTCCCTATTGGCTGAAATCGTATTTTTTCAAAGCCCTTTTAGCTGTCACGCTAGCTGTTCGGTCTGAACAGATTCACAAATAATGGGAAATGTATGTGTTATTAAGACGTGGCACATGTTGCTAGGCAACCCCACTACACTGGCTAAAGGTACTGTGAGAAATGTGCTAACAAACATTTTTGCTATGAAACTACCTAAATACTGCACTCTGACCCACAAATCGTATTTTCTAGATTCACGATAGTGTTCTTATACAAAACAAGGAAAGTGAACTTCAAAATGTGATGCAGTTTTATTGGAATTTGCAGCTGTTGTTAGTAAGTAATGCATCTGCTAGCTTCTGACAGGACTTACTTTAATGAAAGCAGTTGATGCAGTTACTAAAACAGCTCTACCTCTTGATTGATTGGAGATTTGTAAAGCAGAGAAGTACAGGAAGATATCATACGCTGTAAGTTTTTGTCTAACTTGTTGGGAAAGTGGTCAAAAGGGCAGTTGTTTCAAAAAGTTAGGAAGAAAAGCAGTTAATGTGATTACTAACACAGCTGTACCGTTTGATTGGTAGAATATATTTCTGTTCTGATTTCAGATTTGAATAGCAGGGAAATAAACGAAGAAGTCATACTATCTAAGGTTGTGTCTATCGTATCCCTCATAGCCACGGCCGTTTATATCCCCCCTCAAGCCGATATCACGACGGCCCTCAAAGAACTTCACTGGACTTTATGCAAACTGGAAACCACATATCCTGAGGCTGCATTTATTGTAGCTGGGGATTTTAACAAAGCAAATTTGAGGACTAGGCTGCCAAAGTTCTATCAACAAACTCAAACAGGAAGTACCCGTGCTAAGGACTCTTCAACGCTGGTCTGACCAATCGGAATCCACGCTTCAGGATTGTTTTGATCACTCGGACTGGGTTATGTTCCGGGTAGCTTGCGAAAATAATCTAAACGTATACACTTATACAGTGACTGAGTTTATAAGGAAGTGTATAGGAGATGTAGTACCCACTGTAACTATTAAAACCTACCCTAACCAGAAACCATCGATAGATGGTAGCATTCGCACGAAACCGAAAACGCGAACCACCGCATTTAACCAGGGCAAGGTGACTGGGAATATGGCAGAATATAAACAGTGTAGTTATTCACTTCGTAAGGCAATCAAACAAGCTAAACGTCAGTATAGAGACAAAGTGGAGTCCCGCAATTCAATGGCTCAGACACAAGACGTATGTGGCAGGGTCTACAGACAATCACGGACTACAAAAGGAAAACCAGTCGCAGAGACCGACGTTGTCAGGCTCTGGCCATAGAGAAGCAATAGGCTCCAGCGAAGGTCAGCGTCCCGCCACCTCCAGCGAAGGTCAGCGTCCCGCCACTTCTAGCGAAGGTCAGCGCCCCGAACATCCAGCGAAGGTCAGCGCCCCCGAACCTCCAGCGAAGGTCAGCGTCCCTCCAGCGAAGGTCAGCGCCCCCGAACCTCCAGCGGAGGTCAGCGCCCCCAAACCTCCAGCCGTCTGCTCCGCCTCAGTGCCTGAGCAGTCCGCTCCACCGGTGCCCAATCCGGGTCCAGCCGTCTGCTCCGCCGCAGTGCCAGAGCAGTCCGCTCCACCGGTACCCAGTCCGGGTCCAGCCGCCTGCTCCGCCTCAGTGCCAGAGCAGTCGGCTCCACCGGTACCCAGTCCGGGTCCAGCCGTCTGCTCCGCCTCAGTGCCAGAGCAGTCCGCTCCACCGGTACCCAGTCCGGGTCCAGCCGCCTGCTCCGCCTCAGTGCCAGAGCAGTCCGCTCCACCGGTACCCAGTCCGGGTCCAGCCGTCTGCTCCGCCTCAGTGCCAGAGCAGTCCGCTCCACCGGTACCAAGTCCGGGTCCAGCCGTCTGCTCCGCCTCAGTGCCAGAGCAGTCCGCTCCACCGGTACCAAGTCCGGGTCCAGCCGTCTGCTCCGCCTCAGTGCCAGAGCAGTCCGCTCCACCGGTACCCAATCCGGGTCCAGCCGTCTGCTCCGCCTCAGTGCCAGAGCAGTCCGCTCCACCGGTACCCAATCCGGGTCCAGCCGTCTGCTCCGCCTCAGTGCCAGAGCAGTCCGCTCCACCGGTACCCAATCCGGGTCCAGCCGTCTGCTCCGCCTCAGTGCCAGAGCAGTCCGCTCCACCGGTACCCAATCCGGGTCCAGCCGTCTGCTCCGCCTCAGTACCAGAGCAGTCCGCTCCACCGGTACCCAATCCGGGTCCAGCCGTCTGCTCCGCCTCAGTGCCAGAGCAGTCCGCTCCACCGGTACCCATTCCGGGTTCAGCCTGTTACCAAGGTCTGTGGGCTCTTCTTCTCCGTGGCCAACGTGAGTAAAACATTTAAACCTGTTAACCCTTGCAGGGCTGCGTCGTCAGAGCATGCACAGAGCAGCTGGCTGGTGTGTTTACTGGCATATTCAATCTTTCCCTATCTCAGTCTGCTGTCCCCACATGCTTCAAGATAGCCACCATTGTTGCTGTACCCAAGAAAGCAAAGGTAACTGAACTAAATGACTATCGCCCGTAGCACTCACCTATGTAATAATATAAGTGCTTTGAGAGACTAGTCAAGGATCATATCACCTCTACCTTACCTGCCACCCTAGACCCACTTCAATGTGGGTCACTCTGCACGCTGCCCTATCCCATCTGGACAAGAGGAATACCTATGTAAGAATGCTGTTCATTGACTATAGCTCAACATTCAACACCATAGTACAATCCAAGCTCATCATTAAGCTCGAGGCCTGGGTCTGAACCCCGCACTGTACAACTGGGTCCTGGACTTCCTAACGGGCTGCCCCCCAGGTGGTGAAGGTAGGAAACAACACCTCCCCTTCGCCGATCCTAAACACTGGGGCCCCACAAGTGTGCGTGCTCAGCCCCCTCCTGTATTCCCTGTTCACCCATGACCGCATGGCCAAGCACGCCTCCAACACAATCATCAAGTTTGCAGACGACACAACGATGAGACAGCCTACAGGGAGGAGGTGAGGGCTCTGGGAGTGTGGTGCCAGGAAAACAACCTCTTACTCAACGTCAACCTCTTACTCAACGTCAGGAAACGGCAGAGGGAGCACCCCCCTATCCACATCCACAGGACCGCAGTGGAGAAGGTGGCAAGCTTCAAGTTCCTTGGCGTACACATCACTGACAAACTAAAATGGACCACCCACAGAGACAGTGTGGAGAAGAAGGCACAACAGAGCCTTTTCAACCTCAGGAGGCTCACAAACTAAAACCCTCACAAACTTTTACAGATGCACAATTGAAAGCATCCGGTCGGGCTGCATCACCGCCTGGTACAGCAACTGCACCGCCTACAACCGCCTGCACAGAGCCCTGACCTCAACCCCATCAAACACCTTTGTGATAAATTGGCCCACCGACTGCGAGCCAGGCTTAATTGACCAATATCAGTGCCCGACCTCTCTAATGCTCTTGTGGCTGAATTAAAGAAAGTCCCCGCAGCAATGTTCCAACATCTAGTGGAAAGCCTTCCCAGAAGATTGGAGGCTGTTATAGCAGCAAAGGGGGGGGCCCAACTCCATATTAATACCCATGATTTTCTAATGAGATGTTCGATGAGCAGGTGTCCACATACTTTTGGCCATGTGGTCCTTATGGTTCCAGATGAGACAAGAGCAACCGCCGACAAAGAAATAGCCCAGGTAATTGAACCAAGGCAGCAGTGCCACACACACGCACACACACACACACACACACACACACACACACACACACACACACACACACACACACACACACACACACACACACACACACACACACACACACACACACACACACACACACGCACACAGTCACCCTCAAAAAGGGATCAAAGTCTCCCATTCATTTAAATTTCCCATCCCTCTTCATAGCACTCCTGAAAACGTCTATAAACAGAAACGTGGTTGCATTTCATTTTCGCCACAAATGTTTAAAAACAGCTGGGTGGCATTACCTAACGTGTTGGACATCCATCTAATCGTGCAGAAACAGGAAGAGGATAGGGGGAAAAGAAAAAGGGAAAGAGTGACTGATTGAGTAGCTTTAGGCTCTAGCACTCTGTAAAGTGCTCCTACAGTATGAGTGTCTCCATCTATGAGCTGCAATTAGCAACAGGGGTGGTTCTGAGAGCGGGTGAGACGGTTAATCTTTTTTTAAACATTAAATGCACTATGCATCGTGTGGGTTGAACGCTGTAACAACACAGAATAAAACAATGAATAAAAGTCCCACGATGGTTGCGACTGCCCATTACTGCTAATCCCTTATTAAACATAGTGTATTCACTTCAGTTGTGTATTTTACATTCATTTTATTTGATGACTTTATTATCTCATTCCAAGTCGTCATCTCGTCTCTATATAGTTGCTGCCTGCTGTCTGGTAAAATCACTATTTTAGTAGTTCTTCAAAGTAAATAAGGCATACTTTTATGACTGCTGAATACCAACTATGAATCCCTTAGATCATGTATTTTCTGGTAGAGATACCTCGCGAAGCAACTGGTCACCCTCTCGCGCATTCTTCTCTCGTCTCAGTTTCTGCCCCACACAGACCGGACAAGTAGGCATGCAATGGATTATGTGTCACACCCTGATCTGTTTCACCTGTCTTGTGCTTGTCTCCACCCCCCCACCAGGTGTCTCCCATTTGTCCCCATTATCCCCTGTGTATTTATACCAGTTTTTTCTGTTTGTCTGTTGCCAGTGTGTCTTGTCTCGTCAAGCCTACCAGCGTGTTTTTGCTGTACTCCTGTTTGTCCTAGTCCTTCCTGTTCTGACCATTCTGCCCACCCTGACCTCGAGCCTGCCTGCCGTCCTGTACCTATCTGACTCTGACCTGGTTTACGAACTGCTGCCTGTCCTCGACCTGCCTCTTGCCAGCCACTACAACTCCCTACTATATCGCACAGTTCGGGCTTGATCTGATTTCTCTGTAGAGAAGCTGTGCAATAGAGCTCGCAGCAAAAAAATAAATAAATGGAATTTAACCAATGTCGGTCAATTAGCTTTTTAAAAAAGCACTATAGCCAACAATTTGGTTAATCAACCAGCACTACTGACCTCACACAGCCCTGCTCATTAACTCAGACATCCAGATTGCAGACCAAAACCATCACTCCTCAATTAGCTCCTGTCAATCATTTAGTCACTCATTCAATGCAGTGGGCAGCTATGTTTTTTATATTTTTTACCCATCTGAGAAACAAATGGATGTTAATCTCTCGTGTGAGATTTTCAAATAATATAACACCCATTTTCCTGAACTAATAGCAAGTGTGTAATTCAATGTTTGAATTTTATTTTGTTTGCATATGCTGCAAAATGAATTTCCTCATTGAGGTTAACAACATTTGTGATCTTATCTAATGTACAATATCACAGGCTCAACAACATATTTATCTAATGATTCACGCTCATTGTGATTCACTTCTCCACATCGTCCTCAATGGAAAAGCTAACATCTAAACTAGAGCAGTTCGTCTTACGATTTTTAACACGACCTCTCAGTCAATTATCAGCGTCTCCGTGGCGACAGGTTTACAACTCCAGACCGCTCCTGCGCCACAGCCTGAAATAGGCACTACTCCTTGTCGGAAGTTACAACGTTCCGGTCTCCAAGGAGGCTTGTTCCCTAGAGACGTCATATTCATAGAAACACAGCTATTTCTGACTCAGAGAAGGGAGAGAGCATAAATCATGCAACACAGGGATCAGGTCAGGAGCAGCGCACTAGAAGGGACTGTGTGTGTAAGCATGTGTAAGCGTGAGGAAGCGTGTGTTTTAGAGAGAGAACGAAATAGAGAGAGAAGGAGAGAGAGGGATTGAGTCTGTGTCTGTGTGCACATGATGTGTGCGTGTGAAGAAACAGGTCGACTGTGTGAAAAAAGCCCTTTTAGTAGGGGGGAGAGAGGGAGAGGGAGAGGAGAAGGCTCTTGGTTTGGTGGGACCATCAACCAGAGAAAGGTTATATGGTAATGCTGGCATTTAATCAGAACGCCAGCCAACGTAGGCAGAAAGAAATCAGAGTGCCGAGGTCACTCCACTGACCCAGGCCAAAGGAACACAGTTGAGTGCAGTCTCACAAAGATAGTCCATGCTAAATGCTGTTTTTCAGTGGTGTGATGACAGGTATATTTAGCAGTAGATAGATAGATAGATAGATAGATAAATACTTTATTGATCCCGCGGGGGGGAAATTTCATTGTCAAGCAGCTACAACAAAACACAGGGCAGGTGCAAAATGCCACAACGAAAGTACACAAAAGACAGATACACGGTACATGATACATAGAGCGGCAGTATGTAAAAGTATAGAAATACAAGATATCTGGAGTGCAAAAAAAGCTATAAAAAGACATTGCATAGTATGAGTGGTTGGCTGAATATGTACACTATACATTGTTGGATGGTTAACTATACTATACAGGTCGATGGCAGAGAAATACTTCAGTAGCTAAAAATGCGTATGATATGAGCGAGGGAATAATAGTTTACTTAATAGACAGACTGGGTAAATGAACAGGTAAGTGAAAATGTTGCATGGTTAAATTAGCTGTACAGTTAGGTATACAGTTGTATTTACAGATAAGTGAATACTTGCATGTTTACACAAACTGTACAGGTAAATGACAGGAAGAGATACTTTAATAGCTAAATGTGTGTATAATATAATTTGGGGTAATAATAGTAATTCCCTTAAAATACAGTCCTTAGTGCGCAGGGTTTAATTACAGACAACTGCACGTATTGCACATTCGATATATTAAAAGCAATGAGAAAAGGTGCAACTGGCAGGATACTAATATGCATTCCTGAGTGAATGCCTATGTAGGTTAAGTCCAATGTTTACTTACAATATTGCATGTGATATAATATAACAACTGTACATGAGTATGTATATACAGACCTGTATGAATAAATAGGTCCTGAGTGGATGAGTGCTGACGGACCAGAGTTACTCACGGATGGATGCATAATTGTTAAACTAGGTCCTAGCACCCCAACAGTTCCAGATCTATGTTGCCGACGGCACGGCACCCCGGTGAGGCATTATATAGTCTAATAGCCGCCGGCAGGAAGGACCTCCTGTAGCGCTCTCTGGCACACCGTGGTGGGATCAGTCTGTGACTGAAAGTGCTCCTCTGCGTCATACCATAGCGTGCAGAGGGTGGGTGACGTTGTCCATGATGGCCAGCAGTTTGGCCAGGATCCGTCTCTCCGCCACCTCCTCTAGAGTGTCAAGGCTCATCCCCAGGACAGAGCTAGCCTTCCTGATCAGCTTATTTACCCGAGAAGCATCACCGGCTTTGATGTTTGCTCCCCAGCACACCACTGCAAAAAAGATGGCACTGGCCACCATAGACTGGTAGAAGGTATGCAGTAGTTTACTGCACACGTTGAAGGACCTGAGCCTCCTCAGAAAGTAAAGTCGGCTCTGGCTCTTTTTGTACAGGGCCCCGGTGTTACCGGCCCATTCCAGCCTGTTGTCCATATGGACTCCCAGGAACTTGTATGACCCAACCATTTCCACATCCATCCCCTGTATAGGGACTGCAGTCAGTTGTGCCTTGGTTCTCCTGAAGTCTACCACCATCTCCTTTGTTTTGCTGATGTTGAGCTGAAGGTGGTTCTGCTCACACCACAACACAAAGTCACTGATTGTGCTCCTGTACTCCTCCTCCTGCCCACCCCTGATGCACCCTACAATAGCAGAGTCATCCGAGAACTTCTGTAGGTGGCATGTTTCAGAGTTATATCTGAAGTCTGAGGTGTAGAGGGTGAACAGGAAGGGGGACAGGACCGTACCCTGGGGGGCCCCTGTGTTGCTAACTGCCCGTTCTGACACACAGCTCTGTAGTTGCACAAATTGTGGCCTACCGGTCAGGTAGTCCGTGACCCAGGAGACTAAGGGTGCTTCCACTTTCATCCTCCTCATCTTCTCACCCAGTGGCAGGGGCTGAATGGTATTGAAGGCACTGGAGAAGTCAAAAAACATAACCCTCACAGTGCAACCTGCGTTGTCCAGGTGAGAGTAGGCCCTCTGCAGAAGGTAGATGATTGCATCATCCACCCCGATGTTGCGCTGGTATGCAAACTGCTGGTATGCAAACTGCAGGGGTCCATTGATGAACACACCAGGGGTCTGAGGTGAGCGAGGACTAACCTTTCCAGGGTCTTCATGATGTGGGATGTTAGCGCTACAGGTCTGAAGTCATTCAGGACAGTGGGGTGTGCCTTCTTGGGCACTGGGACGAGGCAGGATGTTTTCCACAGCACAGGGACCCTTTCTAGGCTCAGGCTAAGGTTGAAAAGACGCTGGAGTATTCCACACAGTTGGTCAGCACAGACCCTCAGCACCCTTGGGCTGATGCCATCAGGGCCCGCCGCTTTCCACTGGTGTAGTCTCTCCAGCTCTCTCTTCACTTGGTTGGTGGTGAAAGCCAGCCCAGGTGGGGAGGTGGGGGGAAGGGGGGTGTTGAGGATCAGTCCAGGGGGAGCAGGGACGGAGGTGGGGTCACTGATTGTCTCGGCAGAGGTGCTGTGAGCAAAGTGGGGGTGGGACAGCCGTGAGGGTGTGTGGTCTGGGGAGCTGGAGGGGAGGTGGACAGGGCCAGTATCAAACCTGTTAAAAAATTGGTTCAGCTCATTGGCTCTGTCCTGGGTCCCCTCCGTCTGCCCACTGTTTGACTTTTTGAAGCCAGTGATATTTCTCATACCCTTCCACACCTCTCTCACCTGGCTCTGCCTCAGCTTGTCCTCCATCTTCTCCTTATACACTCTCTTCCCCTCAGCAATCCGCAACTTCAGGTCCCTCTGGACGCATTTCAATTTGTCCTTGTCCTTGTCCCTCTCCTTGAAGGCCCTCTTCTTCTCATTCAGCAGGGCCTTCAGGTCGCTGGTGACCCAGGGTTTATTGTTTGGGAAACAGCGTACCTTCCTGGTGGGTACAGTGTTGTCTACACAAAAATTAATATAGTCTGTTATGCAGTCAGTGAGTCCATCGATGTCCTCCCCATGAGCCTCACGGAGCACATCCCAGTCTGTTGTTTCAAAACAGTCCTGTAGGGCCTCATTCGCCTCCGGGGACCATCTCCTAATAGTCCTGGTGGTTGCAGGCTGCTGTTGGACCAGAGGCCTGTAGAGTGGGGTGAGGTGGACAAGGTTGTGATCCGATCTACCGAGGGGAGGGAGTGCAGTGGAGTTGTATGCATCCTTCACATTAGCATATAACAAGTCCAGAGTTTTATTATTCCTGGTTGGGCACTTCACGAACTGTTTGAACGTGGGCAGCGTTGAAGAGAGAGATGCAGGTTAAAATCCCCTGAAATGGCAAAGAAAGCACTGGGATGCGCTGTCTGTAACCTTGCGATAACAGAGTGGATGACGTTACACGCTGCGTTTGCGTCAGCAGAGGGCGGGATGTAAACAATAACAGCAATGGCCGCCGTGAATTCCCTCTGCAAATAGTAGGGTCTCAGGCTAACGGCTAACAGCTCAATGTCCGGGCTACAAAACTTTTCCTTAAGAGTAATATGGTTCGGATGACACCATCTGTTGTTAACTAATAAAGCCAGCCCACCACCCTTACTCTTACCGGAAGAGACGCGATCCCTGTCCGCTCTGATGGTCTGGAAACCGTCGATAGTGACGTTCTGTATGGGGATGTTATCGTTCAGCCAAGTCTCAGTAAAACACATTAGGCTCGTTTCCCGATAAATCCTTTGTCCACGAACAAGTCCCTCCAGCTCATCCATCTTGTTATGTAGACACCTCACATTGCCCATAATAATAGATGGTATAGCCGGCTTGTACTTGTACTTCCTCCGCTTTGCCTTACATTTCAATCCCGCCCTACGTCCCCGGCGTCGTCTTTTCAATTCGTCCGGAATATCAAACTTTTCCCTGGGGAGCAGCAGCGCTGCGTGGGCTAAATCCAGGAGCTGGGCTCTGTTGTAAACAATAACAGTTGACAACTCCTGTCGACGTTCAGCTGTGATAAAATCCATAATCCTGAACTAATCCTGAACTATTATAGTTCAACTGTAGCAAAATAAAAAATAAAAATAAAGAAAAGAGACTAAAGAAAATGAACTAAAACAACAATTTATGCACGAACAACGGGAGCTGCTTAACAGGCGACCACTCAGGGCGGCGCCAAACACATCTCTCTATCTATCTATCTATCTATCTATCTATCTATCTATCTATCTATCTATCTATCTATCTATCTATCTATCTATCTATCTATCTATCTATCTATCTATCTATCTATCTATCTATCTATCTATCTATCTATCTATCTATCTATCTATCTATCTATCTATCTATCTATCCAGCTTCATGAGGTAGTCACCTGGAATGCATTTAAATTAACAGGTGTGCCTTGTTAAAAGATAATTTGTGGAATTTCTTTCCTTCTTAATGCGTTTGAGCCAATCAGTTGTGCTGTGACAAGCTAGGGTTGGTATACAAAAGATAGCCCTATTTGGTCAAAGACCAAGTCCATATTATGGCAAGAACAGCTCAAATAAGCAAAGGGAAACAACAGTCCATCCTTACTTTAAGTCAATCCGGAAAATGTCAAGAACTTTGGAAGTTTCTTCAAGTGCAGTTGCAAAAACCATCAAGCGCTATGATGAAACTGTCTCTCATGTGGACCCGCCACAGGAAAGGAAGACCCAGAGTTACCTCTGCTAAAGAGGATAAGTTCATTAGAGTTACCAGCCTCAGAAATTGCAGCCCAAATAAATGCTTCACAGAGTTCAAGTAACAGACACATCTCCACATCAACTGTTCAGAGGAGACTACGTGAATCAAGCCTTCATGGTCTAATTGCTGTAAATTAAAGGACACCACTAAGAAGAAGAGACTTGCTTGGGCAAGGAAACACAATAAATGAACATTAGACCGGTGGAAATCTGTCCTGTGGTCTGGAGTCCAAATATGAGATTTTTGGTTCCAACCACCGTGTCTTTGTGAGACGCAGAGTAGGTGAACGAATGATCTCCGCATGTGTAGTTCCCACCATGAAGCATGGAGTAGGAGGTGTGATGGTGTGAGGGTGCTTTGCTGGTATTATTGTCTGTGATTTTTTTTTTTATTCAAGCCACACTTAACCACCATGGCTACCACAGCATTCTGCAGCGATACGCCATCCCATATGGTTTGCGCTTAGTGGAACTATCATTCGTTTTTCAACAGGACAATGACCCAGCAGACCTCCAGGCTGTATAAGGGCTATTTGACCAAAGAGAGTGATGGAGTGCTGCATCATATGATCTGGCCTCCAAAATCACCCGACCTCAACCCAATTGAAATGGTTTGGGATGAGTTGGACAGCAGAGTGAAGGAAAAGCAGCCAACATGTTTTTATTTTTATTTTTTTTATTCCTTTATTTATACAGGGAGTCAGTCTGAGACCAAGGTCTCTTTCACAGCTTAGTCCTGTTTACAGAAATCATAATGACATACAGCCATAAAAACACAGTTACACAAAACAATTGCAATCAACAACAATACATTCATTTAAAATGGCTTTACATTTTCCAATAGAAACCAAGACATCAAGCTTAAGGGTTTTTTGAAGCTCATTCCATGAATGAGGGGCTTGATATATAAAAGCAGTTTTACCCAAATCAGTATGTACCCGTGGAACCTCTAAGGTTAACCAATCTTTGGAACGAGTTTTATAACCACCAATACTCCAGGTTATTTTGGAGGAGAGCATACGTGCGAACTCCTTCAAGAATGTTGGAAAAGCATTCATGAAGCTGGTTGAGAGAATGCCAAGCCTGTGCAAAGCTGTCATCAAGGCAAAGGGTGGTATATTTTGATTTGTTTAACACGTTTTTGGTTACTACATGATTCCATGCGTTATTTCATAGTTTTGATGTCTTCACTATTATTCTACAATGTAGAAAATAGTAAAAATAAAGAAAAACCCTTGAATGAGTAGGTGTGTCCTAACTTTTGACTGGTACTGTAGATATTTGTTTGCGTTGACAACCGAACACAATTCAACATCACTTTTGAAATACAATAACTAGCCTATTAACTTGTCGACAAGTTAATAAATTATATGTTGGATTCATGCCTCCAACTCAGCCAGTGGCTCAGATGGAACTATCCAAGCAGTAGATAAATCTCCTTTAAATGTATTGAGGTTACTGTAACTATACATGTCTTCTCAAGTAGTCATATAAAGCGTGCATGTTCCAGATAGCATGCATCGGTCGTTACAGGTCTTTGCAGATCTTCATAATTGCTGTAATAATCAGCGCAGAACCGCAAACATCATTGGTCACTTTTAACATATACTCTCACTTTAACACATTCATCTGTTGTATAAATAAGCAACATATCTGACATTGTATTCTCATTTGAACTTTGTTGTGCATTTAAATGAAAGCACAGTGAAAGACATTAGGGTGACAACTAAACCAAAAATCTGACATTGTTTTTCCATTGGAATTTCGTTGTGTTTTTAGATGGTTGAAAGCATAGTGATAACACATTGGAAATTCAACTAACTTTTGGCTGTATTTTTGTGTGGGTAAATATACTGTCTGTTGTAAACTCATTGATCAACGTCCAAACCAAATATTACCCAATTTTCCATGTTGAAATTACATAGTGTGCCCAGTGGGCTACTCCGTACAAACGGGGCCCCAGTGGAGTGTGGGGAATGTGAAGGGGACACAGATTTTGGGTGGGCGTGACAGTCCTGGTGCTTAATTGCAAACACATTTAAGGAGGTACAATGCTTGTAAAGAAAAGTTTATGTGCCAGAGAGGTCTGTGGAAAATAAGACAATAAATTGTGTGTGTGTGTGTGTGTGTGTGAGAGAGAGAGAGAGAGACGGAGAGAGAAATATACTGTACTGTATCTGTGTCCGTGGCAGAGGTGTTATTCTGACAAGACTTTGTGTGTTGTGCTAACTTCTAGAAATATGCATTCAGAAAACATCCTATACATAAACATATTTTATTTATTTCTACGCACGAATTAATTGGAGAGAAGTGGGAGCATCAATAAACACAGTCTTGAGGAAACCACAAGCATCCCAATCAATCCCTGCAGTTTACATATAGCACGCATAGCCCTTAGTGAATTAGTAACACACATGCACGCACACTCGTGACATGATTTAATCAACTCAAAATGAGTCTGGCTCGTTTGAAAGCCACTTAGGAGCATTACATATCAATGATTATTAAGAGGCTGCAGTTCTCTTCTGGGCAGAGGGTATGGAGAATCCAAAGGGACTAAAAGTACATGTCGAGGATGGAAGTGTGTGTACTGATGTGGATAAACATAGACACATACAAACGTAATGCATGCATAGCACGTAATGCTAGTACATACAGTGCAATCGGAAAGTATTCAGACACCTTGACTTTTTCTACATTTTGTTACGTTACATGCTTATTCTAAAACTGATTAAATAGTTTTTTTCCCCCTCATCAATCTACACACAATACCCCATAATGACAAAGCTAAAACAGGTTTTTAGAAATGTTATTACAACTAAAAATATATTCAGACCCTTTACTCAGTACTTTGTTGAAGCACCTTTTGCAGTGATTACAGCCTTGAGTCTGCTTGGGGATGACGCTAGAAGCTTCGCTGCACAGCTATTTTCAGGTATCTCCAGAGATTTTCGATCGGGTCCGAGTTCTGGCTAGGCCACTCAAGGACATTTAGAGAATTGTCCCGTAGCCACTCCTGCGTTGTCTTGGCTGTGTGCTTAGGGTCGTTGTCCTGTTGGAAGGTGAACCTTCGCCCCAGTCTGAGGGCCTGAGCGCCCTGGAGCAGGTTTTCATTAAGAATCTCTCTGTACTTTGCTCCGTTCATCTTTCCCTTGATCCTGACTAGTCTCCCAGTTCCTGCCGCTGAAAAACATCCCCACAGCATGATGCTGCCACCACCATGCTTTACCGTAGGGATGGTGCCAGGTTTCCTCCAGATGTGACGCTTGGCATTCAGATGTGACGCTTGGCATTCAGGAAACCACGTTCAAGTTCATCAGACCAGAGAATCTTGTTTTCCTATGGTCTGAGAGGCTTTAGGTGCATTTTGGCAAACTCCAAGGGAGCTGTCATGTGCCTTTTACTGAGGAGAGACTTCCATCTGGCCACTCTACCATAAAGTCCTGATTAGTGGAGTGCTGCAGAGATGGTTCTCCTTCTGGAAGGTTCTCCCATCTCCACAGAGGAACTATAGAGCTCTGCCAGAGTGACCATAGGGTTCATGGTCACGTCCCTGACTAAGGCCCTTCTCCCCCGATTGCTCAGTTTGGCCTGGGCGGCCAGCTGTAGGAAGAGTCTTGGTTGTTCCAAACTTCTTCCATTTAAGAATGATGGAGGCCACTGTGTTCTTGGGGACCTTCAATGCTGCAGAAATGTTTTGGTACCCTTCCTCAGATCTGTGCCTCGACACAATCTACGGATAAATCATGTCCAATCAATAGAATTTACCACAGGTGGACTCCAATCAAGTTGCAGAAACATCTCAAGGATGATCAGTGGAAACAGGAAGCACCTGAGCTCAATTTTGAGTCTCATGGCAACGGGTCTGAGTACTTATGTAAACAAGGTATGTACGTTTTGTAATACAGTTGCACTTTCGCTTTGTCATTGTGGAAAAAACGTACATACCTTGTTTACATAAGTACTCAGACCCGTTGCCATGAGACTCGAAATTGAGCAACTTTTTCCAAAATGTGGAAAAAGTCAAGGGAATGCACTGAATGCACTGTACACACACACACACACACACACACACACACACACACACACACACACACACACACACACACACACACACACACACACACACACACACACACACACAGTCGAAGCAGGAAAAACCAAGTCCCCATAAGACTCAGTTCATAATTCAGATGTGTTAATAATAAAGCATTGTTTTCATTTCAAATCATGTAGCTACAGTACAGTCCAACACTCCACTAAAGCTGAGCCCTTGCAGCTCTAACCATACTGGTTAGATAGATCATGATGTGCTGTGTAGTGTGTGTGTGTTTGTCAGCTTATTTACTGCAATAATCGACCCCTGAATAGGATAAATCCATTTGAATTCAATCACATTTTGACTGCACCCCTTTTGACTTGAACAAAACCTTCCATACATATTTGACCATTGCAGAAGTGCTCAGAAAATTACTATTTGGACCTGAATGCCAAAACATTTAAGAGATAAATGTCCTCAAAGTTAACCCATTTTGCATACCCCACCATACCATGAGACATCCATCACTGGAAAAGATTGGTTGAGATTGATATCACTTAAAAACAGGGTTGTCAAACATTTTTATAATAAAAAGTTAAAAGCTAAATTGCAATGCTGCTACTCTCTGTTTATCATGTATGCATAGTCACTTTAACTATAAAACATGTACATATTACCTCAATTAGCCCGACTAACCTATTTTTTCGTATTATTACATAATAATAATCATATGTAATGTGCCTTTTAGTCCATAGGATTAGATTACCATGCAGTCCCTCTACACCTCCGTCCTCGCTCTCTTAATGATGACATCCTCCTAGTGTTGAGCCTTGGTATGTTGCGTAATCACAGTGATCTGATCTGGCTACTTGGCACAGACGGTTTAAACAGAGCTGCGATGGTGATGTCATCTTACTAGAACTGGTTGTCTTGGTAACGCGCACACACAATGAACATACGCACGGGCGAATTGAAGGACAGGATCTTATAAGGGCTACTGAAAATAACCTGAGAGAGAGAGAGAGAGAGAGAGAGAGAGAGAGAGAGAGAGAGAGAGAGAGAGAGAGAGAGAGAGAGAGAGAGAGAGAGAGAGAGAGAGAGAGAGAGAGAGAGAGAGAGAGAGAGAGAGAGAGAGAGAGAGATTTGTAAAGAGAAACATCTTCACAAGTACAATACAACATTTCTTCAAATGCACAGATCCCTTTCCTCTACCCTCTACAGTCCTACCTCCCTTCTGCAGTTGTGAGTTGCTGAAATGAAAACATCTGCCACAGGCGAGACACATCTTCACAAGTACATGTGCAGTAAAACATGTCTTAAAATGCACAGCTTCCTTTGTTGAAGATACCCATGTTAGGACAACCTAATACCTAACCACATCACACACAATTGAGACAGGCAAAGGGTCAAGCTGCAGCGCAGTGCCCCTGGATGGAGAGCATGTTGTGGGGATAACGGTCTTGCTCAAGGGCCCAACGGTAGTGGAATGTCTTTTACGATGTGAACCCAGCTGCCCTCCTGTTGCCAAAGCAATTACCCCCTTTTTCCTATTAGAATCCTCTAGTCTTAACCTTGGTTATAGGGAGATCCCTTATTCTATTAGAATCCTCTAGTCTTAACCTTGGTTATAGGGAGATCCCTTATTCTATTAGAATCCTCTAGTCTTAACCTTGGTTATAGGGAGATCCCTTATTCTATTAGAATCCTCTAGTCTTAACCTTGGTTATAGGGAGATCCCTTATTCTATTAGAATCCTCTAGTCTTAACCTTGGTTATAGGGAGATCCCTTATTCTATTAGAATCCTCTAGTCTTAACCTTGGTTATGGGAGATCCCTTATTCTATTAGAATCCTCTAGTCTTAACCTTGGTTATAGGGAGATCCCTTATTCTATTAGAATCCTCTAGTCTTAACCTTGGTTATAGGGAGATCCCTTATTCTATTAGAATCCTCTAGTCTTAACCTTGGTTATAGGGAGATCCCTTATTCTATTAGAATCCTCTAGTCTTAACCTTGGTTATAGGGAGATCCCTTATTCTATTAGAATCCTCTAGTCTTAACCTTGGTTATAGGGAGATCCCTTATTCTATTAGAATCCTCTAGTCTTAACCTTGGTTATAGGGAGATCCCTTATTCTATTAGAATCCTCTAGTCTTAACCTTGGTTATAGGGAGATCCCTTATTCTATTAGAATCCTCTAGTCTTAACCTTGGTTATGGGAGATCCCTTATTCTATTAGAATCCTCTAGTCTTAACCTTGGTTATAGGGAGATCCCTTATTCTATTAGAATCCTCTAGTCTTAACCTTGGTTATAGTGAGATCCCTTATTCTACTGTCTTGTGTCCTCTACCTTCTGCAGTTGTGAGTTGCTGAAATGAAAACATCCCCCGCAGGCCAGCATGGAGGTGGAATGTAAAAAGGAGACGCCCGGTGAGAGTAACACACACACACACAGAGAGGGAGGTAGTGAATGCCTGGGTAACACAAACACAGAGAGGGAGGTAGTGAATGCCTGGGTAACACACACACAGAGAGGGAGGTAGTGAATGCCTGGGTAACACAAACACAGAGAGGGAGGTAGTGAATGCCTGGGTAACACAAACACAGAGAGGGAGGTAGTGAATGCCTGGGTAACACACACACAGAGAGGGAGGTAGTGAATGCCTGGGTAACACAAACACAGAGAGGGAGGTAGTGAATGCCTGCGTGCGTGAGTAACACACACACACACACAGATGGAGGTAGTGAATGCATGGGTGCGTGAGTAACACACACACACAGATGGAGGTAGTGAATGCATGGGTGCGTGAGTAACACACACAGCTGGGCTCGTGCACAGTTGGCACTCTGCAGTGGAGTGAGGGTCGTGTCCAGTAACTGCTGTGCCAACACACACACACACACACACACACACACACACACACACACACACACACACACACACACACACACACACTGGATGGAGACTAGGGTCATGGCAGGTTGCCATGGTAACTGGAGGGGACTGAGGGTGCATCGGGCCAGGCGGCCCGTGTGCATACCTGTTGGGAGATGCTGACTCGTCTGAGCAAGGGAACAGAATATATTGTAGAGTCATTAGATCAGTCACATATATCCGCAAACAGCGCATGGCAGTTTGAAGAAAAAAACCCTCATAATTCCTGAAAAGTGAGGGAGAAAGATAGTGTATAGGTCATTCTGACAAGAACATGAGGTGTTAATGTCCAACAGACATATAAATCCTGACTGAGTGTGGACAGATGCTGAAGAATGTTTTTTCAGGGAGCAACAGTGCAGGAACGTGTGTGTGTGTGGGAGATGTATTGCTCTAGTTTAATAGAAGATCAAGATCCTAATTAAGATCAAGATCCTAATTAGACACTCCAGTGGCCAAGATTTCTTTTCAGATAACCTTGGTGTGTTGCCGGTATATAGGCTGAGGTCACATGATGTAATACACCTATCAGAGTGGTGATGGATGTTTAATCATTAATACATACACGAATGTGATAAATAACTACATTCAACAGCAGATGCCTGAGCTTGTGTTCATGGGTGAAAAGCTTTATAGTGGAATTCTGTTGATATGTTAAAGGTATGTTTCAGTATAGTAGCAGTTCCATTTGCCAAGACAAGACCTACCCCCACTGTTTCCAAACAAGTGCAGGGGCAAAACGTTTAACTGGAAATGTAAGTAGCAGATTGTTCCTTTAATGTGGTGAGATGTGTTCAGTGTGGTCAGCGTTTTAGGCTGCTTATACTCCATTTTGATCTGTCTTATAAGCAACCTACAGGCCTATTCTACCAACATATACATTTTACATGTACCTCTCTGGCTGTATTAGTGATTTTTGTGGATTAATTGTCAGAGTAGAGGACCTTGTGCATTTCAGGTAAAATAACAACCCAATGTTTATGTATCCCAGGACAAATTAGCTAGCAACAGCAAGCTAGCTAGTGTCACACAGTATATAAGTATTGGAGACAGGCGCAGCAAAACGTCATAGGGGGTTTATTTTCTCCACTCAAACAAAGCACGCATATATACTCAGCAAAAAAAGAAACGTCCTCTCACTGTCAACTGCGTTTAGTTTTTAGCAAACATGTGTAAATATTTGTATGAACATAACAAGATTCAACAACTGAGACATAAACTGAACAAGTTCCACAGACATGTGGCGTCTTTCTCTTGGTGTTTCTCAGAGTCAGTAGAAAGGCCTCTTTAGTGTCCTACGTTTTCATAACTGTGACCTTTAATCGCCTACCGTCTGTAAGCTGTTAGTGTCTTAATGACCGTTCCAGATGTGCATGTTCATGAATTGTTGATGGTTCATTGAACAAGCATGGGAATCAGTGTTTAACCCCTTTACAATGAAGATCTCTGAAGTTATTTGGATTTTTACGAATTGTCTTTCAAATACAGGGTCCTACAGGGTTTCTGTTTTTTGCTGAGTATATATATTAACACAGGGTTGAAACCCAAACAAAGGAGCGAGGTGTCAACCTCTACATACATCACACGACGAGACCCATAATGCAAGTACACAAATATACGTTGCCCACTCACACTAACTCAAGATGAAGGCCAACCACGATACTGCAGGCTGCCATTAGCAACAAAATTATCATTATGACTTCTGCATGTGAATATAAACTAATCGGTTCAAGGACATACATCTGGTGAATCAAATGCAATTATTGGTACTCTGATTGACTTCAAATATTATTTTTTTGTACACGAAGATTGACCACGAAGATTGCTATTTTCCATTCCCTATAATGGGGGATCCTGTTTTCTGCTAACAATGCCTGCAGTACCACGGTCGGTCATGAACTTCCGTGGCTCCAATGAGAGGGGGCAGTCATTCTCTCCTGGTTGGTACCAAGATTGAAGTGGGCCATCATTCAAACAAAGAGATGCCTCCCTTGCCACTAGTGCCTATATCCAAACTATGTTTGCATATATATATAATGACAATAAAATCAAAAAATTATGCTGGTATTTTGTCCATTATTTAATTGTTTATTATATTATATTCTTAGCTGGAAATACTAAACAAAATTCCTAGCAGTCATAAATCATAAATGGCACCATATATTATTTCATATATACTGTATATATACGGTATATTCTATATAGAACCAGTTTTGGTTCAGTGAAGAAGATCCCTTGGGGTTTTATATTTGGTTTAGTTAACACATAGGCTTCTGATCAAAAGAACCCCATAAAAGGGTTCTAACGTATATATAACTTTTATGGGTTCCATATACAGTGGGGAGAACAAGTATTTGATACACTGCCGATTTTGCAGGTTATTCCCACTTACAAAGCATGTAGAAGTCTGTAATTTTTATCATAGGTACTCTTCAACTGTGAATGACGGAATCTAAAACAAAAATTAAGAAAATAACATTGTATGATTTTTAAATAATTAATTTGCATTTTATTGCATGACATAAGTATTTGATACATCAGAAAAGCAGAACTTAATATTTGGTACAGAAACCTTTGTTTGCAATTACAGAGATCATACGTTTCCTCTAGTTCTTGACCAGGTTTGCACACACTGCAGCAGGGATTTTGGCCCACTCCTCCATACAGACCTTCTCCAGATCCTTCAGGTTTCGGGGCTGTCGCTGGGCAATACGGACTTTCAGCTCCCTCCAAAGATTTTCTATTGGGTTCAGGTCTGGAGACTGGCTAGGCCACTCCAGGACCTTGAGATGCTTCTTACGGAGCCACTCCTTAGTTGCCCTGGCTGTGTGTTTCAGGTCGTTGTCATGCTGGAAGACCCAGCCACGACCCATCTTCAATGCTCTTACTGAGGGAAGGAGGTTGTTGGCCAAGATCTCGCGATACATGGCCCCATCCATCCTCCCCTCAATACGGTGCAGTCGTCCTGTCCCCTTTGCAGAAAAGCATCCCCAAAGAATGATGTTTCCACCTCCATGCTTCACGGTTGGGATGGTGTTCTTGGGGTTGTACTCATCCTTCTTCTTCCTCCAAACACGGCGAGTGGAGTTTAGACCAAAAAGCTCTATTTTTGTCTCATCAGACCACATGACCTTCTCCCATTCCTCCTCTGGATCATCCAGATGGTCATTGGCAAACTTCAGACGGGCCTGGACATGCGCTGGCTTGAGCAGGGGGACCTTGCGTGTTCTGCAGGATTTTAATCCATGACAGTGTAGTGTGTTACTAATGGTTTTCTTCGAGAATGTGGTCCCAGCTCTCTTCAGGTCATTGACCAGGTCCTGCCGTGTAGTTCTGGGCTGATCCCTCACCTTCCTCATGATCATTGATGCCCCACGAGGTGAGATCTTGCATGGTGCCCCAGACTGAGGGAGATTGACCGTCATCTTGAACTTCTTCCATTTAATAATAATTGCGCCAACAGTTGTTGCCTTCTCACCAAGCTGCTTGCCTATTGTCCTGTAGCCCATCCCAGCCTTGTGCAGGTCTACAATTTTATCCCTGATGTCCTTACACAGCTCTCTGGTCTTGGCCATTGTGGAGAGGTTGGAGTCTGTTTGATTGAGTGTGTGGACAGGTGTATTTTATACAGGTAATGAGTGGAGAACAGGAGGGCTTCTTAAAGAAAAACTAACAGGGCTGTGAGACCCGGAATTCTTACTGGTTGGTAGGTGATCAAATACTTATGTCATGCAATAAAATGCAAATTAAATATTTAAAAAACATACAATGTGATTTTCTGGATTTTTGTTTTAGATTCCGTCTCTCACAGCTGAAGTGTACCTATGATAAAAATTACAGACCTCTATATGCTTTGTAAGTAGGAAAACCTGCAAAATCGGCAGTGTATCAAATACTTGTTCTCCCCACTGTATATGAAGCAAGCGATAGAACCCTGTATTTCTAACAAGAAGCCACCTAACACTGTTAGCATGCCCTTCAACAAAGTAAGGGCAGACACATGCAATGGTAAAGCACAATCAGATCATCCAGTTTGGATTGTCTGCATGCTCTCTGTGTGTCTTTCCTGTCCTTTATTTCCTGCTGGGGTGAGTTCTTGCAGGATGTGATGTGATGGGAAGTGACATTGTAGCTCACCCCCACCCCCCCCCCTTTCTGTGACATACCAGTGGCGTTTACCGGAGTAACAGGTTTACCCAGGACTAGGAGGGGACTGAGCAGACACACAAACACACACACACAGACACACATTTTCATGCTGGTACATACATAGAACAAGCACCTCCAGCACAAGCATCTTAAGCACTCCATTCTCTCACGTTCTTCCTCAGAATCTCTTCGGGGACACTCAGTTTTTTTTGTTTACAGGGAATGGAAAGCTTAACTGGTGGGGGAAATACATTGTCATGGGGGTGAGTAGAACATGATCTGTTTGTTCTCTGTCAGATGCACCATGGGGAAGAAAACAAATATCTTCATCCCACAGTCCAATAAATCATGAATAAAACACACTGAAAAAGAGGTGATAATATCTGTGGAGAATTGTATCTCTAGCATCCATCTTTTAGTGAAAGTACACTACATGACCAAAAGTATGTGGACACCTCCTCGTCGAAAGTCTCATTCCAAAACCATTGCCATTAACATGGAGTTGGTCCCTCTTTGCCGCTATAACAGCCTCCACTCTTCTGGGAAGGCTTTCCACTAGATGTTGGAACATTGCTGCAGGGACTTGCTTCCATTTAGCCATGAGCATTAGTGAGGTTGTGTTGGGCGATTATGTCTGGCTCGCAGTCAGAGTTCCAATTCTTCCCAAAGGTGTTCGATGGGGTTGAGGTCAGGGCTCTGTGCAGGCCAGTCCAGTTCTTTCACACCGATTTCGACAAATAATTTCTGTATGGACCTCGCTTTGTGTGCGGGGGCATTGTCATGCTGAATTCTGAAACAGGAAAGGGCCTTCTCCAAACTGTTGCCACAAAGTTGGAAGCACAGATTCGTCTAGAACTTCATTGTATGCTGTAGAGTTAAGATTTCCCTTCACTGGAAGGGGTAGCCCGACCATTATTCCTCCTCCACCAAACTTTACAGTTGACACTATGCATTCGGGCAGGTAGTGTTCTCGTGGCATCCGCCAAACCCAGATTCATGATTAATCACTCTAGAGAACGTGTTTCCACTGCTCCAGAGTCCAATAGTGGTGAGCTTTATACCACTTCAGCTGATGCTTGGCATTGTGCATGGTGATCTTAGGCTTGTGTGCGGCTGCTCGGCCATGGAAACCCATTTCATGAAGCTCCCAATGAACAGTTCTTGTGCTGACGTTGCTTCCAGAGGCAGTTTGGAACTCGATAGTCAGTGTTACAACCGAGGACATACGATTTTTACGTGCTAAGCGCTTCAGCACTCGACGGCCCTATTCTGTGAGCTGGTGTGACCTACCACTATGACAGCGCCACATTGAAAGTTACTGAGCTATGGAGATTGCATGGCTGTTTGCTCAATTTTATACAACTGTCAGCAACGGGTGTAGCCAAATCCAATAATTTGAAGGGGTGTCCACACACTTTTGTATATATAGTGTAGTTATAATACAGATAGATACAGTCATGTGAAAAAGTAAGTACACCCACTGGAAACTTTTTTTTTTTTTTTTTTACATATTTGGACAGATATGGACGGATATGTAATCTTCACTTCAACACTATTGGCAGATAAAGGTTACCCAAATCAACAAATCGCACACAAAAAATTACAAGTTTGAAAATGTTATGCAATTAAAATGAACAAAAATGCATTTTCCTTATGGGGAAAAACATCCCTAACTTCACCATCACATAAAATGGCTAAAATTAGAATTAGGTGTACAAAAGTGTACCCATGCACTTTGACATTGATTGTGGCAAGAGAGGCCTGTAGATCCCTTTATGTTATCCTGGGGTTCTTAGAGACTTCTATGAGCATCTTTCGGTCAGCTCTTGGGCTGACTTTGGTGGGACGATCTGTCCTAGGTAGTTTGCCAGTGGTCTGGAATTTTTGTCGGACAGTGGAATGATGTACTTCGAATTGCTTGGAAATGGAATGATGTACTTCGAATTGCTTGGAAATGGATTTGTAACCCCTCCCAGACTCATGGGAGGGCCAAAGGTAGGTCTTTCGATCTTTGAATGATGTGTTACCACACACCCATATGGTTAAGACCAAACCAGACCAATTTTCTTATCTTTATGGAAGGCTGGACCCTCCTAAGTTTCTCTCTAATGTTTTCTAATTTTAGCCATTTTATGTGATGGTAAAGGTAGGGGTGTACTAACTTTTTCCCCATAAGGAAAAGGCATTTTTGTTTATTTTAATTGCAAAACATTTTCATATATTTTTTTTTTTGTGTGATTTGTTAAATTGGGTAACCTTTATCTGTCAATAGCATTGAAGTGAAGATGACATATCCATCTGTCCAAATATGTTAAAAAAGAGAACTTTCCAGGGGGTGTACTTACTTTTTCATATGACTGTATACAGTATATACTGCTATAGTGAGATGTGAGAAGAATGGTATCTTTGCTATACTATTGTAAGGGCTGATACATGTTTAGCTAATTAATATGTTAATCTACAACAAGAGTTATTAACTGAATGTATTGTGTGATCATAGAGCTTTAGAACTGCTGTAGGTTTGGGTAGGGGGGAGCTATGTGGAAGGAATGTGCTAGCTTAAGGGTTTCACAATAGAACTGTGTCTTGTTGTAAACACGAGATAAGGAACTGTTTCCGTCAACTGGATTGCGTCACGAGGCTGGGACCAGCCTGCACGCCAACGATAGGCTGAGTAAGTTTAAACCACACTCAGCCTCTACTCCGACAGGCCAGCAAGGAGCGGTAACTATTCTGTCGGAGTATTTAAGGAAGAACAAAGGATAGGACTCGCGCTTCTCTAGGCTATGCGCTTCTCTAGGCTATGCGCTTCTCTAGGCTATGCGCTTCTCTAGGCTATGCGCTTCTCTAGGCTATGCGCTTCTCTAGGCTATGCGCTTCTCTAGGCTATGCGCTTCTCTAGGCTATGCGCTTCTCTAGGCGATCTTCTATAGCGCTGCTCGCTGACTCTCTCTCGCGCTCTCTTGCGCTCTCTCTTTCTCTCTCTCTCTCTCTCTCTCTCTCGCTTCTCTGGCCCTGCTTGCTGTTTGCCCTGCGTGGTGTCACAGTGAGCCTGTATATACGAACTTCATACTTACCATTTAAGGGTTTGCTAGAATAAAATACATAGATGATTTAAACGGCGTAGTAATCCTTTTGTTCCAATACCAGATTTGAATTGACGCGACCTTAACAATATGAAAGTGAATTTTTCATTTCGATGCTGGAAACACACACTTACCGTTTATGGTCATTTGAGAATAAATTACAGTTAATCTTGTTTTGTCTCAAGCATTTATTCTTGCTATGTACATTGTCAGAGAAGGAGAAGTGTATTTTACTGTAGTTCAAGTTAATTCCACTGTAACACGTATTGTAACAAGTTAATGTGTGCTGACTACTTGTCTTGTCTTTAGTTTGGGGTGAATGATGTTCGGAGCTCTTATTGTGAAACTAGTAGTAAGGAAAGGAAAAGTACATATACATATACACACACACACACACTCTCTCTCTCGCTCTCTCTCTCTCTCGCTCTCTCTCTCTCACACACACTCTCTCTCTCTCACTCTCTATCTCTCTATCTCTTTTTCTCTCTATCTCTCTATCTAGCTCTCTCTCTCTCTCGCTCTCTATCTATCTATCTATCTATCTATCTATCTATCTATCTATCTATCTATCTATCTATCTATCTATCTATCTATCTATCTATCTATCTATCTATCTATCTATCTATCTATCTATCTATCTATCTATCTATCTATCTATCTATCTATCTATCTATCTATCTATCTATCTATCTATCTATCTATCTATCTATCTATCTATCTATCTCTCTCTCTCTCTCTCTCTCTCTCTCTCTCTCTCTCTCTCTCTCTCTCTCTCTCTCTCTCAGAGAGGCATTCTAATGAGGTGTCTGCCTCTTTTTAGTTTGCAGTCATTGTGTAGAGGAGAAATCTAGGTGATGTAAACATGATTATCTCTAATCCGAAAGAGCACACTGAGATCCTGCATAATGAAGGCCCAGTGGTCGGGGGCTCTGTATGTTGTAGATGCTAGAGGAGAAAAGGGGTCGTTGATCAAGCCACTGTGAGGCCAATTTCAGGGATACGCAGAGCAGAGTCATTGCACAACTCTCTGAGAGTCTAACATAGAGCCTCTTCACACTTTCTACAGTAGCTGCCGGCTTCACTGAGCCATATAAAACTATGGAAGCCCATCCCAACCACCAATAACATGTACAATGTAGATCATATAAACCGGATATGTTTTTTTGGAGGTGGCACCACGTCACGTTTTCCCTGGCCAGGCCTAGGCTTCTCTAGGCTTCCTGCAACTGTGGTTGTTATCAGTAGGCTACAGTTGATCAGACTGAAGCACAGACTAATTGTGCACGTTGACAAATCGTGATGCATTTTATTATATTAAATAACATTTGGCGGCAGGTATGGGCTTCCATATTAAACAGCTCATCGAGTTGAATTCACTTACGGTACATGCTTGTAAATTGTTGCCTTATTGAGAGTGTAATAGGGTTTGGTTGCATTATTCAATAGTGTAATATGTCTTAGAAGAAATGTTTCTGTCATTGTTGAATAGTGCTTACTGGCTAGCGGCTACTGTGATATTTATGGTAAATTTGAGCTGCGGACCAAGAATGCCCGTTGCCAGCCACCACATGAAAGATAAAGCAAGGTTGTAACGTGAATTGAAAAGTAGAATTCTCTTTCGCCACCCAGCTCCTCAGACTCTTCTTCATAGGACCAAAATACCTTCCCTTGCCTCCCGCACGGCAGGAAGTAGAGCTTTACAGCTGATAGCCTCCTGTCTGTTGTTGACATGCAGTTGATTTGAACCAGATGAGTCTCTATGAAAATAATAAGTCAACAGGAATGCATTTGACACTTACAAAAATGTTTTCTACTGTTAGTTTGTTGTGTGACAGAAAACCCTGACTATAACACTGACATTTTTTATTTATTTTAATGCTCCATGTCCACACGGGTCAATGGAAACAAGAACTGAACAATTAGCACTTTCTATTCCCCCGGTCAGCATGGCTACAGCTGACACACAGGAAAACTCTCACACATTGGCAGTCAAGCAGGCTAGCAGAGTATGTGTTTGTGCGTGCGTGCGTGAGTATGTATGTTACTGTACATTATGTGATTTTCTGTCTTTCTGTGTCCTACAATGGGAAAGTTCTTGAAGGAATAAGGCCACTAGCTATAACTGACTCAATGAGAATTGATATTTGACTGGATCCAGTCAAAGTAGAATGAGATCTGTTAGATTGTGAGATCATCGTCAATGTGTTATCGTTACTAATGAAGCGAATGGACGACCACATTAATCTGTGATGATGAATCTTTGATCTCTCGCTTTCTATGCATACATAGCCTGGTCTACTGGCCCAAGCTGAGAGATGTGCAAGGATGTTGGATTGGAGGAATAGCGGAAAGGAGAGCGAGAGATAGAGAGAGAGGGGGGGGGGGGGGGGTTGGGGGATCAAGAGGGATTGAGAGAATGAGAGAGGAAGAGAGACAGAGACAATGATCTAGAGGGAGTGAGGGAATGAGCGATAGATAAGATGTGCTCTTCTGTGCAGAAAAGCAGGAATAATCCAGATTATAATTACAGCGTTTCAGGATGCAAAGCGTGATTAAGCAGAAAACAGGCTATTAAGTATTTCTGTCTAAATATAACTCCCATATAACTTACTCAGAGAGAGCAGGGCTTGGGAGCAGGCAATAGGATAGAGAGATGTCTAGAGCGTATGAGCGTCTGTGTGTGTGTGTGCGAGTGAGTGTGTGTGCACTCGGCTTAGGTGTGGGTTTGGTTTGTGTGTGCGTGTGTGCGTGTGTGCGCTGTATCTAGGACAGGGGCGAGTTTTGGGAGGCGGTGTGTTAACAGTGAGATCAAGAGATTGCTTGGCAGAATGCAGTCTCATAAAGCCCCAGGATTCCACATGGAAAACCCTCACACATACAGTACAAGGGCCTAGAAAAGCACACGCCCACAGAGTGCTGTTATCAGAGTTAGAATACAGCTTACATATCTGCACATCCTCACAACACACACCAAGGTTGGGCTCAATTCGAATTGAAGGCAGTCAATTCAGGAAGTAAATAAACTAAAATTCTAAAATCGAAAAAAGGGCATTTTTTCTTCATAAACTGAAAAGTAGAAGCTATTTATAAAAATCCTAAAAAGTGAATTTATAAAATAATATCTTCCTGAATTGACTGCCTTCAATTCGAATTGAGCCCAACTCTGACACACACAAAACTGACATCCCTGAGAAGTTTCCTTCTTGTCCTGCAGCTCAGTTCAGAATGACGACTAAATAAAACGTTGATGTGTCTGGGTGGTTTAATACATCATCCACAGCATAATTACTTGTCTGGGTGGTTTAAAACATCATCCACAGCATAATGACTTGTCTGGGTGGTTTAATACATCATCCACAGCATAATTACTTGTCTGGGTGGTTTAAAACATCATCCACAGCATAATTACTTGTCTGGGTGGTTTAATACATCATCCACAGCATAATTACTTGTCTGGGTGGTTTAAAACATCATCCAGAGCATAATTACTTGTCTGGGTGGTTTAAAACATAATCCACAGCATAATTACTTGTCTGGGTGGTTTAAAACATCATCCACAGCATAATTACTTGTCTGGGTGGTTTAAAACATCATCCACAGCATAATTACTTCTCTGGGTGGTTTAATACATCATCCACAGCATAATTACTTGTCTGGGTGGTTTAAAACATCATCCACAGCATAATTACTTGTCTGGGTGGTTTAATACATCATCCACAGCATAATTACTTGTCTGGGTGGTTTAATACATCATCCACAGCATAATTACTTGTCTGGGTGGTTTAAAACATCATCCACAGCATAATTACTTGTCTGGGTGGTTTAATACATCATCCACAGCATAATTACTTGTCTGGGTGGTTTAAAACATCATCCACAGCATAATTACTTGTCTGGGTGGTTTAATACATCATCCACAGCATAATTACTTGTCTGGGTGGTTTAATACATCATCCACAGCATAATTACTTGTCTGGGTGGTTTAATACATCATCCACAGCATAATTACTTGTCTGGGTGGTTTAATACATCATCCACAGCATAATTACTTGTCTGGGTGGTTTAAAACATCATCCAGAGCATAATTACTTGTCTGGGTGGTTTAAAACATAATCCACAGCATAATTACTTGTCTGGGTGGTTTAAAACATCATCCACAGCATAATGACTTGTCTGGGTGGTTTAATACATCATCCACAGCATAATTACTTGTCTGGGTGGTTTAAAACATCATCCAAAGCATAATTACTTGTCTGGGTGGTTCAATACATCATCCACAGCATAATTACTTGTCTGTGTGGTTTAAAACATCATCCACAGCATAATTACTTGTCTGGGTGGTTTAATACATCATCCACAGCATAATTACTTGTCTGGGTGGTTTAAAACATCATCCACAGCATAAGTACTTGTCTGGGTGGTTTAATACATCATCCAGAGCATAATTACTTGTCTGGGTGGTTTAAAACATAATCCACAGCATAATTACTTGTCTGGGTGGTTTAAAACATCATCCATAGCATAATGACTTGTCTGGGTGGTTTAATACATCATCCACAGCATAATTACTTGTCTGGGTGGTTTAAAACATCATCCAAAGCATAATTACTTGTCTAGGTGGTTCAATACATCATCCACAGCATAATTACTTGTCTGGGTGGTTTAAAACATCATCCACAGCATAATTACTTGTCTGGGTGGTTTAATACATCATCCACAGCATAATTACTTGCCTGGGTGGTTTAAAACATCATCCACAGCATAATTACTTGACGATGCTTAAAGAGATATTCAATGTCTGATTTGTTATTGTTATCCATCTACCAATCACTGCCCTTCTTTCTGAGGCTTTCGAAAAGCTCCCTGGCCTTTGTTGAACCTGTGCTTGAAATTCAATACTTAACTGAGGGATCTTACAGATGTTGTATGTATGGGGACAGAGGAAGGCGTAGTCATTAATAAATCATGTCAACCCACATTATTTCACACATAGTGAGTCCAACATATTATGTGATTTGTTAAACCAAATTTTACTCCCGAACTAATTAGGCTTGCCTAAAGGGGGTGAATACTTATGTAACAATATTTTAGTTAACAATATTTTACTTATTTAATTTGTATTAATTTGTAATTCTTATGCAGTATTTTGTGTAGATCAATGACAAAAATAACAATTGAATCGATTTCAATCCGACTTTGTAAAGCAACAAAATGTTTTTAAAAATCCAACACTTATGATACCCATTGTATTGTATATAAGTAGGGCTGGCAATTATGGACAATAACCGTGAACTTAAAATAATAATTGTCATAATCATCTTAATACATTCATTTTAGGATAAGGGGGGATTCAATTAAAAATATAGTTTACCCAATAGTATTTTTTACTTTAATTTCCAAATGTTCCAAGCGGTCAAACCTGTCTGAATTTTCAATTCCCCTTTCTTTCTTTTCTTTAATCTCTACTCCAGCCATCCCTATATCCTCCAGGAATCCCTCCAGTCTTCCCCACGGGACTGCCATGTATACTCATTCCAAAGCTTAAATTTGACTCCTCTACAGCATCTCTCGCTTCCTGTTATTTGAGCTATTGATTTTACACAGAGGGGGAATACTACACCAAACACAACACATTTCAGCCACTGCAGGACAAATACACAATGAAATATAGCAGGCATATCTCTGTAAACATACACTTCGTCAGTGTGGGAATGAGGGAATAGAAGACGGTCCAGTGTGTGTGTGTGTGTGTGTGTGTTTGTGTGTGTGTATGTGTGTGGGGAAAGAAGATTTCCGCACCGTGTAACCTTCCCCTCCTTATTGGGTCTTAGGACAAGATTCGCTGTCAACCTTACCTTTTGGCCAATAGTTTCACCAAACTGGCAACCAAAAGCTGAATTGCAACTTCCAAAGCGGGGCCTGACCTACCTGGCTCAGTGCAGTTTTTGGACGGGGGGTCCAACAGAAGGTCTGTCTCGTTGTCCCAGGACTCTTGTAGTAACCTCCGACTCTCCCATATGGCACCCTCCTCAGTAGTAAGGCTGGAGATGTAATAACCTGGGATGGAAAGAGAGATTATTGTTAAGAGTTAAAATTACACACTCTGTAAATGTTGCATACCATAAAAGAGTGGGCCAACAACAAAAATGTTAACAATGGATGATAAACATGTGGATATATCTGTTGTGTGAGGCTAGATTGGAGCTAGCAAGGCACACAGTTCATGGAATGTGTCACATAGGACACATAGTAGGTCAGAGTTCACACAGAGCTCAGCCCCATTCCCATTATCAGATACCAGAACTCAGAAAATTCAAATTCCAACCGATCCTAGCCTGGTATGTCAGAATAAGAGGAGACACAATAGTTATGACATCATTAGGAGTGTTCCTACGGCAACACAGTCCGCAGTGGCATGCTCCAGAGGCACGGGGGTGACCATTCCGGCGGCTCATTCATCTGGGTCACCATGTCCTCAAGCCAATTCAACGCAGCTCCCAAGATGCAACAGGGCATGACATTAGGATTTGGCGATGCCTGCTATATTGATCAAAACTGGGAATAAAAACAATCACAGCTTCGCCCGCCTGTCTAAATGTTGAGGAGCAGGCGTATAGGATGGCCACTGACCAGGGAACACGTGGCCACTGACCAGGGAACCTAGAAAGGGTCCATGTTGTGTGACTGTAACCATATAAATTAATACAGAGCCTTGAAATAAATAGAATGGAAAATGTCTGTCCTTGTGTGTTTGTAAGACTGCAGAGAATTTCCTCTTTGTTGGACAATATTCTATTTTAAGATCTGAAGTGTTTATTTTAACCTTGGTTATATCAGAAAGGCCTACTCTCTCTCTGTCTCTCTCTCTCTCTCTCTCTTTTTTGCCCCTCTCCTTCAATTCCCATACCAAAACACTGAAGAGACTCTCTCTGTTTGAAGACACATTAGGCTGGACGACTGACCACTGAACAGTCAGAGCAGACTTTACATGTTAGGGGACTGAGAGGTGTTTTCCATGACTGGACACAGCCACAGGTAACAGGAACACAACAGGAAAAACACAGCTGACACCAGAGACTTCAGATAGGTTCCTGCTGCTTTGTGGATGAATGCACGCCGCACACACATAAACGCATGCAAGCACACACACACACACACACACACACACACACACACACACACACACACACACACACACACACACACACACACACACACACACACACACACACACACACACACACACACACACACACACACACACACACACACACACACACACACATATTTAGACCCCTTGACTTGTTCAATGAGCCAGAATGCACGCAGGACCTGGAGTTACTATGGAGATGTGACTAGGGCTGTTGCTGTGACCATACCATATTACAGCCACACCAGCAGTCATGAGTCATGACTGCAGTAAAATTCCACGTGACCATTCAGGTAATCTCCTTTTATGCACTCTGGACACTAACTAATGACCATCAGGTCCTAGTGGCCTGGTACTCATGTCTCTATTGTCCCTCTAACCACTCTGACATCAATGCAAATACAATCAAGAATCACAACAAACTCTTATCATCAAAACAGTAGGCCTATCGTACTTTTAAAACTCACCTAACTGTGATGGTCAATGTGAATAAAGAAGTTGAAACTGAGTGTAAAACATTGGTTGTTGTGGATGTTGTTTTAAAGACTAACAACGAAATGGACAGCGTTTTCTAAGGTGATGATTAATTCAAAACCCCAATACGCATATTTAAGCTTATGCACATGCATAGCCTTATGAGCGGAATCAAAAAAAGTATGATTGTGCCGTTATACAATACATAGCCCACAGCATATTACGCATGGCAGGAAAACATGAAGCAAAAGTGATTTAAGATGTCTTTGGTACATGATTGGTCTAGCCATGACTAGACCAATCGTCTAGACTCCAAAATTAAACAGATGTGAGTAATTGCCTTTGAATGTGGACTGTATTATTATCCGTACTGGAAGGACTGGTTACCTTTATGCTACGCTCCAAAATGTCTATCCATGAGTCTGGGAGAGAACGTATAGAGATCCTGTTGGTTCATTGATTGTTCAGGGACGCCTACAATTAGCCTACAATTAGTGTATTTCTATTTGATTTTGAATAACCTAGTAATAGGGAATTTTTAATATTTTCATAATGAATTGGGTGACACATTGCCTTTAGCTTTACAGAATATCTCACCACCATGGGTTTCCATCTCCTCCTCTCTCTCCTTTATTCCTTTCTTGAGCGCACAGACGGGCTGTCAACAGTTTTGTGAAATATGTTTCGTTGCAAAAAACACGTTACTATCGATGTTCCCAGACAGATTTCACTTGGTTTCCCAAATTAAGCACTGGGTAGCTGCAGGAACAAGGTTGGAGAGCCCATGTCATACAGAGTTTAGGCGGAATATCACCTCTGGGCAGCGGGAGCACGCTCCTCAAACAGTGGTTGATGCGTGAAGTGAAATAAGTGTTCTTATATATTTATTTCTCAGCTGCTCATATTAAGCACACGCTCAGCTATAAAACCGAAGCAGCCTACAAAACGGACCCGTGGGAAAGCACGCAGCCTCCAACTCGCTATTTGAGTGCATACAGATGACATTTTTTCCCTGCCTGTTTCTTGATAATGGGCCATTCTAAATCGAAACAGGCCTAGATGTGACGTAATTACCAATAATGGGACCAGGGAGAGTAATGATGACATCACACACACACACCCACACACACACACACACACACACACACACACACACACACACACACACACACACACACACACACACACACACACACACACACACACACACACACACACACACACACACACACACAGTCGAAGCAGGAAAAACCAAGTCCCACTTGGTGGATCCCACTGCCCTGCTGCATGTGGGGCTGAGCTGAGAGAGTATTTATAGGCCGCATCTTAGCAGAGAACAATACAGCCTCACTCAAATCGTATCTGTTACATGGAAGGTTCTCTTTTACACTAGACAGAGATATTTGCTATCATCAGACATGTGCTTTATAGTGACCTACCAGTGTCTATGGACAATATCCACCTACATAGCACATAGAGGGAGATTTTAGCCCGGGGCTAAGCGAGTGTTTTCACTTGCACATTCTAAAGTGGGATAGCACCAACCTTAGCCAAGGGCTAGCTGACACTGCTCCGGAGCATGGTTAGCACCAACTTTCCTCGGCTAACCCCAGAAACACGGTGCCAAAATAGCCTAGAATGCTCACTGTCCAATCACAAAAGCTTGATTTAGGACAGCACGGACACCACAGAGCGTGCCGACAGGCTGTGTGAAGGCAAAGCTTCTGAAAGGCTGGCGGACATTACCAGTATGGGAGAGATGAACAGAGGCAGCTGTCTGTGTTGCGCTTTTTCTCCAAATTGTTAAAGCAAGCAGAGCATAAACAGGCTACTCTTTAGTTGACTGATATAGCTGGCAAGGTAACTGCTGTTTGACAGAAAAAAAGTATTTATTCCCAGTGCTGAGGTAGTAGTGTAACTGACATGTAACGTTAGCTAATGTTTCATCGCCTCTCGACTGAAGTGAATAAATTACTAGCAGCTAGTTATCTAGCTAGTAGCTACCACAGGCAATTCAGCTCTAGCTAGCCTCTAGCTATCTGTCAGGTAGCAGTATCTAACAGCTGTTGTGTGTATGTTTTGTTGCCTTCGTTTTGTCCTATTTCAACAGAAGTACATTCAATGACCATTAGCTAGAGCTAGCCAAAAGTTGATCTGAATCAAACGATAAAACCAGCTGACAAATGATTGATATTTTGATGTTTTCTTCAGTGTAATGTGAGTTTTTATCATTCAGTATAGCAATGTAACGTTATCGATCTGTCAGTTTCTCTGGCTAATTCCCTACTGTTCACACTGACATGGTATAAACAGGTCTACAGGCTTCACTGTCATGGTGCACAGTCAGTACACAACACTACAGTACGCTCATCATGTCTTAGCAGGCTCAGATGGTGACAGTTGTCCCGGCAGGGTCCGATAGCCAGGGAAACCAGCCTACTGAGCTCAGGTGAATTTTGCAGTATATTATAACAATCAGTGAATGGATACAAAGTTCCATCTTGAGTTGATGGGTAGGCTACAGTCTGGGATTTCCAAACTGTATCAAGGGTTGATAGAGGCTTTTCCTGATGACACAAAACATGTACAATTAAAATGTGAGGAAGACTTGGGATACACTATTGATGATGATGATGATGAATGGATACAGATATGTTAGAATGCCCAGTCATGTTCATATAATCTCAGACATAAATTACTGCAATTTAAGACCATCAAAAGTACTATAAGCCAGTGAAACTGAATATCAGAAACTCAGAAATATTATTCTTCTGCTGGAGTTGTAAATCATCAAGGACATATTTGCATATGTTATGGTCTTGTGAAGTCTGGCTGAATTCTGGCAAAGAGTATGTTATTTTATGTCTACAGATTCTCCCGTCTCCTTGTTTTTGTTTGCTTGTAAATGTATACTGTATCTTAGTCTATGCCGTCCTGTCACTGCTCGTCCAAATATGTACAGTTGAAGTCGGAAGTTTACATACACCTTAGCCAAATACATTTAAACTCAGTTTTTCACAATTCCTGACATTTAATCCTAGTAAAAAGTCCCTGTCTTAGGTCAGTTAGGATCACCACTTTATTTTAAGAATGTGAAATGTCAGTATAATAATAGAGAGAATGATTTATTTCAGCTTTTATTCCTTTCATCATATTCCCAGTGGGTCAGAAGTTTACATACACTCAATTAGTATTTGGTAGCATTGCCTTTAAATTGTTTAACTTGGGTCAAAAGTTTTAGGTGGCCTTCCACAAGCTTCCCACAATAAGTTGGGTGAATTTTGTCACATTCCTCCTGACAGAACTGGTGTAACTGAGTCAGGTTTGTAGGCCTCCTTGCTCGCAGATGCTTTTTCAGTTCTGCCCACAAATGTTCTATAGGATTGAGGTCAGGGCTTTGTGATGGCCACTCCAATACCTTGACTTTGTTGTCCTTAAGCCATTTTGCTCTTCGGCTTGCAAGCCTCCCCCTTTTTCCTCCAAACATAACGATGATCATTATGGCCAAACAGTTCTATTTTTGTTTCATCAGACCAGAGGACATTTCTACAAAAAGTACGATCTTTGTCCCTATGTGCAGTTGCAAACTGTAGTCTGGCTTTTTAATGGCGGTTTTGGAGCGATGGCTTCTTCCTTGCTGACCGGCCTTTCAGGTTATGTCAATATAGGACTCGTTTTACTGTGGATATAAATACTTTTGTATCTGTTTCCTTCAGCATCTTCACAAGGTCCTTTGCTGTTGTTCTGGGATTGATTTGCACTTTTCCTGAGCGGTATGATGGCTGCGTGGTCCCATGGTGTTTATACTTGCATACTATTGTTTGTACTGAGGAACGTGGTACCTTCAGGCATTTGGAAATTGCTCCCGAGGATGAACCAGACTTGTGGAGGTCTACACATTTTTTTCTGAGGTCTTGGCTGATATGTTTTGATTTTCCCATGATGTCGAGCAAAGAGGCACTGAGTTTGAAGGTAGGCCTTGAAATACATCCACAGGTACACCTGAAATCTGTGGAGTTGTTGATTTTTTTTTTTTATGACTTTATCATTTACCAAGTGTATGTAAACTTCCGACTTCAACTGTATAGATCATTTCTTCTTCAAGCAGCTACGAAAAAACACAGGGCAGGTGCAAAATGCCAGAACGAAATACACAAAAGACAGATACACGATACATGATACATAGTGCGGCAGTATGAAAAAGTATAAAAATACAAGAAGTCTGGAGTGCAAAAAGTTATAAAAAGGCATTGCATAGTATGGGTGAATGGCTGAATATGTACACTATACATTGTTACAGTGTTTTAATTACAGATAAATGCACGTTTTGCACATTCGATATACTAAAAGCAATGAGAAAAGATACAACTGACAGGATACTAATATGCAGTCCTGAGTGAATGACTACGTAAGTTCAGTCCAAGAATTACTTACAATATTGCATGTGATATGATATAACAACTCCGCATGAATATGTATATGCAGTCCTTAATAGTGAGTGCTGAATGAATAAGTCCTGAGTGAATGAGTGATTACAGACCAGAGAGTTACTCACGGATGGATGCCTAATTGTTAAACTAGGTCCTAACACCCCAACAGATCCAGGTCTGTGCCGAGGCATTAAATAGTATAATAGCCGCCGGCTAGGTGAGGCATTAAATAGTATAATAGGTGAGGCATTAAATAGTATAATAGCCGCCGGCAGGAAGGACCTCCTGTAGCTCTCTCTGGCACACCGTGGTGGGATCAGTCTGTGACTGAAGGTGCTCCTCTGCATCATAACCATGGCATGCAGAGGACCATTCCTTTTACTTTATATTAGTGTGTATTGTTGTGAATTTGTTAGATATGACTCGTTAGATATTACTGCACTGCTGGAGCTAGAAACACAAGCATTTATTTAAATTAATCAATTTTAGAATAAGGCTGTAACATAACACAATGTGGAAAAAGTCAAGGTGTTGAATGCACTAGATTTGTTGTATTACAAGATTAAGGGTATACTGTGCAACTTTCATAAGGTCTGGTCTGGATGCCTTATATGGAATACTGTACGGCAAAAGGAGTCTGTATTGAAAAATGCCTAATCTTCACAGCCGAGTGCTGAAGCGCGTAGCAGCTTTACACAAGCCTAAGATCACCATACCCAATGCCAAGCGTTGGCTGGAGTGGTGTAAAGCTCGCCGCCATTGGACTCTGGAGCAGTGGAAAGGTGTTCTCTGGAATGACGAATCACGCTTCACCATCTGGCAGTCCGACAGACAAATCTGGGTTTGGCGGATGACAGGAGAACGCTACCTGCCCCAATGCATAGTGCTAACTGTAAAGTTTGGAGGAGGAGGAATAATGGTCTGGGGCTGTTTTTCATGGTTCGGTGTTAGGCCCCTTCGTTCCAGTGAAAATAAATCTTAATGCTACCGCATACAATTACATTCTAGATTAATCTGTGCTTCCAACTTTGTTTAGGGAGGCCCTTTCCTGTTTCAGCATGACAATGCCCCCGTGCACAACACGAGAGCCTTACAGAAATGGTTTGTCGAGATTGGTGTGGACGAACTTGACTGGCCTGCACAGAGGCCTGACCTCAACCCCATCGAACACATTTGGCATGAATTGGAACGCCAACTGTAAGCCAGGCCTAATCACCCAACATTAGTGCCCTACCTCAATGCTCTTGTGGCTGAATGGAGCAAGTCCTCGCAGCAATGTTCCAACATCTAGTGGAAAGCCAACCAGAAGAGTGGAGGCTGTCATAGCAGCAAAGGGGGGACCAATTCCATATTAATGCCCATGATTTAGGAATGAGATGTTCGACGAGCAGGTGTCCACATACCTATGGGCATGTAGTGTAGCAGAACATGTGCTTAATATGAGCAGCTGAGAAACAAATATAAGAACACTTATTTCACTCCACGCATCAACCACTGTTTGAGGAGCGTGCTCCCGCTGCCCAGAGGTGATATTCCACCTAAACTCTGTATGACATAGGCTCTTCAACCTTGTTCCTGCAGCTACCCAGTGCTTAATTTGGGAAACCAAGTGAAACCAAATCTGTTCGGAAACATCGATAGTAACATGTTTTCGCAACAAAAGATATTTCACAAAACTGTTGACAGCCCATCTGTGCTCTCAAGAAAGGAATAAAGGAGAGAGAGGAGGAGATGGAAACCCATGGTGGTGAGATATGCTGTAAAGCTAAAGGAAATGTGTCACCCAATTCATTATGAAAATATTAAAAATTCCCTATTACTAGGTTATTCAAAATACAAATTCACTAATTGTAGGCTAATCTGTTAGCCGCCCTGCACAATCAATGAACCAACAGCATCGCCTAGGGCTATACGTTCTGTCACAGACTCATGGATAGACATTTTGGAGCGTAGCATAAGGTAACCAGTCCATCCAGTATGCATAATAATACAGTTCACGCTCAAAGGCTAGACCAGTTATGTACCAAAGACATCTTAAATCAGTTTTGTTTTATGTTTTTCTGCCATGCGCAATATGTGGTAGGCTATTTATTGTATAACGGCACAATTGTTGTTGTTTTTTGGGGGGGCGGGGTGGCTTGGGCTCATAAGCCTATGCATATGCATAAGCTCTAATATGCTTATGGGTGTTTTGAATTAATCACCACCTTAGAAAGCGCTGTCCATTTCATTGTGCTTTGAAACAACATCAATTCAACCTGCTATTGAACTTTACTCAAATTGATCATCACAGTGAGGTTTTAAAAGTACGATAGGCCTACCGTTTTGATGATAAGAGTTTGTTGTGATTCTTGATTGCATTTGCATTGATGTCAGAGTGGTTAGAGGGACAACAGAGTCCCGAGTACCAGGCCATTAGGACCTGATGGTAGTTAGCAAGTTGGGTACTACCAAAGCATATCCAGAGTACATAAAAAGGAGATAACTGTGACTCAACAGTCAAGTGGAATTTTACTGCGGTCATGACTCATGACTGCCGGTGTGGTGGTAATATGGTCACCGCAACAGTCCTAGTATTAGATAGAACGTTGTCTGGAGTAATTGCCGTTACAAACAGACTGTACTAAACAAATTAAATGTCTTATCTGTGATTAAATGTTTTCCACACAAATAGCGACTGTACATTTAGTCTACCTGGACACCGTGTCCCCACATTTCTCCCACAGCGAATAGCCTGAAGCCAAAGGGCTCTTCTCACAGGCCCTATTTCCCTACGTGGGAGCATTGCAAACCCTAGGTCGGGATTTTTGACCTGGCCTGGCTACATGTACATTGAACAACACAGCAGCTTTTCATCATATTTTGTTATTTCTGTATGACAAAAAATCAACAACAAAGTTGCCTCTTTCACAATAGTGGTCAATAGGAAAGAATGTTGGTTTTGCCCAATTTGTGGGCGTGGCCGAGGGGAATTCTTTATTATTACGTGAATACCGACTGGAGCAAAGCAGTAAAAGTAGGAAGTAAAAGCAGGAAGTAAAAGCAGGAAGTCTACCCATCAATATGTGCTGTGATTCGTTGATTCAACTAAACTGACATAACAAAAATGTGTGACGAGACAGCATTTGCCCCAGTAATTTTCAATCTGGCCACACCGGGTATTCTTATTGGACAAGTTGACATAGTACCTCCCCCAATTTCAGCCCGTTTTTTTTTTTGTCTAGTGAAAACAATCCTGTCCCTGTGATTTCACTCGGTAACCCTCAAGCTCATTCACAAATGTTTGTGGTAAAAAACCTAGTCTACTGTGTATAGTGTTAAATTTAACCCTGCCTTACATAAAGCTTACATAATTAATAATTGCAGAAGAGCACTGTAATCCGACGAACAAATAATAGGTTTTATGACAAAGTCAAATGCTTTTTCAAAGGCCACTGCATGACATTGTGTATAGAGTGAAGTCATATTTAAAGACGTTGTAACCATTCTTTGCATAACGCACAGCCCTGCTATGGTAGTTCACTAAACTACAGAGTATGTTGTCCATTGAAGTTGTTATCTCTGGCTCTGTTAATACTTGATTCAGAATGAATAATAACAAGGTTTGTGGAAGTTTGAAAGGGTTTGATCCACTTTAGGCTAGGAGTGTCTCCAATTCACATGACCCAACATGAAAAAAAAACAGCCCTATGGTCATAGTACAAATAAAAAGCATCTATCTATAATAATACTATTTTGCCATAGCCTACGAATAAGACCCAGAGTTTTACCTGACCAGGTCATGACATCAGGCACCAGATAGGACATGTACAAATTTTGCCACTCCACTTTTGAACCTGTGGTGCCACCTCTGTTAGCCACATCAGTTAAAGAGATTCTCCGGTACTTTTGTATACTTTTTAGCCAGTAGTTCTGAAAGTAGCGCTCACGAGCCAAAAGGGGTTCCCGAAATATATAAATATGTGCAAATGTAATAATTATTAGGATCCCCAGCAGCTACTCTTCCTGGGGTCCAAACAGGGTAAAAACAGCTACATCACAACAAAACACAACAACAGCCTACATCATAAATAAAACAAAACATCGTACAAGACATTATTACATTATTACTATAATATTACAAATTTACAATATAAAGTCCACAATACCACAACATTATAATGTGTGTGTGTGTGTGTAGTGCGTGTGTCTGTATGCGTGTGTCTCTTCCCAGTCAACATTGTGCCGTGAGGTGTTTATTTATCTCTTTTTTAACATCAGATTTTACTGCTTGCATGAGTTACTTGATGTGGGAGGGAGTTCCATGTAGTCATGGCTCTACGTAGTACTGTGCATTTCCCATGTCTTTAATATGTCTTGTGCTGTATGTATGGATGTCTAAGCGGTGTGTTAGCTGTTTGCATGTTATTCATATTAGCCCTCTGTGTACATTTATGGGCCAGCCGTTGTCACGTTTGCAGTCAGACACAATAAACATCTACCCAAGAACAGCCACTTGAGCTGGTATGCATACACATGCAAACACAACGTACACCGACGTACAGTCGCCGTTGTTGCTGCCCGGGCTCCTCCTCGAGGACCGGGGCGAGGGAGCAGAGGTACTTCTCCCCCTTTCGCTGCTGTTGGTACCCAGAGTGGTGGATCCTTCTGTCACGAGGCGAGGTAAGGGAACGAGGCGCAGAGCAATAGCTGAAGTCAGACATGTTTATTCACACGGAAAACAATAAACATATAACCAAAGACACACATGCAAACACATGAATCCACAACGCAGGTGGATTGAGTGGAACATAAATAGAATCCCCAATTAGAGACAACTCAGCTGCCTCTAATTGGGGATGAACAAAAATGACAATAGAGTTCACTAGAACTCTGTTGTCAGTGCCTGACTGTGACCTCTCAACTCCCGTAGAGGATTCAAGAGGCCTGCCATCAGTCAGGACCTGACAGCCGTGCTGCTCTGTTCTGGGCCAACTGTAATTTGCTCTTCTTTGCAGCACTTCACCATATAACTGGGCAGTAGCCCAGGTGTAAAACAAATAATAACTTGTTTAGTTGATATCGATGACCTCTACCCATTTTAGCTACTGTTGGATCAATATGTTTCGACCATGTCAGTTTACAATCTAGGTTTACACCAAGCAGTTTACTCTCCTTAATATGTTCAATTACCCCATTATTCATTATTCATTCAACATTTAGATAAGGTTTAGGGTTTAGCAAATGATTTGTCCCAAATACAATGCTTTTAGTTTTTTGCTCTTTCCATGACAGACTGACCAGGTGAATCCAGGTGAAAGCTATGATCCTTTATAGATGTTACTTCAATCAGTGTAGATGAAAGGGTTTTTAAGCCTTGAGATAATTGAGACATGGATTGTGTATTTGTGCCATTCAAAGGGTGAATGGCCAAGACAAAACATTTAAGTGCCTTTGAACAAGGCATGGTAGTAGGTGCCAGGCACACCGGTTTGTTGCAATCCCCAAGAGCAGCATCAGTGTGGCCGAGTCCTCCGACTCTGACTTCAGCTCGGCAGGCAGTGAATCTCATGTCATGGCGTCTTTTCCCAGCTCCAGTGAGGAGGAGCCCCAGAGCGCCCCACACAGCTACATGTTCCCACCCTAGCCAGGGGTGAGCGACAGTGGCTGCAACAGCCCAGATGAGAGCCTCTCCTCCAGCCCCAGCTCCAGATCTCAGGCTGTGTCCTGTAAGATGCCCACCGCTTCTCCCAGGGTGCCTCCTGACCCAGAGCCCAGGAGATCCTGACCAGGTGTACCACTATCACCGGGAAGCAGGGGCGCCGTATCGGGGGAAAAGTTAGGATGATTCTAAGGGCCTGTGACTGAAAGGGGCCCTAAAACATTATTAGAACATTAGCTCATTTTTTTCCAATATTAAAATAAATTATGAACCTATCATCATTAATAGAATATTTTATTTACAATGTACTAATAAAACTAACTGTTTCATTTTAAGTAAACATCCTGAGAGCCTCTGTATTGCCCATTGTATTGAGCCTCTGTATTGACGTTATTCATTAATGTTAAGAGAATTTTCCATTCAAGAGTTTTACCATTAAAACTACATTTAGACTGTTAAAGATGGCCTTTAGCACATTTCTTATAGAGGGTATCAGTCTTGCATCAAATAGTGAATTCCACTGTATGCAGAATGTTGCATGCATGTCTGCACAGTGTTATATTTTCACAGCTCACTGTCAGTAAATGTCACACAGTAAATATTGGACTACAAGAGAGTTGCAAGCCTGCAAAATGTAGAGTTATTTAAAGCTTTGAATGGGTCGATTGGGTTCTGGAGGTGTGTGGTTACAGCAATTGCGCAGGGTTAGTGTGGCCTGTGGTGGTGGGGCCCAAAATCCCTTGCAGCGCCCCTGCCGGAAAGGCTGCCCTGGCCTCCAGTGGATGGTTGTTCTCCCTGCAGGACCCCGTCCATCCAGACCCGCTAGAAAGGCTGGCAGTGGTGGTAGGGAGTAGGATTTTTGGGGTTAGGGTTCAACTAGTCTCTCCCGGTCAACTTTACATGTAGCGCAATGCATCAAGTATGGCTCGCGAGACTAGTGTAACATTTGCATAAAAATGCATACAAATGCCTATGCTGTATGTTACACTAACCCTGATTCCATCCAACCATTTTTACGCAAGTAAAGTACCTGTCCATAATCAGAGTTAAAGATGGAATGGAAACACATTGTACTTCTGTTTTTTATTCAGTAAATGAAGTTCTACGACAAAGTGCTTTTTATGTGCGCTATGTCATTACGCACAGCTTTTAATTCACAAGAAGCCAGTTCAAAGGTAAAAATCAGCATATTTAATTTGTGCAAATCATACAATATTCACTTGAAAATCTTTCTACAAATTGATGGCAACCTAATGTTGAATTTAAAATGTGCTGACAACTTTCTGATGCTATTTATAATTGATAAACTATCGCTATTTAATTATACTTTTTAAAATTAGCACGAAACCCTCATAGGTTACAAAGGTATAAATGGATTGGCTACTGGTCTTAAACCTTTTAAAGCCACACTCCTTAATTTATGCATACCCTCAATATTAGGAAGGTGTTCTTAATGTTTTGTACACTCAGTGTATTTAGGACTAGCTAATCACTTGCCACCCATTCAAAAACTGAATACAGCTCTTAGTTAAGTGTAGCAGTGATTTCACTTTCTGTGGTAGCTGACATATACTATAATGTTGAGTCATCAGCATACATAGACACACAGGCTTTACTCAATGCTAGTGTAAGGTCATTAGTAAAAATAGAAAAAAGTAAGGGGCCAAGACAGCTACCTTGACGTATGCCAAACTCTACCTGGTTTTCATTAGAGAGGCTTCCATTAAAGAACACCTGTTAGATTTAGAGTGTATGTTTTCTCCCATGCATTGTGGTTCATTGTAGTGTTATGTTCTTGTTTGAGCGCTCACGCAAATCACGGTTGTGTTTTATACATTTTCATGTTTATTGTTTTCAAGTTCGCATTAATAAGATGTCGAACTATGACAGCGCTGCGCCTTGGTCAATCTATACACCACATCGTGACACAGTAACACCTCCCCCATTGGTATTCCTGTCTTGTCTACCGATGTTATAACCATGTATTGCTACCACTGTATCGTCAAAGGAATTATCTAGGTGAGTTTCAGATAGGGCCAGCTTATGAATCTTATCTGATGTTACCAAGTTATCGATTTCATGAACGTTGTTTCTAAGGCTACATACTGTATGTTGATGTGGCTATTTTAACACTTTTCTGGGTTGCTTGTTTGTTTTTAGTGCTTTACTGGGAAGCTTATCAGAGGTAGCCATGACAGTGATATTAACATTTAAGCTGAAAGTGTGGGGTGAACTGCTCACAGTGGGCTTCCTACTAGGTTAAACTGTCTCAGTGCTAACAGTTTAATTCAGGTTAAAAGGCACACGATTACTGCTGACAGTAGCTGTCGGATTGATTGTGGCATTCAGGAGCGTTAGAGGAACATAAATCAGGTTACTTACATTGAACGTACTACAAATTCCACAAATTGATATGCTTTCTATGTTGCTGGTTATGACAGGATCACTAATAGACCCAGAAACGAGCAAACAAGTCTTCGGTTGCCTAAGCAACACCCCCCACAATGCAGCAGAAGGACACAATGAATAGAAAGGTCTTGCAACCTCTAACCCTGGCAATTTGACTGATAGATACGTGCACCACGTCATTGCTCTCTCTCGCTCTGCTGTGTGTGTATCTTGATGAAGCTCATTGCCTAGAACTCATATTACAGCACAGCTTCCAGAAAAACAGTAATAATGTTCAAAGATGATGTATGTATGAACTACACATTAAAAGTCTGAGTACCAGTCTCTTTAGCTAACATTCCACTCCTTGCCACTCCTTGTCATTGCCAAAGAGACTGGCCTTTCGGCAATCTCAGCATTTATGATGCACTGGAATTGCTCATTGGTTGTGGGAAATAACATAACTATTTTCCATGACATCATGACATCTGAAGCCACGAAATTAGAATTTATAACAAAGTCAAAAACAAACATTTAGCTGTTAGCTAGGCCAAGTTGTTGTATTTTGAGACTGACGTTTTGTGGTTGGAATTGCAGTATGTATTTAGTTTGGAGAATGTAGACATGAGCTAGCAACTTTTGGCAGACTGGTTTCGTCTGTTGGGATGGCAGGGAGCCTAGTGCTTAGGGTGTTGGGCCAGTAACCGAAAGGTTGCTGGATCGAATCCCCGATGAGACAAGGTAAATAATCTGTTGTTCTGCCCCTGAACAAGGCAGTTAACCCACTGTTCCCTGGTAGGCTGTCATTGTAAATAAGAATTTCTTCTTAACTGACTTGCCTAATTAAATAAAGGTTAAAAAATAATACAAAAAAGTCTGGACAAACAAAAAACGGTTGCTTAGCAACTGGATACCAATGTGTTCTGTGGATTTAAAAAAAGTTATAGTGTTCCAATATTTGAATATTATTTTGCACAAAAAAAGTAGTGAATAGTTCCAGGAGTTAGCTACACCACTACATGGCAAAAACGAACAAAAAATGAACTACTGAAAACACTACCAAGATTTGAATTAGTTCAACTACCATCAAGCTGCAGCAAAATGTAATTAATTTACTATGTGTTACTAAAATGTTTTAAATGGTTATTTTATTGTCATGACGGTATTCATCCATAACCGCCGATTACACGGTTATTGTGCCAGCCCTAGGTCTATATCTGCATTAGGCTACTAGCCTATTATACAATGTAATTACGTTATTTCGGAATATTATTTTTGCATTGATTACCACCAATTATTTGTCATTGGTGTGTGCCAGGGAGGGGGTAAGTTAATATAAGCACCTGTTTTTGGGCTTCTTAGGCAGATTCGTTTTGGTTATGTTGGGAGAGGTCAGCTGACCTGAGCCTGGTACATTTGTGACCTGTTTCAAGAAGGGAAAGGGAAAGGAAAGGGGGATACCTAGTCAGTTGGACAACTGAATGCATTCAACTGAAATGTGTCTTCCGCATTTAACCAACCCCTCATTTTCATTGAATCAGACATTGTAGAGTCTTCCCCCATCACTGTCATCACAATCATGTCCCAGATCTCTATAGTGTCCCCACCCAGTCCTATATGTTTAGACTGACCCCATAACGTTAGTGAGGGGGTATATTTGGTGCCCCCCCCACCCCCCTTGCTGCCTCCTGTCCTGCCATGCTTATGTTCTGAGAACATGGCAACCATGTTCTGTGTATGTTTGGAAGGACATTGATGGAATCTTTTCCTAACCCACAAAACTGGACACATGAATGTTCTTCCATTGTCCCATGAAACATGAATAGAACATTTTTATATTGGATATTCTGAGAACATGGTAACCATGTTCTGGGTATGTTCTGTTTTCCTAACTCTAATGCCAAAACATGCTAAAAAGGTTCTTAGAAGGTTTTTGCTAACATAGATAGAATGTTCCCCTAACTAACGGTAAACTGGACACTTAAACATTAGGGTAACATTACAAAATGTTCTCTCCCCCTAGAATTGTTAGCTGGGGACATGCAGCTCTTCTCTAACCCAAATTAAGACACACTTGCCTTAGTTATTAATGAATATAAACTACTTGATTAATGTTCTAGACACGTTTCATCATGGGAACATTGTAAGAACATTTCTGTGTATCAGAAATGTTCTTACAAAAATATAATTACACATCATATCTTCTTACTGTTACCAAGCCAATCAAGGTCCTGCATGGTGAACCACTGATCCATTCATAGCTCCTCGTCTCTTGGCAAGGTTAGGGGTACTCACACAGTGCTTTTAACCTTCACATTTTACACACATTGTGCATGTTCATTCATAAAGTAATTATTGTTCGTCATGTCCTCACCTGGGATTTGAACTCACAACCTCTCAGTTCACAGTACTGCAGTCTTCCCGCTATGTCACAAAGTCTGTGTCACGTGTCAGTTAATCTGACTATTGTCAACATTGATTTGATTCAGGCCTACTTATTTCAGCAATTTAACGGCTTTCAGTATAGTTGCCTAATTTTGGTGAGGCATGTTGAACTGTTTTAATAATACTATTGAATCACTATGATCAATAAAAGTGTTTCCTGAGTGTCTTTTTAACAGCGCTGAGATTTACTTCAAAGTGCATTCATCCAAATTGCTTACAGCCTTACACATATCAAGTTGTTTTAGATCTCCACAAGTGTCTGGGGAGGAGGAGGTAAGGTTTCTTCAGGACAGGACATGGCCTAACTCATATCTATGGATAGAGGACTCATCATGGATATAACATGTTTTAACATCGACCTAATGAGACTCTTAAGGGAAGGTTCTCTAAAGTTGTGCGAACGTTAGTTGGGTCACTGGAGAGAGGAGAATCAGGGAAGGGGCACGTGCCATGTAGCCCTACTGCATGTCTCTGATGTATGCTACATGTGATAGGACCTCTTTTACTACAACTGCATTCATCTGTAAAATGCTAAGCACATACATGTTCCCACTGGCCCAGTTGGTTGAAGGAGATTCAAAGGCTCCAAGGCTACTAACTATGTGTTGTTCACTGTGTACAATATGTCCCTTTGAATAAAATCCTAACTATCTGTATTGTTCATTTAAAACATCAACACACTTACCGTATGTGATAGATGTATGCAACATCTTTACACCACCATTTTGTGCCTATGCATCAAGCTATGAGCAATGCACATGATACACCTGATATCCTGATTCATAGTCACCTTACCCTTATATATACTGAACAATATACATTTTTCCATATGCAGAAGCTTACTTATCTCAAATGTTGTGCACAAATTTGTTTACCTTCCTATTAGTGAGCATTTCTCCTTTGCCAAGATAATCCATCCACCTGACAGGTGTGGCATACCAAGAAGCTGATTAAACGGCATGATCATTACACAGGTGCACCTTGTGCTGGGGACAATAAAAGGCCACTCTAAAATGTGCAGTTTTGTCACACAACACAATGCCACAGATGCCTCAAGTTTTGAGGGAGCATGCAATTGGCACGTTGACTGCAGGAGTGTCCACCAGAGCTGTTGTCAGAGAATATGATATTAATTTCTCTACCAACGTTGTTTTAGGATAATTTGGTAGTACGTCCAACTGGCCTCACAACCACAGGCCACGTGTAACCTCGCCAGCCCAGGACCTCCACATCCGTCTTCTTCACACTGCCTATTTTTGTTCAGTGTATATCTACCTCCTATCACCCCAGTATCCCAGCACATTGTAAATATGATATTGGAACTGACCCTGTATATAGCTTCTTACTTTCTCGTATTCTAAATATTTATTTTTATTTCTGTTTTTGTGTTTGTTCTACCTTATGTTATTTTCATTGCTACGTTGATATTGATTACTGCATTGTTGGGGTTTAGAGCTTGCAAGAAAGGCATTTCACTGTACTTGTCCACGTGACATAAAAAAAAACATGAAACTAAACTTGAACATGAAAAAAACAACATACATAGCTTCTTAACAGGCTACACAGCTCACTGTGTGTCTCTAGGAGTTGTCAGCAGCCGTTGCTCACAATTTCTCCATCGATAAATCAATTTGGGCTTAAAGGGATAATCCACCCCCAGAAATAAAAATCATGAGACTCCGGTCAACAAGCCTATGTTCTGTCAAAGGGTAAAATACTTTTCACCATGATTTAACTTCTGAGTGTTCCGTCTGTGAAAATCAGGAAATCGTGTAGGAAGGCGTCATAGCTACATCATTCTCGTCACTGGAGATAGGGGAGATGTGCTCAATCTAAACAGTGCACCAAATTATTCAACTCCATTTTTCCTTTAAGTACAATGTATCAATAACAGAGATATTACAGAAAGGAGGAGAATGGAGAAACGCCCCAACCAACTGACTGTCGACCCATTGTATTCACGTTGTCATGCTGCGTCATGGTTGCTAAACTAATCGTCACGTAATTCCTCCTCAAAGTCAGGGTATGAGTCAAGAAACCTGCCTATTTTCCTCGAAATTACGTAATGTCACGATTCCAAAGATATACGATATTACAGAGAACAACTTCATTATCTCACAGGTTGGAAAATATTTGCAATGTTGTTCTTCTTGTTCACGAAATTGATGCTAATGTACACTTGAGCTGCAACAGATTTCCAAAAAACAAGCGGCTACCAATCTTGTTATAATGACTAAATGAAATATTTGTTCACAAAAATGATTGTTTCACATATTAGTGTTATTTAACACTATTTAACACTGTTAATCATACAAATGAGTGGTTTGGGCTGGATTATTCCTTTAAGCCACCTCAGTCTTAAATGAGGTCACTACAGGTGGCCGAGGACACAAAAAATCCCATCTACAGTGGGTAAAAAATAAAGGCCCATCTGAGGGCTTCTATAATTGGCAGATTACGAGTGTGACAGTTCATTAATGGGTACGTTAATAGGCTCTTTAGCTGAAAGTGTCAGGAGCCCTACTACTGTGTGTGAGTGTGTTGTCAGTTGGAAGGGTTTCTAAGGGTCGTCTATCTCTCCAACAGAATCTCTAGGACAGGCAGGCTTTGAAGAGCTGCTTCCCACAGAGAGAGAGGAGTTTCTTAGGTTATACGGGCTCTGTGAAGTCCCCAATCTCTCTCTCCTGTGGAGCTCATGGAAAGCTAGGTACAGCGCCTTCAGAAAGTATTCAGACCCCTTTTTTCAAATGATGTTGTGTTACAACGTTGGATTAAAATGAATCGACACAAAATACTCTATAATTTCAAAGTGGAATAAAAATTCTAACGTTGTTTTTAAAGATAAGTATTCAACCTTATCTTTAAAATCAATACATGTTAGAATAATTTTTGGCAGCGATTACAGCTGGGTAAGAGCTTTGCACACCTGGAATGTACAATATTTGCCCATTATTCTTTTTAAAAATGATTCAAGCTCTGTCAAAATGGTTGATGATCATTGCTAGACAACAATTTTCAAGTCTTGCCATAGATTTTCTAGCCATTTAAGTAAAAAGTGTAACTGAGCCACACTGGATCATTCAATGTCTTCTTGGTAAGTAGCTCCAGTGACCATTTGGCCTTGTTTTTTAGCTTATTGTCCTGCTGAAAGGTGAATTCATCTTCCAGAGTCTGGTGGAAAGCAGACTGAACCAGGTTTTTCCTCTGCGCTTAATTCCATTCTGTTTCTTTTTTTTATCCTTTTTTATATATACCCATAACATGATGCAGCCACCGCTATGCTTGAAAATACGAAGAGTGGTACTTAGTAATGTGTTGGGATTTGCCCCAAACATAACACTTTGTATTCAGAACAAAAAGTGAATTGCTTTGCCATACAGTGGGGAGAACAAGTATTTGATATACTGCCGATTTTGCAGGTTTTCCTACTTACAAAGCATGTAGAGGTCTGTAATTTTTATCATAGGTGCACTTCAACTGTGAGAGACGGAATCTAAAAAATCCAGAAAATCACATTGTATGATTTTAAAATAAATAATTTGCATTTTATTGCATGACATAAGTATTTGATCACCTACCAACCAGTAAGAATTCCGGCTCTCACAGACCTGTTAGTTTTTCTTTAAGAAGCCCTCCTGTTCTCCACTCATTACCTGTATTAACTGCACCTGTTTGAACTCGTTACCTGTATAAAAGACACCTGTCCACACACTCAATCAAACAGACTCCAACCTCTCCACAATGGCCAAGACCAGAGAGCTGTGTAAAGACATCAGGGATAAAATTGTAGACCTGCACAAGGCTGAGATGGGCTACAGGACAATAGGCAAGCAGCTTGGTGAGAAGGCAACAACTGTTGGCGCAATTATTAGAAAATGGAAGAAGTTCACGATGATGTTCAATCTCCCTCGGTCTGGGGCACCATGCAAGATCTCAACTCGTGGGGCTTCAATGATCATGAGGAAGGTGAGGGATCAGCCCAGAACTACACGGCAGGACCTGGTCAATGACCTGAAGAGAGCTGGGACCACAGTCTCAAAGAAAACCATTAGTAACACACTACATCGTCATGGATTAAAATCCTGCAGCGCACGCAAGGTCCCCCTGCTCAAGCCAGCGCATGTCCAGGCCCGTCTGAAGTTTGCCAATGACCATCTGGATGATCCAGAGGAGGAATGGGAGAAGGTCATGTGGTCTGATGAGACAAAAATAGAGCTTTTTGGTCTAAACTCCACTCGCTGTATTTGGAGGAAGAAGAAGGATGAGTACAACCCCAAGAACACCATCCCAACCGTGAAGCATGGAGGTGGAAACATCATTCTTTGGGGATGCTTTTCTGCAAAGGGGACAGGACGACTGCACCGTATTGAGGGGAGGATGGATGGGGCCATGTATCGCGAGATCTTGGCCAACAACCTCCTTCCCTCAGAAAGAGCATTGAAGATGAGTCGTGGCTGGGTCTTCCAGCATGACAACGACCCGAAACACACAGCCAGGGCAACTAAGGAGTGGCTCCGTAAAAAGCATCTCAAGGTCCTGGAGTGGCCTAGCCAGTCTCCAGACCTGAACCCAATAGAAAATCTTTGGAGGGAGCTGAAAGTCCGTATTGCCCAGCGACAGCCCCGAAACCTGAAGGATCTGTATAGAGGAGTGGGCCAAAATCCCTGCTGCAGTGTGTGCAAACCTGTTCAAGAACTACAGGAAACTTATGATCTCTGTAATTGTAAACAAAGGTTTCTGTACCAAATATTAAGTTCTGCTTTTCTGATGTATCAAATACTTATGTCATGCAATAAAATGCAAATTAATTACTTAAAAATCATACAATGTGATTTTCTGGATTTGAAAAAAATTACAGACTTCTACATGCTTTGTAAGTGGGAAAACCTGCAAAATCGGCAGTGTATCAAATACTTGTTCTCCCCACTGTATATATTCCTTTAGTACCCTGTTGCAAACTTCTTTTCACTCTGTCAATTAGGTTATTATTGTGGAGTAACTACAATGTTGTTGATCCATCCTCAGTTTTCTCCTGTCACAGCCATTAAACTCTGTAACTGTTTTAAAGTCACTATTGGCCTCAAGGTGAAAACCCTTCCTTAATAACTTCACCATGCGGACTTCACGAAGGGATATTCAATGTCTGCTTTTTAAAAAATCTACTAATAGGTGCCCTTCTAGAAAACTTCGTCTTTGTGGGTAAATCTTTGTTTGACAGGACCTTGGGGTACAGATGTGTGTGGTACAGAGATGAGGTAGTCATTAAAAAATATATTTTTCTGTTATCTTATTCTAAAAAATTATTTAAAACACTATTATTGCACACAGACAGTCTATTTTAGCTGTACTTAAAAATAAAAAAAAATTGTAAACTTTTTGAAAAACATTCCACTTTGACATTATGGGGAATTGCGTGTAGGCCAGCGACAAAAATATGCTCAATTTAATCAATTTTAAATTCAGGCTGTAACACAAATTGGAGGTATACAATCACACCCCTTGACTTTTTGCACACACACACACACACACACACACACAGACACACACACACACACACACACACACACACACACACACACACACACACAGGGAACATGTAAAAGCCCATCTTGTATCTGTCCTGCTGACTAGGAGGTTTGGCTCCCCACCACAGATGAGGAAATGAATCCTCTACAGCTCTTGAGACTAGCGGGCCTTTAGCAGGCCTTTTAAGGGATCAGCCAACTTACAGAAAGTATTGTACTGTCCAAGCAGGTTTGTTTTGTTCTCTGGCAATAGCACTAATCAAATTAGATGTCCACATGCAATCAAGATGACATCAGATGATTTTAGTCACGGTGAGAGCAAACACCGGAGCAGTGAGGTGGTTGTTAGAGTTTGAACGCAGATGGGTTGGACTGTTGCCTTGACAGCATATGTGACCGACCGCCTTGATTTTTTTTTTTACATTGGATAAAAGCAGAGACACAGAGCTAAAAAATGGTATATCATACACTGCATTTGAGGAACAATGGGAAAGTAATTCTGCTTTGAAAGTTGATAAACTTGTAATCTCACTTTTGGGAAAATGGCCTTGGAATGATTTGGTACGCACTGGAGAACTCTTCTTTGTCTACATCCATTCAGCATCGTTCACACCCACTTAAGCTTTAGCCCCACCCATCTCGTTTCGCTCTTGGAGTGCTCAAAGTGCACACTGTACGCTCTGGCTGATGAGTAGGGTTGATCCGAGCATTCTGACCTCACCAATGACCATTTTACTCTCCAAAGCAGAGCTGGTTAGGCTGTTTTCATGTTATCCAGAGCGTTGGTGACTAACTGTGCTGCTGGCAACAATTTAATTGCACTTTTTTTGACGACGTTTACTGACACCGGCCATATTCAACGTGTGTTGAGTGTTCGTAAATTCATCAGTTATTCTGCACTCTGACATACTCAGACTGAATTTACGAACGCAACCGAAATGGTTACTTGCATAGTGGAGTCTTTTGTTAAGACATGTAGCTAGCTAACGTTAGCTAGGTAAAAAATTAACCATAATCCCAACTCATGACGTTACTACCCTGCATGAATCTGCAGGTGGCTAACCAACCAGGTTTAATGTTAACTAACTAACATTAGACTATAATTAGCCAAGCAAATGGCTCTGAGATACGCATAATAAGATCATACACGTAACGTTAGCTAGCAAGCCAGCCAGCTAACGTTAGCTAGCTAGCTAACAGTACACTTTAACTGGAAATGAAACCACTTTCTGTCAAAATAAGAAATATGTAATATCTCAAAATGTAGCTAGCTAGACTATCTTACCCATATACATCATCATGGATGGACACGTCTCCCTGTCACGAATGCCATGGTTGCCCTTAGTTTGAAGATGTAATCTGGAGACGTGTGTTTTCTCCATATCCTTAGCTATCATACTCTAATTCCACTGATTTCAAAACTCGGTCCTCCAGAAAGTGGAGAGCAACACTTATGCAGCTCGACTAGACAAAAAAAAATAAAGCCTTGTTAGACAGGATTGCCTACTGTACACATACTGACCAGCTCAAATAGACAGAAGCGCGCTATATGGCAGACCAATCCGAACTCCTCTCTCGGCATGTCCAGCCCACTCATTATCTCAGCCAATCATGGATAGTGGGAAGGTTGTGACTTATTCTGTGGCTTAACCAACTAGGCTCGTAATTTAACAATTTTATGTGTATTTACAGATGGAATACAAGTTTGTTATTAAGGCACATGAAACATGTTCCAGAAGGCCTTTCTGCCAAACAACTTTCAAATGGCTCTCCTGTGAAGTAGTGACCTGTGACAATCACCTAGTTTCCTGAATCAAGCCACATATAGAGACCACTCCATGGCCTAGGAATGTGGGTAGGCAGTTTTTACTGGCCCTGTACAGCCACATCGTGGGTGACTGTGTGTGTGTGTGTGTGTGTGTGTGTGTGTGTGTGTGTGTGTGTGTGTGTGTGTGTGTGTGTGTGTGCGCATGCGCAAGAGTGTGTGTGTGTGTGTGTGTGAGTGAGAGAGAGAGAGAGAGAGAGAGCAAGAGAGAGGTGAGGTCCTCTTTCCTGCAATTCCAAAAAGACTCCAGGTGACGAACCGTGATGAAGAATGTCACACCTCACTTCCCAGAGAGAGTTATGTCTACTTGACCTCCCAGAATGACACCACACCCCAGCACAGCTAATTCTTACAACACAGATTCTGTTTAAACAACTCCCCATACAAAAATGACTTCTCACAATAGATGAATGCAGTCAAGCAGGACATCCAAAAAGGGATTACCTGAATTCTACTTTTCCAAAATGGCACTACACCCCAGCACTGCTTTATCTTACCCTGTAGGCTCACACATCTTTAACCAATTATGACCTTTGGTAGATTGACAATAGATTGGTGTAATCTGCATATCTAAACTTGGATTCTAATAATAATGAGCAGTCTGAAGATAAGATGAGTCCCTCCATTATAGAGATTGATAACATAAGCAAATGTGTCTTTTCATAGGGAGGAGATTGCTGGTAGACAACCCTTCTAATCCCTACAGTAAAGTAATTAACTATACACACACACGAGCACACACATACGCACTCTCTCTCTCCCACACACACACACACACACACACACTTCATTTTCCCTCCAAGACTCTGATCAGACAATTCATGTGCTCTGAGTAATTAAAAAGCTAATGGGTTCCTCTAGCAGGTGAAAGCTCTCTGATTGTGTTTGCTTTGTTCAAGTGAACAAAGGCTCCGGGCTAATATCTATTGGAGAGCTCTGGCTATTTCACACACAGTGAGAGACTTATGACTTTAGGAAGTGAGGAAGACGGACAGAGTGGAGTGATTATGAAGCGTCTGTTGGCTCAGGTTGTATACAATATGCACACCCCCTCCCTCCCTCCCTACCGCACACACACACACACACACACACACACACACACACACACACAGGTCCTCCAACATTCCCTCTCTGTGAGTATGGTACCTACTGTGTGCGTCATCTAGTCACAGTGGACTCAGTGAGTTCCACACAGATGGGACCTTGCTGGCAGTACAGTACACTTGCCATTCCACTGTTTTGTTGTCTGGAAAACTCTTTCCTAATCTTCCTTTCCAATACAATGACTCTCCAATGGACAGTGTTATGAATTTCAAAACATCATGGATTATCTCAAAGCTCATCCTCCAAACGGTCAAATCTGCCAGAAGTAAATTACGTAAAGAGCATGTATGCTAGTGTATGTGAAAAAGATAGGACATATCCTCGGATTCTGGTGTCCAACATATTTAAACATATGGGCATTTGATCTTCATTTTAACAATTTTGAGAGATGGAGGTAGTATAACAACAACAATAAAACTTAAGTAATGTCTTGTACGATCTGTAAAATGTAATTAATAGAAATGCAATTTTCTTGTGAGGACAAAGTTAGGACACCACCACATTTATTACTACTGATAATGCCTAAAATTAGAATCAGGTGCACCACATCAGGTGCAAATGATTAGAACATCATTAGAGAGGATTTTGTAGGAGCCTGTCTTATTTAAAACTCAGACATTTAGTTTGGTTTGCTCTTGATTGTTGAAGTGAGTGGTATCATCATGGCGAGATCAAAAGAGCTCTCTAAGGCCTTCAGGAAGAAGGTTGTAGATGCATATGAGTCTGGGAAGGGATTTAAAAAGATCTCTAAACAACTAGCAATCAAGCCATTCCACTGTGGAGAACATTTAAAACAACGGCCAACATGGCCAGGTCAGGCCGTCCCAGCAAGTTCAGCCCAAGAGCAGACCGCAAGATGCTTAAAGAACTCTCGAACAATCTTAAAATGTAATCACGGGACCTACAGGAATCTCTTGCCACATTTGATGTCAAAGTACATGCATCTACCATCAGAAAGAGACTGCACAAGTTTGATTTTAATGGGAGGTGTGCAAGGAGGAAACCATTGCTGTCCAAAAAAAAGATTAATCCAAAGTTGAATTATTTGGGCCCAGTAACAGAAGACATGTTTGGCGCAAACCAAAGACAGCATTTGAGCACAAGAACCTCATACCAACTGTGAAGCATGGAGGTGGAAATGTCATTGTTTGGTGCTGCTTTGCTGCAGCAGGGCCTGGTCAGCTCACCATCATAAAATCTACTATGAATTCTTTATTGTATCAGAGGGTGCTTGAGGAAAATGTGAGACCATCTGTCTGAAAATTTAAGCTGAAGCGGATATGGACCATGCAACATGACAATGACCCAAAACATTCCAATAAATCAACCAAGGAATGGCTCAAAAGAAAGAAATGGAGAGTTCTGGAATGGCCAAGTCAAAGCCCGGATCTTAATCTCATTGAGATGCTGTTTGGTTATTTGAAACGGGCTTGTGCATGCAAGAAACCCATTAAACATCACACAGCTGAAAAAAGTCTGCATGGAGGAGTGGGAAAAACCTTCTCCCAGTCGATGTCGTAGACTGGTAGACAGTTATAGGAAACGTCTAATTGAGGTTATTTCAGCCAAAGGGGGCAATACCAGCTATTAGTGCTTAGGGTGTCCTAACGTATTCCTCAGCAGGAATTGGCATCTTTGTTCATTTTGTTGTTAAATAAATGATAACACAGTTACATTTTCATTGTTTTTGATTCAATTACATCACCTTTATCTATAGCTATTGTTTGAAGGAAGATCGAAGATTGATATGTCCATATTTCAAAAATCAGTAAATGTTTCATGGGGTGTCCTATTTTTTTTTCACGACTGTATCTCTGTGTCTGTGTCTGTGAGTGTATAAAAGAGCCGTGCATGTCTGACCCCAGGCATGTAGTCAGGGAGCTTGCTACATTACCGTGAGTGTGTGTCTATGCGTGTGAATGTGTGTGTGTTTACACTCAACACACCACATCTTTACACAATCTGTTTCTCCTCCTGTGGCGTCAAACCAGCTGCCTGCCATCCATCCCTACTTTACCTCGGACTTAAAGAGTTCAGCACTCTTACCAAGGTTGAAGGTCCAGGTTTAAACCAACAGAGACCATAATATAGTTGTGGCTGGTTCTGTAAAGCTGTTTTGAGTCCTGGGAGTGCATACCAATATCAAACTGCATAAAATGTAATTTGGGTGACCATGACATCATGTGAATCGTGCTATATCTGGGCAGACTCAGTGGGTGCTCAGTACTGTAAGCCCAGGAGTCTTTACTCCTCTGATGTGTGGGGAGCCATCTGTTCTCCTAAGGCCCATTGGATGAGGATGGATGTAGAGGCCCATAGAGAGGGCTCACCCAATCTCATCAATCACCTGCTTAATGAGGACATTTATGGGACTTCTATATATAACAGGCGGGGATATGGTATGGACCTCACAGCCAACAAACCACCGCCCCTTTCAGGAAGTACAAGCCCACTACTCTCCCCATCAAGGCTTGGTGTGAAAGGGGTGAAGAAGTGAGAAGACGAAGGCAGAGAGGAGAGGATGAACCCCTTTCTTACCTCATCTCCTGTAAATCTTCAGGTACAGAACGCTATCCCCCAGCTCCTATCCCTCTCTCCCCCTGTCCTCCTCTTCTCCCTCTATCATTTTCCAGGTCCTGTGGGTTCCCAGAATACATGTCAAGTCTAAATCTGGGTGGGGGTGATGAATTAGGCAAGGTGTATTTGGGGAGCTGGGAGCAGAATAGTTCAGTGTTTAATCACAGCCAGAGCTAATACTGTACTGCAGAGCATGAATAGACTCAATAGAGTGTGTGTGTGTGTGTGTGTGTGTGTGTGTGTGTGTGTGTATCTGCTCACGTAGTGACAGAAATGAATGCTCTTCTCTATAGCTAATATTATCTAAGATTTACAGAAATGTTACTCCAACTTCAAATCAGTCCAATACCCAAGTGTAGGACAGAGTCTGCCCAGATACAGTCCGATTCACATAATGTCATGGGCTCCCAAGTGGTGCAGTGGTCTAAGGCACTGCATCTCAGTGCTAGAGGCGTCACTACAGACACCCTGGATTGAATCCAGGCTGTCTCACAACCGGCCGTGATTGGGAGTCCCTTAGGGCGGCGCACAATTGGCCTAGCGTCGTCCGAGTTTGGCCGGTGTAGGAAGTCATTGTAAATAAGAATTTGTTCTTAATTTACTTGCCTAGTTAAATAAAGATTAAATACAATAATAAACAAAAATCCCTGACTTCAACCAAACACAGGTCTAAGAGTCAATTACTGTTTGTGAATTCAGCAAGCATAGAAACCAAACAGTTTTATTACACACCAACTCCCATAATTATCAATTATCCATATCGGGGACCGAATTAGTAATAATCTGGGATTTCCATAGAATCAACAGGCTTCTTATAGTAATGACATTGGAGCTGACTGAACATAATCAGAGAGGGTGGACGTGTATGCGTAAGAGGGATATAAAAAGAGTGTGGGTGCATGTGTGTGTGCGTAAGTTTGTGTATGTGAGTGTGCATCTGTGCATCTGTGAGAGAGCAAGAGAAGGGGAGGGCACTGGGCGATTCCACACTAGTGTAGGCGGAAAATATTTTAGGTATCTCAGTTTGTTCTGGTAATTCTCACATAGAAACTTCATTTGGAGGAAGGATGTTTGTCTCACAAACCATTTTTGAGAAAATCATGCTTAAAGTGGCAATTTTATGCCCTTTTTAGACCTATACATGCCTCCTGTATAACAACACCTGTGCCAATATATCCTTCAAACACCGGCTTCCCGGGCATGATCACTTTTACCAACATATTCAAAAAATGATTTACATACACTATATATGCAAAAGTATGTGGACACCCCTGCATATTAATGGATTTGGCTATTTCAGCCACACCCGTTGCTGACAGGTGTATAACATCGAGCACACACCCATGCAATCTCCATAGACAAACATTGGCAGTAGAATGGCCTTACTGAAGAGCTCAGTGACTTTCAATGTGGCACCGTCATAGGATGCCAATTTTCCAACAAGTCAGTTCATCAAATTTCTGCCCTGCTAGAGCTGCCCCGGTCAACTGTAAGTGCTGTTATTGTGAAGTGGAAACGTCTAGGAGCAACAACGGCTCAGCCGCGAAGTGGTAGGCAACACAAGCTCACGGAACGTGACCAACGAGTGTTGAAGTGTATAGCGCATAAAAATCATCTGTCCTCGGTTGCAACAATCAGAGGTTATGCTACAGGACTGCTTTGCTAGCGCTGATTGGAATATGTTTTGAGATTCCACCGATAACATTACCGAGCTACCCACGGTGAGGGTTCGTTGCTTCCCCAATCAAAAGCCCTGGATTAACACAGAGGTTGGCGCTAAACTGAAGAACAGGGCTACCGCACACAGAGCTGTCTTAGACAACCTGGATGCTACGGCCGCAGACAAGAAGACCCGCTATGACATCCGCAGAGTCAAAAGGACAATATAGGAATAAGGTGGAATCATATTACACAGGCTCCGACGCCCGCCGCATGTGGCAGGGGCTACAGTCATTACGGATGACAAAGGAAGACCCAACCGTGATCTGCCCAACTATGCCTCTCTACCAGATGTACTCAATGCATTTTATGCACACTTTGACAACAACAACATCGAGCCGGGTGTGAGGCTCGTCACCGACACAGAGGGTTGGGTGATCTCGCTGAAATCGACACCCGCAAGGCCGTGGACCCTGACAGTCTTCCAGGGCGCGTTCTCAAACTATGCGCAGAACAGCTGGCAGGCATATTCACGTTAATTTTCAAACTCTCCCTGTCCCAGTCTGTAATCCCAAAATTTTTTAAGATGACCACAATCATTCCTGTTCCTAAGAACTCTAAGGCTTTATGCCACAATGACTACCACCCTGTAATCATGATGTGCTTTGATAGGCTGGTTATGGCACTCATTAACTCTACCATCCCAGCCACCCTAGACCCAATTCCAATCCAATTTGCATACGGCCGCAACAGATCCATAGACGACGCAATCTCAATTACTCTCCACACTGCCCTCAACCTTTCTAGATAAGAGGAATACCTATGTGAGAATGCTGTTTAACACCATTGTCCCCTCCAATCTCGTCACTAAGCTTAGGACTCTGGGTCTGAACACCTGCCTCTGCAACTGGATCCTGGACATCCTGACGGGCTGACCCGAGGTGGTGAGGGAAACATCAACTCTGCCACACTGACCCTTAAAACAGGAGCCCCACAGGGGTGTATTCTTAGTCCCCTCCTGTACTCCTTGTTCAACCACGACTGTGTGGCCATTATCAAGTTCGCTGACGACACA